>OX383983.1:10421476-11080382 GCA_947532105.1 Athrips mouffetella | reverse complement strand
TGTTAAATAAACTTACTAGTTACGGTATAAAGAACAATGCGCATCAACTACTGCAATCGTTTTTACAAGATAGACTCCAAACTGTGGAAGTCAAAATAGGTGGTAAAACAATAAAATCTAGTGCTGGCAGCGTGACAGCGGGTATCCCACAGGGCTCTGCGCTTGGAAATATCCTCTTTCTGGCATTCGTAAACGACCTGCCATCTATAATTACTGATGGTCTTATCGTTCTCTTTGCCGACGATACAACGGTGATAGTAACGGCACCTACATATGAACTGCTCAATTATAAAATCAGCAGCGTATGTCAGCAGTTGTACCACTGGTTTTCGTCAAATGGTCTACTATTAAACTTTAAAAAATCGAATATTGTGCAGTTCTCCAGTAGACGTGTTCAGTCAGATGCCCTCATGTATCCAAAGTCCCATGCCCTTAATTGAACACTGTAAATTTTTAGGATTTACCCTGGATACTAACCTGAACTGGAAACAGCACATTGAATTACTGTGTGATCGATTGAGCAGTGCAGTTTTTGCATTAAGGAAACTCAAGGCACTCATATCTAGTGACGCTTTGAGACAAGTATACTTCGCGTATTTCCACTCGCTCATGACTTACGAGACGATTTTGTGGGGGAACTCGACGGACGCCGGACGGGTAATGAGAATGCAGAAGCGAGCGCTGAGAACAATGGTTGGTGTGAAACCAAGGCACTCTTGCAAAGCACTGTTCGCCGAACATAAAATTATGACGCACTATTCTCATTACCTGTTCGAGGTCATAATGTTCACCCGCATAAATCTGTCGAGTTTTGAGCGAGTGGAAGTACCAGGAATAGAACTCCGAAGAAACGGGTGTCTTCAAGCTGTTTCGCGACGAACTGCACTGCTCGAAAAAAATCCGCGCGTTCTGGGGCCAGCATACTACGAGAAACTACCTGCTGACATAAAAGATGAACCCTCTGACGAAACTTTTAGGCGCCGACTGAAGGATTTTTTATTGGATAAAGTACTTTACTCTGTAAAAGAGTATATTAGTTTTATTAAATAAGTTTTGACATAGAAAGACATAAATATTTAATGTTAAAATCAAAGCAATTTTGTAATTCTATTGACATTTATATTTTGACATTTCCATTTTACAATTAATTATTTCAATACGTTTTTAGTATTGTTTATTATTTATTAGTTTACTATGACATTTACATTTATTTTGACATTGAATATTATTATTTTCTGTAGTTTTTGACATGTTTGTATTTTGTTTTATTATCTTTATGTTACATTTTTGACGATCATATTATTCACTGACATTTGAACAACGTATATGTACTTTTGTATCTGATAATATGAAATAAGTAAATCTAATCTAATCTAATCTGGTGTCAGAGTTATTGAGCCGCCAACACAAGTGCTTTCCCTTGACCTCCACAGACAGTAACTTAGTAGGGACTAGCTACCTTTCCAGACCACGGAACCATCTTGCTTACATTACGGACAATAATCACACTGGACAGTCCCAAACAACAGTAGATTTTTTTTTCATTTCCTGAACGTTTCACTGGATGAAAGTTGTTCAGTTTCGTTGACTGATCATGCCCTGTCAGTGTTTGGAAAGCTGTCCCCCATATAATAGTTGTTTGGGACTGTCCCCCAGTGTGATTATTGTCAGGAATGTATGAATAATCTGTGCTGAAGCAGTCAATTTTATTAAATTTGTCTCCACTGGGATTTGAACCCTTTGGCTGTTTGATCAAAGAATTTGAATTAGTCTGTATCAAGTTAAGTTGCATTTTACTTTTTCTCTGAGTCCACGCAAGCATCATCATCTTTATTTTATGAGTTGTAAGATAATGATCATAAAGATTGGAGGTAATTTTTATGTAAGTCTTTGGGCATCAAATGAACGGCATCTTTGAATCAGTATCTGTCAAGCTGTGAACGTCTTTCGGTAGTTGAGGACTAAAAAATTAAGGTAGGTACTTTTTTTCTGAGTCCTGGGCCATCTGGTGTACGGCATCTTTGAATTTTTCCAACTCGACGTCCTTCTGGTCTTTGACGTCTGACAACAGCTTTCGAGCTTTCTCCTCTGATTCTTTAGCGAAATCTATTAGCTTAGCTGTGAAAAGAAGTTTGATTTACGACAAGAACTTTTGAAGGTGGTAGGCCTATTGTCCCATAATAATATGGTGCCGGCAAAGAATAGTACCAACCCATTTCTACCCGTGGGTGTCGTAAGAGGCGACTAAGGGTTAATAAACTGGAGGATGGGCAGCAGCGTCCTTCCGTGTATCGTAACATATTACAACCTGCGGTCATCAACAACCGCGGTCCATCGTGCCAGCCGTAACGCTGACAAGCGTGGTGACTTACGACGTAGACTCGCTCTATTTGCATTGTATTCTGCATGACATTCAATGAGTATTCTGTAAAGAATCTACATTGAATAAAAATTATCTGAATCTGACTAAGGTAATTCCCCTCCATATTGTTCCAGCAACAGCTAGAACTCTGGTGCGAGCTCCCTGTCCTGTAGTGGACGTATTATGGGATGTTATGATGAGCCCTATTGTACAAATTTCGTCTACGGAAGTACAGTCAACGAACGGTCAAGCTTGACACACGTAGTGCGACTCTAGCCCGTACGTCTATTGAAATAAGAACGGTGCAAAGTCCAATGTGTCAAGCTTGATGTGCTCTTGACTGTACCACTCCTTTGCCTATCACTGCCGTAAAGCAGCGAGTTGACACTGCTATGTTTCGGTTAGTGACATTACCGGCATATGATACGTACGTTCCATCTTAGTTCTCATAGTGGGAAATGCGCTTGGCTGTCTTATGAGCGGAAAATTCTGTTACTAATAAGACAGTGGGTGCTATGGGCGGTGGTGATCACTTACCACCTGGTGGTGGACCACCCGCTCGTTTGGTCAGTTGTAAAATAAAAAAAAAAATCAAATTCAGGAGTGCAAATGCCACAAATATTTAGTCTCACTGGAAAAACGTGACGTCATTAAAAACCCGCCAAGTGCAATTCAAACTTTCGCACCGAGTCTTTCGTATATCTTATTTGCAAAGTGCCAAATGTTGTTGAGTCCAACTCGCACTTAACCAGTTTTTTCTATTTTGGTCAACTTGGTGCTTTACACGGTGAAATTACATCCGTTTTAAAACCAAAGTCCAGTTGTTGTAATGAAATGCAACTTTTCCCAAGGAACATAGGTTGAAATACGAAAAAAAATGTTTCGACCTCCCATTTAAAATGTGCTGACAGTTGATGCAGTTTGTATGCATCAGTAAATATCCTTTTCTTTTTTGGGAATAAATGCTTAAAATTTAAAAACAAAATCGTATCTAATTCGACCTATGTTTCTCGGGAAAAGTTCTTCAGTTTCTCGGGCAGAAAGAACTTTTAAACTACCCAGGGTGTTTTAAAAAATAAGGGTGTATGGAACTATGGATGAGACCATAAAAATTTATCGAGTTGTTTTATAGACGTTAGTAATGACACGCCAAAATAATATGCTTCTTTAATCTAGGCAACTAAGCGGATCGTTGTATGAAGACCCCCGCATTAAATCCTCAGTTGCTGAGGTATACACTATATGAGACAAACCTTCTATAAAAAAATCCAAAAAAAATCGGTACTTTTAATTTTTCCATACAAAAATTACAAAAAATGTATGAAAAATATTTTTTGGATTTTTCGAATTTACGTTTTGTGGTGTCCCGTCGGGCCTCGTGTGTTTCGGGATATATTTACAATGATACACAACACCATAACTTCCAGATAGTACTGTATGTATATTGGTGAATGAAATAACAAATAACTTAATAGCTCTATCTTATTTAGACGTGTGTCCAGTAGCGCGGCCCGACGGAGACTGACTGCCTCGCCCATCTCGGTAGTGGTCGATGCGTTGACAGCCATTGTCCAAGCTGGCCACTAGCATTGCCTGCTGTACACCACACGTTTAATCATCATCATATCTTTATTCAAAAAACAGTACAAACTGAGTGCGAAAAGAGATGCTTAAATTAAATAAATTACTAATATGATTTTACAACTTGTCAAAAGTATCTATACAATCATTAATTTAATAACACAATAAAAATAATGTCATGGAAAAATTAAAAAGATAAATTAAATAAAAAAATATATCAAACAAAATTAAAATGACAAGAAAAATAATAAATGATTCATGATACTTAATCATCCTGTCAAATAAAATCTGCCTGAGAGAATTATGTTGGGGACAACTGCTTCGTTGCCTACACTACTTGAACTATACCAAAAACTTACAATCTTTCATCCACTGTATGAGGCTGTCCACGGTGACTTTACCGTCCTTTTTCAACTTCTCAAATGCATCTTCAACTACCATTCCTGATAAAACATTGAAAACATTTAGTGGGTAGCTTCACTTTTTCCAAACATGGGTGTTAATGTTAAGCTACTACGGTGATTAATAAGTAATGAAAATTATCCAGAAAATTAACAACAATGGATAAAAAGCCTTGTTTGTGCATTCATAATTTTTATGTGGATTCGTCTATGATGTAGGAAGGTACAGCCAAGAGCACGTCAAGCTCCTGCCCTTCCTCCTTTATTCTATTACGCAAAGTAAAGTAACATTTTTAGGGTTCCGTACCTCAAAAGAAAAAAACGGAACCCTTATAGGATCACTTTGTTGTCCGTCTGTCTGTCTGTCTGTCTGTCTGTCTGTCAAGACCCTTTATCTAACGAACGGGTAAAGGTATCAGGTTGAAATTAATACCATATATTAGGATCCATAAACCACACAAGATCTGAAAATTTCAATTTTTTACAACGACGCAATAAAAAGATATGGCATATTATGTCCTCATCTCCATACATTTATTCAAAAATGCAAAACCTACAGGGTACTTCCCGTTGACCTAAAATTATGAAATTTGGCAAGAAGCTAGGTCTCACAGTACAAATAATGGGAAAAGTCTGAAATCATTAAATATTACAACTTTTCTCACAACTAATGATAACCAATTGTGGTGAGCTCCCGTTTCAAGAACATTCATATAAGAGAGGGGTCAAGTTGGATGGTCGCTGAGGCGATTTTTGTTTTAGTTCTATTTAAAAACGGGAACACTTACAAACTTGAAAATTGGTATGTTTATAGTGCATAAGCTATAAAATAACAACAAACAATAAAATTTGGTCAAGCGCATGTCGGACTCAAAAAATCTAGCACATTAACTTACTGAAATTTCAACTAATACAATTATGTTTATGTGGTGGTACGGAACCCTCAGTGCGCGAGTCCGACTCGCACTTGGCCGGTTTTTTTTTTATTTGGCAATCTTCAACCCATATTTGGGGACATTTCTGCCAGTGTCGTGTTGTAGAACATTGTTCAGTTTTTGTAATTTCTTCACTTTTATAGAAGTTAAAAATATGGCAAACCGCCAGTGTCGAGTGGGGAAATTGTTCATTGCTCCCCCCGTAAAGCGATAGTGGACTTTACGAAGGAAATGTCCATGACTTTTTGAGACAACACAAACTGGGTTCAAACACGAGATCGCTTGAAATCTTCATCAGCTGCGCACTCCGTAGCAAATTTACTGCATAAAACACTATCTTTATTATCCACTAAATCACTACATCAAGGAGGTTTTACTACGCTTCACTACGCTTCGCTTTAGTAAGGAGTGTTTAATGCAAAAATCTTGCTATACAAATTTAGTCAATCGTATATTGTAATACGGAATAAATTCCTGTGATTCGCGAAGAAGAGAAATTGTGCCGAGCGAGAGGTCAATTAGTCGCGGTTGTGTCACGCTCACACAGTTGCCATAGCAAAACGAAATTGCGGGTTGGTAGGAAAACATATTTTGACATTATGCTTGGTTTTCATATAGAAAACCTTTTTAGAGCTAAATCTTAAAAATTTAATATTTTTCGGGTGCTTTTGGTTCTGTGATTTATCTAGGAAACTCTAAAAAATATTTTTGATCTAATTGTGTTGTTTGAGGTCAAGCAGGTCATCTACTTCTTCATTGGTCATCAACCTTTTTGGTAATATTTTTTAATACATTACTGGTATCCCCGTCTTTGACACATTTTTATGTCATGCTAAATGTTGTTTAAAATCGCTTATTTTTTCTGCAAAAACAGTGAAATATTGTAGAGTAAATGGCTGCAAAATTGATAGTTATGCTATTTGCGCAATATTCTTCCATGGGTATGCATTATTCCTTTAATTTTTCTATGAAAAAGCCAAACTGTTTTACGTATGAAGTAGGGTGGCTGTAATGTACGATATTTGAACACAAAGGAAACTAAAAAGGTACAACCACATCAGTATTGTGGGATGTGAATCTGCAGAATCTGCCCATAAAACTGAACAACTTGTCCCAAAGAATATTATGATGAAATAACATTATGATGAAGATATCTGAATCTAAACATGAAAGAGAATAAAAACCGGCCAAGTGCGAGTCGGACTCGCGCACTGAGGGTTCCGTACCACCACATAATCATAATTGTTTTAGTTGAAATTTCAGTAAGTTAATGTGCTAGATTTTTTGAGTCCGACACGCACTTGACCAAGTTTTATTATTTGTTGTTATTTTATAGCTTATGCACTATAAACATACCAATTTTCAAGTTTGTAAGTGTTCCCTTTTTTAAATAGAACTAAAACAAAAATCGCCTCTGCGACCATCCAACTTGACCCCTGTCTTATATGAATGTGCTCGAGACGGGAGCTCACCACAATTGGTTACCATTAGTTGTGAGAAAAGTTGTAACATTTAATGATTTCAGACTTTTCCCATTATTTATACTGTGAGACCTAGCTTCTTGCCAAATTTCATAATTTTAGGTCAACGGGAAGTACCCTGTAGGTTTTGCATTTTTGAATAAATGTATGGAGATGAGGACATAAAATGCCATATCTTTTGATTGCGTCATTGTACAAAATTGACTTTTTCAGATCTTGTGTGGTTCATGGATCCTAATATATGGTATTAATTTCAACCTGATACCTTTACCCATTCGTGAGATAAAGGGTCTTGACAGACAGACAGACGGACAACAAAGTGATCCTATAAGGGTTCCGTTATTTTTTTGAGGTACGGAACCCTAAAAACAGCTTGCATTAGTTTTAAAAGAAAATCAAACAAAACAACGGAACCTGTACTGTTGTACAATAATAGGAAATTAGTACATCTGATGCTGCCGGTTATTTGCTGCGTTCTTATTGACGACATGCGGGAAGCCAATAATTCACACGCCTGCCCTGCGCGATAGATATTTCGAGCCATTTACGGTCAGCATCAAAGTTTTGTGCCGGGCATTATTGAGAGATTTTATGTGATGCCCTTGGGTTGGAATTTGTTTAAAAAAGTTTCAGATGTGGACAGATGTCACTTGGTAGGTAAGAGTGATTCATTCATTTTAAAAAATAATAATAAAAAAAATACGATCGAATAGAGAACCTCCGCCTTTTTGAAGTCGGTTAAAAAGTAGGTGGCTCGCAATTAGACCCAAATGAAGTTGGTTGATGATGAGTTTTTAGAAGAATACCAACAAAAACCTGTATCAACCTGTTGTTCCCGGACAGCCAGACGGATCGCAAATATAGATGGACAAAGAGACAGCTGATGTTACGAGGGCTGTTCAATAAGTAGTGAGAATGAACAACATATTAATGTTTGTGAGTATTGATAGTTTATTTTAGTAAAAAGATAGTGACAAAAACTTGGGCCATAATATTAAGAAACGTATAAATGAGGCAAAGTACAACAGCAAGTCCATATTTTTAAATTATTGTTATTCCATGTGAGTGAAAATAATGTTAAGTCAGAAATAAGAAATAAAATCTTATATTTGTTCGATTATTTTGTAACATGTCGCACCTATAATGAATTTTGTTTATCAATAAACAATAAATCATAAAATACAAGTCAAATTTTATTAATTGCTTTGCTTCTTGATGATGAGGCATGCAACGTACCTGGGTTACTATTCTTGAATATCACCGGGTGATAAAATATCACTCAAAAAATTAAAAATCATAGATTTTTGTTTTATAAAGTTGAGATTGATCTTCTTAAAATATAAAGCAGTCCTTGATGGTTAATTTTCATGTATTCTGATTTACCTTTCAACAGTTTATCTCAAAAGTGATATTTTATCACCCGGTGATTTTCAAGAATTCCCTGGGCTTTTCTGGAAAGCAAGAAGTAAGAAATGAAAAAAGGTTTATTTTGGAAACAAACAAAAAGAATGCTGCTGCTGAAAAAACTTTGACCCAATTGTTGAATATTACCGAGTGATAAAATATAATTTTTGAGACATCAAATAAGACAGTGGGTGTTATGGGCGGTGGTGGTGACCACTTACCACCAGGTGGCCCACCTGCTCGTTTGCTCACTTTTAACATAAAACAATATCAAATGTAACCTGATAATCTGTTAAAAATGTAAACCATAATACATGAAAAGTAACAATCAATCACTACTTTATATTTAACGAATATCATTCTGCACTTTTGTAAAGAAAAAATTTTAATTTTTCGGGTTATAATTATTTTATTAACAGTCTCGCTCGCACCGGCGCAAGGAAGGGTCGTCTGGACGCGCGTGTTACATAATCTCTGGTCGCGTTATATAATCTGTGGTTGTGCATACGCATATTTTGTGATATTTTCAGAACTTGAGAATATTGTGTTCTATGAGCTGCGAGAGCACGATAACCGCGATAATATGCAGTGTTTAAAATGTAAAAAATCGCTAGCTAAGCGAGGATCTCATTTTGTATGCCAGGGACCGTGCGGAGGTACTTTTCATCGAGCTTGTGTGAGTGGCTTAGCCGCCGACATGAAAGCAGGAAAATCAAGGATCTACTGCCATAACTGCGAAGATGAAGATGTAGAGGAATCCGAGGAGGAGCAGGAGGACTTTTTGATGGATAATCAAAAGATGCTTCGCGAAATATTAAATAAGGTTAAATGCATCCCTACTGTCAAAAAACAACTCGCCGACATGACACTTTTTTTGTCCTTGTTGTCAAGCAAGTATGATAACGTCGTAATCGAACAGGAAGGATTGAAAACTAAGGTCAATAAAATGGACAAAGTTGTTGGTAATTTGTCCAACAAGTATGCAAACTTAGAGAAGTGCAACGCTGCGTTGGAACAAAAACTGCATGAATACGACCAATTTAAGCTTCGCGCAAGAATAATATACAAATTGTGGGTGTCGAACAAATGTCAGGCGAGAATGTGCTAGAAATAGCAAAGAAAATAGGATCTACCCTGAAGTTACCGACTGAGGACATTGTGTGGGCTAAAAGACTGCCTCCACCACGCAAGCAAGGCAAATTTCCTTCGATCATGGTTGGTTTCCGCCCGGCTGAGGGTTCGGTCGGATCCGCCGACGGAGGGGTCTCAGACAAAACAAGCAAGCGGACGGGTAGCCCACGAGATGCTTGGCTGACGCAACGACGAATTCGCCCGCTTCTTACAAGCGATATCATTACAGGTGGGACATCCAACAGTAACATTTTTATAAATGAAGACCTGAATAAATTCACTAGGGAACTTCTATGGAAGACTAAGAACCAACTGAAGAAAGTATTCAAGTTTATATGGGTAGCTAACGGGAGAATCTTGGTGAAGAAAGAAGGTGAGAATGAGAAGGCTCAATGGATCCGATCGGAACAAGATCTCCAAGAGCTGTGTGCTGATGGATGAACAATATATGTTTACCTACCTTGGTTCTAGTGATCTATGTTGTTGTTCCTAATACTTCAATACCTACCTTTATTACTTAATAGTTGTATACTTAGTTTATAATAAGTTTTTTAGTCTTTCTCATTCGCAGACCACAACTTTAATTTTATTACAAATAGTCAAGTGCAAGAAAGCACTGCTCTTAGCACGGATTCATGGATATCTTCATTAGATAATAGTCTAGATCTATGCATATTACATGTCAATATAAGATCATTACATAAAAACTTTAACAATTTACTTATAACTTTAAATAATTGCAAAAAAAGAATAGATATAATAATCTTAACAGAACCAAACATTAGCTTTGATTATTTATGTTTATACCATATTGATGGGTTTGAAGTGAACAGCTACCTACGAGAGGGGCGGAGAGGGGGTGGTGTGTTGGTATACACTCGCTCGCGCCTGACTGCTAGAGTATGTACACCGCCTGAGACCGTAGACATGAGTGCAGCGGAAAGCGTTGTGTTAAAGATTAAGTATGGTAGTGAATATATCTATGTGTTATCTGTTTATAGGCCTCCTAAATTACAAAATACTAATAAGATCTCTGTGTTTATAATGGAACTAAAACAGGTATTGGAATGTATTCCAAAAAATTGTAAAGTGATACTTAGTGGTGACATCAACATCAATCTATTGAAGCTTTCAGATAGTAATGTAATTTTATATGAAAACTTACTAAGCGAGTATGGATTTACCAAGTGTATAAACTCAGTAACTCGGAGAGAGGTTCTTGCAGAAAAGCTAACAGAGTCTTGTTTAGACCATATCTTTATAAGATCACCTTGTGCACTCATAAACTCTGCGGTTATCCAACATAAAATCTCAGATCACTACATTGTAGCTGCTGCCATAAAATGGAATGAACTGACTTGTGGGAGTCCCTCCCAGAATCAATATGTCTCACCCTTTAAAGTAAATCAAGTATTGGATAATGATTTGGTACGCGATAAGTTACTGTCAGTCAACTTCGAGGAATTACTGAGTATTCAATGTCCTATTCAACTATATAACGCTTTAAATAACTTATTTAATGATATATATAACAGTAGTTATGTCTCCAAAAAGTATAAGATAAATAGTAACAGAGATAACAAACCATGGGTAACCAAATACTTAAAAAAAATAACTTTAGAAAAGGATAGACTTTTTTTACTGTGGAGTAATGACCCTAAAAACATGATAAAGAAATTAGAATATACAAGGTACCGTAATAAGTGTAATAAAATTTACTCAAGAGCAAGAAATTAGTTTGACAAGGACCGCATAATTAATTGTAAAAATAATTTAAGAAAACTCTGGGTTTTGTTAAATGAGTTATTGGGAAATAGCTGTAAAGACTTGGATAGCACAATAATATCCAACATGAAAAACTGTCAAGATATTACACAAATCTGTAATGAATTTGCTGTTTCGTTTTTATCTGAAGTTGAGCAAGTTATGCATATGTGCAGTGACAAATTTTTAGATAGAAATAAATATGTAAGTCAAAATGATTTGTGTATGAGGTTTGTACCTACTAAACCTTCTGATGTGGTTAAGGTTATAAATAAGCTATCGAGCAGGAAATCGCCGGGCAGTGATTCGATTCGCATGAGTGATATTAAACTGTTGTCTGAACGGTTAAGTCCTGTAATTTCGCGATTAGTAAATCTAAGTGTGAGCGAGTATAAGTTTCCCAGTAAATTAAAGGAATCTATAGTGAGACCAATTTACAAGAAAGGCGTAAAGCATCTACATTGTAACTACAGGCCAATTTCAATACTTTCTAGTGTTGAAAAAGTAGTAGAAAAATGTGTAGTTGATCAAATAAGTACATATTTGGAAAAATATAATATCCTTAACCACTGTCAGTATGGCTTTCAAAAGGGAAAGAGTACCGCCACACTGTTGGCTAAATTTACAAATAATGTTAATGGTTATCTAGGTGAAAAGAAAATTGTAGTGGCGGTATTCTTCGATTATAAAAAAGCTTTCGACACCCTGGAGCACGAGACGCTTATCAGGGCGATGGAGGAGTGTGGGGTCGGGCAACCGCTGAACCATTGGTTCCGCGATTATCTGAGCGGGCGCTCCTTTACTGTCAGGGTTGGTGGGGCCCGCAGTGCTCCCATGCCAGTGACGTGTGGTGTGCCTCAAGGATCGGAATGTGGACCTGTCTGCTACCTGATGCATGTAAACAGCCTCTGCCAAG
Organism: Athrips mouffetella; assembly: GCA_947532105.1. NCBI lineage: Eukaryota > Metazoa > Arthropoda > Insecta > Lepidoptera > Gelechiidae > Athrips > Athrips mouffetella. The sequence goes on along the minus strand of OX383983.1, from coordinate 11,068,407 downwards.
TGTTCCAGCATTGCACGCCGTACATGTTTGCCGATGATCTGTGTGCATTGCGTGCCGGCACCAACCTTGTTGAAATATGTAGACTCGTGCAGCAGGATATTGATAACGTAGTGAAATGGTCGCACGACAATGGTATTGTACTGAACTCACAAAAAACGCAAATGATTGTATTTAGGTCGCCATATTGCAAAATTAGTGATTTGAGCTGTTCGCTTATAACTCATACATATAGTTGTTTGCATAACCCATCTGTATGTAACTGTAATCCTATAGAAAGAGTTTCTTGTGTTACTTATCTAGGTGTTAAATTAGATGAGTTCTTCTCCTGGTTCAGTCATATTGAATATATATGTAACAAATTACGTATATTGTTGGGTAAATTTTATCAATTAAGATATAAGGTTTCTCAAAATGTGCTCAAATGTATGTACTTAGCAATGGTAGACTCTGTCATTTCTTATGCTCTTGACAGTTATGGTTTAACGTTTAAAACATACATAGAAAAACTAGAGCTGTTGCAAGTTCGATTTATGAAATTATTAGTTGACACTAAGACTAAACATAAATGCAAAGAAAATTATTATCAGCTATTTAAGATTTGCAATATCTTACCAGCTACTTTAAAACATAAATATATGTTGCTCTCGAATAACCATGGGTGTCAGGATTACCTTGTACCATTGCAACATGGTTATGGTACAAGGGCAGTGTCGGAAGGCAGATATGTTGTTCCCAGAGTAAATAATTATTATGGTGATAGAACTTTGAATAAACGCATACCGTATCTGGTTAACGCCCTGCCGTCCGAAATTGCAAACATACAAAAGAAAAACAAATTTCAATAATGCTTAAGAAACATTTATTCAAAACATTATAATATCTTTCTTTTATAGACTCAAAGGTAATGGTCGAATTTTCTTTTAAACTATGCTTATTTTATTTTTCCCATAGTTGCTGTTCCTTATTAATAACTAGTTTTTAAGTATGAACTTGTAGCCGTACGAGCGGTACTCTGTCCTCGCAGATAAACCACGTAAGTGGTTTTGTGAGACCCTATGTAAACTAATGTAAAAAGTTCTAAAAATAAAGATTTTTATCTATCTATCTATCTATTTATCATCCGGTGTTATTCAAGAATTGAGCGCAAGGTACTCATGACATGCTTGAATAATATTCATGACATGCACACACCATGCTTGAATAATATTCTCATTTTGTACATGACATCCCATGAAACGTACACTGTACGTACATTACGATACCCACGGGTGGAGATGGGTTGGTACTGGGTACTATACTTTGCCGGCACCAAACGGACTTGACTTCATTTACCTCTATGACTCTATAATTGAGCCACGAGCCAAGGGAGTGGTTCCAAAGAAGAATCCTCAGCGTTGCGAGGATTTTAAGACACGAAACACTTTGTTGCCGAGGGAAGCACAACTTATCAGGTAGAAACTAAAGGATAATATCCTGCCAAATAAAATATTTAAAATGAAGCTGCTGTTCCAGAGGGCTTTAATAACATTACATCCCCAAGCGTAAAATAGTAAGGTCACCCTACTGTGTGAAAGAGATGCCACCGCGACTATTGGATATACTCGTCGTCACGCTTTTTTTGGCCATTCATCTCTCCTTCCTAGAGCGTAGCGTGGGTTAAAACCTCCTTGCACTACATACACAAAAAACAAGAACTTCAACCGAGCAGGCAAGAGCCCACGCCGAGTTCCCGCCAAAAAGTCCGTACTAGTAAAGTAAAGTAAAAGTTTTACCTTCTACACATACGCTATAAACATATCCACCAACGATTCTTTTTAGGGTTTCTGTCTGTCTGTCTGTCAAGACCCTTTTTCTCACGAACGAGAAGAGGTATCAGGTTGAAATTGATAACGAATATTAAGGTCTATAAACCACACAAGATCTGAAAATTTCAATTTTTACATCGACGCAATCAAAAGATATGGCTCTTTATGTCCTCATCTCCATACATTTATGCAAAATTGCAAAACCTACAGGGTACTTCCCGTTGACCTAAAATTATAAAATTTGGCAAGAAGCTAGGTCTCACAGTACAAATAAAGGGAAAAGTCTAAAATCATTAAATATTTAAATTTTCTCACAACTAATAGTAACCAATTAAGGTGAGCTCCCGTTTCAAGAACTTTTCTATAAAAGAGGGGTCAAGTTGGATAGTAACGGAGTTTTTAAAATCAAAGATAGCAAAAGCTAAGTATATCATATGGTAGATAGGTATGGAACCCTTAGGGCGCGAGTCCGACTCGCACTTGGCCGGTTTTTTTTTATATCGGCAACACTGGCGGACTTTTTGCTCTCGTCTGCTGCGCCTCGAATTCTAGTAGACACTGAGGGCATCGCAAGTTATCCTACTTCTTCAAGTACAAGAAATTTGCAACTTTGTAGCTAGAGTAGTGTCTTTTTAGATACACACTAGCTGTTGCCCGCGACTCCGTCCGCGTGGGGTTCAGAAAAAGTTGCTAATCACTTTTCCCATGGATCAAACTATCTTCGTACCAAGTTTTTATCACAATCGGTTTATCGGATTAGTCATAAAAGCGTGACACACAGACAGTGCAGTTCTCGCCTTTATATTATTAGGTATACAGAATACCGATAATACGGATTTTTGTAAATTAAACACCTCTTGTTTACGTGTGGACTGTTAGGTCGCCCACTATCCTCGTAAGTGTAAAATCATAGTCGAATACCACGCGGAGTAACTATGATACGGGTTTCGTTATTTCTTATACAAAACAAAGCCTAACTAAATCTGAGGCTCAATCACTTTAGCTTCTGTGGCTACTGAAAAAAGAGCGGTACAAAGTCAAACGTGTCTAGCTTCACATGCTTTTAACTCTACATGTACCTACATACAAAACTGTTGGACTTCACTTCCGTACAATCTTTGTAACTTATCTCTCCCCTTAAAAGACAATTCCTAAAAAACAATGATTCACTTCTCTCTTTATTTTTTGAAGTATTTCGTTTCATCATCATCATCATCATATCAGCCGAAAGACGTCCACTGCTGGACATAGGCCTCCCCTAAAGAACTCCATGACGACCGGTCCTGCGCTGCTCGCATCCAGCGGCTTCCCGCGACCTTGACCAGATCGTCGGTCCACCTTGTGGGAGGCCTGCCAACGCTTCGTCTTCCGGTACGTGGTCGCCACTCTAGAACCCTCACGCCCCATCGGCCATCGGTTCTTCTTGCGATGTGCCCTGCCCACAGCCACTTCAGTTTAGCAATTCTCAGGGCTATGTCAGTTACTTTAGTTCTTCTGCGGATCTCCTCATATCTAATTCGATCGCGCAGAGAGACTCCGAGCATAGCCCTTTCCATAGCCCTTTGGGTGACTTTGAGCTTTCTGATAAGGCCCATCGTGAGCGGCCACGTCTCGGTGCCATATGTCATCACTGGCAACACACACTGGTCAAAGACTTTCGTTTTGAGACACTGCGGTATTTTGGACGTGAAGATATTGCGGAGCTTCCCGAACGCTGCCCATCCGAGTCGGATTCGACGAGTAACCTCTTTCTCTAAGTTGGATTTACCCAGCTGGACTGTTTGTCCCAGGTATACGTACTTATCAACAACTTCGAGCGTAGAGTCTCCAACTTTGAGTGGAGTGGGTACTACAAGGGCGTTAGACATAATTTTCGTCTTATCCATGTTCATTTTAAGACCCACTTGTTGTGAAACTCTACTGAGGTTATTGAGCATCGTGCCGAGATCTTCCAGGGTCTCAGCTATTACGACAATATCGTCGGCAAATCGAAGGTGGGTCATGTACTCGCCATTGATGTTGATGCCAAGTCCTTTCCAGTCCAGGAGTTTGAAGACGTCTTCCAATGCAGCGGTGAACAGTTTAGGAGATATGACGTCTCCCTGTCTCACTCCTCGCTGCAATTGGATAGGTTTCGAGTCCTGGTCCTGAAGACGAACTGACATAGTGGCGTTTTTGTACAGGTCCTTCAACACTTCAATGTACCGATAGTCGACTTGGCACCTCTGGAGAGATCGTAGCACGGCCCACGTCTCGATCGAATCGAAGGCCTTCTCATAGTCCACAAACACTAGGCAAAGTGGCTGGTTATACTCTTCGGTCTTCTGTATAACTTGCCGTAGCGTATGTATGTCGTCTATGGTACTGAAGCCTTTACGAAAACCGGCTTGTTCGGGAGGCTGGAAGTCGTCGAGCCTGCGCGCGAGACGGTTCGTAATGACTCTCGAGAACAGCTTATAGACATGGCTCAGAAGTGAGATGGGTCTGTAATTCTTCAGCAGGGTCTTATCACCCTTTTTGAAGAAGAGTACCACCACACTTCTGTGCCATGCCTCTGGCGTTTTCCCTTCGAGTATGACAGAATTAAACAGCTTCTGAAGACCTTTAAGCACTGGCCTTCCGCCTGCTTTCAGAAGCTCAGCCGTAATTCCATCGTGCCCGGGTGCCTTGTTGTTTCTAAGCTGTCTGAGAGCCATTCTAATCTCGTACAAGCTGACGTCCGGGATATCTTCGGTATGGTGTCGGGTAAGTCTAGCTCTTGGATCGTTGGCCAGACTGCTAACGGGTGGGCCGGTTGACGTGTATAACTGCCCATAGAACTTCTCGACTTCCCTCAGTAGCTCAGGCTTGGTACGATACGGTTCTGCCATCCTCGGTCTTCAGCCTCGTCAACTGGCTCTGTCCAATAGACAGATCTCTTGCGAACACTTTGGAGCCTTTGTTCCGCTCAATCGCTTCTTTAATATGGTTAGTATTAAATAGCCGAAGGTCGCGAGTCAGAGACTTAGAGATCTGTTTATTGAGCCGCCGATATTGAGAAGCATCTTCCGGAGACTGCAAAACCATTTCGCGTCTTTCTTCCATTAGCTTGAGGGTATGGTCAGAGATCTCTTTGGTTCTTTTAGTACGGTGGGGTCTAAAGTACTTTGACCCAATTGTATGGACAGTTTCCACGAACCCGTTATTGTAGTCGTCCACATCTATGCATTCACCAAGGCATTCAAAGCGGTTTTGCAGTTCGAGCTGAAAGCCGTCTGGGTTTTGAATATTGGTGGGTACTGGTCGGAGCGTAGACTTCATCAGTCGAGTTCTTTCCAGCTTTACGTTGATATTCAATGTGCCTCTTACCAACCGGTGATCGCTTCCGGTTTTAACCGCATTGATCACAGAGACATCATTGAATATTTGCTTCTTCGTCGACATGATAAAGTCAATCGCATATTTTGTAGCACCATCGGGACTGATCCAGGTCCATTTTCGGTTTTCTGACTTTTTGAAGAAGGAATTCATCATAAAGAGTCCTTCTTTCTCCAAAAAGTCGGCTAACTTGTGGCCTCTGGAATTCCGATATCCAACACCAAATTTCCCCACCCTCAGCTCACCATCGCCTCGCTTGCCTAATTTCGCGTTGAAGTCCCCCATGACAACGGTATAGTGGGTCTTAGGCGTATGTATGGCTTTAGATATATCCTCATACATAGCCTCGACTTCATTATCAGAGTGTGTCGATGTGGGGGCGTATACCTGTATGACTTTCAGCGAATACCTTTTGGTGATTCTGAGTATAAGGTACGCTACCCGCGACGACACACTCTCGATCATGACCACGTTGTTCACGAGAGACTTGTGGACCATAAACCCGACACCTCCCTGGGACAGTTGGTCGCCCTCCCGGAAATAGAGCAAGTTACCTGATTTTAGGATTATCGAGTCCTCCCCCTCTCTTCGGACTTCAGATAGACCCAAGATGTCCCAGTGTAACCTGCTCAATTCTTCTTCGAGTTCTGCAACCTTCTCGTCAGTCCGCAATGTGCGCGTGTTATAAGTTGCCAGGGCCAGAGGTCGTCGTTGTTGGTAGCTCGACATCTGCCGGGGATTCTTCGCACCCCCTGCCCCACCGTTACCATGGCCGCTACCGGAGCCAGGAATAGCGGGGCCGCCGGGGACTAGGGGCTGGAGCTTATAGTTGTGATTCATGTTGATTCTTAGGGGGTTTTACCATAGTCGCCACGCTTGGCAGATGGGTTGGCCCCCGCAGTAAGATGAAATAATACACAGAAGGACGCTACTGCCTATCCTCTGGATTTCATTTCCCTTAGTCGCCTCTTACGACACCCACGGGAGGAGATGGGTCGGTACTATTCTTTTTAGGCCGGCACCGCACAGCATTTCGTTTATAAGTAACCTACTTCCTAAGTTTTCAAAACTTTAGAACTTTCATATTTTTTTTTTACATTTGTTGCACCGCCATGCCGAAACAGGAATTTGTTATATTATTATTTTTAAAATAAAACTAAATCTAGATTTTACCAATCTTTAGCTGTACCACAGATTAAATAATAGTAAACTAACGCTGTACCCACGACTTTTACACAAACAACTGGACCGGATCAAACGGAATTTTCAACAACGTGTTTGGCTTTCTTCCGTACAAAATTATAAGCTTTGTATGATTTCAGCTCGGTTTCACAGCTTGAAACTTTAAACTTTCCTATTATCTGTTTGAATGAACCGATTGCAATAAAAAAAAGTTCAAATATTGCACGAAAGCAACCCAAATACGTTATTGAAAACCCCGTTTAAGTCGTTCAAGTAGTTTGTGCGGTATTGGTGCGGCCGCTTAAAATTTGTGTAAAGTGAACCGTTTGCAATGAAATAAAGCTTATATGTTGCACAGAAAGAAGCCCGACGCGTCATTGAAAACCTCGTTTGACTTTGAACCAGTTCAGTAGGTGAGTTCTTGGTTCTGCAGCTTGAAACTTTGCGTATCTTCTTTAAGAGTGAACCTTTCGCAATGAAACTATAAGCTTATTTATTGCACAGGAGTAAGCCAAACGCGTTATTGAAAGCCACGTTTGAATCTGCTCAAAAGATTTTGAATTATTCGCGCCTTCGCTTGAAACTTTGCCACAGAATTAATAATAGTACTACATACAGAACGGAAGCTCTCCGCCTCCCACCAATCGGAGTACCTCAAGTGCGCGCGCATCACCCCGTGGGGCCCTGCGCGATATCTCGTCCCATTTCTCGTCCTGTTGCCACGCGATATGCAACGCTTGCAAAAGTTGAAAAAAACCGGTCAAGTGCGAGTCGGACTCGCGCGCCGAGGGTTCCGATATACCTATAGTATTTTTGGAAGCAATAAAGTCCATTTTCAGGACCGCAAAACTAAATTTGTTTGTAAAGGTTTTTTGCAGATTTCTGAAAAACTGTGCAACTTAGAAAGATCGTTTTATTTTTGCTGTAAAGTTTACATAAACCTCTGTCAACTGTAATTAATTCAGATTTTCCCTTACTCAAACTTCGGAGATAAGGGGGGGGGAATGGTATTTTTTTTGACATTTTTCATCATAACTTGAAAACTAAGAAACTTAAAAAAATACAAAAATATATTTTAAAATGTACAAGTAAAGCCCTTTCATATGATACCCCACTCGACCTAGTAGCGACAATTTGAAATTTGGCCCCCCCTATTTTGGCCCCCTTTACATTAATAATCATACTTTTTTCAAAAAATTTTCATGTGCAATTAAGTTGGGCAACTATATTCTAAAACTATTCCAAATTTCAGCTCGATAGCGTAAGTGGTTGCTGAGATATAGAGGTGTGACAGACAGACGGACAGACAGAGCGGCACCATAAGGGTTCCTTTTTTTACCATTTTGGTATCGGAACCCTAAAAAATGGTGCGTGGTTGTGCAGTTTACGGTTGTCTTTTGACTCTCCAAGACAAAGTAAAATTTGGAATAAAGTTAAACAATAATAAGAAGCAATTATTATGGAATAAACACCATAAGGTAGACACAGATGTTTTCTTTCCTTTAAACATTTCTTTCATTGATAGATTTAATAGAGCATTTTTTGGGTTAAATGAAAAAAATAAAGCTTTGAATAGTATGTATTTATTTATTCCTTTCCACATTAAAGCAATAATATAACAGCATTTTTTTTCATTTTCTGGAATAAAGTTTGGCAGATTTTTTTGCAGTGATGAGAAGAGCAGATTCGCCATTTTCGCGATAGTCACCCTGGTGCACCGGCGGGGCGGCGGCCAGCCAGCCGGTAAAGATGAAGTTTAGTGAAAAAAATGATTGTTTTTAGAGTTTGTGAGATTATTTCAACGTGTGTTTGTTAATTTAATTGAAATTCGATTACTAAATACAACAAAGTGAGGTGACGAGTGATAGTAAAGTTATAATTCGTTTGTGAATTGTGTAAGTCGCTTTATAGTCGAACGAAAAATGTGCAACTCGAAACTGTAATAAAAGTATAATGCTAATGTTCTGTTATCTACGTTTTTCGGGTGTGTCCCACTATTTCCATGGAAATGTAAAATGGAAATAGTGGCACTTAGGTTTTTTTCTAAAAGTATCCCATTATTTCCATTGGCGACTAAAAATCGCAAACTGAAAATGTGGTATATTGTAAGGTGTTTTAAGTAGGTATAAAGTATAGCTATAAATTAACATCATCATAAATAATAATCATTTGTGGCGGATGATATTATCGATATCAAATGAATTTATTGAAAGAAATTCATTTAGGTAAAATTATAATTATGCCAAAACTTATTAGGTTTTTATAAAAAAATTACAAATAAATTATACTCACAGTTATAATATATCTATAAAACGTTTATTAGGTATATCAAATACTGCTCGTTTCATAATACTATCCTATACAGGGTAGGATTCTTATCGCAATTTCCTAGGTTGTAACCTAGTCTTAATGTAACTACTCTTAAGTAAAATAAAAGAAAACCATTAATAGGGCGTCGAATACTTGACTACTTATCTATACATCCTGCCTACTTAAAACCGAAAACTTAAAACCGCTATAAATCGGAAACTACTGACCCTAGACTACTTATATGTTCGGACAAATGATAGACCTCGTCGAGATCTTCGTTTCGGTTGACAGTTGTCGAACTTAAAAACGCCATACAGGGTGTTAGGAAAAGTACCGATTTCCTTTAAACCACATGTTCTATAAGTAGAATAAAGAACAATAAGCATGTTTAAACAATAGAAAAAGAATAAAACAATAGCAGAAAAAAATAATAATATTAAAACTTAATTGTGTCAACCCTAGCCAGACTCGCGGTGCGCATGTAGGTACCTATTTTACTTGTTTACAATTGGTGCGCCGGGTGCGCGTTGTGATTCTTAGAGTAGGGTTGGCAACATGAACTTTGTTTACATAGGAAGTATTTTATTTTAATGTTATTTTTTATCATCAATATGTTAAATGTACTTTATTCTACTTATACAACATGTGGTTAAAAGGAAATCGGTACTTTTTCTAACAGCCTGTAGGTATATCAGAAACTACTGACCCTAAGGTAGTCTAAACTACTCGACTATGTTGGCACAAATGATAGATCTCATCGAAATCTTTATTTTAGGTGACATCTGTCAAACTCTAAACCGCTATATTTCAGAAACTAACGAAAATATAAATTCATTATCGTTTCCATATTAAGGGGCTGATAAGAGCTAAATTACCTCCCTTTCTAACAAAGGACAGAATGCGCGTGTTAGAACGGAGCGGATTCGCGCTGTTTTATGTTTTTTTGCTCATTTTTGCATTTTTCTCATAATCTGTACCTACCCATAATATTAATTATAAAACAGCTATATGATTATGCATAATATATTGAATAATTTGTAAAAGTTTTGGCATCATAAGTAGATTAATGGGTACTTAGAAAAACGGTCTAAAAGCAAAAAGCAGAGGTAACTGTTTTTTTTTATGGCAACAAAATATATTGAATCGTGTTTCAGAGTCGGCAATCTTTTTGGAAAGATACTTAATTATCACATAGTTTCTTTTCACAGCCATATATTCATCACTTTTCGTTAAAATCTGCTCAAGTGAATGGTATTTACTTCAGTTACTTCTCCGTCAAAATACTATCCCTCCTTTTGATTTTTAATGTAGAGGGGAAGTTACATAGTCACCTCGCTTGTTAGCGTTACGGCTGGCACCATGGACCGAGGTTGTTGGTGACCGCAGAATGTAAGATGATACGATACACCGAAGATGCTGTTGCCCATCTTCTGGTTCATAAACCTTTAGAGCCCGTCCAGAACCTTTATTTTACGCGCGAGTCTTCTCGCGCGTATTACGCGCGTTCCCTGATTTAGACCCTGTCCAGAAAGGGCGAATTCGCCGCGATTTACTCGCGCGTTTATCTGGACTTAAACAAGGCGCTCCTAGTACCTCGACTCGCGCGAGCCTCGCGCAAGCCGAGAAAATTCGCGCGATGCTTGTGGACGCAATGTATTGACACCCAGTACCTCGCCGGCGCGTAGAAACTCGCGCGTAACAATTCGCGGCGAATTCGCCCTTTCTGGGCAGGGTCCTCTCGATTTCACCCGCGCGTAAAACGCCTCATCTGGACGAAATATATGTAGCTCTAGTATCTCGGCAACGCGCGAGTGCCTACCTATCTAAAATAAAGGTTCGCCTCTTACTACACCCACGGGTAGAGATGGGTTGGTACTATTCTTTTCCGGCACCACACGGATATACCTACACGTACTTTATTCAGTAGTATAATCATGTTTTGGCTGAACCCCTGCCGATATTGAAATTGAAAATTTATTAAATTTCGTTTAAAATCGCAATGGAAATAAGATACACAGTGCGTTTAATCGCAATGGAAATAGTGGGACAAGCAGTCGCAAACAGTCTCACTATTTCCATCAATGGAAATTCATAATGGAAATAGTGGGATACACCCACGTTTTCTAGGGTGGGTAAGTGTTTTCTAGATACCACCAACCCTACACTCACACGTCTTTAACCCACCCACACATTTGCGCGTGTAAAAATGACAGCTGTCACTTTTGAGCCCGATCGTATGGAGCTTCCGAGGTGTGACTTTGCATAACTTCTATCTGAGTGAACCGTTTTTAACTAACCTAAGCTTATATGTTGCACGAAAGTACCTAATCCAAGCATGTTCTGGAAATGCCAGTTGGAGTCGGTACAGTAGTATTTGAGCTATTTCGGGCATTTTCTGTCTGAGTGAACCGTTGTCAATGAAAGTAAGCTAATACATTGCAAAGAATTAAGCTAAACACGTTATTGAAAACCATGTTTAAATCCGTTAAGTAGTTTGTGAGTTATAGGTGCCGCCGCTTGAAATTTAGTGTATTTTATGTCTGAGTGAACCGTTTGTAATGAAGCTAAGCGTACATGTTGCATGGAGTAAGCCAAATACGTTACTGAAAACCTCGTTTTAATCAGTTCAGTTCTTTGTGAGATATTGGCGCCTCCACCGCGCGCACCCGTCTGAGTGAGCCGTTTTCAATGACAGTAAGCTAATATGTTGCAAAGAAGTAAGCTTGACAGTTTATTGAAAACCCCGTTTGAATCCGTTCAATAGTTTGTGAGTTATTTGCGCCGCCGCATGAAACTTAGCGTACCTTCTGTCTGAGTGAACCGTTTGCAATGAAACTAAACTTTTATGTCGCACAAAAGTAAACCAAACTCGTAATTGAAAACTCAGTTTGAATCGGTTTGTGAGTTATTATCGTACAGGCAATTTGATACTTTACATTAGTGTAGCTTCTGATTGAGTGAACCGATTTGAATAAAACATAGCCTATATGTTGCTCAGAGCTAAGCTTAATCTATCTGCAAAAACTGCGAGAAAATCCGTTCAGTAGTTTCGGAGTTTATCGAAAACATACAAACAGACAGACAGACAGACAAAAAGTTTAGAAAACATATTTTTGAGTTCTATTAGTCGTTTCTTATCGCCCACACCAATTTTTTTATAAATTTATCAAATGTACAGACACGCGGTTTCTACACTCTTATTATATGTATAGATATGTATAGATGTATAGATTACCTTAGTCTGCCAATGCGAAACCTGGCAGGTTCAATACAGACGGAGAGAAAAGTGGTTACGTCAAGAGTACAGTAGGTACTTACACGAATGAGACCTGTTCGTAGTAATTGAATAGCGAAACTAACAAGAGGATATTAAGCAGAACTGTTGTTTTTATTTACTTATACAACGTGTAAAAAGGTGGGATAATACTGAAGGGTGTCATTCTGCCCATAAAACTGAACAATTTTTCCCAAAGAACATAGGTCGAAACAATGATATTTACGGAAAAGCCAATTTCACCTCCTATACAAAATGCGCTATCAGCTGATGCAGTTTATATGGGAGGTCAAAAATTGATTTTTGTATTTCGAACTATGTTCCTTGGGACAAGTTGTTCAGTTTCATGGGCAGATTCACACCTTTCCGTTACACTTTGTATAAGTAAAAAACAACAGGTCTGCCTGATATCCTCTTTTTAGTTTCGCTACTCCATTATTTCTACCTTCTATTACTATGAACCGGTTTCATTCATTGGACGTAACCACTTTTCTCTCCGTCTGTACCGAATCTGCCAGGTAGCGCATTTTCAGACCAACGTAATATACAGGGTGTAAGGGACAGGTTGGCAAATACTGAAAGGGCATGATCAGTCAACGTAACTGAACAACTTTCAGCGAACAAAACTTTCAGGAAATGAAAAAAAAATCGGCTTCTCCATACAAACTGTCCAATCAAGTTTGCAATTTCGTATGGAGAGGCCGATTTTTTTTTTCATTTCCTGAAAGTTTTGTTCGCTGAAAGTTGTTCAGTTACGTTGACTGATCATGCCCTTTCAGTATTTGCCAACCTGTCCCTTACACCCTGTATAGGGTGACTTTTAATTAGTTCTTGATAGCAAAAGATATTCATGCTGAAACGGTTCACACGTTGACCCGTGTCTGTTTCAACAAATATTACAAATATCTTGTACTTAGACATCGCCATGTGCATGTCGGTTACATGGGAACGTTGCCCCATTTTTCATGCAGGCGGTTTCTTAGATTTAAAACATGAAATGTCATGAATGTTGAAGTAAACAATCTTTAAAACACTTGAAGTAATTGGAATGTAGAAGTGGTGTTTTGGTTGAACAATTGTTTCGGGACGGTGGAATTGAAGTAAACAAACATTGCGTCATCGCGGTCGCAAGCGGCGTGAGCGCCGGTTGGACCACGAACAGTTCGTGTACCGGCTTGAGCGCGATTCGGACTAGTTGGACCGGCTTGAGCCATGCTGAAACAAAAAAGAAAGTACAAAAAGGCGAAGGTAGGTAGGACGGATTCATTCTTCTTCGTGCGCCCGAGCAGACCGGAACGGCTCTTCAAGGTATTTTCTTAATTTTATTTTAATGAGTCATTCTTCTTCGCGCGCTCGGGCAGAACGGTATCGCTCTTCGAACTATTTTCTATAATTTTTACTAATATAAGCACATAGACGGTGTTGGAGATTCAGTCGCCCAAGAGAAAGATGCGAGGATCCATCACTCTGAAATGTGCTGTAAAACATATTTGATCGCGCTACGAATACAGGAATATGCTTTCGATTCGATAAATTATAAACTTTATCAGTGTATACACTGCGACGGTGTTGGAGATTCAGTCGCCCAAGAGAAAGATGCGAGGATCCATCACTCTGAACAGTGTTGTAAATCATGTTTGATCGCGCTACGAATATAGGAATAGGCTTTCGATTCGATAAATCATAAACTTTGTCAGTGTAGATACTGCGACGGTGTTGGAGATTCAGTCGCCCAAGAGAAAGATGCGAGGATCCATCACTCTGAACAGTGTTGTAAATCATATTTGGTCGCGCTATCGATAGGTGGGTAGGGTTTTCGATTCAGTATATTTCAATTCGGTTATCAGCAAGTCCAGAAGCCCGCATGCTTTTGAGACTGCTTCGCGTCGCGTAGATCTTCGAAGCAATCGTTTGCTTAATGTCAACTCAGTGTCTGTAAAATAATTTAACGTAATTAAGACCGTGCGCCGGGTGTCTTTTGCCTAAGTTTTGGGGTTATATTGAGGGAAGGAAACGACCTACAGGGGACAATAGAGGCCACTGGAAGCGAGCAGCGTGGAGCCGGTCGCCGAGGAGGCCTAGGGACAGGCTTCTGACCAGCGGTGGGCATTCTCCGTCTCGCCTAGAGGGAGAAGCTAATCATCTAACGAGGATGGAAGAAGCCACATAAAGCGAGCGGCGTAGGTCCGGTCTTTGAAAAGGCCTAGGAAGAGGCTTACTCGTATAACCAGCAGTGGGCGTCCACCGGCGAGGTCATATCAAGGTTTGATCGAAGAAAAACCGTGAGTAATTTTAAAACAACCTTGTCGTTTACACCATGTTTTATCTATTTTGTGCTATTCAAATCGCGAGATGTGTCAAAAATGCTTATAAAAGACTGTAGAAATTGTCCTAAATTCAAATGTGATATTCTGGTATATTTTACGGGTTTGTTCAAGGGTCTTATGGCACAGCAATAGAGCTGAAGGGTTCATAGTAATGTGGGTAGACCGTGATTTAAATTCTGTGATCTAGTCTATCAGTGCAAAAACTAGCTAGCTTATCGAAAGATGGATATTTTTATGATGAAGTTTGCCTAAATTTTGGATAAACTTATTTTTCTCTGACTGAAAAGCCTGTCGGGAGATGAACGTTATAATTTTGTTCTTTTAGTATAAAAATAGCTTCAAAATCTGGATCACATGAAATCTAGTGTTTTAATTGATAAAATGAGACACCAACATAGATTTATATAGTCAAGATAGGGTCTTGGGAACAAGCAGTTCAAAATTTCCACATACAAGAAAGAATACCGCCATCTGTGAAAAATCGCGTGAACTACGTTGTGTAGTACTTCGGTCTGTTGTTAATACACGGAACGGAAATAATATGGCGGGAAAAACAAAACAATCTTTTTACTGTTTTATGTGATTTAGGCCTGGTTTTTGAGTTTCATTAATTAGATTATAGTCAAAAAGAATAATAAGAAATAACGATAATAATAATAAAGAGTATATATAGCAATTTAATTTAATTATATAAATAATAAATCTAATTTAATAACAAATTAATTAATATAAATAAATTACAAATGCAATCACTTGTTTCTTCAAATAAGAAAATTCCAATTTGTTGGTAAGTTTACTTACATCCAATGTTGACAATATGACTGACATTTGTTGGTCCTAAACATCAGATTTCGGACCAACGAATTGGGGACAGTGTAAAGTGCCGATGGGCTAGTACTTATATATAAGTAAATGGACACCAAAGGTCTTTTGTCATGCAGTGGACGTACCGGGTTTAATATTATAATAAATCAAGGAAAGAGTTTATTTCCTACCTTCATCTAACTTTATGAATTCGCCTAATTTTGATGAATGATTGAGATGGGAATGTGTCTTATCTAGGACATACTCACCTTTTGCTAAAATTGCTGTGTTCTGTGCATGACATATTAAATCATGCCTTCCTTAAATTTAAAAGGGGAATTTTCTTACAAGATGAAATCAAAAGCTTGATAATAATTAGTATTTAAGGTGAAGCAGAGAGCTAGCCTGAAGTGGTCTCTTTTCTGTACTAAAAGAAGGCAGATTGTCCACATTGTGCAGATCGAATTATCATTAAGCCTAGCTATCGTACTAGATGCATAGTCGATTGTGCGTATGAACGTACTGAAATAATGCTTTCTCGATAAAATACATTTGAGCTAAGAGGACGGAAAGATAAGGAACATTCCCTGGTCCTTGCGAGATTCTAAAATAATGTTTCTCAGGTTCACATATAAGAACTAAATCACTTACATATTTTCTGAAGTGTTGCTTTCATTGTTCAATGTGTTCTTTTATTGTTCAGATTTAATTATGACTGACTTGGGTCTTGGACCTTGACAAGTAAATGTAAATTCGTGTAAATAATTGTTCCGAAAATTCCGCTTATCTATTGTTTTGCTAAGAAGATGAAACTGTATTTTATATGTGTATATATATTCCTATAAGATCTGGATTGCGGGACAAGTCCAGGTTTCTTTTGAATCCTCCTCTCAAACTTCTATTGTGACATGACAAAACTACAAACTTACTACCAGACAAGATGGACGGTTTAAAGAAATATCCCTTGCTATTTGTTTACTCAAGTATATCTAGAGTAGCTTCATAAAGCGGAATTGGATAGGTATGGCAGAGAATTATCCAGTCAGGAGTCGAGATTCATGAATGACCGCGGTGGATTGGGGCGGTCATTTCCCCCAAAAAAAATGGGGGACCATGATACCTATCAACTAGCTAAAGCATCTTTTCTTCCCTTACATTGGTCCTCTTGGTTCTCCCTAGAAGTCAGTCATAGTTTATAGATACTAGTTAATGAAGCCACCCTCAATCATATAACCTCACATTCTAATTATCTTATCCTATGTTCTTACCTATTCTACATACTTACTCCATGTTCCTTTTGTCACGTTCTTGTTGTTGCAATCTGTTCAGACATTGGAGCGTAAGCTCATACTAGGATAGGTAGGCTTTAGGAGTTAGGTTAGTATAAGTCATGCTCTCCCTACAGATCCAGCTGCACTTTGGCCATAGTGTTGTCTTAAGCCACTAGAACGATCACAAGCCAAATTATTCATTATAACAGGGTTTAATAGTAGGGAACAATTTTGGGTAATGCTATTTTGTTTTCCTATTCTATGCATTGGATTTAAATTAATGTTAAAACAAAAAAAATCAAGTCAGGTTAGGCCGTGTCTCTATAGCAAGTAAGTCAGAGTAAGTTAAGATAGTCAGTATAGTAGTTAAGGAGTTAGGTAGGATCAAGTTAGGTGGGCGAGAGAGTTACAACTTGGTGCCGTGAGCCATGATGTTGAGTCAGGCTTATAGATGGGGTAAAGACTTACAGCTAGTAGTTCAATATTTTTAGAAATGGTACCCAGGACAAATTACGGCCGACAATTTTTTTTTATGGAAGTTTTCCTTAGGTCCATCCAAACATATCTAGAAAGTTCCCTGCCGATCCCATTTTCGCTCCCCCCTCCCCCCCCCCCTCAAAAAGATCCCTAATTTTAGATTTTTCTATTTATCTCTAAAACAGTTGAAGTTAGGGGAAAGTCGTCAATCTAAGACTTGATGGTTATAAAATTACCAATCTATAGACACCTATTTTATTTTGATGTGACCTACAGTACCTTAAATATAGCTGCAAACAGTTCACCAAAAATTAAAAAAAAACTTCAAATCATTTTTTGTACTAACTTTTAACAAAAACTACTGGAGATGTGGCAAAATTATCTAAGAGCATGTGAATCTTGATACATTTAGAAATAAAACGAGACATAATTCATCATTATTACAGCACTGGTTCTCGATTTACAGCGAGTTACATCAAACACCCTGAGATAATTTTATAGGACAAAAGAAGTAGGAACAGTGAAACTGACGTTGTCTTTCAGGATTAAATAATGGCACTTAAAATTTAAATACATCAAATAAAAATAAACAATTTCCCCTGAAAATCTAAAAGATTTAAGCTTTAAGTAACTAGATGGCGTCACTTGTATAATAAAATAAGAAATAAAATATAATAACAAATGGGTTGCTTCTATTTTGAAACATGAGATGTCAGACGATAGCTCTTGTCATGTTCTATTAAAAAATATATATAAAACATTTTTTCGAATGTTATTTGTTCGTTAAAATATTAAAAAGTTCCGCTCGAGGTTTCCGCTTGAACTATTTTTCACCATAAATCACATTTGCAGCTTATGACTCAGGAGTAAAATGAATTGAGAAGACTCTCATAAAAATCATTTTAATTTTGCAAGCTGTTTGGTGCAGGCCTTACTTGTATTACCTGAAATATAGCTACAGACAGTTCACCAAAAATTTGAAATTATCTTTAAATCATTTTTTGTACTAACTTTTAACAAAAACTTCTGGAGTTGCGGCAAAATTATGTAAGAACATGTGAATCTTGATACATTTAGGAATAAAACGAGACATAATTCATAATTATTGCAGCACTGGTTCTCGATTTACAGCGAGTTACATCAAACACCCTAAGATAATTTTATAGGACAAAAGAAGTAGGAACAGTAAAACTCACGTTGTCTTCTAGGATTAAATTATGGCACTTCCAATTTAATTGAATGGGATAAAAATAAACTATTACGCCCAAAAAACTACAAGATTTATGCATTAAGTCACAAGATGGCGTCACTTGTATAAGAAATAAATTGTAATTACAAATGGACTGCTTCGATTTTTAATATTTTACCAAAAAAATAACATTCAAAAATGTTTTATATATATATATTTCAATAGAACATGACAAGAGCTATCGCCTGACATCTCATGTTTCAAAATAGAAGCAACCCATTTGTTATTATATTTTATTTCTTATTTTATTATACAAGTGACGCCATCTAGTTACTTAAAGCTTAAATCTTTTAGATTTTCAGGGGAAATTGTTTATTTTTATTTGATGTATTTAAATTTTATGTGCCATTATTTAATCCTGAAAGACAACGTCAGTTTCACTGTTCCTACTTCTTTTGTCCTATAAAATTATCTCAGGGTGTTTGATGTAACTCGCTGTAAATCGAGAACCAGTGCTGCAATAATGATGAATTATGTCTCGTTTTATTCCTAAATGTATTAAGATTCACATGCTCTTAGATAATTTTGCCACGACTCCAGTACTTTTTGTTAAAAGTTAGTACAAAAAATGATTTGAAGATAATTTTTAATTTTTGGTGAACTGTTTGTAAGTAGCTATATTTCAGGTACTGTAGGTCACATCGAAATAAAATAGGTGTTCGTAGATTGGTAATTTTATAACCATTTAGTCTTAGGTTGACGACTTTCCCCTAACTTCAACTGTTTTAGAGATAAATAGAAAAATCTAAAATGAGGGACCTTTTTGAGGGGGGGAGGGGGGAGCGAAAATGGGATCGGCAGGGAACATTCTAGATATGTTTGGATAGACCTAAGGAACACTTCCATAAAAAAAAATTGTCGGCCGTAATTTGTCCTGGGTTGTCAAAGAACATTTGGATAAAAATATTGAGCTATAGGGTGAACTGTTACAGTCTGGTGCCGTGAGTCATGATGTCGAGTCAGGCTTACAGCCGGCGTGCGGTTACAACTTGTTGCCGTGCCGACGGATGCGAATTTCTGGGTTATTACTGATATTAATTGTAACAGCGGGCCTTTATATTTACTATTTTAGATACTTATTGATATGTTAGTTAACAACAAACCTGTGCCTAACATTTTCATTAAATTCGTGTAAAAAGAGGAGATAATTAGCTGTAACCTGTTTCAAAACAACATCAAGTGAACGACGCACTGCTGTACACTGTTTGTCACTCCAACAGCATCACTTAATGGCCGAAAAATCACCAATTTTCATCCAGGTATTCGTGCACTTTATCCGTTGAAGCACTATTTTGAATTAATCATTAACGCAAGTAAATACATAAAAGATAATTACCGATCAGCTGATTGGTCTGCGCCAGCTGATATTGACAGATGACTTAAAACGTCACTTTTGCGTTTCATTACACGCAGCTGACGTATAGTGCGGGAACTCACGCGAGAACTACACCACCACTATCAGCCAATATCACCCCTTTGTTGTGGCGACATCTATACAATTCATTGCGTACTTACTGCGTAGTCTTGCAAGATCCAACTGCAAATAATCGACACGAGAGGGTAAAATTGTTCACTACATCACCGCAAGATGCCACCTAAAGTTCTGCCTAGCTGTGCAGGCTGCCGGAATACTATCGGAAATAATCTGCATATACGCTGTAGCATATGTAAGCAGACTTATGATCTCGTTTGTGCTAATATACCAGAAAAGCGCTTTACAAATACGATGACGAAAGAACAAAAAAGCGACTGGAAGTGCCAAACATGCCAGTGTAAGCAGCCTAAAACAGGAAATTTAAACACATCGGTCGGCAGTGCACAAGGTTCTAGGGGGATTAACACCTCTTATGCTGTCCCTTCTGAAGAACCACAAGATCTTGCTGCTAATGAATCTAACGACCATTCTTCATCTGGTTTGTCAATGCAGATTAAGGATTCTGCGGAAGAAAAGAGCTGTGAGAACGTCACGAGGGTGCGTTTTCCTGGTTTTGGTGGAGTGTACAGCAGTAATGAACAGGAGAATGAATCTCTCTCACCGGGTATAGTGAGAGCTATTATCAAGGAAGAAATAAATCTGGCATTAAAGGAGACTGTAAAGCAATTAGTAGGAAAAGAGTTTGCAGCCATAAAAAACCTCATTGCCAACTTTGAAACATCCTTGTCCTTCTTCAACGATCAATATGACTCATTTAAGTCAACCTTGGATAAAAATTGTGACACAGTTAAACACTTGCAGCTGCATAATCAGCAACTACAATCGGAGGTGGAGAACCTTTCAGAACGGCTTAACTTTATGGACCAGCAGCAGCTTGCCAACGATGTCGACTTCACGAATGTACCCGAAGCGAAAAACGAAAATGCTACACATGTCGTGTTAACTTTAGCAAACAAGCTGGATATCAAGTTAACGGAAGCTGACGTGGTGAGTGCATATCGTGTGGGCTCTACGCGTGGAGAGTCAGGAAGCGAGCAAGTTGAGGGCACAACGCAACGCCCGCGCCCCATCGCCGTGCGACTGGCACGCCGGGACCTGCGCGACAAGATTCTCAAGGAGGCGCGCGTTCGTCGCGGCGCCACTACTGCCGACACCAGCCTCCCCGGACCTTCGTGCACTTTCTACGTTAACGAACGGTTGACTAAGTCAACAAGGCAACTGTTTCAAAAGGCGCGCGTAATGAAAACCAACTATGGATGGAGATTTGCATGGACTGTGCAAGGAAGAATTTTCGTAAGGAAATCAGAAGACAAAAACTGTCCTCGTCATGGTATTCGCACGTTGGCCGAGCTAGAAAGGGTTTTTAAAGACGAAGTGGTTAGATCCTGATAGTGATTATTTCCAACTCAATTTCGATTTCCACCCAATATTTATTATCATTATCGATTGTAACGCTTTCTATGCTTTAAATAATCAATGTCACAGCTCTTACATATTTTCTGATTTGTATCATCAGGTGGCGACGAATGGGTACTACACTCAGCACCAAGATTATAGTACATTCTTTTTAATAGCTCACACGGAACACTTCACAACAACACACATTTTACACAGAACTTTTAATTATAGTTATTTAATTATATTATTAAATATATGTCAGAGGAGGTCAGTACATTCTTTAATTTATATTTACAATGATGGGTAAAAAGACACGTCATTTGAAGCTAGCATTGCTTAACGTACGTTCTCTAAACACTGGCAGGGATGAGTTTATCGCTTCTGTAGATAGACACCAGCCAGATATTTTAGCGCTAAACGAAACATGGCTAAAAATAGGACAAGATAAATATTTTCCTCCAGTACCAGGATACACTTTAAAAAGTAACCCCCGTTCGACAGGTAAAAGAGGGGGCGGGGTGGGATTTTATGTTAAAAGAGGCTTACAGGTGCGTATTAAACAACATCCAATCTCCCCGCTGGAGCAAATGTGGATAGAACTCCGAATTTCGGGCATGAGACCCCTCGCTATTGGTACGGCTTACAGACCAGAAGCAGTTTCGATTGATACCGCCATTGACGCTCTCAACGACTCACTGGATATATTTGCTTCATATAGCAGTGTTTTTCTCCTAACAGATTTTAATGTTGATTTAAATATGTTAGAAAGACCCATGGCAAAGAAACTAATGACTTTTTTTAATAATCGTAATCTAGAACAACTCGTTAAAAGCCCAACAAGAGTAACAAACGACACCGAATCGTTATTAGATTTATTTATCACAGATAGCCCAAGAGTCTGTAAGACAATACATGTTTACCATAACCCCACGATTAGTGATCATGCCATGGTTCTTGCGGAATTAACTATTACGAAACCGAAAAAGATGCCTCTATATATTTACAAGCGGTTTTTAGAAAAAATAAACATGGAGGAATTCACAAAAGATTTGAAAAACATGACATGGACAGATATTAAAGCGATAAAAGACGTTAACGGAAAGGCAAAGTTATTTAGGCAAATACTTACAAAATTATTTGATAAACATGCACCAGTTCAGAAAATACGCATAAACCAAAATATGAACCCTTGGATTACAGACAACATAAGATTATTGATGGAGTTACGTGACTCTGCTCTAGTGAGAGCAAAAAAAACCCAAGTTGAACCACATTGGAAATACTACACAAGCCTGCGTAACTACACGGGACGGGCTCTAGGACGTGAAAAAACTGCGTATTTCACACACTACGTTAATAAAAATAAACAACACCCACGACAAATGTGGACCTATTTAAGGCGTTCTTCGATCCTAGGTGACACTAGCAAATCTTTTATTCCTCAGCATTTAAGTAACCCTGAAGAAGTTAATAATTTTTTCCTAAAAATACCGGGAAACCCAACCACGGATCATAAAACTTTGATGGATCTAGAAAAAACAAAGTTGTGTAAAGAAGTGTTTGAGCTAAAACAATGTACATAAGGTCAAGTTTATAAAATAATTTCATCAATAGAAACAAAAGCATGTGGTCATGACAGCATTTCAATAGATATGATCCGTCTTACCCTAGACGTTACGTTACCAATAATTACACACATAATTAACGCATCTCTTCTTTCAAACACCTATCCCGAAGAGTGGAAACTAGCTAAAGTAAGGCCTATTCCCAAAAGTAATAGAGTCGAGGAGTATAAAGATCTGCGCCCTATTAGTATACTACCAGTGCTCTCCAAAATAATAGAAAGAAGCGTCTGTGAGCATTTAAAAAAACATCTCGAACAAAATAAATTGCTTCCTCCTATGCAATCGGGGTTCCGAAGTGG
The DNA here is from genome assembly GCA_947532105.1 of Athrips mouffetella. Classification (NCBI taxonomy): domain Eukaryota; kingdom Metazoa; phylum Arthropoda; class Insecta; order Lepidoptera; family Gelechiidae; genus Athrips; species Athrips mouffetella. Next base: position 11,045,594 of record OX383983.1, on the reverse strand, counting down.
ACACAGTACCACTACGGCTTTGGCTAAGGTCACGGATGATATTACTGCAGCTTCCGACAAAGGCATGGGTAAATACTAGTTTTATTAGATTTTTCTCGGGCTTTCGATTGTCTGAACCCAAAACTACTTCTTGCAAAATTAGCGTGTTATGGTGTGTCACCGTCAGCTTGCAAATGGTTCGAGTCGTTTCTGACTGACAGACAGCAATATGTAGAACTTGAGACTGACCAGGGCTTAGTAGTGCAATCAAATACCCAAAAGATCCCTCGTGGTACGCCTCAAGGATCTATACTCAGTCCTCTACTTTTTATTCTATATACGGCAGACCTTGTTACAAAGTTAAATCACTGTGAAGTTCACCTCTACGCCGATGATACTCAGCTGTATTACTCCTTTGCACCGCATGATCTTAATCCGGCATTAAATAAAATAAACGAAGACTTAAACACTATTTCCGACTGGTCAGCCAAACATAACTTAGTTTTAAACCCATCTAAATCGCAATTTGTTGTACTGGGTAATAAATGGCAGCGTAACAAAATAGTGGAACAACACCCAAAATTATACATAGGAAGTGAGGTTGTTGCTCAAGTAGAAAAAGCTCGGAATCTTGGTCTGATTATGGATGGTGAAATGCGATACATAGAACCATTGACGTAAGAAAAACGTTGGCGTAGTTTCCAAAATCTTTGCATAGAACACGTTAATATAAAAATACGAAATGCATTCTACCGATTAAAAGTTTTATACAGCTTCCGGAGGTATTTATCTGTTAGAGTGAGGGAAATACTAACAGAATCGCTGGTTCTGTCACATTTTAATTACATTGACGCCGTATACGGTCCTCGACTTCTGGAGCAAACCAAAAAGTCCATACAACGCGTACAAAACGCATGTATGCGATTCTGTTACGATATACCGAAACGAGCGCATATCACACCGTACCTTAATGAGAGAGAAATTTTGAATATGGTTCACCGGAGAGAGCTGCACTTAGCCTGCATGGTCCGAAATGTACTCGAATTTGAGAAGCCATCATACTTATTCGAAAAACTAGATTGGTTAAGAGATAGGCGAGGAAGACCTCTTCGATCCCATAGGGTAAATGCGTTGTCTATACCTAGCCACAAAAAAACATTCTTCAGAGGAGGGTTAAAATTCGCCGCTTCAAAAGTGTGGAATGATCTACCACCCCCTTTACGTGATTCCATGTCACTTATTAAATTCAAAAAGCTTGTACGGAGACATCTCATGGAAAAGCAATCGGGAAAAAGGGCGAGCGAATTTTGAAACTTTCTCCGAATTCAACAGTTATTATCTTATCATACAAATCAAACATGTACACACACACACACATACACACACACTTACTTACATACATATACATATATTACTTTTATATAATAAGTGCATGTATATATATATATACTACGTAGGATTTTATTTGATTTATTATTTTGTTTTAAATTTGTATTTTTTTTTCTTTTATTTATATAACTTGCGTATAGCTATTGTATCTCATTTTACACAAATACCCTGCAACACCACGCTCACGCATAACTATGAACTTGACAATTAAAACCTTATTAGGGGCTGGTCTGAAAACCAGCGCTAAGCCACTAGGCATAGCAATATGCTGAGACTAGTACCCATTGCCAATTGTAGATTCCTGGAGTATTCCTTGTGTGTTAAGATAGACAGATTAATACGTAGATTGTAAAGCCTCTTATGTTTTGTATGTATCTTCATTGGCAATAAGAATTTTTTTACTTTTCAATTTAATTAATTAATTATGAAATAAATCAGAGGTATTGTATATATCTATCTTATGTATTGCATGTGTATTTATTGGCAATAAAGAATTTTAATTTAATTTAATTTTAGTACTGTTACTTAAGATTTTGTTATTATGTATAGGTAAAATTCTAAGAAATAAGTATCTCACACAATTTATAAAATATTTATCTATTTATGTGCAACACGCTTACAGTACACTGGCAAAATACTATACAATATGAAATTTCACAGTAACTGCCTTTTACATTTAAGATACAATTATACTTAACTTCTCACACAGGACACTCACATCCTCTGGTTATTCCGAACAAACTTGAACGTCATTTCAAGGGCCGTTCCATCAGAAATTATTACAGCGAGTCCTTAACGCTTAACGGCGAGTCCTTCTCGGTTAATACTCGTAGAAGTTGGCCACATCGGATGTAGTCCCTGTTTATAGCTTAAACGGGGCTCGCTGTAGCTTGAACAGGGCGAGACACTAGACTTTTCTGTACTGACACACCCAAAACTTCATAACTATGTGTATTTTATTCTCTCCAGTCATAATTGTCAGTTATATATATATTCTAATTTAATTTTCACTCAGGTTTTTAGGTTATATCACTGCCTTCTTGGAATACATTCATTTAACACTGTAGCAGAATATTTAGAGTCGGGGGGGTGCGGGTTTTGGCTGCTTTAAGCCCAAAAACACCACACATCAAAGGATCCGGCATCTTGGGTGTCCTCACACTTCAATAGGAAGCCAGCTTACATTGTAGGAATTCTGTAAAACAATCAAAAATTTGAGTTTTTACAAGGGCCACATAACCTAGATAGCTTAGTTTGTCCAATTTAGATAAACCTATGATCAAGGATCCATTTCGGGTATGACATCTTCTTGTAAACAAAACTGGTGTTTTTTTTCTTCAATTCGCCATCAAATTTGCATATTACAGGTATATTTGTTAACGAATAGCGTTATTACTTGTGTAAGTTATAGATATTACGTATTTAAATAGGACTTACCATAAGGTTTCACATTTAATTTCGTAGGTAAGCGAGTGAGTTTATTGTTTTTTTTGGCCGAGTCTATTTTCACGTGGAAGGGTCAACGCACACGGAGGAAAAAGCTTAGGGTCCACGCACACGAAGTCCGCAAAGCGTGTGTAGAGCCGTTTTGCGTAATCCTTAGGATTGTTTATGGTTTTCGTTCAGAAATGCAGTTTTATGCAGCTTTTTTATGATTTTTAAGGATTTTGGCCTACACAAATAAGTGAGTGAGACAAAACTATACAATATACTATTTCTTTCCTTTCTGTCGTATGTTTTGTCTCATCTGTGTGACTATTAATTAGGTAAGGCTGTATTAATTAATTCCTTTGCTGCTTTTTAACGAAAAAGTCAAAATTTCCGGTGACAATCCGACCAAATCAATGTAATCGATTGGTTATATGAAAACTGACACAACTATGTGTCTATTTGATTTTGTCGTATTGTGCTTGACAGCTGGAAAGTTTTCCGTAGAAATCCGGGGCGACCGGAGGCAGATACATTTGACATAAAACAGCTGACTTTTTTGAACAGAAGTCTGTTTCCCCGTGGAACTTTTTTATATTTGCGGTTGAAATGTATAGCTGCCAGGTATTTCGACCGCAAAATAAAGTTGTTAATCGAGCAGTTTTGCAACTGGGTGATTTATCTGTGTTTAGAGTGGATCTTCTACGTTTTAAATAAATTTATCATGGTGTATTGCTTTATTATCTTATTCTTAATGAGGCAGTGTGATTTTTCAGGTTAATACTATCTTTTATGGGTAAATTTGTATGAATTAATCTTGGTAATCCTCTGATGTGAACTAATATGGTTATGTGCGAAGTGCTGGATGGATATTACCAAAATAATGCTTACAGACATTTTACCAGAATTGACCAAGACAGTGGAGATGGACAGGGCATATGATCCCCGATATCTAAGGAGAGTGGAGCAAGTTATCAACAAATTGGTACCTATCCAAGATCTGACAAAAGAAAGCAGGGATGACAGGCCACTAGACGTTGTTGTTATCCTAGGACACCCCGCTGGTGCATAGGGCCTTCACGAGCTGTCTCCACTTCCCCCTGTCTTGCGCCGTCCTTCTTTCCATGTCAGTCCAGTAGCCTTGAGCTCGCTTTCGACGGTACATCATCAGGAGTGAACGGGTCACCCAGGTCTACGTCTGCCACTCAAATGCTATTGAAGCCGCGTTTACGTCGTTACACCGGAGGGTATGCCCAATCTACCGCCACTTTGCTGCGCAATTTCTTGTTGAATAGGCCTTTGCTGGCATCGGGCCTACAAATCTTTGTTACTGATTGTGTCTGGCCAGTAGATGTGGAGTATGGACCTAAGGCACTTGTTGACGAAGAAATGATGGGAGTATGAAATTAAATTGACAACAGGTCCTCTCTGGAGAAGGGTTATTGTAGGACAGAAACATAGAAATCTGATTGGAGAAGGCTTATGCCAAGAGGCAGACTGAACGGAGAGACATACTTTGAAGAAAAACATTTGGAAAACATGAAGTTTAGAATAAAAGGCTGATTATTATTCGATAAAATGCTGATTTTATTTCCTCCATGTCATAAAGTTGTTTCAAGTCATATGTAAGTATTTAGATTTATAAGAAACTAAGTAATATAGTGTTCCGTGGGGTGCCAGCAAAGAATAGTACCAACCCATACATAGCCGTGGGTGTCGTAAGAGGCGACTAAGGGTTAACTGGAGGATGGGCAGCAGCATCCTCCTTTGTATTACATCTTACTTACTGCGGTCACCTAAAACCGCGGTGCCAGCCGTAACGCTAACAAGCGAGGTGACTATGGTACTTATGGAGCTCCCTGTCCTGTAGTGGATGTTTCATGGGATGTTATGATGAAGTAATATAGGTACCTCAGAAACATCCACTACAGTACAGGGAACTCCCTCTAAAATGCCAGCTTTTGCTAATACAATGTGGAGGGGAAGTACCATGGTCACCATGCTTGTTAGCATTACATCTGGCACCATGGACCGTGGTTCTCTGGTGACCACAGAATGTAAGATGATACGAAACATTAAACCTTAATCGCCTCTTACGACACCCACGGGCAAAGTTGGGTTGGTACTACTCTTTGCCGGCACCACATGGGGCCTACAATATAGTACCTACTTAAATAAAAGACTGATTTTGTTATCTATTTCCTCCATTGCATAGAAATAATTGCAAGCCATAATGAGGGTCAGGCCAGTAGCTCATGTTATGGACCACTAAGATTTAGAATCATGTGTCTTGTTTTTAAAAGAAATTGTTTACATGTCCCATATACTAGTCCAAGATCTGGCAAAAGAAAGCGGGGAAGACTGGCCACTAGATGGGAGTATGAAATTAATGAAATTAAATTAACAACAGGTCTTCTCTGGAGAAGGGTTACGCGGGACTGAAACAGTGGAAATTGTTGAAGTCAGGCCATTGGCTCACGTTATGGACCACTAAGATTTAGAATCATCTGCCTTTTTATTAAAAGACATTGTTCTTCTTGTATGTCCCATAAACTAGGTAATAAAGCACCTGATTTGAAAATTATGTGCAAGGGTTTGAAAGATTACCAATACCTGTACCGGTCTGTATAGGTGTTGGTAATCTTTTACATGATTCACACAGTAGATATATGGGCGCTTACTGAAAGTGGGCTTAGCAAAACTACTATGACCTACTAATACTGGCGGCAAAGACATTTATAGGTGAGCTGTCTGTTCTTCCTTCTCACAATTTGAATAAAACACATTATCAGATAGACAATTACAATCATTTATTGCAACATCATAAGACTCATAACCAAAATTTATTCAACACCAAAAGTACTTTACAAATCATGCGAACTTCAACTCAGTTCTTCAACATCAACCAGTTTCGCAATTGGCTGGTTTTTTTTACATCTTAGGTCCTCGATTGTTTGTCCCCGTAATCTTTATTTGGGGCCCATATTATGCTTTTCGTTTTGTAGTCATTCTAAGGTCTTTGTTTTTCATGATCTTTTTCAGTGCCCAGTATTTCTTTTATTTATTTCTTTATGTTTGGTCTTTTCACTTGACTCCTGAAATAGAAAAAAATCCAGAATAAGTAACTAGATGAATATAATTCTTGCTAATTTAATCATTTAAAAATAGGCTACGGCTACCCGGCTACGAATAAAAATAAGTCAGGAACTCTAACTCAGAACAAATTCCACACAAAAAGTGGCCCTACGTGAAACCATAAAGACGTATATTCAAAATACGAATCAATTGGTTCAAATTCAGAAAGAGAGCAGGGATTCGTTCGCGCGCGTGCTATGTCAGTTAGTAGTAGTTGAGTAATTGACGCGTGCAACAACTTCTTCTTATGGAACGTCTTTCGTTCAGTCATTTTTTGAGCGCAGTTATATTTCCTGACTTATTATTTAGTCATAGGTCCCCGGCTAAACTCATCATCATATTGTGGAGTCAGAGTCGTTGAGGGACCCAAGGCCATTGGTATGGCTCATTTAATATGTCCTGTAAATAGTAGTTGAGACCAACCTACATCACATGATTAACTTTAAAGTAAGATTATATTGTAAATTTAATTAATTAATATTTTTATAATTCTATTAATCATCTTTAAGAACAGTTTAGGTGATTCAATGAGTCATTCCAAAAGATGAGTTTACATCTATGTGGCTCTGCGAGTCAAATTAGTTCTTGGGCTTCCCTGTTCTGTGCCAATTCCGTCCAGTTGAACACTCCAAGCTCGTTTAAATCCTTGGCGACTTCATTGTACAGGGGACCTGATTGTATTCCTTCTCTTCTTCTTCTAATAGTGCCTCTCCAACTTGTGAAGGTTGGCAGTCAGCTCTGCATATTTCTTCTTGTCTCCAGCGAGGCGAGAAAGTTCGTCAGCACTCGCAATCCCAGTCTACTCCTTGATGTTCCGCAACCAAGACTTCTTTCTCCGACCTACTCTTCTTTTTCCTGCAACTTTGCCCATCATTATGAGTCTGCTCCTACAAGTTATGAGAGGTTATGAGTTGCACCAGCACGTACCTTCCGTGCCTTAACACATGCCCTAAGTATGCAACTTTTCTTCATTTGACGGTTTGCAAAAGTTCGCGTTTTCTGTCAACCCGCCATAGAACTTCATCATTGGTAATCCGCTGTGTCCAACTTATAGTCAGCATGTGTCGATAGCACCACATAGGCCAGATATAGCAGTGCAGAAGACGAGTGCGCGATTCCTTCTCGGATATGCCAAGCAAGTCCCTGCTGACTGAAGCAATGACTGAAGGCCCTCACCAAGTCCAAATCAAGTTAAGCTTTCAATATAATGGTAATCGGCCGTCTCAAGACACTGCAAAACAATCTTCTAAAAAACTAGTGTGAAATCAAACGAACTTGACTTGAACCCTGTCAGACATTAACTTACTAATCTGGGCCTGTTAGTCCCCGTCACCTGAGTGCTGCCAGTACCAAAATTTGGGTTTCAGACGATTAGGGCTCCGTACACGACCGATAATCGGTGACCGATTTTCATGTATGACGTTTAGGGAGGTGATCTATCAAAATAATATCTACACACGATGTCGATGATTTTATTTTTGTTAGAGCAAAGACAATGTGATACCAATGTCACATGTTGGTTTCTAAGCAACTGTACTTTGTTAGATTTTTGATTGTCACTTGTGAATGGACTTTTCTGTAAATTTGTACTAATATATTGTTTATTATTGTGATCATTACTTTCTCTTATAAACACTGCTGCACTTAACCCTACAATCAGTTCTAAGTATTTTTTGTTAGTAAGATAAGATTCCATGAACATATTTTTTTATAAGTCTCGGTATTATCAAAAATGCTTCTAATGGCCATTATTTGTTAATATACAGGCTTTTAGGCTAGGATAACTATACAGGATGTTAGGGTTAAAGAAAATTAAAGTACCGAGATCCAAATGCCGAAATCTCGTCTGTGCATTTGCTAATGTGTCGCGAGCCCTCCACCGCGCCGCACCGCACCCCGCGGACTATTCGTTGAGTGACCGCTGGCAGTAAGTAACAGTCAGTATAAAAGGTGTTGGGTTAGGATGACTACTAAATGTACAGGGTGTTAGGGTAAGTATACAGGGTGTTAGGATAGGATAATTATACAGGGTGTTAGGGTAAATATACAGGGTGTTAGGTTAGGATAACTACACAGGGCGTTGGGTTTGGATAAATATACAGGGTGTAAGGTTAGGATCACTATACACAAAATATACCTAACATTACACACTGTATAGTTATCCTATCCTAACACCCTGTGTAGTAACATCCTGTACACTTACCTTAAGACCCTGTACATATAGTGATCCTAATCTAACACCCTGTATACTTACTCTAACATTCTGTATAGTAATCCTAACCTAACACCCTGTTTACTTACTCTAACACCCTGTACATATATAAATATAATAAAATGTAAAATATTTATTATCAAAAACTTAAAGTTAAGCAAAAATTGTTGCTAGGGCCTCCTTAAAGGCCTAAATAGCCTGTTCCAGGAGACTCCGCTCCTTCTCAACGCACGTACGTACAAAAACAGTTTTAGAAAATAATCTAGGTACTAAGGAAAGTACAAATAAAAAATATATAAATTAAGAAAACCAGGTATTTTATAGTAAGTATTACTAGCGTAAAAGTGCCATCGGAATTATTAATATATAACATTAATTTAAGATGTGACATATAGTAGTCATCATAACCTAACACCTTGTATACTTACCCTAACATGCTGTATAGTTATCCTAGCCTAACAACCTGTATATTAACAAATAATGACCATTAAAAGCATTTTTGATAATACCGAGACATAAAATAAATGGTACAGCAGCACTACACTTACTTTCTTGCAATACTCAAGGAAAAACTGTCAACCGCAAACGTAAATTTGTAATGCCATACACATAGTATGGAATTACAAACTTTTATTAAAGTTTTTCCAAAAAAATGTTCGAATGAAATATACAGATCATTTCAGAATTTAAATTGTCAAACAATAAAACAAACAAACCTCAAACGATTTCGAGTAAATCACATGTTTAACTTTTGGTAGTACTAGAACAGCCTTTATATGAATTTTCACAGATCAATGGATACTACCGTAGGATACTTGCTTGGAGATTTTTTAATTTCCCAACACATGTTCCTTATGGATAATTGTTCAGTTTAGTCTACTGAGCAAGCCCTTTCAGTTTTTGGTACACCCTGTATAGGTACTAAATTTTATTCAAAAAAATCATAAAGAATTTCCAGTCAGGTAGACAACCAATCCAGGATTAATATTATAGAAAATTTTAATGAACTCAATGGAACCAACTTTGAGTAAATCACATATTTACGATTTGCTGGTACAGGAACACCCCTTATATTAAATTACATAGATCAATTGATCGATACTGGCGCAAGATATCTTACATGGAGATGCTTGGTCATGCAAAGTTTCATAAAGATTCTGTGAGCCCTTTTTGTGAAAATTTCAATTTTTCATTTTCGTTGTATGACAGTTACCCTCAAAATGAGAGCCAGCAAGAAACCACTTAACACCTTCGATGGATTTGCATAAAACTCCTAAATTCAAAATATGGTGTCAATCGGACCATTCGTAAAGCCGCTAGGCCAAAGCGTGACAGACAGACTGACCGACGGACCGACCGACCGATCGACCGACCGACGGACGGACATTTTTGGGAGACTTGTTTTTTATGTTGTATTAGTGATATAGAACACATTTTTGAGAAAATTAGAAAAGCTTTTTTTTTCACGAATACAATACCTTTCTCGCTCCGCTCGAAAGTAAAAATTAAATATAATTAATAATTCATGGAATCTTATTAACAAAAAATAAAATCATCGACATCGTGTGTCGATATTATTTTGATCGATCACCTCCCTAATCACCATACAAGAAATCGGCCGACAAAAATACGGTCGTGGGCGGGAGCCCTAAAAAACAACACACGATCTCGTCCGGTACCAAAGATTTTGGAAACTACGCCAGGGGGTGCAGCGTTTTTCTTACGTCAATGTCCGGTACTGACGGTCCGTACGGACAAAAGGACCTACCAAACGAAAGCACCACAGCGCATCCACGTCAAAAAACTACTGAAAAAGTGAAAAACTATAAAGATAGCTGGTGACGCACGCAGACTAGGATTATTCATGTTATAGTTTCCGGTTTGTTGAAAAAGGACGGAAATCGTCCTTTTCTAAGATGACCTGGCAATGGTCCACCCTCCAGTGATTTGTCAAATTTGGGATACCATCGCTAGGCCCTGTCATCAGCAACACATGCATGGCCCATCGCGGCGACGACGACGACGAGCAGAAAAGAATTCAAAATTGTGAAAAAAAGACAAAGAAGAACTATTGACGTAAGAAGAACATGCGCTGTTATGGCGTGAGTTTCAAAAATCTTAGGTACCAGCGATAAGGAAAAGCCTTACTCAAGCATCACGGCTCCTCTTCGCAATGGCCCATGATTTTTTTGGCCAGTGAGTGGTGGCACAACAGATTTTTAGATGGCAACATTACTTATCTGTCAAACGGATTGTCACAGGCCACCTGTTCCAAAGTGCGCTTACAGACTGCTTAAGGCCGGCCGCAAACATCCGGAAATTCTGAAATCAGAACGCACTGCTTTTCATACAAAATTTTCTACCTGGCGCACACTTTCTTAACGGTTTCAGAACGGAAAAAGCCCTGACATTTTGTTCTGAATTTTTCTGGGTGTTCGGGTCTTCAGAACGGAAAAAGAAGTTCAGAAAGCAGCGCTTGCGAACAAAATGTACCGACCGCCGCACACATCCAGAAAGAGCATCGAACATTTTTGAATGGGGACTGGCGTACTAGTGGTTACCCTAAAGAGCCTTAATATGGAAAAAAGAAATAATTGCGGCCGCTGATGACACTGATGCCAATCGAAAGAATACCAAAATACAAATTAAAAATGTCATATGATAAATCGTCCTACCTGATATACTTTCAGAGATATCAAGGTTTAAAAAAACATATATTTTTTTAACTGATAAAACTGGACAACTTTGTAGCCACTGACAGAGAAAAATGTATACAACAAGAAAGAGAAGAAAAATGCCCTATTGTGAGATGATTACACTGCAACGTGGAATTCTTCACTCGCCTTTGCCAAAATTAAGGCTGTGGCCAATCTGACTGACTTGGACATCAGTGTTTGGTTTTTAATAATAATTTTTACACAAATTTGGATTATTTGGAACTAAAAAAATTAATTTAAAAAAGAAACTTCATATATCTTCGAAAATCATTTAGGACTATTTGTCATGAACATTTTTGTTTGTGTTTTTTTTTTTTTTTGTATGTTCAGGATACCCTTCGACATGATGGTCGAAGACATTTTCCAGCCAGACATTGACTACGACGACACTTTTTTTTTTTGTCATTACTCTTTAATGTGGTGGTGGTGAAATGGTAAGGTATCCCATTCACTACAGACTTGTTATTTATTTTCGGAATTGTTAGTAAAGGACTTCGGGGGTATTTGTAAATGATTTCAACAAATGCACATTTTATTACTTCGTCTTTTGATGCTTTTCTGCTTTTTTTTTTTCGATTTTTTTTTTTTTTGCGTTTTTTTTTTTTGCTTTTTTTTACATCTTTTTTTTTTTCAGTTCATTTTTTTTTTCGTCACTTTTTTTTTCTAAGTTCCTGCAGTTTTCTTACTCTTATTTTATGGTATATAATAATATGTAATATATAGCTCAGTATATATCTTTATATACCTATTTCTAGCTCCTATTTCTTTTAATTACATCTTTTGCTATGTACATGCAGTAATTTATGAACTTATCTCTAATTGTTTTATCTTCTAACATTTTCTTTAAACTGCTTTTATCTAATGTTATATTAATTTCCATTTCTAAATCGTATCTTCTGTAACTATATTTAGGGCATTCTATCAGAAGATGCTCTACTGTTTCCTCTTTCCCGGGTTCGCAAATGCACGAGGGGTTTGTTTTTAATTTAAATCTGGCAAGGTAGCTTGAGAACCCGCCGTGACCCGTGAGGACCTGCACAAGTGTAGGGTTAAGACTGATTTTTGTTATTAACGTGTAAGCTTTGACCGCATCTGGCAAAAATAATTTTGTTCCTGCTGCCTTGTCCTCCGTAACGTATCTGCGGTTCCATTTTTCTACCGTGTCGGTTCGGATTTTTCGTTTTATAAATGAAATTGGACATTTGTCGTAATCAGAAGCAGTTCTCTTACGCAGCGCGGCCTCTTTGGCCAGTTCGTCGGCTCGTTCGTTACCTACAATCCCAATATGGGCTTTAATCCAGAAGAAACGAATTGTGAGTCCTAATGTTTTTAGGTCTATCACGTTTTTCCTAGTTGCAACAGCGAGTGGGTGGAAAGAGTCGCGGTCCTTCAGGAGTTCTAGGGATGATCTTGAGTCACTCAACACGATAACTTGTGGTTCTTTGTTCTTCAAAGCCATAGATGTTGCTTGGTATAAGGCATACATTTCAGCCTGGAAAACGGTGCAGTATGGTTCTAGCTTGAACTTTTTGTAGTTGGTTTCACGAACGCCATTCCAACATGATAACGCCGCGCCAACTTTACAGTCGATTTTACTGCCATCCGTGAATATCTGGGTTCCATTTATGTCATGTTTGACAAGGGTATCAGGTTCAAAATTTTCCAGGCATTCGAAACTGATATCAACGTCTTTGGCTGGATGTTGTGCTTCTAAGAAACTAACTTTCCGCTCTACTTCTCTATCAGCTAAACCTTCCTGTGGTTTCCCTATCTTTGCTTCATAAAGATAGGCTGCTTCTTGTATCCGAAGATCCAGAGGAAGCAGTCCCGTCAGGATCAGTGCCGCGTTAAGGGAAACTGTTCTATACGCTTTACGTGGGACACTCAGAAATATTTGCGACACTAAAAAAAATTGTTCTACAGGTACATATATTTTTATTAAATCTTTTCAAAGTACTCTCCACCAGCCTCTATACAAAGATTCATGCGTCTGAACCAGTTTTCAAAACACTTTATCCAGTCCGCCGTAGACACCTCGTTTACAGCCTGCTCGAACGCAGCCAGCGCATCTTCCGGCGACGAAAATTGTATCCCCTTGAGCAGATTTTTTATTTTTGGAAATAAAAAGAAGTCACACGGTGCTAGATCAGGGCTGTAAGGAGGGTGACCCAGGAGTTTGACTGGTGTGCTGTCCAGGAAGTCCCTCGTTTTGAGCGCGGTGTGTGCAGGCGCATTGTCGTGGTGGAGCAGTAGTCCGCGGAGCCCTGTGTTTGGTCGCTTGTTGCTCACAACAGAAAAAACTTCTGGTAAACATTTGGTAGTATACCATTCGGCGTTGATGCTTCTTTGATCTCGTAAGGGAATTGAGGCCAAGTGGCCAGTCAAATTAAAAAAGCTGGCGATCAAAATCTTCCCCCCGCTTCGAGATCGCTTCACTTTGGTAGGCGTTGGTTCATTTTGAAACACCCAAACTGTCGACTGGCGCTTGGTTTCTGGATCGTATTGATAAATCCAGGACTCATCACCTGTTACGATGTCGTAAACACGCCGAGACGAGCCTGCTTCAAATTTGTTCAGCATATCACGGCACCATTCCACCCGGGCCTGCTTCTGAGCGTCGGTGAGGTAGTGCGGCACCCAGCGCGATACTATCCTCCTCACGCGAAGATGCCCGTGTAGAATCTCGTGAACGCTTCCCGATCCAATCTTTAATATGTGCTGAATCTCCTGATATGTAATTCGCCTAATATCTTGGATAAAATTTTTCACTGCTAGCACGTTTTCTTCCGTAATAGCCGTCAAAGGGCGACCGCTTCTTTCTTCATCCCCCAAGGTTGGTCGACCGCGCCTAAATTCGTTATACCAACGATACACGGTTGCCTTGGAGGGGCCTTCATCCATAAATGCCATTTGAAGTCTATCGAACGATTCATCCGGTTTCAGGCGACACTTGAAATCGTAAAAAATCATAGCTCTAAAATGTTCCCGGCGCAGATCCATTTTTCAGTAAGACACGATACTTTGAATTGGCTCGCAAAAAATGTGGAGGGAAATTTTGAAAATGGAACACACATATTTTTACTTACAAGTAATCATATTTTCGAAAAAGATTCTGACCGGCCAGTCTCCCATATATAAAAACTATTTTTCGCAATACTTTCTGAGTGGCCTGGTACATATTTTCTGCGCAAAACCTCTCTGGATCGTGTTGAGATATTTTTTTATTGATATCTTTTCAGCCGCTCGTGCCCAAGCGCTAGCGGCGTACAAGACCACGGAATCTACTACGGCTACATATATCGTTCTGATAATCTCCGGATTTAGGCCCCAGCTGATTTTTGCTATTCTTGCTATTTGTTTGTAAAGATTTGTGACTTTACGACATATAAAGGTGACATGCGCTTGGAAAGTAAATTTGTGGTCTATGGTTAGACCGAGTATTTTTATTTCTGTTACCAGATTTATATGCGTTCCTCCCATATGTATGGATGGGGAATCGAACTTAAGTTTTTTTGTTATTAACATTGCGTTAGTTTTATGAGGTGCAAATTTTAGCTTGTTTTCGACTCCCCATTCATAGATATATGCCAATATGTTGTTTGCTTTTTCTTGAATTTCCAAGGCTGTCTGTCCGAAGAATATCAGAACGATATCGTCTGCAAAAGCCTGACAATATATCCCTTTTGCATTTAAACCATCCAACAGAGGATCTAACAAGATATTCCAAAATGTAGGTCCCCCAATAGAACCCTGCACGCATCACTTAGTAGTCTGCTTGGTGTGCTCCGAATCGGCATATCTGACCTTAACCTTTCGATCTGTTAGGTAACTGCTGACAAGTTTGCGAAGGTTCAGAGGGCAGCATTTTTCTGCCAACCGGCATTTTATTGCCGGCCACCATGCGCTGTCAAAAGCACCTTCGATATCCAGTGAAATAACCAGATTTATCAATTTCTTTTTCAGGTTGTCTCGGATATGTGTCACTAGGTCATACAGTGCATCTTCAGTGCTTCTTTGTGGGACAAAACCATATTGCCTGGGATTTGCTTTTGATTGAAGGTGCCATCTTAGTCTCTTGACAAGCATTTTTTCAAGATTTTTTCCCATAATTGACAGCAATCCAATAGGTCTATAGGACTTCGGTTCCGTATAGTCTTTCTTGTTCGGCTTCCTTAATACTATTACCGTGGCTTCTTTCCAAGGTTTAGGGTATGACAATTCCAGGCATTTGTTTGCCAAGCTCAGAAATATCTCTGGGCTTTGCAAGATCTGGGCTGGGCTGCGCAAATGTCTGCCGTTAGTCCATCGGATCCTGGAGCCTTCCGAGGGTTAAAACTCTTTACTGCGTGCATCATTTCACCCAGTGTAAAAGGTGGGTCCAATAGTGCATCTGGTGACGACTCGTTAACAATGCTTGCCTTTGTTCGTATGAGACGGTGTGTGTCGTTGTCCACTTCTTCTAGGTCGTCAGGATAGAAGGTATCAGCAAGTAGTTTTGCTGCTTCGTCTGCAACGACCATATTGCCATCCTTAACCAGAGGTAAGTCTTCGTATTTTCCTTTAGTTTTTGCCACTATTCTGTAAATACTGTCCCACATACTCTCGCCTTCTTGTTGTGTACAGAACTCTTTCCAGCCCTCAGTTTGTGCCTTCATCGCTTCTTCTTCGTATTTTTCT
The DNA here is from genome assembly GCA_947532105.1 of Athrips mouffetella. Classification (NCBI taxonomy): domain Eukaryota; kingdom Metazoa; phylum Arthropoda; class Insecta; order Lepidoptera; family Gelechiidae; genus Athrips; species Athrips mouffetella. The sequence goes on along the minus strand of OX383983.1, from coordinate 11,030,057 downwards.
TTAGCGCTAAGGTATTCGTTAACGACAAATTGTCTGCAAATTGGAGCTGCATAACGTATTCTTCTTTTCTTTTTTGTCATTTCATTTTTTAAGTTATTTATTTCAGAGTTCCACCAAGGGAAGAACATTTTTGGATTATATTTAATTTTTGGAATAGTTTCGTTACATGTTTCTTGTATGTTTCTTATGTATTTATGTACAGTTAATTCTAATTCCTCTTTCGTTTTTATCTTATCTATTATTGTAGTGTTAACACTGTCTTTTTCCAATTTTCTAGTTAGTTCTATATTAAATTCAGTCCATTTAGCTTTTTTTGTATTAAACATTCTTGTAGATTTACGTTGTCTTTCTTGGGTTGGTTTCTTTAAGTTTATATTAAAAGTTATGGCATTATGATCTGAACTAATCATGTATCTGTTTACTTCCCAATCGTGCACGGCTCCTAGCAGTTCAATGCTACAGACAGTAATATCAATATGGCTCTTTAACTCTTTTCCTCCTCTTATTGTATCAAAAGTAGGCTCTAGTCCCGTATTTAATATTTGGAGATTTAATTCTTCTAGCATGCCTGAAAGAGCTTCCCCTCTATAATCTTCACTTACACTTCCCCACCAGGGGCTCCAAGCATTTCAGTCCCCTCCTATTATCGTTTTTACCCCAATTTTTTCATATACGGTTTTAATGTGGTCCAGATACGGCTCTATCGGAAGGCTGTCCTCAAGATATATTGATATCACACCCACAGTCCAATCACTAGTTTTAAGTATAGCTACCGCTATATTTTCTGTGGTGAGCATAGGCTGCTCTATAATTACCACTTCATTATCAAACACTACAATGGCGGCTTTATTTGGCTTTGTTCTGTTGTGGGTGCGTTGTATTACTCGAGTTCCTGAGTGACGCTTAAGTTCCCCTTTGGCTCCTATATATGGCTCTTGTAACAATGCGAAACAGGTTTTCCTTTTTCCAGCTTCTATAAAGAGTTCTTGGGTGGCAAGCTTCTTTTTCTGTAGGTTAGCCTGTATTACTCCATATTTACGCATTTCCATAGGTTGGTCAGCAACTGTCGTGCTAGGAGCAGCCATGTCAACTTTAGCAGTATGCTACAGTCGATCGAGCTAGAGCTTCCCATTTCCTTCTAACTGGGCATGTGGAATCAGACGCGTTGTGGTCTGTCTTTTCAAATTTTGCGTGTAGACAATTGCAACAGGTTGGTGCCGCACCGACCAGCCAGTCCTCACATCTTTCACGCTTGTGTTGGCCGCCGCAGTGGCTACAACTTTCAATACTTTCTTTGCAGAATTTGCGACCATGACCGTAGCTAAGACATTGTGTACATTGCACTAGCGGTGACTGGTCCGTTACGTAAATGCGTTGCAAATCTATATGCAGTCTTCCTGCTGCCGTAAGTCGCTGCCACACCTGAGGGGCCACCTGCATATGCTCGGCATGAGGATTTCTGGTCTTTCGCCTGTACTTTATAACTAGGCGCTGGTCATTTGATGCAATGTCTCCAAGTAGGTGGCTGTTTTGATTCCTCAGCGAAGCCAGAACATCCTCGTCTGTGTTGTATGATAGTACGTCCTTAAGGATAACAAGTGGGTCTTTATTCTGTACATCCTCTACTTGAAGTGGTTGTCCTGACCTCTCTATCGTTTGTGTGACTTTCGCTAGTTCTTCTTTCGAGGAGCACCCTAGTATGACTTTTTGGTCCCTAGCTTTCGAAAGACGTTCAACCCGTACGCCCTGATTTTTTGCGTCTACTGCTATACGCAACTTGGCAATAACTTCACCACTGGTGTCGCGCTCATCTTGAGATGACACTACTACGGAATGTAGAGGCTTCTGTGTAATGGCAGACCTTTTTGAATTGGAATTCGACACGATCTGAGCATAAGTAGGCCCTTGTTCTTCTGAGCGTTCTCGAGGAAATTGTTTTAATTGATCAGTGAGTTCTATTGTGTTTTTTTGCACTCAAATACTACTTTTTTATGGTCTTGTAGGTCATCCTGTAAGTTTGGTAATTGCTTAAGTTGTTCAGTGAGTTTAGCTGTGTGCCGTTTGCACTCCGCTATTGAACGCTTGTGTTGTTGCAGGTTGTCAATCAGCTCTTTCATTAGGATGTTTGTTGGGGAAGATTCCATAGGTGCGTCTAGTCTGTGAACATAGTTCATGTCTCCGACTGATTCTTTTTCTATTTCTTGTTCCTTCAATTGTTTTCTCCCTTTTCCTTTTACTGTTTCTGTCTCTTTAACTAGTAAAAAGAGCCTATCTATGACGTGTATAACTTCTGTTTTTATTTCCTTGCTCATGTTTGTAGCTTGACTTAATCGTAACTTGGCTTTTGTTACGTAGTCCCTTGCTTCGTTTAGTCTATCCAAATGTTTGGAATTTCCTTGCTTAGAGGAGTTTTCCGAACTATCCTCTATTATTCCGCACGTAGTCTCCTTACTATCTTGTGGAAGTGTCATCGTAGTTTGTGACATTGATGATTCGGTCGATAATCCTTTATTAGGGGAAAATGGTGTAGTCAGGCCTGGTTTCCCAGACTCCCATTCGCCTATGCTTGTGCGTACTCTGGATCCCTGATTCGGTTCGTCTTGTCCTTGAGTGGGTCCTGCCGATACATTTGTGCAGGTCGTCATTTTTTGTACATTTTCGTTTAAGGCATTCCCCTTTTTCTTTGGTGTACGATGACCGAACATTTTATGAGGAAAAGTCACGCTAAAAATAGAATTGTTTGTATAAGTTGTATAATTTAAAATATAGTCAAGATTATACTGTGTGTAAAAATAATATAATAGTAATAAGGTAAAAAGAAAAAGCAGATGTAAAAATAATGTTTTACAATTTTTACTAAAAGGCTAAGTTCTCTCGATGAGTGGTTTCCTTAAGATGTCTTAGATATTTAGCTGTTATTGTCTAACTATGCAAATAGTTTATTTACTAACTATAAAAATTGCAAGTCATAAAAATCCCTGACAATTTAGAAGTGTAAGTCGTCAAAGAGAGTAATAATCCCAACTAAAATGTGTAGTGGGAGTCGACTTCGTAAGCACCGCTTACGCGTTAAAATAATCAAGAATAATCTTAAAGTTGAAACTGTTTAAACCGGAGTCCCATTTATACCCGTCGCGCGTCGTTGTGTAGAACTTTATTTACTCAACCATCCACTCGCTTGGTGCGCGCGATATCGTACTATAATCCGTGCTATACAGGTAGCGGCGTAGCGGAGCTCGTAGCGATACCGTAGCAGTAGCGTAGCTTGTTGCGTAGCACAAACACTCGCAGTTGTCGCCCCGCCGCCGCCGCGCGCGCCACCGCAGAAAACAGGTTGCCGCTAGTTTCGCTCAGTGTAGCAGCTGGCTCGATAGCTCAATGGAAGAGCGGTCGCCTCACACGCAGACGACGGAGGATCGAATCCAGGCAACTCCAATCACGACGCACTTTTGGGAGTTTGTTTGAAGTAATCTGGTGGATATGATTTCGTCCCGTTCTAGGACTGCCCAGTGGGACCCGGTGTGCGACAAGGAATTGGAAGTTACAACCAACAGCAAATCACAAATTAGATCAAAATAAATTCGTCAAAAAATTTCCGCGCAACTGTCGCACGTCTACACCGCTCGGGCACATGTGGCGAACTTTTTTGTTTGTATGTTAGTACTCTTTCGATTGGCACGAGTTTTATCAGAAATAATAATAATAAAAAAATTCATACCTTGATATCTCCGAAAGTATATCAGGTAGGACAATTTGTCATATGACATTTTTAGTTTGAATTTTAGTATTCTTTCGATTGGCACCAGTTTGATCAGAAGCCGCTAATTTATCTTTTTCCATAGTGGGGCTCCTTAGGGTGACCACTGTATGCCAGTTCATTCAGAATCTCGCTAGTACAAGCCAAGTGGAAGTCCGACCTGCTTTTTCTCGACTACGAAATAAGAAATGCTCGAGATAGAATTAGCTCTCTGCCAATCTCTGAGGATTCACGGGTGCACCCAATAACGACGTTCCCTCTTCTCGAGCACCAGTAAAAGTGCAGTTGCAAACAATTCTTCATTGTCTATGTCATCCATCTTGTTTGAAGTCTCCAAACGTACTGGTGGCGAAATCTGAATCTGAATCTTATCTGAATCTGAATCTTGTTTTTAATGACTTTGTCATTAATGGAAATGAGAATAGATTTGGCGCACATTTTTGAGGGATAATCCACTGAATAGAGGGGGGGCTACCTTACAAACGGTGCAACGACTCCAAATTTTTGATATGTTGTCTAGGATGGTTAGTAAGTGATTAAGTGCAAAATTCAAAATTTCCCCTTCCCCTTCGCCCCCGCCGCCATATCTTTCGTTTATATCTTCGGTTACATGCATTTTAGCCAGAAATGTGCTGTGCACAGTGTGGTAGAGAATTAAACTGTAATTCGAATGTTTTTTGCACAGATTTGTAGAGAATTAAAATTCCTATAATTCACGATTTAAATTTTGTTTCCAGAACTGATAGTTATGGAGATATGCACTTTTAGAAAAACGAAAAATCTCATTTCTCGAAAATTTCAGAAACATCAATTTTTGCTTTTTACTTATTTTCGCACTGCTGTGCGACACTTCTCCTTTCACTAGGAACGAAACCAAACTCACTGGGAGTTTCGAGCTCGTAATAAGTAAAAAGGTGGGTAATTCCACAGATCTTATCATCTCAGGCCTGAAAGACGCTTAACAGAATATTAACATATCTTTGCTGTTTCGAAGGTGTGATTTCCGTAACTTCATGTAATGGTCCAGATTTGTTAAATATAGTTTAAATAGAGTAAGATATGATGATATCTGGTGTAGGTAGATTAGTGAGACACATGGTAAAATAGACACGCGACAAAATTGAGAAATGACAGGATGTCAATGTACAAAAATGGGGATGTTACTTCACTTAACTTTGTTACTTCAGCCGTCCTCGGGAACGGGATCTCTTCCTTGCACTGGTATTAAGGGACTGCTTCTTGAGCTTGCGGCGGGGAGAGTGGCCATCTTTGAAATGGGCTCTCACAATGAATGTTCGAAGCGGGGCGGAAATCACTATCTTTATCATTACGTTGACTGTACTTCAGGCGTTACCCGTTGCAAAATTTATTATTTACATTTTTACAAATACAGTTCGCGACTACTGGTCGCGACACTAAGAAATATGGGACTAATAAATGTTACTACCACAGTTTTTCTGGTGAAAACACTTACCATTCAGGAAAAAAAACGGTGTTAAAATTAGATTTTTAATGATTTCCTAGCTCATACAGAACATGACTAGCTTTCTTCACTAGCTCATATGCCCCATCCAGACTCTCCACGAGGCAACACGAGGGAACAGGAGCACGAGAGTGAGGACGGTGCACTCGTGTCCCCTCGTTATCCCTCGCCTCGCCTCGCTGGCGCTCCGTTTAGTGTCAGTTTTTCAGACGCGAGTCAAAGGACGCGAGGGGGTGAGGCGAGGGAATCGACCACTTTCTCGTGCTCGCTCACTTTGTTGTTAAAAGGATCCACGTATTTTTTATCACTACGGGGTGTAGTAATGACTTGTGTACCACTTTTGTGGAATTTTATCAAATAGAACCAATTATTTGAAATAAAAAAAACTATATCACAAGGATAAAATAAAATGAACGACGCATGGGATCGGATTAGCAAAGAATTAAATATAAAAATATCATTAATGGTGACTTACGCAGTAACTTCAATTACGTCCATATTTTAGTAGGCGAAGCGGGCAACTGAATAAATCGAGTGTGTGGATGGCTAGCACTCCTGCAGCCTTTACTCGCTAAGACTCGTGCGAGAGCCTCGTGCGAGGCGCCTCGCGAGTCGCGAGAGTCTGGAGCCGGCAATACAGAATATGTATATGACGGACTTTAGTTTTTTTAGTTTGAGATTTGGACCGTCCGTCAGTACCGTAGGTATACGCTTTTAGCAGCGTTTGTTCATTTTGGAACACGGCGAGCGAGTTAATAACCTTACTCGCAGCTTTGTAATTTTTGCAGCAATCCCCAGACATAGCGGAAAGACGTCGACTTTTGGATGAAATCTTTTCAAAGCAGGTACCTTATTAAAAACATTTTGATACTATACCTGATTTTGTTTTATATTTTTGCTATTTGGTTCAATTTTTGTGCATTTTTATTAATAATCTTCACATTTTTCTTCACAGATGGCTTAGATGATGTAAATATCAAACATGGAATTCAAAATTTTTAAAAACATGGGAGTTAGAATTATTCACATTCGAAACAGGATAACTACCCAGGGTCTCCACTATGACAGGTTGTATTACAAAAATAACTTTGTTGATTAAATGTTATCAATCATATCACAGTTGTATTATAAGAATAACACACATAGCCCAAGAGACGCAAGGCGAGTTTGGCAATACGAGCCAGCAGACTGGGATGAACTTCTTTGCGTCCTACTCATGACAGCAATTAGTGTGTTTTTCTTCGGGCGATCCCGATTGTTTAGCTGAAGCGGTTGCGGATGTGATGTGGCAGGGGATGGAATACTCCATTCTCTGACATACCGCTTGGTCTCAAAGCCCGACCTTGGATCATTGCTTGCACTGAAGCTCAAAAGCAGTCTGCATACCAAGCCTGGGTTCAAGCCCGTGATGACAAAATTTATGCTCGGCGGGTTCGCACGAAGAAAAATGCATTTAAGTCTGCTGCAAAGTTCTGCAAGAGGGTGATCCGAAAGACACATTATGACAATGTCAGTCGCGTAGGGACCAAACTTGCATCCTACCCCTCTCATAGTAAACAATTTTGGTCCATATCTAAATTGGTCAAAACAAACTTCTGCCGTCCCACATTACCTCACTTGCTGAAACCAGACGGGTCACTAGCTCACTCCGCAACAGAAAAGGCAATTAATTAAGAATTATTCTGCATAATTAATAGAATAAACATACAGGGTGTAAGTTATTTGAAGTCCGTGAAAATAGTTTTTTCATTATATTTATTCACCTGTATTTTAATCTCATGAAATTTCGATTTTCTTTGAACCACATTACAGTAATTAATTTAAATGTATAGTTGTATCAAAAATAGGTGTCCATATAGTGGCACACATTCAAAGTGACCATAAAAATAATCTATACAACAAAAGTTTTCAAATTGTTCCAGTGTATTACACTTACACACTTACATTTACACACAGTTGTATGATCACTTTGAATGTGTGGAAACTATATGGACTCCCAATTTGTAAAATTACAAAAAGAACAACTTTCTTTAGAAACTGCATCACAGCATAAAAATTTTGTGTTAGGAATACATGTTCATAGGATATGTTCCTTAGGAAAAGTCACGGAAAAGTTGTTCCAGTTACACTTTATTACCCTTTTTGAATCTGTTATATTTCTTTTTATTGCAGATCCTGTAGTGTAGAGCAGATTGCAGAACATGTAGAGGCACTCTCAAAGCTTTAATCATGAAAAAAATCAGTTATGGTGATGCACTTAACACTTTCTTTCATGAAGAACAACCAGCCATGATGATGGAAGGGGTTCCATCATTATGAAGAGTTAGACAAAGGGCACTCTCCACGACTATGATAATCAATAAGAGCCATCTATAAAAAGGCATTTTTGACACCTTCAAACATAAAGAAGAGCCAAATAATGAGTAAAGTAGAATCCTGGGTGATCTCCCAACACAGAGAAATTTCCCTAATCTGATCCCTCATGCGAAATACCTGTGTAAGACAGTCCACTAGACGGGAGAACAAAATCAAATTGGCTGGCTTTAACTATTATAAACAAGTTCATCATTTACTATTAAACAAGCAATATTTGTATATCATCATGATCATATCAGCCGAAAGATGTCCACTGCTGGATATAGACCTATATTTGTTTATATATACACAATGGTGATGAAATTTGTAAAACAGGGGTTTTTGGGGGGCGAAAGTTTCTCAAGTTTTTGAGCATTTCTTGAAAATAGTGCACTTCTGAAGCGCTACAGAGTTATCTGTTTAAGCTTTTTTTAAAATTAAACAGAGCAAAGCTCGGTTGCCCAGGTAATTAAAGATATATTAACACCAATTTCGTGTAATTTATTTATATTGCCATGTAAGTAAAACACTGTAATCCTAAAACCTCATAATCTGCCCATGAAATTGAATAACTTTCTATAATAAATTATTATTTTTAATTATTTTAATTATTATAATTTTTTTTTATGAAAGTTGAAATATCTTTTTCATAATTCAGTTATGTTCCTGTGGTAAAGTTATTCAGACCATGGCTAGAACTTGTGGTTTCTTAGGTCTTTTCCTAATATAGAAATCTATCGCATAGAAACGATAGGTGATAGGAGGTCGACGGCATGTCACTGCTTGGTAACTAGGGGATGTGCAGGATGAAGGCAGGGTAAGGATCACTTCTGTCATGCTCCAAATTCTGGTGTTGGGGTAGTACACAATGGTGTTGATTCTGGCGGACTAAAACCTAAATAAATTTGACAGATCTGAAAATGATGGTCTTTCATTAGTCTATAGGGATTGACAAAGACGGCAACACTTAGACATGTCAATTTAAAAGTACTAATAGATGATCGGATCGGACTGCTCTGAATTTACCTCCGTACCATGATTTTGCCCAATAGCAAAGTTGTCGTTTGGGACAATCTGCAATGCTAGTGGACAAAATCGTGGTCCGGAGCAAAATTTGGAGCAGTCCAATCCAATCGTCTATAAGTACTTAGTTTGGGTCTGCCAGAATCGACACCAATATTTAGTTGGATTTTAAAGCATGTATTGTGGTATAAAATTTCAGAAGTTATGAACCTGTGCCTTATGACATTGAAGAGAGAACACTTTTTGTTTGTTTATGACTAGGTATTCTTTTCTGGATGAGACCTGCATAATTGATGCAGACTGGTCTAGAAACTGTAGTAGCTTAAAATATTGACTGAAGGTAAAGCGCAAGATTTAGCTTAATGCTGCAGCAGGAACATTCTCAATTAAAGACCTGAAGAAGTAATATTAAAGTTACATATTATATAAAAGAAATAAACTCATAAATAAGTACTAAGCCTTTGTTGGAATAGGTAGTTTTATTAAAACCAACGAAGTTAGTGTTGAAGTGATGTACTAAAAATAGTCTCTTAAAAAACACTAACTAACATATTACAAAACTGTAGTTACATATGATAAAAAAGTACCTAAACACAGTTTGATAAACAACTCGAACTCGATTCTCGTTTGTTTTGGTGTATAAAATATCAAAGTTAACACAGTCACAGCACCGCTTTGTTCATAAACAGTCGAATTTATTGTAGAGTAACTAGAATGTTGCTTTCAAAACGAGAGGTTACCACGAAATCTCCATGAACTACGAAAAGCAAAACTCAAACTATTCAACTTTGTTCTACGCTACGGAAGAATAGACATATTGATAAAGTAACAGCTGATCACCAGCTGATTTACGTCAAAACGAGACGCTCCGGGGATATTCCAGCCCAGCTGTCAGATAAGTGTCAACGGGGATCTTACCACAAACTAAGGGAAATTGTTTCTTTTATACTGTACGGAAAAGAATCATAGGTCCATACAGCCTTTTATTCAGGGAATTTAACGTGGACAGATGCCCACCGTCTGCGTTTGCCCTTCATTCATTCATTCGTTCTTTTTTTTTTTTCTTTGGGGAAATACCTAGGGCGATAATAAAATACGTAGAATGTTCCTGCTGCAGCATTAAGCTAAATCTTGCGCTTTACCTTCAGTCTATATTTTAAGCTACTACAGTTTCTAGACCAGTCTGCATCAATTATGCAGGTCTCATCCAGAAAAGAATACCTAGTCATAAACAAACAAAAAGTGTTCTCTCTTCAATGTCATAAGGCACAGGTTCATAACTTCTGAAATTTTATACCACAATACATGCTTTAAAATCCAACTAAATATTGGTGTCGATTCTGGCAGACCCAAACTAAGTACTTATAGACGATTGGATTGGACTGCTCCAAATTTTGCTCCGGACCACGATTTTGTCCACTAGCATTGCAGATTGTCCCAAACGACAACTTTGCTATTGGGCAAAATCATGGTACGGAGGTAAATTCAGAGCAGTCCGATCCGATCATCTATTAGTACTTTTAAATTGACATGTCTAAGTGTTGCCGTCTTTGTCAATCCCTATAGACTAATGAAAGACCATCATTTTCAGATCTGTCAAATTTATTTAGGTTTTAGTCCGCCAGAATCAACACCATTGTGTACTACCCCAACACCAGAATTTGGAGCATGACAGAAGTGATCCTTACCCTGCCTTCATCCTGCACATCCCCTAGTTACCAAGCAGTGACATGCCGTCGACCTCCTATCACCTATCGTTTCTATGCGATAGATTTCTATGTTAGGAAAAGACCTAAGAAACCACTAGTTCTAGCCATGGTCTGAATAACTTTACCACAGGAACATAACTGAATTATGAAAAAGATATTTCAACTTTCATAAAAAAAAATTATAATAATTAAAACAATTAAAAATAATAACTTATTATAGAAAGTTATTCAATTTCATGGGCAGATTATGAGGTTTTAGGATTACAGTATTGTACTTACATGGCAATATAAATAAATTACACGAAATTGGTGTTAATATATCTTTAATTACCTGGGCAACCGAGCTTTGCTCTGTTTAATTTTAAAAAAAGCTTACACAAAAGCTTAAACAGATAACGCTGTAGCGTTTCAGAAGTGCACTATTTTCAAGAAATGCTCAAAAACTTGAGAAACTTTCGCCCCCTAAAAACCCCTGTTTTACAAATTTCATCACCATTGTGTATATATAAACAAATATAGGTCTATATCCAGCAGTGGACATCTTTCGGCTGATATGATCATGATGATATACAAATATTGCTTGTTTAATAGTAAATGATGAACTTGTTTATAATAGTTAAAGCCAGCCAATTTGATTTTGTTCTCCCGTCTAGTGGACTGTCTTACACAGGTATTTCGCATGAGGGATCAGATTAGGGAAATTTCTCTGTGTTGGGAGATCACCCAGGATTCTACTTCACTCATTATTTGGCTCTTCTTTATGTTTGAAGGTGTCAAAAATGTCTTTTTATAGATGGCTCTTATTGATTATCATAGTCGTGGAGAGTGCCCTTTGTCTAACTCTTCATAATGATGGAACCCCTTCCATCATCATGGCTGGTTGTTCTTCATGAAAGAAAGTGTTTAGTGCATCATCATAACTGATTTTTTTCATGATTAAAGCTTTGAGAGTGCCTCTACATGTTCTGCAATCTGCTCTACACTACAGGATCTGCAATAAAAAGAAATATAACAGATTCAAAAAGGGTAATAAAGTGTAACTGGAACAACTTTTCCGTGACTTTTCCTAAGGAACATATCCTATGAACATGTATTCCTAATACAAAATTTTTATGCTGTGATGCAGTTTCTAAAGAAAGTTGTTCTTTTTGTAATTTTACAAATTGGGAGTCCATATAGTTTCCACACATTCAAAGTGATCATACAACTGTGTGTAAATGTAAGTGTGTAAGTGTAATACACTGGGTGCTCACAACAATTTGAAAACTTTTGTTGTATAGATTATTTTTATGGTCACTTTGAATGTGTGCCACTATATGGACACCTATTTTTGATACAACTATACATTTAAATTAATTACTGTAATGTGGTTCAAAGAAAATCGAAATTTCATGAGATTAAAATACAGGTGAATAAATATAATGAAAAAACTATTTTCACCGACTTCAAATAACTTGCACCCTGTATGTTTATTCTATTAATTATGCAGAATAATTCTTAATTAATTGCCTTCTCTGTTGCGGAGTGAGCTAGTGACCCGTCTGGTTTCAGCAAGTGAGGTAATGTGGGACAGCAGAAGTTTGTTTTGACCAATTTAGATATGGACCAAAATTGTTTACTATGAGAGGGGTAGGATGCAAGTTTGGTCCCTACGCGACTGACATTGTCATAATGTGTCTTTCGGATCACCCTCTTGCAGAACTTTGCAGCAGACTTAAATGCATTTTTCTTCATGCGAACCCGCCGAGCATAAATTTTGTCATCACGGGCTTGAACCCAGGCTTGGTATGCAGACTGCTTTTGAGCTTCAGTGCAAGCAATGATTCAAGGTCGGGCTTTGAGACCAAGCGGTATGTCAGAGAATGGAGTATTCCATCCCCTGCCATATCACATCCGCAACCGCTTCAGCTAAACAATCGGGATTGCCCGAAGAAAAACACACTAATTGCTGTCATGAGTAGGACGCAAAGAAGTTCATCCCAGTCTGCTGGCTCGTATTGCCAAACTCGCCTTGCGTCTCTTGGGCTATCATCCAGAGGAGAGCTGATCGACACGGACTTCACCAGATAGTGGTCGGATGTTCTTAGTGGGGCTGATACCAACACTGTAGTCAGTCGTAAGGCCAACCAATTAAGAGTGTGTCCGTCAACATTGGGCACCGACGTAGCTACATTCACCAGGTGGCTGAGATCTAGCGACAATGCAAACCTGCATATGTCTCTTCCAGCATGTTTTGAGGGTAAAGGGGCCGGGCTCCTAATTCCCAACGGCCACTGCGACCTGTACAGATCTATTGTAGCCATGGTAATTTCTCTGGTATGGGACCACAAACTCGCTATGGTGGGCCTTAGTCCCTCATATAATGAGGCTACACTTGTTGGTACCGAAGTTGGGCACCTTCCGCCTTCTCCATTAGGTGTTCAAAGAGCCTGGTACAATATGTCTTATTGTTCTCACACTAACCTACTCCTAAAATAATATAAAGTGTGTTATTCTTATAATACAACTGTGATATGATTGATAACATTTAATCAACAAAGTTAATTTTGTAATACAACCTGTCATAGTGGAGACCCTGGGTAGTTATCCTGTTTCGAATGTGAATAATTCTAACTCCCATGTTTTTAAAAATTTTGAATTCCATGTTTGATATTTACATCATCTAAGCCATCTGTGAAGAAAAATGTGAAGATTATTAATAAAAATGCACAAAAATTTAACCAAATAGTAAAAATATAAAACAAAAAATATATTATCAAAATGTTTTTAATAAGGTACCTGCTTTGAAAAGATTTCATCCAAAAGTCGACGTCTTTCCGCTATGTCTGGGGATTGCTGCAAAAATTACAAAGCTGCGAGTAAGGTTATTAACTCGCTCGCCGTGTTCCAAAATGAACAAACGCTGCTAAAAGCGTATACCTACGGTACTGACGGACGGTCCAAATCTCAAACTAAAAAAACTAAAGTCCGTCATATACATATTCTGTATTGCCGGCTCCAGACTCTCGCGACTCGCGAGGCGCCTCGCACGAGGCTCTCGCACGAGTCTTAGCGAGTAAAGGCTGCAGGAGTGCTAGCCATCCACACACTCGATTTATTCAGTTGCCCGCTTCGCCTACTAAAATATGGACGTAATTGAAGTTACTGCGTAAGTCACCATTAATGATATTTTTATATTTAATTCTTTGCTAATCCGATCCCATGCGTCGTTCATTTTATTTTATCCTTGTGATATAGTTTTTTTTATTTCAAATAATTGGTTCTATTTGATAAAATTCCACAAAAGTGGTACACAAGTCATTACTACACCCCGTAGTGATAAAAAATACGTGGATCCTTTTAACAACAAAGTGAGCGAGCACGAGAATGTGGTCGATTCCCTCGCCTCACCCCCTCGCGTCCTTTGACTCGCGTCTGAAAAACTGACACTAAACGGAGCGCCAGCGAGGCGAGGCGAGGGATGACGAGGGGACACGAGTGCACCGTCCTCACTCTCGTGCTCCTGTTCCCTCGTGTTGCCTCGTGGAGAGTCTGGATGGGGCATATGAGCTAGTGAAGAAAGCTAGTCATATACATGTTCTGTATGAGCTAGGAAATCATTAAAAATCTCATTTTAACACCGTTTTTTTCCTGAATGGTAAGTGTTTTCACCAGAAAAACTGTGGTAGTAACATTTATTAGTCCCATGTCACATATTTCTTAGTGTCGCGACCAGTAGTCGCGAACTGTATTTGTAAAAATGTAAATAATAAATTTTGCAACGGGTAACGCCTGAAGTACAGTCAACGTAATGATAAAGATAGTGATTTCCGCCCCGCTTCGAACATTCATTGTGAGAGCCCATTTCAAAGATGGCCACTCTCCCCGCCGCAAGCTCAAGAAGCAGTCCCTTAATACCAGTGCAAGGAAGAGATCCCGTTCCCGAGGACGGCTGAAGTAACAAAGTTAAGTGAAGTAACATCCCCATTTTTGTACATTGACATCCTGTCATTTCTCAATTTTGTCGCGTGTCTATTTTACCATGTGTCTCACTAATCTACCTACACCAGATATCATCATATCTTACTCTATTTAAACTATATTTAACAAATCTGGACCATTACATGAAGTTACGGAAATCACACCTTTGAAACAGCAAAGATATGTTAATATTCTGTTAAGCGTCTTTCAGGCCTGAGATGATAAGATCTGTGGAATTACCCACCTTTTTACTTATTACGAGCTCGAAACTCCCAGTGAGTTTGGTTTCATTCCTAGTGAAAGGAGAAGTGTCGCACAGCAGTGCGAAAATAAGTAAAAAGCAAAAATTTATGTTTCTGAAATTTTCGAGAAATGAGATTTTTCGTTTTTCTAAAAGTGCATATCTCCATAACTATCAGTTCTGGAAACAAAATTTAAATCGTGAATTATAGGAATTTTAATTCTCTACAAATCTGTGCAAAAAACATTCGAATTACAGTTTAATTCTCTACCACACTGTGCACAGCACATTTCTGGCTAAAATGCATGTAACCGAAGATATAAGCAAAAGATATGGCGGCGGGGGCGAAGGGGAAGGGGAAATTTTGAATTTTGCACTTAAACACTTACTAACCATCCTAGACAACATATCAAAAATTTGGAGTCGTTGCACCGTTTGTAAGGTAGCCCCCCCTCTATTCAGTGGATTATCCCTCAAAAATGTGCGCCAAATCTATTCTCATTTCCATTAATGACAAAGTCATTAAAAACAAGATTCAGATTCAGATAAGATTCAGATTCAGATTTCGCCACCAGTACGTTTGGAGACTTCAAACAAGATGGATGACATAGACAATGAAGAATTGTTTGCAACTGCACTTTTACTGGTGCTCGAGAAGAGGGAACGTCGTTATTGGGTGCACCCGTGAATCCTCAGAGATTGGCAGAGAGCTAATTCTATCTCGAGCATTTCTTATTTCGTAGTCGAGAAAAAGCAGGTCGGACTTCCACTCGGCTTGTACTAGCGAGATTCTGAATGAACTGGCATACAGTGGTCACCCTAAGGAGCCCCACTATGGAAAAAGATAAATTAGCGGCTTCTGATCAAACTGGTGCCAATCGAAAGAATACTAAAATACAAACTAAAAATGTCATATGACAAATTGTCCTACCTGATATACTTTCGGAGATATCAAGGTATGAATTTTTTTATTATTATTATTTCTGATAAAACTCGTGCCAATCGAAAGAGTACTAACATACAAACAAAAATGTTCATGACAAATAGTCCTAAATGATTTTCGAAGATATATGAAGTTTCTTTTTTAAATTAATTTTTTTAGTTCCAAATAATCCAAATTTGTGTAAAAATTATTATTAAAAACCAAACACTGATGTCCAAGTCAGTCAGATTGGCCACAGCCTTAATTTTGGCAAAGGCGAGTGAAGAATTCCACGTTGCAGTGTAATTATCTCACAATAGGGCATTTTTCTTCTCTTTCTTGTTGTATAAATTTTTCTCTGTCAGTGGCTACAAAGTTGTCCAGTTTTATCAGTTAAAAAAATATATGTTTTTTTAAACCTTGATATCTCTGAAAGTATATCAGGTAGGACGATTTATCATATGACATTTTTAATTTGTATTTTGGTATTCTTTCGATTGGCATCAGTGTCATCAGCGGCCGCAATTATTTCTTTTTTCCATATTAAGGCTCTTTAGGGTAACCACTAGTACGCCAGTCCCCATTCAAAAATGTTCGATGCTCTTTCTGGATGTGTGCGGCGGTCGGTAAATTTTGTTCGCAAGCGCTGCTTTCTGAACTTCTTTTTCCGTTCTGAAGACCCGAACACCCAGAAAAATTCAGAACAAAATGTCAGGGCTCTTTCCGTTCTGTGTGCGCCAGGTAGAACATTTTGTATGAAAAGCAGTGCGTTCTGATTTCAGAATTTCCGGATGTTTGCGGCCGGCCTTAAGCAGTCTGTAAGCGCACTTTGGAACAGGTGGCCTGTGACAATCCGTTTGACAGATAAGTAATGTTGCCATCTAAAAATCTGTTGTGCCACCACTCACTGGCCAAAAAAATCATGGGCCATTGCGAAGAGGAGCCGTGATGCTTGAGTAAGGCTTTTCCTTATCGCTGGTACCTAAGATTTTTGAAACTCACGCCAAAACAGCGCATGTTCTTCTTACGTCAATAGTTCTTCTTTGTCTTTTTTTCACAATTTTGAATTCTTTTCTGCTCGTCGTCGTCGTCGCAGCGATGGGCCATGCATGTGTTGCTGATGACAGGGCCTAGCGATGGTATCCCAAATTTGACAAATCACTGGAGGGTGGACCATTGCCAGGTCGTCTTAGAAAAGGACGATTTCCGTCCTTTTTCAACAAACCGGAAACTATAACATGAATAATCCTAGTCTGCGTGCGTCACCAGCTATCTTTATAGTTTTTCACTTTTTCAGTAGTTTTTTGACGTGGATGCGCTGTGGTGCTTTCGTTTGGGAGGTCCTTTTGTCCGTACGGACCGTCAGTACCGGACATTGACGTAAGAAAAACGCTGCGCCCCCTGGCGTAATTTCCAAAATCTTTGGTACCGGACGAGATCGTGTGTTGTTTTTTAGGGCTCCCGCCCACGACCGTATTTTTGTCGGCCGATTTCTTGTATGGTGATTAGGGAGGTGATCGATCAAAATAATATCGACACACGATGTCGATGATTTTATTTTTTGTTAATAAGATTCCATGAATTATTAATTATATTTAATTTTTACTTTCGAGCGGAGCGAGAAAGGTATTGTATTCGTGAAAAAAAAAGCTTTTCTAATTTTCTCAAAAATGTGTTCTATATCACTTATACATCATAAAAAACAAGTCTCCCAAAAATGTCCGTCCGTCGGTCGGTCGATCGGTCGGTCGGTCCGTCGGTCAGTCTGTCTGTCACGCTTTGGCCTAGCGGCTTTACGAATGGTCCGATTGACACCATATTTTGAATTTAGGAGTTTTATGCAAATCCATCGAAGGTGTTAAGTGGTTTCTTGCTGGCTCTCATTTTGAGGGTAACTGTCATACAACGAAAATGAAAAATTGAAATTTTCACAAAAAGGGCTCATAGAATCTTTATGAAACTTTGCATGACCAAGCATCTCCATGTAAGATATCTTGCGCCAGTATCGATCAATTGATCTATGTAATTTAATATAAGGGGTGTTCCTGTACCACCAAATCGTAAATATGTGATTTACCCAAAGTTGGTTCCATTGAGTTTATTAAAATTTTCTATAATATTAATCCTGGATTGGTTGTCTACCTGACTGGAAATTCTTTATGATTTTTTTGAATAAAATTTAGTACCTATACAGGGTGTACCAAAAACTGAAAGGGCTTGCTCAGTAGACTAAACTGAACAATTATCCATAAGGAACATGTGTTGGGAAATTAAAAAATCTCCAAGCAAGTATCCTACGGTAGTATCCATTGATCTGTGAAAATTCATATAAAGGGTGTTCTAGTACTACCAAAAGTTAAACATGTGATTTACTCGAAATCGTTTGAGGTTTGTTTGTTTTATAGTTTGACAATTTAAATTCTGAAATGATCTGTATATTTCATTCGAACATTTTTTTGGAAAAACTTTAATAAAAGTTTGTAATTCCATACTATGTGTATGGCATTACAAATTTAAGTTTGCGGTTGACAGTTTTTCCTTGAGTATTGCAAGAAAGTAAGTGTAGTGCTGCTGTACCATTTATTTTATGTCTCGGTATTATCAAAAATGCTTTTAATGGTCATTATTTGTTAATATACAGGTTTTTAGGCTAGAATAACTATACAGCATGTTAGGGTAAGTATACAAGGTGTTAGGTTATGATGACTACTATATATCACATCTTAAATTAATATTATATATTAATAATTCCGATGGCACTTTTACGCTAGTAATACTTACTATAAAATACCTGGTTTTCTTAATTTATATTAAGAAAACCAGGTATTATAACGTATTTGATAAAGCTAAACTTGCTCTTATCTCTGAAAATAGCAAACATATTAGCACTTTAGAAATGAATTGTAGACTAAAGAATCTTCGTAACCTACCTCATCAACAAATGTACAAAGTTCCAGAATATACTAATGAGTACGGTAGGAGAGTGTGTAAGTACATTCTACCTCTTACATTAAATAGTTTACCACAAACAATCGCAGAAAAACTTATCGACAAAAATAGTAAACAAATTAAAAATACATTAAATAAACACTACATAAAAAAAGTAAACTTCTTGTAGGGGGTGGATGCAGATCCACGCTCTCTGGCCACGGTCTGTCGTGGGGCGGGCAACTGGTTGAGGCAACCACAATCTTTAATTTATAAGATTTTACTGTCTCAATTAATAAATAATTTATAATTTGTAATAGTATCTGCAATAAACAGTTAAAAATTTTTTTTTTTTTTTATATATTTTTTATTTGTACTTTCCTTAGTACCTAGATTATTTTCTAAAACTGTTTTTGTACGTACGTGCGTTTAGGAGGAGCGGAGTCTCCTGGAACAGGCTATTAAGGCCTTTAAGGAGGCCCTAGCAACAAGTTTTGCTTAACTTTAAGTTTTTGATAATAAATATTTTACATTTTATTATATTTATATATGTACAGGGTGTTAGGGTAAGTAAACAGGGTGTTAGGTTAGGATTACTATACAGGATGTTAGAGTAAGTATACAGGGTGTTAGATTAGGATCACTATATGTACAGGGTCTTAAGGTAAGTGTACAGGATGTTACTACACAGGGTGTTAGGATAGGATAACTATACAGTGTGTAATGTTAGGTATATTTTGTGTATAGTGATCCTAACCTTACACCCTGTATATTTATCCAAACCCAACGCCCTGTGTAGTTATCCTAACCTAACACCCTGTATAATTATCCTATCCTAACACCCTGTATACTTACCCTAACACCCTGTACATTTAGTAGTCATCCTAACCTAACACCTTTTATACTGACTGTTACTTACTGCCAGCGGTCACTCAACGAATAGTTCTCTCGAAAGCCGCGGGGTGCGGTGCGGTGCGGTGGAGGGCTCGCGACACATTAGCAAATGCACAGACGAGATTTCGGCATTTGGATCTCGGTACTTTAATTTTCTTTAACCCTAACATCCTGTATAGTTATCCTAGCCTAAAAGCCTGTATATTAACAAATAATGGCCATTAGAAGCATTTTTGATAATACCGAGACTTATAAAAAAATATGTTCATGGAATCTTATCTTACTAACAAAAAATACTTAGAACTGATTGTAGGGTTAAGTGCAGCAGTGTTTATAAGAGAAAGTAATGATCACAATAATAAACAATATATTAGTACAAATTTACAGAAAAGTCCATTCACAAGTGACAATCAAAAATCTAACAAAGTACAGTTGCTTAGAAACCAACATGTGACATTGGTATCACATTGTCTTTGCTCTAACAAAAATAAAATCATCGACATCGTGTGTAGATATTATTTTGATAGATCTCACCTCCCTAAACGTCATACATGAAAATCGGTCACCGATTATAGGTCGTGTACGGAGCCCTAATCGTCTGAAACCCAAATTTTGGTACTGGCAGCACTCACGTGACGGGGACTGACAGGGTTCAAGTCAAGTTCGTTGGCTGTATCTTGAAACGGCCGATTGCCATCTTATTAAAAGTTGAATTCGCTTCTCTTGTAGATTCGTTTATTTCCACTCTCCCACCTGTTCTTCCCCAAAATCTATTACACATCTATAACCTGTTTGCGAACCATTTAACATCTGCTGCTGACCAGGCTATCCCCCTTAAAAATTCAGCCAGTTCTAAAATTCCTTCCCCTCCATGGTGGGATTCTGAGTGCACAGAACAAGTAAAGAGACGTAATGCTTCTGAGATGAAGTTTGCGGAAGACCTTACGTCTTATGATAACTTCCGAGCTTTTCAAAGAACCACAGCCAGATCAAAAAGGGTCTTATCAAAGAAAAAGCGTTTTGGATGGTGGAAATTTTGTGAATCTTTGTCCCCATCCACCCCCCCTTCTTTAGTTTGGAGGAAAATTGGGTGTTATCGCCGTTCTGTCAACAACCAAAATATCACTTCCAATGAGACAGATTCTTGGCTTCCTGGTTTTATTGACAAACTCGCACCTCCATATGTTCCATCCGCTAACGCTTTTCCTCCTAATTCCTTTATCGAATCCTCAGATAGCATGGACGCTCCTTTTTCTTTCTCTGAACTTCTTTGTGCATTGGATGGTTTGAAGGATTCTGCTCCAGGTAGTGTCGGGATTCCTTACTCGTTTATTATCAAATGCTCTAACTCTTCCAAATTATATTTTCTTAACATTTTAAATTGTATCTTCACTAGTGGAATTATCCCACCTTCATGGAAATGTCAACTGGTCATCCCTATCCTAAAACCGGGTAAGGACCCCTCTGATCCATCTTCTTACAGGCCGATTGCTCTGTCCTCTACCTTGTGCAAAATCCTTGAGCATCTGGTTAAGAATAGGTTAGAGTGGATTGTCGAACACAAAGGTATTACCTATATCATGTTCTCAATTCGGTTTTCGCAGAGGCATGGGTACATTAGATAGCCTCAGTATTCTCACTACGGACATTCGCCGCGCTTTCTCAAATAATGACTCTGTCATCGGCGTGTTTCTGGATGTAGCATCTGCTTACGACAATGTCCTGCTTCCTGTGCTCAGAAGTAAACTGCTTCAGCTGAGTTTACCAGTGAGGTTAGTCAACATTATATCTAGTCTACTTATGGATAGATCGATATCGGTTCGCCTTAATGGACAGATTTATTGCTCAAGATCTGTCTGGAAAGGTTTGCCTCAAGGCTCAGTACTGAGTCCTTTGCTCTATAACATCTATACATACGATCTCCATCTATCTGTAAATAGCTTCTGCTCCATCTTGCAATACGCCGATGACATCGCCCTATACGTCTCATCAAATAATTTTACGGAAGCTACCTCCCGACTTAACTCTGCCCTTTATTATCTCAATCTTTGGCTCTCGGACCACGGCTTGTCTTTGTCCCCGAATAAATCTAACGCTGTAATATTTACTCGTAAGAGAAATATCCCTGATGTGGCGATATCGGTAGACAGCCAACCGATTGAGGTAACTAGTAAATCAAAATTTTTAGGCATTATATTAGATTCAAGACTTAATGGTATCAACCACTTGAATTACATCTGTAACAAAGCAGGAAAAGTGTGAATATTTTGCGCTCTCTTTCTGGGGTTCGATGGGGCTCACACCCGTATAGCCAAAAACTACTATATAATGCCATAGTCCGTAGCCATTTTGACTATGGCAGTTTTATCCTGGAACCATGCAGTAAACTCGCTCTAACAAATCTAATCAAGATCCAAGCAAAATGCTTGAGAATCGTTACTGGTGCCATGAAAAGTTCCCCCATTAACGCCCTTCAGGTTGAGTGCCTGGAACCCCCTCTTCACCTCAGACGCCGGTTTATGTGCGACCGATTTTATTTTAACTTATCCCAATATTCATCCCATCCTCTCCATGATAAACTTCAAAACCTATCCGAATTAGTTTCCACATCCAATTACTGGTCCCATAAAGATCCTCCCCATTTAATCACCAGTTTCAACAAAATTAAGAACCTTCCTTCTCCAGTTTTAAAAATTCCTAGAAATCCTCTTTTTGACTGCCCCTTTGAATCCTTGCTCTTTCAACCCAATATCATCCTTAACTTCGGTGTTAAAAAGGAATGTCCTGACGCCAATAATGTGTTCCTAAGCATACTAGATAGGGATTGGCCAGGATGGCTTACCTTGTACACAGACGCGTCTAAACTAAGTGAGGATGGCTATACGGGTTCAGCTGTTTGGATTCCCCGTTACAAGATTATCCTTAACTTTAAATCTCCTCCAGTGTGCTCAGTTTACTCTGGTGAAGCAATTGCACTACTAGAAGCCGTGTCCTTTGTTCAATCACACAAAATTAGCAAATCCATCATCTTTTCTGATTGCTTAAGCTGCCTGCAAGATATTAAAAAAACCCCCTTTCGGTCCAAAAATTATTTCAATATCATTTTCAATATCAGAAAAATCCTTTATGAATGTGAAATGTCCGGCCTGAAGGTTGTTTTAGCCTGGATCCCGGGCCACACAAATATCTCAGGGAATGAATCAGCTGATGCGTGTGCAAAACAGGCCATTCAAACGGGAATAGACTCCTATGACAAATCCTTTGCCCGGGACCTTCGTTGCGCTGCCCGTTCCGAGATGATTAAAACATGGAACGAAACATGGCAAAGAACTCGCCAGATCAAAGGCAAATACTATGGCTCTTTGCAACCCTACATTCCACCGAAGCCTTGGTTTTTCACCCAAAGAAAGCTGCCTAAGTTAATAACGTCGGTGATAATTCGCTTACGTCTTGGCCATGTTTGCTCTCCTGTCTTCTTAGCGAAAATTCACGCCCGCGATAGCTCATTATGTGAATGTGGCATTGAAGAGGGTAATATCGAACACCTGTTTTTCCGCTGCCCCCTCATATCCACGCATCTCTATGACCTGCTTCCCCCCAAGATTAGTCGTCCTGTTAATATAAATTTCCTGCTTACCCAGGCACATTCCCCCTTAATTTATATTTTAGGTAAATTTATTAAAATTAACAACTTAAAACTATAAATATTTATTTATTAAAATTATGTACATCCCCTTTGCTTCTGTCCACTCCGCTTTCTGTCCATTTTTAATGACATGATGTGTTGTCTTTATATATATATATATATATATGTGTTATCTTTACATATAAGTATATATCTGTGTTGTCCTTTGCAGGCCAGGTCAACAAGAAATCAATTGTGTACCTACCGCCCATAGTTATATATACTTCCTTGTCTTATCAAACTCTGACATTGGCAGAATCACCGCAAGCGGCGGTGGAGCCATAAACATTTAAAAATTGAATTGAATTGAATTGATTTCACACTACTTTTTTAGAAGATTGTTTTGCAGTATCTTGAGACGGCCGATTACCATTATATTGAAAGTTTAACTTGATTTGGACTTGGTGAGGGCCTTCAGTCAGCAGGGACTTGCTAAGCATATCCGAGAAGGAATCGCGCACTCGTCTTCTGCACTGCTATATCTGGCCTATGTGGTGCTATCGACACATGCTGACTATAAGTTGGACACAGCGGATTACCAATGATTAATAAACTTACTAATCTGGGCCAATGATGAAGTTCTATGGCGGGTTGACAGAAAACGCGAACTTTTGCAATCCGTCAAATGAAGAAAAGTTGCATACTTAGGGCATGTGTTAAGGCACGGAAGGTACGTGCTGGTGCAACTCATAACCTCTCATAACTTGTAGGAGCAGACTCATAATGATGGGCAAAGTTGCAGGAAAAAGAAGAGTAGGTCGGAGAAAGAAGTCTTGGTTGCGGAACATCAAGGAGTAGACTGGGATTGCGAGTGCTGACGAACTTTCTCGCCTCGCTGGAGACAAGAAGAAATATGCAGAGCTGACTGCCAACCTTCACAAGTTGGAGAGGCACTATTAGAAGAAGAAGAGAAGGAATACAATCAGGTCCCCTGTACAATGAAGTCGCCAAGGATTTAAACGAGCTTGGAGTGTTCAACTGGACGGAATTGGCACAGAACAGGGAAGCCCAAGAACTAATTTGACTCGCAGAGCCACATAGATGTAAACTCATCTTTTGGAATGACTCATTGAATCACCTAAACTGTTCTTAAAGATGATTAATAGAATTATAAAAATATTAATTAATTAAATTTACAATATAATCTTACTTTAAAGTTAATCATGTGATGTAGGTTGGTCTCAACTACTATTTACAGGACATATTAAATGAGCCATGCCAATGGCCTTGGGTCCCTCAACGACTCTGACTCCACAATATGATGATGAGTTTAGCCGGGGACCTATGACTAAATAATAAGTCAGGAAATG
The DNA here is from genome assembly GCA_947532105.1 of Athrips mouffetella. Taxonomy (NCBI): domain Eukaryota; kingdom Metazoa; phylum Arthropoda; class Insecta; order Lepidoptera; family Gelechiidae; genus Athrips; species Athrips mouffetella. Next base: position 11,005,790 of record OX383983.1, on the reverse strand, counting down.
TAACTGCGCTCAAAAAATGACTGAACGAAAGACGTTCCATAAGAAGTTGTTGCACGCGTCAATTACTCAACTACTACTAACTGACATAGCACGCGCGCGAACGAATCCCTGCTCTCTTTCTGAATTTGAACCAATTGATTCGTATTTTGAATATACGTCTGTATGGTTTCACGTAGGGCCACTTTTTGTGTGGAATTTGTTCTGAGTTAGAGTTCCTGACTTATTTTTATTCGTAGCCGGGTAGCCGTAGCCTATTTTTAAATGATTAAATTAGCAAGAATTATATTCATCTACTTATTCTGGATTTTTTTCTATTTCAGGAGTCAAGTGAAAAGACCAAAACATAAAGAAATAAATAAAAGAAATACTTGGCACTGAAAAAGATCATGAAAAACAAAGACCTTAGAATGACTACAAAACGAAAAGCATCATATGGGCCCCAAATAAAGATTACGGGGACAAACAATCGAGGACCTAAGATGTAAAAAAAACCAGCCAATTGCGAAACTGGTTGATGTTGAAGAACTGAGTTGAAGTTCGCATGATTTGTAAAGTACTTTCGGTGTTGAATAAATTTTGGTTATGAGTCTTATGATGTTGCAATAAATGATTGTAATTGTCTATCTGATAATGTGTTTTATTCAAATTGTGAGAAGGAAGAACAGACAGCTCACCTATAAATAAGTGTCTTTGCCGCCAGTATTAGTAGGTCATAGTAGTTTTGCTAAGCCCACTTTCAGTAAGCGCCCATATATCTACTGTGTGAATCATGTAAAAGATTACCAACACCTATACAGACCGGTACAGGTATTGGTAATCTTTCAAACCCTTGCACATAATTTTCAAATCAGGTGCTTTATTACCTAGTTTATGGGACTTACAAGAAGAACAATGTCTTTTAATAAAAAGGCAGATGATTCTAAATCTTAGGGTCCATAACGTGAGCCAATGGCCTGACTTCAACAATTTCCACTGTTTCAGTCCCGCGTAACCCTTCTCCAGAGAAGACCTGTTGTTAATTTAATTTCATTAATTTCATACTCCCATCTAGTGGCCAGTCTTCCCCGCTTTCTTGTGCCAGATCTTGGACTAGTATATGGGACATGTAAACAATTTCTTTTAAAAACAAGACACATGATTCTAAATCTTAGTGGTCCATAACATGAGCCACTGGCCTGACCCTCATTATGGCTTGCAATTATTTCTATGCAATGGAGGAAATAGATAACAAAATCAGTCTTTTATTTAAGTATGTACTAAATTGTAGGCCCCATGTGGTGCCGGCAAAGAGTAGTACCAACCCAACTTTGCCCGTGGGTGTCGTAAGAGGCGACTAAGGTTTAATGTTTCGTATCATCTTACATTCTGTGGTCACCAGAGAACCACGGTCCATGGTGCCAGATGTAATGCTAACAAGCATGGTGACTATGGTACTTCCCCTCCACATTGTATTAGCAAAAGCTGGCATTTTAGAGGGAGTTCCCTGTACTGTAGTGGATGTTTCTGAGGTACCTATATTACTTCATCATAACATCCCATGAAACATCCACTACAGGACAGGGAGCTCCATAAGTACCATAGTCACCTCGCTTGTTAGCGTTACGGCTGGCACCGCGGTTTTAGGTGACCGCAGTAAGTAAGATGTAATACAAAGGAGGATGCTGCTGCCCATCCTCCAGTTAACCCTTAGTCGCCTCTTACGACACCCACGGCTATGTATGGGTTGGTACTATTCTTTGCTGGCACCCCACGGAACACTATATTACTTAGTTTCTTATAAATCTAAATACTTACATATGACTTGAAACAACTTTATGACATGGAGGAAATAAAATCAGCATTTTATTGAATAATAATCAGCCTTTTATTCTAAACTTCATGTTTTTATTTGTTGTCCAAATGTTTTTCTTCAAAGTATGTCTCTCCGTTCAGTCTGCCTCTTGGCATAAGCCTTCTCCAATCAGATTTCTATGTTTGTGTCCTACAATAACCCTTCTCCAGAGAGGACCTGTTGTCAATTTAATTTCATACTCCCATCATTTCTTCGTCAACAAGTGCCTTAGGTCCATACTCCACATCTACTGGCCAGACACAATCAGTAACAAAGATTTGTAGGCCCGATGCCAGCAAAGGCCTATTTAACAAGAAATTGCGCAGCAAAGTGGCGGTAGATTGGGCATACCCTCCGGTGTAACGACGTAAACGCGGCTTCAATAGCATTTGAGTGGCAGACGTAGACCTGGGCGACCCGTTCACTCCTGATGATGTACCGTCGAAAGCGAGCTCAAGGCTACTGGACTGACATGGAAAGAAGGACGGCGCAAGACAGGGGGAAGTGGAGACAGCTCGTGAAGGCCCTATGCACCAGCGGGGTGTCCTAGGATAACAACAACGTCTAGTGGCCTGTCATCCCTGCTTTCTTTTGTCAGATCTTGGATAGGTACCAATTTGTTCATAACTTGCTCCACTCTCCTTAGATATCGGGGATCATATGCCCTGTCCATCTCCACTGTCTTGGTCAATTCTGGTAAAATGTCTGTAAGCATTATTTTGGTAATATCCATCCAGCACTTCGCACATAACCATATTAGTTCACATCAGAGGATTACCAAGATTTCTTCATACAAATTTACCCATAAAAGATAGTATCAACCTGAAAAATCACACTGCCTCATTAAGAATAAGATAATAAAGCAATACACCATGATAAATTTATTTAAAACGTAAAGATCCACTCTAAACACAGATAAATCACCCAGTTGCAAAACTGCTCGATTAACAACTTTATTTTGCGGTCGAAATACCTGGCAGCTATACATTTCAACCGCAAATATAAAAAAGTTCCACGGGGAAACAGACTTCTGTTCAAAAAAGTCAGCTGTTTTATGTCAAATGTATCTGCCTCCGGTCGCCCCGGATTTCTACGGAAAACTTTCCAGCTGTCAAGCACAATACGACAAAATCAAATAGACACATAGTTGTGTCAGTTTTCATATACCTAACCAATGGATTACATTGATTTGGTCGGATTGTCACCGGAAATTTTGACTTTTTCGTTAAAAAGCAGCAAAGGAATTAATTAATACAGCCTTACCTAATGTTGCACGCGTCAATTACTCAACTACTACTAACTGACATAGCACGCGCGCGAACGAATCCCTGCTCTCTTTCTGAATTTGAACCAATTGATTCGTATTTTGAATATACGTCTGTATGGTTTCACGTAGGGCCACTTTTTGTGTGGAATTTGTTCTGAGTTAGAGTTCCTGACTTATTTTTATTCGTAGCCGGGTAGCCGTAGCCTATTTTTAAATGATTAAATTAGCAAGAATTATATTCATCTACTTATTCTGGATTTTTTTCTATTTCAGGAGTCAAGTGAAAAGACCAAAACATAAAGAAATAAATAAAAGAAATACTTGGCACTGAAAAAGATCATGAAAAACAAAGACCTTAGAATGACTACAAAACGAAAAGCATCATATGGGCCCCAAATAAAGATTACGGGGACAAACAATCGAGGACCTAAGATGTAAAAAAAACCAGCCAATTGCGAAACTGGTTGATGTTGAAGAACTGAGTTGAAGTTCGCATGATTTGTAAAGTACTTTCGGTGTTGAATAAATTTTGGTTATGAGTCTTATGATGTTGCAATAAATGATTGTAATTGTCTATCTGATAATGTGTTTTATTCAAATTGTGAGAAGGAAGAACAGACAGCTCACCTATAAATAAGTGTCTTTGCCGCCAGTATTAGTAGGTCATAGTAGTTTTGCTAAGCCCACTTTCAGTAAGCGCCCATATATCTACTGTGTGAATCATGTAAAAGATTACCAACACCTATACAGACCGGTACAGGTATTGGTAATCTTTCAAACCCTTGCACATAATTTTCAAATCAGGTGCTTTATTACCTAGTTTATGGGACTTACAAGAAGAACAATGTCTTTTAATAAAAAGGCAGATGATTCTAAATCTTAGGGTCCATAACGTGAGCCAATGGCCTGACTTCAACAATTTCCACTGTTTCAGTCCCGCGTAACCCTTCTCCAGAGAAGACCTGTTGTTAATTTAATTTCATTAATTTCATACTCCCATCTAGTGGCCAGTCTTCCCCGCTTTCTTGTGCCAGATCTTGGACTAGTATATGGGACATGTAAACAATTTCTTTTAAAAACAAGACACATGATTCTAAATCTTAGTGGTCCATAACATGAGCCACTGGCCTGACCCTCATTATGGCTTGCAATTATTTCTATGCAATGGAGGAAATAGATAACAAAATCAGTCTTTTATTTAAGTATGTACTAAATTGTAGGCCCCATGTGGTGCCGGCAAAGAGTAGTACCAACCCAACTTTGCCCGTGGGTGTCGTAAGAGGCGACTAAGGTTTAATGTTTCGTATCATCTTACATTCTGTGGTCACCAGAGAACCACGGTCCATGGTGCCAGATGTAATGCTAACAAGCATGGTGACTATGGTACTTCCCCTCCACATTGTATTAGCAAAAGCTGGCATTTTAGAGGGAGTTCCCTGTACTGTAGTGGATGTTTCTGAGGTACCTATATTACTTCATCATAACATCCCATGAAACATCCACTACAGGACAGGGAGCTCCATAAGTACCATAGTCACCTCGCTTGTTAGCGTTACGGCTGGCACCGCGGTTTTAGGTGACCGCAGTAAGTAAGATGTAATACAAAGGAGGATGCTGCTGCCCATCCTCCAGTTAACCCTTAGTCGCCTCTTACGACACCCACGGCTATGTATGGGTTGGTACTATTCTTTGCTGGCACCCCACGGAACACTATATTACTTAGTTTCTTATAAATCTAAATACTTACATATGACTTGAAACAACTTTATGACATGGAGGAAATAAAATCAGCATTTTATTGAATAATAATCAGCCTTTTATTCTAAACTTCATGTTTTTATTTGTTGTCCAAATGTTTTTCTTCAAAGTATGTCTCTCCGTTCAGTCTGCCTCTTGGCATAAGCCTTCTCCAATCAGATTTCTATGTTTGTGTCCTACAATAACCCTTCTCCAGAGAGGACCTGTTGTCAATTTAATTTCATACTCCCATCATTTCTTCGTCAACAAGTGCCTTAGGTCCATACTCCACATCTACTGGCCAGACACAATCAGTAACAAAGATTTGTAGGCCCGATGCCAGCAAAGGCCTATTTAACAAGAAATTGCGCAGCAAAGTGGCGGTAGATTGGGCATACCCTCCGGTGTAACGACGTAAACGCGGCTTCAATAGCATTTGAGTGGCAGACGTAGACCTGGGCGACCCGTTCACTCCTGATGATGTACCGTCGAAAGCGAGCTCAAGGCTACTGGACTGACATGGAAAGAAGGACGGCGCAAGACAGGGGGAAGTGGAGACAGCTCGTGAAGGCCCTATGCACCAGCGGGGTGTCCTAGGATAACAACAACGTCTAGTGGCCTGTCATCCCTGCTTTCTTTTGTCAGATCTTGGATAGGTACCAATTTGTTCATAACTTGCTCCACTCTCCTTAGATATCGGGGATCATATGCCCTGTCCATCTCCACTGTCTTGGTCAATTCTGGTAAAATGTCTGTAAGCATTATTTTGGTAATATCCATCCAGCACTTCGCACATAACCATATTAGTTCACATCAGAGGATTACCAAGATTTCTTCATACAAATTTACCCATAAAAGATAGTATCAACCTGAAAAATCACACTGCCTCATTAAGAATAAGATAATAAAGCAATACACCATGATAAATTTATTTAAAACGTAAAGATCCACTCTAAACACAGATAAATCACCCAGTTGCAAAACTGCTCGATTAACAACTTTATTTTGCGGTCGAAATACCTGGCAGCTATACATTTCAACCGCAAATATAAAAAAGTTCCACGGGGAAACAGACTTCTGTTCAAAAAAGTCAGCTGTTTTATGTCAAATGTATCTGCCTCCGGTCGCCCCGGATTTCTACGGAAAACTTTCCAGCTGTCAAGCACAATACGACAAAATCAAATAGACACATAGTTGTGTCAGTTTTCATATACCTAACCAATGGATTACATTGATTTGGTCGGATTGTCACCGGAAATTTTGACTTTTTCGTTAAAAAGCAGCAAAGGAATTAATTAATACAGCCTTACCTAATTAATAGTCACACAGATGAGACAAAACATACGACAGAAAGGAAAGAAATAGTATATTGTATAGTTTTGTCTCACTCACTTATTTGTGTAGGCCAAAATCCTTAAAAATCATAAAAAAGCTGCATAAAACTGCATTTCTGAACGAAAACCATAAACAATCCTAAGGATTACGCATACGAGGGGCAAAACGGCTCTACACACGCTTTGCGGACTTCGTGTGCGTGGACCCTAAGCTTTTTCCTCCGTGTGCGTTGACCCTTCCACGTGAAAATAGACTCGGCCATCAATTTTTGTTTCTTTTTTTTTTTAAATTTCGGTGCTGCCGATAATGGCTTTCAAATGTCAAATAGTACCGAATCATTCGTTCAATTGATCGAATGACTATCATTGAAGACGGTTCAAATGGTAATCGTCTTGAAGCCGATAACGATTGTGTTCGGTGCTACCATGAAACCTATGCATTGGCTTCAACTCAATGGATAACGATCACGATTGTGTTCAATTCTAGCGCTGCTGGTGGCCACTGCCAGATACATTAAAGCTCCAATCAAATTTTGGTATGGAAGTGTTTTTTGCATATCATCAATTACTGAACCCTTTAATAGATTGAGTCCTGGTTCCATCGGAGTTTTTTGAGGTTTACAATCTTCCATTCCATATTTTGTCAGAAGTTTTTTAATATATTGTGTCTGCGTTAGTTTGATTTCATCCTTTTTGTATTGGATTTTAATTCCTAATAGCTGGTCAACATTCAGCTCTCTCATCTTAAAGGTTTTGAGTAGGGATTTTTTAATCTGTGCCCATTTTTGTGATCTGAAAGTTACAATTATGTCATCCACGTAGATACATATGTTTATCTGATCTTTCTCTCCCCCTTTCGCATCATATGAGTAAACGCAAGGATCAGCATATGATGGCAAGAAGTTTTGAGCTTTCAGAGCATTATCAAGTTTCTCAAACCATTGCCTTGGCGCTTGTTTTAGGCCATATAAGGCTTTCTGTAACAGACACACTTTTGGTTTGCTTTTATTTTTCATCAAGTCTTGTAGCATGTTTCTTGCAGCTGTTGATTCTTCTACATCATCTTGTATAATATCACACAGATATTTTTCTAGTCTCTTTGGCACTTGCATATATATTTTTTCATTAAGATCTCCGTTTAGGAATGCTGTTGTTACATCTAGCATTTCAATTTTCAAATCATTTTCGATTGCGTTGGCAAGTATCAATCTGATTGAACTTAGTTTAGAAACTGGCGAGAATGTTTCATCAAAGTCTATACCAGGCTTTTGTGTAAACCCTCTGGCTACTAGTCGTGCTTTTAGTCTTTCAATATTTCCATCAGCAGTGTATTTTTCTTTTAATATCATTTTATTTGTAACAACGTTAATATTGTTTTCTTTTTGTATAATTTGCCATGTTCCATTTCTTAGGTGTGCTTTGAATTCATCTTTTATAGCTTCGTTCCATTTAGGATCATCAGCCTCTTCATCAAATTGACATAAATAAGAAAGGTAGTTAATACTTTCATTAGTATTTGATGTGTTTGTTTCATCTACACTTTTCATAATGTAGTCTTTGGACCATATTGGTAATCTTTTTTCTCTTTCAGATCTGCGAGGAGGTTCAACATCATCGACATGATCTTCAAGAATTTGATTTGATGGAGGTTCAAAATTTTCATCCTCATCAGAATATTCGAGATTTTGATGCGTTATTTGTGGAGACTCAACGACTGTGTCATCACTGTCTTCATTATTGCTTTCGCTCTCATTGTCAGACTGATCATCAACATTGAGTTCAATTGCATTGTCATCTTCTTTAGGATTTTCATCATTATTAAAATTTATATTAACACCATCTTGATGTTTCTCATTTGTATTTCTTTTATTTTTATTTGTGAAAATTACATCAATATAATGTTTATCATTATTATTTTGAGTTTTATTGTCGTAATTTATGTCTTCATAAAATATTTTGTTTAAAATTCGTACGTCTTTCGTTATTTCGAATTTATTTTCATTAGGAATATATATAATGTATGCTTTGGATTTTTCTGAGTATCCGGCAAACATTCCTATTTTTGCTTTGGGTTGAAATTTTCTGTTCCTTTTTTTATTAAGTAGGAATGCTTTTTGTCCAAATATGTATAATTAATGTACTCCACAGGGTACACGACCAACCCATTTTTCAAAAGGAGTTTCAAAGTTCAAACTTTTATTTATACATCTGTTTGACAGGTAGTTTGCACAGTATACAGCTTGACCCCAAAGATTTTCTGGTGCTTTAGCATCTATCAACATGGTTCTAGCTTTTTCTAGTAGGGTTCGATTTTTTCTTTCTGCTATACCGTTTTGTTCACTTGTATACGGGCAGGATAATCGCCTTCTTATACCATTTTTATTCAAATATTCTTGAAATTCTTTATTGACATATTCGGTGCCATTATCTGTTTGCAGGCATTTTATTTTTCTTTCAAGTACATTTTCCATTTCTTCTTTGTACATCTTAAAACATTCTAATGCTTCGCTTTTATTTTTTATTAAATATACTCTTGAGTATCTTGAAAAATCATCAATAAATGTGATAAAATATTTGCTATTTGCAGTAGCTGTTGGTATTTGAACGGGACCACATACATCGCTGTGAACGATTTGTAAAGAAGCGATAGTCCTTGGTTCCGTTGCTGCTTTGTAGTTAGTTCTTGTCATTTTACCTTGAATGCAGGCTTCGCATGGATCCAATTTATCATTTAGATTGAATGTCATGCCTATTATCTTTTTATTTTTAAGAGCAGTTTTTAGGTCTGCTTCATTTGCATGTCTTAATTTTTTGTGCCATTCCATAATATTATTACTGGCATGTTTTTGGACTGTGTTGTTTATAATATTTTCTTTAATTTTAACATGTTTAGGTGCTATATAATATAAATCATCTTCACCTTTGTAAGCTCTCATCACTATTCTACCATCTGGGTTTTTTACTGTCGCTACTTTATTTTTAAAAAGAATTGTATTTCCATAGCTTGTGCTTTTTCCGACAGACATTAAATTTGTGTTTAAAGTAGGCCCAAATAATGTATTTAACAAATTATGTCCAGATTCTGTTACACGAAATTTCACTGTACCTTTTCCTTCAATCCCGGTGGTAAAATTATTGGATGCAAGTTTTAAATTTTCATTGCATTTTTCCATATTGTGCACATATTCTCTTTTGTTTGTCATATGAGAAGTGCAGCCACTATCTAGTACCCAAAGGTCTTCTTTATCTGAATTTTTGTTTTTATTTGAGCTATAGCATTTTTCTGTATTTGCGAAATTGACTGAGTCATTTTGTTTTTTATAATACTTTGGCCCTTTGTTTTGCAGATAGGGTTTTGGTTTGTATCTGCATTCTACAGATTCATGACCATTTTTGTTACAATGATTGCAATGTTTTTTATATTTTCTTTGGTTTCTTTTATAACCGTAAAACGCTTCTTGTGTGCTAGCGGTCTCATATCCATGTTTGCGTGACTCACATTCTTCCAGAATTTTTATTTTAAGTTCTTCAGGTTTGGGAAGTTTGTCCCTAGTTTCAATTGCAACTCTGAAGTTTTCAAATGAAGGTGGTAAGCTATACAGCATGAGGAAAGTGATTAAATCTTCGTGGATGGTTATTTCCATTTCCGCGAGCTTATCAACAGTCTCCATAAAAGATTTCAGCTGTTCTGAGATATTGTGACTTTCTGTCATTTTTGACACTATCAATTTTTTCAAAAGCGATGCTCTTTTTGCTGGACCCTGGCTGTCATATATGCTTTTTAGCTTTTCCCATATTTCAGCTGCTGTTTTACAGCTTTTAACCTGTCTGATTTAAGACGGGGATATAAGGATTAGTAGCTCACACTTAGCCTGCACGTCGCCATCAATCACGTCACTTGTTGTTGGACTTACTGTTTGAGTTGTTGGTGGACTTACTATTGTAGTCGGCGTAGTTTTTTCTACATATTTCCATAGGCCATTTCTTGTTAACACTGATTGAGCCTGGATACACCATGTTTCGTAGTTATTTTTACTCAATGGCTCAATTTTATAGCTTGACATTTTTGTCAAAGAGTCTATTTTTTATATCACTTGTTTTTCACATTTTTATTTCCTGATATTTTATATTTCACGCTCTGCTACCATATAAGAATTAACTACGAGGCGAGATAAAACCAGAATATAAATTCAGGAAAGATTATTTATTTTTAGCTAGCACATTACAAGAGCATCTGAACAACAATAAAAAATTCAGTCGCAATGACAACCACTAGAGTTGTATCAATAGTGCTGCCCTCATTTCAACAGTTTCATTCTTCCTTTCGGAAAGGCAAGGAGTACGAAGCCCATACAGCCATTTCTTATGTCTTATAATTTCTTCTTATATTCATTTCATTTCTTCTTATTTCACACATTGTTTTTGTGTTTCTATAACATTATGCACTAATGAGTTATCACAACACTAATTACACTAACTCAAAGGGTATGGTCCTTTTTAGTCGTAACTGAGAAATTTTTGAGCAAAGGCGCTTCTAAAGCCACAGACCGACATAGGTAAAGGTCAGTCAGTCTGCAACCAGTTTTGACCGTAAAAAACTGTAGTGCAGGAAATACCTGTAATCTGAATGCTTTGTGACCTAATTCTGATAACCCAAATTTCAGTAAGCTCTAATCTACGCTTAAGTTGCCGGATTACCCTTTATTAAAGTGCATTGTAGTGTTAAGATAACAATAAACGCACCGATTTCCTTAAACAAGAAATGGGTGTGATTTACCGAGACAATGGCAGCAATGGCGGGACAGAAGGGTGGTACCCACCCAACTGGAAAGTGAAGGAAGCGCAGTTCCGTCGCATGCGCAAGTAACATCCTTTGCAACTCTCGAAGGACAAAGTGATTTGTTTTAGATAATAATACGAAACATAAATATACAAAGTGTTCAGGTTGTAAATGAGCTCATTAAACTAAACAATTTTTTTCTAAGGAATATAGGTCACAATGAAAAAATCCCCACCCTCACAAATTGAGCTATCAGCTGATACCGTTTCTATAGGAAGTTGTTTTTTTTTGTATTTCGAAAAGTTGTTCAGTTTCACGGGTAGATTCATATCCTCAAAGTTACACGTTCTATTTCTACCAAGTAACAAAATTGAAATTTTTTGTTACTAGGTCGAATGGGGTTTCATTAAAAGGGCTTCATTTGAAAATTCCAAAATAGATTTTTGAATTTTTTTTACGATTCTTAGTTTTCAAGTTATGAATACCAAAAAAAAAATACCAATCCCCCTTAACTCCGAATTTTGCAAAACGAAAAATCTGAATGAATTATAGTCGATAGAGGTTTAAGGTTTGTAAACATTACAGCAAAAATAAAACGATCTCTTTCAGTAGCACAGTTTTTCAGAAATGTGCAAAAACCTTTACAATCAAATTTACGTTTTGCGGTTCGAAAATATTTTATTGCTTTCAAAATACTACTTATTGGTAAATCGGAACTAACGCGCCCGAGTCAGACTCGCACTTGACCGGTTCTTTTAGCTCAAGATTTCGGCTCTTTGAGTACATATATGAATGTACAGCATACATTGAATGCTATGGATTTCTCTACAAACAAGCTTCAGAATTTCCGTTTTACGACACTACATACATACATACATACATACATACATACATACATACATACATAACATCACGCCTCTTTCCCGTTGGGGTAGGCAGAGACCACAGTCCTCCACCTGCTACGATCTTGACATACTTCCCTTGCTTCCTGTACTTTCATCAATCCTTTCATACATGCTCGTCGGTTTAGGGTACTTTTAACCTGGCCTTTATTCAGAACGTCCTGAATTTGGTCCTGGTACGTTCGCCTAGGCCTTCCCCTTCCAACGTTTCCATTCACTCTCGCCTGGTAGATCTCTTTCGTCAATCTTCGTTCATTCATCCTCTCTACATGACCAAACCATCTCAGCATCCCTTTCTCGATTTTGGTCACTACGTCTTCTTTTACGCCACACCGTTCTCTTATCACACTATTTCTTATCCTGTCACTCAATTTAACACCAATCATACTCCTTAGCGCTCTCATTTCCACTGCATTAATTCTACTTTCATGCTTCTTCTGCCATACCCAGCTTTCACTGCCATACATCAGTGTTGGTACCAAAACTCCCCCATGAACAGCCAAACGAGCCTTGTGAGACACCTTCTGACTCTTCATAAAGGCGTGCAGGGCACCATTCACCATGTTTCCAGCATTCACTCTTCTTTCAATATCACTTTCACACTTTCCATCTCTCGTAAACTTTGAGCCCAGATACACAAACTCCTTCACTTGTTCGACTTGTTCACCATCTATTAATATAGTACACTCTGTCATACATTCTTCTCTTTCAAGTACCATTACTTTAGTCTTGCTTACATTTACTTTTATTCCTTTCTTGTCCAAAGCCACATTCATTATTGTTACCATCTCCTGCAATTCGTCAGCAGATGACGCAAGTACAACTTGGTCATCAGCGTAGAGAAGACATTTGATGAGTAACTCATTCATTCTCAGTCCACACATACTCTCTTTCAGATCAATCAAACAATTATCCATGAACAGGTTAAACAGCCAAGGTGACGCTACACATCCCTGCCTAACACCTTTTTCGATGCTAAACCATTCAGTGTACGCCCCGTTTATTCTGACACAAGCACTGGAATCCTCATAGAGAGATTTCAGTGCTTGAATCAGATGACCGTTTACCCCATACATAGACAATGCTGACCACAATTCATTCCTCACCACTCGGTCATAGGCCTTTTCCAAATCCACGAACGCGCAGTAGACTTTTTGGTTTTTAGCCAAAAACTTTTCAGCTATGCACCGCAAGGAAAAGACCTGATCTGTACATCCCATTCCCTTTCTAAATCCCGCTTGTACATCCCATATTTTATCGTCAGTATCTTTCATCACTCTTTCAATCAAAACCTTTGCATACAGTTTGCCGACGACACTGAGAAGGCTTATCCCGCGATAATTTTTGCAGTCCTGTTGTGACCCTTTTCCCTTGTACAGCGGCACAATCACAGCCTTGCACCAGTCACCTGGTACTTGGCCGTTCGTCCAACACAAGTTGAAAAGGCGGTACAACTGACTAGCCACAATGCCTCGCCCAGCCTTCAACATCTCGACCGACACTCTATCATACCCAGCTGCTTTACCTGATTTCATACTTTTCATCGCTTTCATAATCTCATCCATACTTATCTCACTTACACAATTCTCCTCTTCATTCTCATTCATTTCCACAGAAGACCTAGGTTCGCTGGCCTCTGCTTTTTCTCTCTCAAACAGACTTTCAAAATATTCCTTCCACCTCCTCAGAACACATTCTTCACCTTTTATAATACTTCCATCCTGGCTTCTGATTTTACTCAGCTCCGATGTTCCAAACTTTCCTCGGGCTGTCCGTATGGATTTCCAGAAAAACTTTTGGTTGGACTGGAAATCTTCAGTAAGCCTTCTGTCAAACTCATCCTTACACTCCTCTTTCTTTCTCTCAACAACTTCCTTAACAATACCTTTCGCTCTTTTATATACCTTTCTTGCTACACTTACGTCATCACTTGTTGCCCTCTGCATTCTTTGGTTAGCTTTTACTGCTAACCAATCTGACCATGCTTTCTTCTTCTCACAAACAGCTGCCTGTACACTTTTATCCATCCACATATTCTTCTTCTTTCCACCCTTTTTCCTTTTTGACACCCCACAAACATTGACAGCTATACCTACTACTCCATCTTTAAATTCATTCCACAAACATTCAATATCATTTACTTCATCCAGGTTCTCAAATCTTTCACTCAAGTCTTTCAAGTATTCTTTTCTGACATCCTCCTCTTGCAATCTCTCTACTTTGATACGTTCTAGAACGCTCGTCTGCTCTTGTGGTCTATGCCGCCACCGGTTAAATAGACCACCAATTCGGGTCACAACCAGGTGGTGGTCTGTGTCGATCGCGGCTCCACGATATGCGCGAGCGTCCAGAACTCTTTTTCTCAATCTTTCATCCACAACTACAAAATCGATCATACTTCTCGCATCACCCTCCTCTCTTGTATACATATGGATCCTTTTGTGGTCAAACATAGTGTTTGCCACAAAAAGACTCCATTCCAAACATATCTCAAGCAAACTTATTCCATTATCATTCACACGTTCATCACCAAACTTACCAACAACTCTTTCATAACCGTCACGCTTTCTTTATACCCATCCATTAAAATCACCTAGCATGATAACTCTTTCATTCTGATCACATTTCTCTAACGTATCTCTCATATTTTCCCAAAACTCATCTGTTTCTTTCTGGGCTTTCAGGGACTTTCGCGAACCAATATTCGTTGGTGCATATGCACCTAGAACAAAAATTCGGGTCAGTCCGACTTTCAGTCTGACCCAGATGAGTCTTGGGCTCACACACTCGACTTCTTTCACGCACTCTACCATTCTTCCGGAAAGTATGACACCGACTCCCTGACAGCCTCTGCTGGTACTGGGAACACCAGACCAGTACGCTGTGTAAGGGCCGTGTTCTGTGGTGTCACAACCTTTCCGTTTAGTCTCATTCACACAGAGAACGTCTATACGCCTTTCATCCATCATCTGACATACTTCATCTATTTTGCCATTCATTCCACCTCTGACATTCATCGTAGCAAAGCGGCTCTCCGTAGCCCGCTTTTCGCCCCCGGGAGGAACGTGACGTGATGGGTTGCGAACCACACCGCCGCCTTTTAAGTTTTTATTTTTATTCAAAAACATTGCGTTCCCACGAGTAGCAAGGGATTACGGTCCATCCTGACAGAGCCCGCATGCCAGGACAAGGCTAGCCTAGTTCTGGGTTCGCCTGGGCCCAGGGCCTGTGACCGCTTTCATACATCGAGCGCGAATTTGAAATTGGAAGGTCGTCGTAGGCCCGCATAGCCAGTACAAAAGACCCTCAGAAGGACCACGAGAATCTCGCGGGCGGGTGCGCTCGGGAGTGCGGGGTAAATTGCAAGGGGGGCAGAGAGTGTACATTCTATATGATAGTACTATTAATTTATTCTGTGGTTTTATTTAGGTCGATATTGAACAGATCGAGCTGTGTTTGAAGAAAGATGTTTAGTTTTATGGGCTTGGTTTATTGTTTTGGCGACAGCGCGTCATTCCAAACATCATGAATCCAATAAAAGAAATTATTCTTATAGCTGCGTCCGATTTTATAGTCAATAAAGAATTTATTTCCTCAGTTACATTATAACATTCAGGTCAAAACATTAAAATCGTATTAACTGAGACTTATTATATTACGCTAGAAAAATAAAACTCGCGTTTTTCTTAGCTTGTTTTAGTTTATTTTCTATCTAGCTAAATGCAGATGCCTTTCACAGTTAGGCTAAAAGTTCAGGCGTCTAGATGTCCTATTCACAATGGCATTTCTTGCGCAAGAGTCTTGCCCAACCCGAACCTAGGTCCCACGCAACTATTGAGAATTCCTCCCATTGTAATTTGTAATTTCTATCGCGAAATAAATCACAACATCATCATTTGCCTGGCCTGTTCCTGTATAATTTTTATCAGAACATGTTTTCAATATCTGAAAGTTTTTTACCGACCACGGCGCAGATGGCGCCGTAATTAGACGCTTTCTGTACGACTGGCAATAAGAATCTTAGAGCAGAGATAGTACACGCACAGAATAGTACTATCATACAGAACGGACCCGTCCCCCTTGCAATCCATCCCGCACCCGTATCCGCCCGCGCGATTCGCGTGGTGCTCCTGAGGGTAGGTACTCAATATGCGGACCTACGCGACCTTCAAATTTCAATTTTGCGCTCGTTCTAGGTAGTGTCCCGGGTGTGGTACAGGGAAAGAAAGGAGGAATTTTCTCACTAATGGTACGACAAATCGGAAAAAGTAGTATATGGAAACCCCACAAGGTGGACCGACAGCGTGGTCAGCGTGTTTGCCGTTGGACGCAAACAGCACGGGTGGGCTGATTTTCCGCCACTGCTGTGCGAGGGAGTTAAGCTGTGAGCTGGAAAGCTCCAACCAATAGGATTGCTCTATTTGACAGCGGATCTGTTAAGCTAGGAAAATGGCGAAATTCTATTGGTTGGAATTTTCCCAGCTCACAGCTTAGCTCCCTCGCAAAGCACTGGCAGAAAGCAGTCTAAGACTTATATCTTTAGGGGGCTTTTCTCATGATTGAACATTTTTAGCTAATAGGTACTATGATAATAATGAGCTTCAATTGAAAAGACGTTATGGCTTCATTTTACACTACAAACCCAAAGAAACTCAAACAAAAGTACCAAAAAGAAACATTCAAAAACCAAAAACTATCTCCACTTCGCTTTCCTTATCTCAGAAATCCACCTCAAATCTCCAAGATTAGGTCAACTACTTATCTCAAAATTCATTCTGTACAGTTCGTTGCACCGCTCCTAGCAAACCTTAACAATGTTTATGGGATGTTAGCACAATTAACGGTCGTAAAACGTATCGTCGTAAGATTACACAAGCAATAGAAAACATTAAACACAATTACATAAGGGCTTTTAAAGCTTCACTGAGCCAATAGAAGTAGTTTAAAGAATACAGTTACTTTTTAACGGCTGAAAATGTGTTTAAAAACTGAAGAAAATATGTTATTATATGAATTCAGTCTGTTTTAGTTTTATCGCGAAAGCACAGTCATGAGAATAATGGCTCGCCTGACGAACTCTTTCCAAAGCCAAAAATCAAGACGCCAAATGGCCTCTGATGATAATTAGGAATATAAGTAAACCAAAACTTATTACTCTTAAACGGTCGAAAGCGTGTTATAGCAAAAACAAACAAAAGTGGTGTTTTTGAATTGATTTCAAGACTGATGATTATATACATAAAACAATTTCTTTCCTCTATGATAAAACTAAGCTAAGCTTAAGTACGTTTTAAGCACAAAGTAATAGTGTTTTCAACTTTGGTGTTATAATGTTGTAGTGTGAATAGGTCTCTACTCCACTAAGTGTGGGCTCGGTGAAAAGTGGTAACTATCGATAGCCTGATGCTTACACTCGTAGCGTATAGATTGCTTCAATGGGATTACTGGTTTATCAAGATTCCTGTGTAATGATAGCTATACAAAGAGCTTTAGTTAATGAACGGGAGTCGTCTCCATGAATTAGTAGTGTCATAAATGAGGACAGCTATTAGTCTGTTACAGATGAAATACCTTCCTACGCTTTAATCTTTGTACGAAGTGTGTCATAAAACTTTGTTTCTATATAGTTTGACAGACTTGCTTTCGTCTCCAACGGCTAAGTGCTCGGTGGAGAGTAGTATAACGACAGATATCGCGTATAGGTTTCTTGAATAGGGTGACTGGTTTGTTAAGATTCCTGTGTAATGATGGCTTTCAAAGAGGTTTTACGTGCATGAGTCATCTCTAGTCATTTCTGTGGCGAACTCAATGAGGACAAAGACAACTGGATATCCCTATGACTGAAATATTACGTAGTAGGTATGCGTGTTGTGCAAACCTGTAAGTTTCCCGTTTCAGTATATTTTAGCGAAATGTAAACATCAGTATCGAAAGGAATGTACTTATTTAGAGGTTCATGGTGCGTTGAAAGGTAGGTACATACTAGGCGGTAAAAAAGAAGTAGGTAAACACTGTAAATAACCCTCCAAAATGAAGAGGTTATCCGAATGAAATGAATAGCGAAACTGAAAAGGTGGTTAGGCAGGGTGTGTAGCGTCACATTGGCTGTTAAACGTATTCATGGATAATTATTTGACTGATCTTAAAGAAAGTATGTGTGGACTGAAAATTTATCAGTTACTTGTACTCATAGTCTTGTATTTTTTTTTCTCTACGCTGATGTTCAAGTTATACTTGCGTCATCTGCTGAGGAGCTGCATCTGCACGCTTTTAGAGTCAGAAGGTGCCTCATAAGGCTCGTCTGGCTGTTCATATGATGTACGGCAGTGAAAACCGGGTTTGGCAGAAGAAGCTCTCTGTACAAATGACAGCGTTAAAGAAGATGTAGTGACTAAAACTTAGAAAGGAATGCTGAGATGGTTTGGGCATGTAGAGAGGATGAATGAACGAAGATTGAAGAAAGAGTTATTTATTACCCACATCTGGGTCACTGATTCTGCACTGCTTTGGAGGGTGGCGTAAGAACTCGAGAAGCTCTTCTGAACTCTGCCTACACCACATTATGTACAGGATATTTAAGATTCATAAACTGCTCGTATTTTTTGGTACTTCATATGTCTGGTAACATTGAGTGACAGTGAGCAAGTTTTTTCAGATTTATGCAGTTAAGGTGATTCCAAACCCCCCGTGTAAGCCGTCTCAAATGCTTTCAGCGCCTGACATTTGTGACGTCACACTGTTTAACTGTCATAATCAAGTAGTGATGAGGTATTGTCGATTTTTATATCGATGAATTTTGGATACAGGTGACAAAATTTGTGAAAAAGAAAACAAATACTATCAGATTTTTTTTATTATTATGGATTACTTATTTTTAAACTTGTATTATGTAAATAAGCTAATATAAGTTGATAATTTTATTTTTAGCTTAAAGAAAAAATATTCTTAAATAGGTATCCTTGACAATAACTATCATTATGACAATGGATAATAATTTTATTATTTTCCATTAGGCAGTGTATTTTATCCTTAATAATACTACTAATACTTAAACAAAATGTACAAAAAGCTATTATTAGTACAGGTTACACTCATGATTCTTCATGAACAGCAGTTGTCTTTTTCACTACGTACTCAAGATTAACAATCATAATAATCTGTAACAAAACGCATTTTTACAACATCATAACAATATTTTATTTTAACACTTCCTGTGTTCGGATAGATCTACAAAGTAGAAAATTGCAAAATTTCACAACCACAGGCAGGATTCGAACCTGCATCTTCTCCGTCAGTACCGGAGACGCTTTACCAACTAGGCTCAGGGTCCCGCATGATGTTGTAAAATTTGCGATCTCTATACGTATTTCAACGTTGCGTTTGTGCTTCCACCTAATAAGCATTAGCTGTACTAGCTCAACAAGTCCTATTTTTGTAAATATAATTCAAGTCAAAAATTGGTAACACTACGTATAATTCAAAATGATTGAATTTTGCAATTTTCTACTTGGTAGATTTATCCGAACACAGGAAATGTTAAAATAAAATAATTCTCAATCATACGTAGTGTTACCAATTTTCGACTTGAATTCTTTTTGCAATAATAGACTACTTTAGCTAGTAGTCTAGTACAGCTAATGCTTACTAGGTGGCAGCACAAACAGAACGTTGAAATGCGTACAGAGGTCGCAGATTTCACAACATCAGGCAGGATCACAGTAGCCTAGTTGGTAAAGCGTCTCCGGTACTGACGGAGAAGACGCAGGTTTGAATCCTTCCTGTGGTTGTAAAATTTTGCGATTTTCTACTTTGTACATCATCATAAGTTCAAAATTATGCTATTAAAGGGTTTAGAACAGAACTCAGTTTATTGGCCTTCCAGGCTCCGATATTAATACCACCAACAGTTGTCTTTTTCTCTCCTTATTTAAAATGTACAAACATAAACACCTGTAACAAAATACATATTATCATAAGTTAAAAACGGGTGTATTAACGTGCCACCAAATTTAAGTAAATTTTTACCAAATAATATCCACCAAATTTTGTGTACCAAAATGGATGAATGTACACCAAATTTGCTTCCGGCACTTCGCCGGCAGCGGCCACAGCACGCTCGCTCCGCTCGCTCGGCTCATGCGTTGTGGTCGCAAGATAACCTAACACAACTTAACCGAACCGGTTACCCAAATTTGGTAAACGTTCAGCCAATTTGGTGTACATTCATCCATTTTGTCTGAAGTGTATTGGGGTATAAAAAAATATTTTGGAAATCATTTAACTTGTTGCCGTTAAAAACTATTAAAACATAACTTACTTTATTGTCCTCTCAGGCTCCAATATTGATTCCACCATCAGTTGTCTTTTTCACTATGTACTTAAGATTAACAATGATTAACCTGTAACATAATGTATTTTTATATACAAAGTCATAAGTTATAAACTGTGCTATCAAAGGGTTAAGGGTGTATCTCAGTTTATTGGTCTCCCAGGCTACGATATTGTTACAACCAACAGTTGTCTTTTTCAATATAGATAAACAATCATAATAGCCTTTAACAAAACGTATTGTATGTACAATACCATCGGTTGAAAATATGGCATCAGTGTTTAAAATTTTACTAAAACCTAGCTGAACAGCCTTATGACACCTCATGAGAATGTTGTAAAATGTAAGTGGGTATATAAGGTTAAAAATGATTTTTCTGGAAACCCCATTAAGTTTAAAGCTCGTTTAGTCGCACGCGGTTTTTCACAACGTCATGGAGTTGACTATGATGAAACCTTTTCGCCAGTAGTTCGTCATTCAACTATGCGTTTGCTGTTTTCTATTGCAAATGAGTTAGACATGGAAATAGAACATCTAGATGTAACCACAGCTTTCCTACATGGTGAATTGTCAGAAAAAATATTTATGGAACAGCCTTTAGGTTTTGTAAATGATAAAACTAAAGTCTGTTTGCTTAATAAAAGTATTTACGGGCTAAAGCAAGCCAGTAGGGTATGGAACTTAAAAGTGAATTCTCTTTTGGTTTCCCATGGTTACAAACATTTCATGTATTCTATGGTTACAAACAATGCAAATGTGAACCTTGTATTTATGTGAAGCGAAAAGATAGTAGTTTGACTATAATTGGACTCTATGTAGATGATTTCTATATTATTTGGAACTGTAAGAAAGAGAGAGATATTTTATTAAATTTACTAAAGTCAGAATTCAATGCAAAGCAGTTAGGCTCTCTTGAAAATTACCTTGGAATTAAAGTTAGTAGAGACCGGAAGCGGGGTGTCTTAACTCTATGTCAGTCCAGTTATATTAGAACTTTACTTTCCCGTTTTGGTATGCAAAATTGTAAAAGTGTGTCTAGTCCAATAATTTTAAATTGTAAGCTAGAGAAACCTAAAGATAATATTGAGTGTTTGTCTGAAGAAACTTATCCTTATAGGGAGTTGATTGGATCCTTAATGTATCTAGCTGTATGTACTAGACCAGACATTAGTTTCACATTGTCTAAGTTAAGTCAATTTAATGCCTGTTTTACGAGGGGTCATTGGCTGGCTGCTAAGAGAGTACTGCGTTATCTAAGCGGTACTATTGATCACAAATTAGTTTTCATAAAGAAAGGTAATCTTAATCTGAGTGTTTACTCTGATGCTGATTGGGCCAATGATACCTCTGACCGAAAATCTTACAGTGGTTTTGTTGTAAAGTTGGGCGACTCTTTCGTTAATTGGGAGTCTAGAAAGCAACGCTGCGTCGCCTTATCAAGCACAGAGGCTGAGTATTTGGCTATAGGAGATGCGTGCAAGGAAATATGTTTTCTCAAAAAATTTTTGTATGAAATTTTTGAAAAACATTTCATTTGTGTTCTCTATAGTGATAACCAAAGTGCTTTGAAATTGTTACAACATACAGAATATTGTCATAGGAAATCAAAACACATAGATCTCAGATATCATTATATTAAGGATGTAATTCAGTCTCGTGATATTGTAACTAAGTATATGCCTACAGAAATAATGGTAGCAGATGTTCTTACTAAACCTCTGAGTGGCCCTAAGCATGTTCGCTTTGTGCAAGATTTATGTCTTTGGAATGTAGAGTCATAAATTTGATAGTTTATGTTTTGTATCTTTCTACATTGTATTTTCTTGTATGGAAATATCTTGCAGGCGAGCAAAGATTGAGGGGAAGTGTTAGAATGTACAATCTTTCACGCCGGTTATGGCAATACTTTTTTATGACGTTTGTCTGTACTTGGTGGTCCAATCTCTCTTTCTCTTTGCCCTGTCTGCCCCGCTGGCTGCAGCTCCTTTGTGTTTGTCCTGTTTTACTAAATTCTGTAAGTTATTGTGTGCCTATTACAATATAATAATACTCAAAGTGAAAAGCCTGGTTTACTTTCTCCCATAACTCACTCTGCTAGAAATACATAGACCGGGGTGTTGCCACGCACTCAGCACCCCCCAAGGTCTAAGAAAACAGGTGTGTCGTCAAGATAAATGAGTCAAATCCGTGTTGTCATATCCAAAAAAAGGCTGATGATATGTCAATTTTCTTTATTATTATTTTTTAATTTTCAGGTCAATGTCTGGTCTTGTCATATCAAACATAACCTTTCAAATTTCTCCTACAGTCGACGTTACAAAGTCAAAAATAGGAATAAAACAATCTCGATTACTCAATAATTGCTGAAGGGAGCGCGGGATTTCTTCAGCAGTACCATAAATACATTGCAGGTGGTCTACTAAAATCAGTCTAGCCATAGCAAAACTTCTACAATCGAAGAATATGTGATCCAGTGTTTGGTTTTCGCTATTACAGAAATTACAGGTGGGTGAGGACACTATGTTAATTCTATGTAAATGTGCATTAACCCGACAATGACCAAGTCTTAGCCGACAAATGATGGAATAGAACCTTCGATGCCTGTAAATAAACCCTCTTGTAAACCACGGTGAAGATATCTTATCATTGATATCAGAGTACCATTTCCCTTTTGATTGGATAACCTGTTTCCAAAAGCTTTGAAATTCATCTTGAAATTTGCCCTTTACTACTGCCAGAGCATCAAAATCGGGTACATATACATTTTTAATAATATTGTCATGTGAACTATTTGTTATGGCTCGTGCTAAGTGATCAGCTTCCTCATTGCCTGCTACGCCAATATGGGAAGGACACCAGATCATTACTATTTCTTTATTTTGCAATTTTAACTTGTAATATTTCTCCCTAATATCAAATATTATGTAGCTAATATTTGTGTGTAATTTAGGATTGTCTAAAGATGCCAAGACACTCATGCTGTCAGAAACTACTACCCATTTATCATCTGATTGAGTTTCAATGTAATCTAAAGCTGTCAATATTGCTAAAGATTCTGCTGTGTATATACTAGCAAATTCCGGGAGTTTGTACCCTAAACCCCTTCGAAGTTGGGAATCATATATTGCCATAGATACAGAATTAGGGTTTTTAGCACCATCTGTAAACAACTGTTTGAAATTACGAAAGTTATTAAGTAGATAATAAACATCTTCTTTAAATTTAAGAGAATGATCAATTATGATATTCAAAGAACAGAATATTGATTCATAAGAACTTTCATAACATGGCCAAGATATGCTATTATACATGTTATAATCAATATGCATTTTTATTATTTCAGGTAAATCCTGGATTAAGAAGGAAACATGGGAATCAGGTCCATTAATGGGACTATTCTGTAACTTTTGAATTAAAGGATGATTTTTAATTGAAGACAATTTTAGAATAAACTTCGATTTTAAATATTTAAATCTGATCATAAGTGGAGGGATATTGCATTCTACCTGCATGGAAACAATTGGAGTGGATTTCATTGCACCAAGTATGGTACGTAAGCATTTATTTTGAATTTTCTCTAATTTTTCAACAGCACTTTTTACACCACAATAACAGAAAAAGGCGTACTCAAGATGACTTCTTACAATTGATTTGTAAAGAATTAGTAAAATTTTTGGGTCTGCTCCCCAGTATGTTCCTGTCAAAGATTTTAATATATTACTAGCTTTTAGCGCACGACTTGTTAAGCAATCAATATATTTGTTATTTATTTATTATTTATTATTTTAACATTAAAAATACAAATTTATATACTAAACGGTGCAACAAAAACCTATTTAGATTTATCCGTGCACCGTCATTCAGTCAGGAGCGCTTGGTACCAATCGTTTGCTATTCACGTCATTCGTCGTACGATGTATCAGGGTAAACCGGTTGTGGATCGACGTATACAGGGTCCCAGCAGAATTTTTTTTTATTTATATTACCTATCAGACTATGTTTTAAGCTTCATCGGGTGTTGTTAGCTATTTATAAAGGTTGCCTACTTTTAATTTTTATTTGTACATATACTTAAGATAGATATAGATACATAAATACATAAACGTAATAAATAAATAACTAGCTTGATTTAATTTGTAAAAGGTATTTTTTTAATATGGTTTTAATATTATTACTAGTAATTTTATTTTTCAGATTTGTAGGAAGTTCATTTATTAATTTAGGTAAAATATACTTTAAACATTGTTTACCATAGTCGTTTTGGACTTGTGGCACTATTAGTAAGGATTGGGTGACGCTTCGTGTGACCGGCTTATGGGAGACAAAGTGTTGAATTGTTTGGTTAAAAAATTGTTCTATTAATAATGTATATTTAATTTTTTGTGAATGGGCATAATTTTGAAGTAATCAAATAATTCGTTATAATTATCTTTATATTTGGTTTTAAAGTTTGTAGGGGCGATCGTTTTTAAGATACGGAGTTGTAGTTGATAAATGTTGTCGAGGTGTGACTTGTAAGTTCGTCCATAACTACTAAGTCCATATGATATGATTGACTCTGCTAGCGCTTTGTAAAGGTACAGTAGTATTGAAACAGGTACTTTAGCTTTAATTAAAGAGAATTTGGCCAGTATTGCTCGTAACTTATCGCAGACGCTGGAAATATGAGCAGTCCACTTGAATCTGCTATCGATAGTTAGTCCTAGATATTTTTGTGTGTCTACAAGTTCAACGGGTTTACATGTGCACGTAGTGTTATTGGAGTGCAGGCATGCGTGGTCGTGTGCGATGAGTTGTGGCACTGTTTTTAATCTGTTCTGACTAGAACTAATATACATAATTTTAGTTTTGCCAGCATTCAGCACCAGACCAGCATCGTGAGACCACTTGATGAGTTGCGTAAAATCTTCTTGCAGTCTGTGCATGCCATAATCTATGTCTTTGTCTGCGGAAAGTAAACAAGTGTCGTCCGCGAATTGGTAGACTTCGCAACTGTTAATTACATTTGCCATGTCGTTAACATAAGTCAAATAGTGTAACGGCCCTAGCACCGATCCTTGGGCTGTACCTTCTGTAACTGTCACTTTGTCACTTAGGGATTCTCCAACTTTGACAAAGAAGGATCTATTAGAAAGATAGTCTTTACACCATGTTTTCAGAGGACCACGAATACCACAATCGTCAAGTTTCTCAAGAAGTGTGTCATGCCGCAGTGTGTCGAATGCCTTGCTGTAGTCAATAAAGACTTCTAACACGTGCCTTCGATTATTTAAATGGTCACATATAGAGTCCGTAAAGTTACTTAATAGTTGGGTTGTACTTTTTTGAGTCTGAAATCCAAATTATTTTTCTGACAAGATATTATTACTACGGTAGAAATTTAAAATTTGTGAGCTTATGTGTTTTTCAAATATTTTGTCAATTGCAGGTAGTATTGTGATGGGGCGGTAATTTTCATAATCTTTTTGGCTACCTTTTTTGAAGATTGGTCGCACAATTCCTGTTTTTAGTTCAGAAGGGTAAAGTCCATTGTGTATAGAGAGATTGATGAATTTTGCTATGATGGGGGCAATGCTATCACTTATAGTTGTGAGATCCACTGCTCTTATTTTGTCGAAGCCTGGTGCTTTTTCGCTACTTAGATTTTTAATAAGTTTTTGAACAGACACTGATGTAGCTGATTTTAAGTTCATTGATATATTGATGGGCCGTCGGTAACTATTTTCGTCTAAAAGTTTAGTGTTGCACTGCGGTATGATGGACTTTACACTATTCCTAAATGTAGTGGCGAAATTGTTCGTGATATCAGCAATTTTGATCGTGCTTGACTCTAGGGCATTTAATATTACATCGTCAAGAGAATTTTCGATTCTGCCAGCAATTTCATTTAAAATCTTCCAGAGAGTACGAGGGTTATTTTTGTTTTTAATGATTTGAGATCTTATATGTTCATTTTTGGCTTTATATATAATTTGATTTGCAAAGTTTCTAGCTTTATTGTATTGTAGTTTTAAAATATTATTTGTTGTATCCTTAATCCACTGTACGAATAGGTTATCTCTAAAATTGCATGCTTTTATAATTCTTTTATTTATCCATTTATTTCTTGATCGAGCATTATTATATTTTATTTTAATTTGACATTTTTCGTAACAGGTATTTATATTTTTTATAATTAGGGAATACAATTTGGAAGGGCATATAATGCTCTCTGTGGTTTGCCAGTCAATTTCACGTATATATTTATTAATTTGTTTATTGTCATATATCATTTTATATCTAGGACCCTGTATATTTGTCGATGCAGCGCCGACGCAGGCTAACATGATTGCGCAGTGATCGGATAGTTTGACTCCAGCACTCCCGTGAACACACTTTGGGTGTGGGATCGCACAAATATGTGATCTATAGAAGATTTACTTACTTTGTTATCTCTAGTTTCTATTCTTGTGTATTGCGTGATCCCACACACCAAACCGTGGTTATACAGGGCAGTGATATATTTATGTTTCACAGGGTTATCGATTTTTAAATCTATGTTTAAATCGCCGAGCAAGTAAACGTCTTGCGCTTTATCAATGTGCCCAAGCAAACTGTCTAATTCTTCGATAAATAAGTGCTTGCTATGATCAGGTGGGCGGTATACAGCGATTATAGATGCGGAATAATTTGTTTGTGTGGTGATTTGTCCTATTAAGCATTCACAATACTGTGTTCTTTTCTTTCGCATCGTAAATTTATGTTGTTTTTTAACATAAATTATAATCCCTCCGCCCTTACGTGTTTTCCGCAGTTCTGTAAACATGTTGTAACCGTCCAGCTGATATAGGCTACTAAGTGATGGTGAAATATTTGCCTCGGTCACAATAACAATGTCTATAGTTTGCGAGCAGGAAAATATACATTCTTCTAATGCGGCGAAGTTTTTGATGAGTGGACGTATGTTTGTATGAAAGCATTTTAGATTAACATTTTTTGGTATAAGATCTATGAAATTTTGAATATTTGGACAGTCTTGGATTTCTAATATGTCTTCAGGTAAAGTATCCATGATGTTTATGATAAGATTTTAAAGAATATTACGATTACCTACATATTTATTTGGTGTTCTTTAGGTTGTTTACGTCTTGAACTGAGCGAATGATTACAGGTTTGTCATTTTCTCCATTTTTACGTACACGCAACACTCCTTTTTTAATCCATATGTAGGTGTAGGTAGCACCGAGTTCTTGCTTGGTGTACCAGAGGAGATGTTTATTATAGGCTGTCAGAGCTTCTTTGATGTAGACAGTATCTTGCGTTTTCCCAGATGTGTTTTGGTTGTCTTGCCTGTGAAAGTTACGTAGGGATCTTGATGAGTTGACCCATTTTTCTTGAATTATGTCAGATTTCAGTTCAACACGGATAGGACCGCAGCGTTCCTTCTTTCCACTTGAAGTTGTTCTGAAATATGACTCCTAAAATTTTTATTGATTTTTCTATTGGTAACCTAATATTGCCATACTCAACAGTTATATCTGCTGCTGAAACAGTTTTTTTAGAAAATACAACTACTTTACTCTTCTCCGTGCTAATTTCCAAACATAAACTATCAAAGTAATGTTTAAGATTTAAGAGAGCAGAGTTGAGCTTTGACTGTACAACAGATAAATTACTACCTGAACAATATACAACTAAATCATCTGCAAACTGTAAATTATTAATATCTTGTCCCAGAATTAGATTTAATTTATGTATGTACAATATAAACAAGAGGGGACTTAATATACCACCCTGAGAAACTCCTCTGACGGATTCTCTTGGACCAATTAATTGATTTCCATACTTGACAAAAAGTTTACGTTGATGTAGAAACTTATAAATCCAATTTACGATTTCTTCAGGCAACTGCAAAGAACTTAAGATAGAAGATAAGATCTGTAAATTCACGTTGTTAAAGGCGCCAACAATATCAAAGAAAACGCACATCAATACTTCATTCCGGGAAAGGGATTCACGGATATCAAGCGACGGATGACTTAGACTCTCTCTAGCAGAACGACCTCTACGGAAACCAAATTGATTGGACGGTAAGATTTTATTTTTTTCCACAAAATACTCTAGTCGTTGTTTCAACAGCTGTTCAAAAATTTTTCCTACACAAGAACTTAAAGTTATTGGGCGATATGATTCTGCAGAGTCTGAATCTTTACCCATTTTTAATATAGGTACTAAACAATCGGTTTTCCATGAGTCTGGAATAGCACAACTGTCCCAGAATAAATTCAGCAAATTAAGAAATAATAAAAGGTTTGGACTATTCAAGAGTTTTAACATTTTACAACTGAGCCAATCCAGCCCACATGCAGTGTCTCGACGAGATTTTAAGGCAGAATTTAATTCAACAATTGTGAAAGTATTGTTTAAGAAGCAATTCGATGTTGTTATGGGTACACTATTATTGTTAATTTCAAAATTATGTTCTACTGTATCTGGAGTGTATTTATACAAAAATTGAAAGAGCCAATTATTGCCAGAGAACTCATCTTGATAGGAATAAGTTTTATTAAGTTTCTTCATATTCTTCCAAATTTTGCTCATTGGGGTCAAACGACAAATGGAAAGACAGAATTTTTCCCAACACTTTCTTCGTTCCCATTTTAGTGTACGTTTATACATGCTTGCGCTTTTTTAAATTGGATAAAAGTATTTAAACAAGGATTATCTTTAAATTGCTTATAGGCCTGCCTACACTCAATAACAGCTTTAGCACATTTTTCATTCCACTAGACAAGAGGAATTTTTTTACGACCAGAAGACTGGCGAGGTTGGGCACAACTAGTGCTTGCATCCGCATTACCACCCCTCCCCAAGCTAACAACAGATTTTTCAATAGCCTTTGCAATAATGAAACAGAACTCATTATAACTCTCTATCAACTTTGAACTATCTATGCAAAAACCTGCCAACATTTCATTAACATGCTTTTCATACATTTCCCAATCTACTAATTTCAGATTAGTGTGAGGTGGAATATTGGAACCTGAAGACATGGAGTCGCTGGAAGTAACTATATATTTAGTAATAGTGGGAAGATGATAACTACTACCCAATGGGTCTGCAGAGGCCTGCCATTCACAAGCTAAAGACAAGGAAGGAGAAACCATTGTCAAATCTAAGCCGTTTGGTTTCCATATATGAGTACCAACCGTGGTTGGTTGACCGTCATTCAAAAGCACAAGATCATTTTCTTCGATGGAGTCCGCAATGTTTCTGCCGCGCGCATTGATACTAGCACAGCCCCAAAGAGTGTGATGTGCGTTAAAATCACCTGCGATAATAAATGGACTAGGAAGACTTTGTATTATGTTATCAAATTTACTTTTATCAAAGGAAGATGAACCTGGGCAATAAAAACTTACGAAAGAAATTAACTGACGATTTATCTTAACTCTAACTGCTACATTTTGAATAGAATCGTCAAAAAAGGTACTAATCTTTTTGTAGCTTAAACTATTGTGAATCAAAATAGCCACTCCATTGTGATCATTACCACAGTCATTTCTTATAATAGAGTAACCTTTTATGTTTATATTAATGTACGATTTTAACCATGTTTCACATATTAATGCTACATGTATCTGATTATCATACAGAAACTTTTGAAATTCTTGTTGATTGCTTAACAAGCTTTGCGCGTTCCACTGTACAATATTTAGTGTGTTCACTAAGAATGTGCTGGATTTTTATTTTTTTTCAATTCTATTGTTTCTTTTATGGTGTTAATTAAAAATTGTGAATTAATGGTGTTTTTATTTGTTTTGTTTAATGTTATAGCTTTTATTAAGGATTCTGTTAATAAATTCAGAACTGTTTTGTCCGATAAGAGTAATTTCATTAGGTCCTGACTATTCTCCGATTTGTTTAATGATGGAAAACTCTTTAGCAAATCTGAAAATGGCTTTGGAGCAACCTTGTTTTTTTCCTCCGCAATTTTTTGATTTTTTATAGGGCACTGGCCTGAAACAGCGACATGATTGCCTTTACAGTGCACACACACTGCCTTTTCTGTTGGCACTGAACAAGACTTGAAGGAATGATTTTCGGAACAAATTGAGCACCGCTCAGAATTCTTACAGAACTTGGCCAGATGACCATATCGAAGACACTTGAAACATTGTTTAACCGGGGGTATATATGGATACACAGGCAAACGCCACATTTTGATGTAGACATGGTCAGGAAGAGATGTTGAAGTGGCAATAGTTATTTGTTATGCAAGGCAGCAAAAGCGTTATTTGGCGTGAGTGCCTTGTATTGAAACCTGAGCAAGCGAAGGATTCTAGAATTGAACCACGAGCGAAGCGAGTGGTTCAAAAGAAGAATCCTGAGCGTAGCGAAGGTTTCAAGGCACTAAACGCAAAATAACTTTGCTGCCGAGCGAAACACAAAATTTTTCACCTCACTAAAGCGAGGAAGCAGCCAGTACCGCAGCGTGGAGGTCTGCCATACTGTATCACGTTCGAATTTCAAAAACCTTTTGCCCGCTAGCGGCCAAAAATCGCTTTTGGCCGCAGAAAAACCTTTTGCCCGCTAGGGGCCAAAAATCGCTTTTGGCCGCAGAATTTAACCGACAAAACAAATGTTTCCGAGCTTTGGAGGTGAAAAAGTTATTGCCACTGTTTGAGTGGGTTGTAGGTCAGTTCCGATTTTTTTCATAATACGCCTAACAGATATTACTTTTTTTGTTGTTAATGACAAATCTTTAAATATCTTTTCAATAGACAGAGTGACTGGTACAGAGGTAATAACCCCCGTCATTTCAGTTGTTCCTGCAGGTATGGAGGCCTTTATACTGTTTTGCCTGAGAAATGTGGTGTTATCCAAAAAGTCATTGGCCATATTAGGGCGATCGAATACCACCCCAATTTTGAATTTGTTCACCTTTTTTAAGTATTTTATTCCTTTTACAAACCGCGTAAAGCAGGTGGACAGAGACATCATATCGCGTGTCCCTATCGGTTGAAGCTCGCTTATGCTTTCGACAAATACTATAAATTCATGTCCCGCTGCGCTGTCTTCAGGATAGCGACGGCTGTAGTCGTTTACCCTGTAAGGTTTGTACTTATCTATCTCCGATAATGAGTCTTCATAGTCCGAGCCGCTCGTCTCCGACTCCTCCATATTTTCCTGTGGATTGGATTGGGTTCCATCCTCCAAGTCAGATGACTTGTCTGGTCGGTCTTTTTTCCTTTTTTTCGTCTTCTTCGTCATGTTCTTCTTGCCTTATGTAGGCTATTTACACCTCAGATTTACAAAGAATATACACCAAAATAAGAATATTTACACTAAATACAAGATATATTACAGAAATGGCCTTTTATTCAGCTATTTATACTGAAAAATTTAAATAAAACTTTCAGTGCCATGAAAACGAACCGCCCTGAACAAAGTTTCCCGCGCTTTTTTTTTACGTCAAGTCAAGGCGAAGTGACATTTTGTAGGTTCTTTAAAGTACCGCTTTAATAACTGCGGTTTAATTGGATTTTAAATAATATACATATGCTTTACACACAAGTTAATAGTCGTATTTATTATCTAAAATTAAAACAAAACTTAAAGTACAAAAATACAATAAAATAATTGTTTAAAACAATGTTTTTAAGTAATTTATTAAAAACCGGTAAAATGCCTTGAAAACAACCTTTTCATTCAATCAACGCTGTGTTCCAAAATGTACAAACGCTGCTAAAAGCGTATACAGTACTGATGAACGGTCCAAATTGATTTTGCACGCTCACAAAGCTATCACTGCTTTAGTAGCTCTAATCAATTTGGAACGGATTTAAGCATGCTCACGTGTTCATCTGTCGAAAAGTCAGTTTTGGTTATTTTCTTTAACAAAGCCTGAACGAATCCCTCAAAAATGGGCTCCAAATCCACTCTCATTTCCATTGAGTCAAAACAAAAACCTGAGAAAAGTCAGCTGGCTGCAAATGTGTGGGATTTTATATGTGTACAATCGATTTTGACATTAGCGCTTTCACTGCTCCACCTATTTGACTAAAGCACTGATAGCAGAAACGATGACGTCATCAATGACGTAAGGCGGTGAACGAGCGAGTGCTTTAGGGCTCCCGCACACGACCGAGAATCGGTGACCGATTTTTTGTCGACATCCCGCTCTGACGTGTTATCACCTGCATCTTCCCTCCTTGTTCTGGCCGATAATCGCCCACCGATTCTCGGTCGTGTGCGGGAGCCCTTAGAGCACGCTTTTGGTCAATTTGGACCGACTTAAGCGCGCTCACAGTGCTCTAAAGCAGTCTGTTAGCGCAAAATGGAACGCACAGCAACCCTCAATCACGGACATCACTATCCGGAATTGTCTATGGTCACGAGAAAAACTGTCTATGGTTCGATGATACGTTCGTCTGTGTCCGTCTTCCCAGCAAGCCCGTGCGAGATATAGCCAAGTGGCATACACCAAAATTTTGTGGAAATTGGTTCATTCCATCAGTAAAGTGTCAGATTCAGTGCATCAAAACTGACGACACTACGAGCTGAAAACTTTGGGTGGCTGTAGAGACGTCTCGTCAGCCAGCCCATTCTATACAGGGAAAACTACGAAGATTACATAAAAGCAAAATAGTTCCACATTTACTGCATGTCTAGTGCAATTGATTGTAAAAAAGCCGAATCGAAAATGTCCATATGGTAGGAGCACTTCATCAATAATTATGGGTGGCTGGAGAGACGTTTTCCCAGCCAGCCCATGTGATATCTCGGAACATATAGTAGGTAGGAAGATGAAAAAAAGCTTAATATTTACTACCTACTCGGAACAGTAGGTAGCAAATATTTCAAAATCCTAGCTCCACTAACTTTTGAGATATTTGTATTTTTTCATGGGCTTGCTGGGGAGACGTCTCGCCAGCAAGCCCATGCTGTAACTCAAAAAGTACTGCACGTAGAATGCTAAGCGATATACCAATAGAGAGTGCATATTTGATGCAATAAGCACCAAGAAAATTGAGTCCCTAGGTCTTACGGTTTCGGTGCTAGAAACAAATATCATTTTCCCGCCGAAAATTTTGAATGCATGATGTGAAGTGCGACGTTGCCGTTCTGTGCAACTCTACATGTTGCTGTTAGAGCATTCAAAAATCAATCTTGTATCCTTATAGTTAAAAGGTACTGTAGACGCACGTGTAGATTATTTGTAATTTGAGAATAGTTCGGGAGACGGTGTACTTAGTAAAAGACTGATTGGTTATCAAGAAGTTTTTATTTATTTGTGGACGACATGTTAAGAACGAAAGAGATAAAATGTTTTCTAAACGCTTTAGAGCGCTTTCTCTCGCGTCGGGGACCAGTACAATGTATGTACTCTGACCAAGGAACTAATTTTATAGGTGCTTGTTCATACCTGAAAGACCTCTATAAATTCTTGGATGAATTTGAATCTAAAATGGAAGAGAACTTAACTGAAAACCGCATTGATTGGAAGCACGCTCCGCCCGCGGCTCCACACTTTTCAGGATGTATGGAGAGCATGGTGAAAATAATAAAAACGCATATGTTTAGAGTGATTGGGCAGCAGATTTTATCGTTCGATGAGCTATCTACAGTTTTAACGCAAATTGAAGTTCTCGTTAACTCGCGTCCACTTACTGCACTGAGCAGTGATCCATTAGAGCCTAGAGCGCTTACGCCGGCTCATTTTTTCTGCGCCTATTCCTGCGCCTAAGGTCCAGTCAGTTTCGTTAAATGAAAGACACTTGCTACTCGATCAACTTGTGCAGTCTTTCTGGCAGCGTTGGCGACGACAACGACTTTATGGCCTCGCATTACTACACCATTTTCAATGGCTAACTCATTTCGACACAAATGAAAAGGTTTTAGATGTTGGTCCTGAACTTTCCGTGGCCATCCGCCCATTACGTATTGCGTAACACGCTGCAACAATGGATCCGCTGCAGTTTCCCGGCGCAGGTCACTTAGTGTGACTGGCAAACACCCTTCTACTACGAAGTTAACGTACGCGGCTTCGTCCCGCGCCTCGTCCTCCGCCCCGGTGCCGCCCTCCTCCCGCATAACCGGTACTGCACGCGATAAGAAATCCGCGCTATTTGATGAGCTAGAAATATATTCAATCTCGTAATTGTAAGCGCTAAGGAAAATCGCGTACCGCTGTAGCCTATTGGCTGATATTTCTGGTATTCCGCGCTGATCACCGAAAATTACAGTCAGCGGTTTGTGGTCAGTGCGTAACACAAAAGGCTGCGACCGCGCATACAAATATTGATGAAATCTACGCACGCCAAAAATAATTGCTGTCGCCTCTTTTTGTATCTGAGAGTATTTTTTCTCAGCCTTTGATAGCGACCGTGAGGCATATGATACGGGCCGCTCAACACCGTCATTGCCTACCTGTGCCAATATTGCAGCTAATCCATCTGGGGATGCATCCACCGTCAATATAATTTTCGCCTTATGATCGAAATGAGCTAACACTTGGTTCGATGCTAGACATACTTTAATCATATTGAAAGCTTTATCATGTGAGCTGGTCCAGTTCCATTTTACTCCTTTTTGTAGCAATGAATGTAAAGGGCTTAGGATAGATGAAGCATTAGGTACAAAAATCCTGTAATAATTTATCATTCCCAAAAATGATTGTAATTCACCTATATTTTTGGGAGCCGTTGCCTGCAGGATGGCATTCACTTTATCCGGATTTTTCCTAATTCCGTTTTTGTCTACAATGTAACCTAGATATGTTACCTCATTTTGGAAAAACGCACATTTTTCTTTTTGCAACGTTAAACCTGCTTCCTGTAAACATTGCAAAACCTTATTTAATCTTTCTAAATGCTCATTTTTGTTTTTACCTGTGATCAAAATGTCGTCCAAGAAAAATACTACCCCTTCTATGTTACCAATAACCGATTCTATGGCACGTTGAAAAATGGCAGGAGCGCTAGGTAAGCCAAAAATCAAGCGAGTGTAATTGTATAGGCCACGATGTGTGTTTATACAAGTATAGCTTTGCGACTCTTCATCTATTTGTAATTGGTTATAAGCCATAGATAAATCTAGTTTACTAAACTGTTGGCTTCCGTGCAATTTAGTAAACAATTCTTGCACTGTCGGCAAGGGGTATTTCTCCACAATGAGCTGTCTATTTATTGTTACAGAGTAATCGGCGCAGATCCTAACTTCACTATTTTTCTTTAAAGCTGGAACGATTGGGGATGCGTACTCCGAATGGTTTACGGGCTTAAGAATGCCTAACGCTTCCAGTCGCTCTAACTCTGCGTCTACCTTATCTCTTAACGCAAATGGAATCGTACGCGCTTTGAAAAAAATTGGCTTTGCGTCAGGCTTTAAATGCAATTTTATTTTGTATTTATTAAAACAACCGAGTTTCTGTGAAAAAACATCTGGGTACTTTTGGCTCAAGTCGTTTAACAAATCATGATCACTAACCGGTTCACAATAATTTATTTGGGTCAGCTGTAGCTTAAATGATTGTATGAAATCGCGGCCCATTAGGGGTGGACCGCCGTTTTTAACTACATACACTGATAACACCGCGGCCTGATTTAAATATTCAACCTTTAATTTAGCCACGCCGATCGTTTCAATACTACCCCCAGTATAACTTATCAGCTTTTTTGGAGCAGGTGACAATGGGACATTCGCAAACTTCTTAGCATAAGTTTTTTCTGATATTACCGAAACTGCGGAACCACTATCTATTTCACAGAATACCTCCTGACCCAAGATACTCACGGTTACCGTCATCGGCTTCCCATCAAAACAACGAATGTTGTAAAAACACTTACCATCATCGCCTTCGTCTTCCTCACTAATACCCTGATCTACGAAATTCACTTTCTGTTTTGGACACATTTTGCGCAGATGACCTTTCACATTAAGCGCTTACACTTATAATTTGAAAAACGGCACTTCGATGAATCATGATTAGATCGACCGCACACCGAACATTTGACGCTTTTTCCGCTCTTGTAAATTTTGTGAATTCCGTCGGGAGCCGATGCCGTCGATGATGATGACGCAGCTGCGCTGGCGCGCGCGCTCCTTTGTGTTTCAGCTAGACTAACCGCATCGCTCAGTGTGAGCTGGCTAACATCCTGCGCGAACAGTCTGTCGCGCTCCGGTCCAGCAGCGCTAGAATTGAAACTCAATCGTTAACGATTTGAATCGGTATCATGATTCCCATTGAGTCGTAATCGTGTTGAACAAAACGGTAGCATGTAACTATCAGTTGGGTTGAATACGATTGATGGGTTTCATGAATGATTAAAGTGAACTAAATATATGCGTTACGTTTCTTCACCATGAAAATATTTCGGAAGCGATTTAAAAATCTTTGATTAGAAAAATGTTACTTTTTATACAGTATTTTGGCTTGAAAGGGATTAATTGAGTGAAATAATTATTTTTTATTTGATTTTTAGCTCAAAAAAATAAAAAGTATTGAACAAAAAGCGAGCAACTAAACTCACGACAGTCTTTTAGGTTATGTTTTCCACCCTAGGTTGGCTAGGTTATAAAATTTTCTATCTGGCGCTTTTGACGATGTTTCTTTCATATTGTGTGTGAAAAGCCCTTACCTACCCCTAATATTCGCTCAGCAGCAGTCACAAATTATTAAACGACAAAAAGAAAAAAGAAAGTGGAAGTCAAGGTTAGTTACAAATTTTCTGTTTCTCTTGTAATTTCCTCTGCAGATACATAGGCTATGTCTAGTTTGTAGTGATTCTCAAATACAGAAATGTTTTAGTTTAATCATGCACTTTCCTTTCGACTGAAATCCAAATATTTTGTGAATTACTTTTTGTCTGCATTTCGGTAGTCTAGTCTGCCATTCTTGTTTAGTAGATATGCATTTAACATTTTGTACAACATTTCAGGATGCCAGCTCCCCGAGCGGTTTCAAGGGAGCAGCAGATGGATGTAATGCTTAAGTATAATATGGAGACATACTAATTTTGTTTGGAGCGGCATAGCTAATAGTGGTGACCTAGTGGGTGCGAAAAGTAAAATGATTTCGTGCTTCAGAAGGCACGTAAGCCATCTCGGTCCTATTTTCTGAAGAAGTCACAGGCCTTAACGGCTTAACAATTCTGTCAACAGGGTTTGTCAGTCATCAACCTTATAACCTACATCTGCCGTTATTCATAATCTAAGACCTACATAGTGACACGAGCATGACGTCAGGTTGCTAGCTTTCAAAAAGAACTTTCAAAATTTCATTGTTAATAGCCCCATGGTCCAGTGGTTAGGGCGTTGGGCTAACAAGCCAATGGTTGCCGGTTCCAATCCCACCCACCCATATGGCTGTTTTATAATTTGTTTTTTGTTCAGAACATTCTAGAAAGAAAAGAAAGAGATAGCTGAAGAAAGACAGCTAATTACTAGAAATATCTAACAAAAACCTAAATAAAAAAATGAGTCCAGAATGTTCGGAAACGAGTAGCATGGGTATATATATAAGCCGGGCCACCAAGCGGCTACGCCGTTGAGGCCCCTCCCCTCCCCCGCCGCACCCTGTGGCCACTAGGCAGCCCATGCCCACTACTCCTCATCGAACAGTTAGGACTGTGGGCGCCTGAGAAGATACCAATGATGATGGCTACTCCAGACTGGCTATTCCAGTACAGAGGGAACACTCTGAAAGAGGTGCCGGAGGTACTAGAGTACGGAGGGAAGACTCCATACAAGAGGTCCTGGAGGGAAGACCCCTTACAAGAGGTCCCGGAGGGAAGACTCCGTTGAAGAGCTCCCAGAGCGAAGACTGCTCGGAGGGAAAACTCTGTGGAAGAGATCCCTGAGGGAAGAGTGCACGGAGGGAAGACCGTACAAAGAGGCTCAGAGAGCGAACTTGGTGAGGTGTGAGAAGCTCGGGTTGTATATAAGTCCTAACTATTAAGCAAGCAATATTTGTATATATATATATATTTGTAATCGGTTTCTCGAAAACGGCTGTTACGATTTCGATGAAATTATCATTCGGGGGTTTTTGGGGGCAAAAAATCGATCTAGCTAGGTCTTATGTCTGAGAAAATTCGTTTTCCTTGTGTTTTTACAGAACCTTACAGCGCCATCTGTTGGCGAGTAGCATAACTTGCTCACCCGACGATATTTTCCTTTAGGCCCATAAGGACCACTTTCCAAAACATCCACTTCCCAAAAGGACAATTCCCAAAAGGACCACTTCCTTTAATGTTGAGGCAGCTATTATAGAGCGAAGCTCGGTCGCCCAGGTACTAAGTCCTAATAAACGGAAAAACTTACTTTGGTGTTTCACTCCAATCCCGAACCGCTAGCTCATAACAATATGATATTACCTGACGATGATTGTAAAAGCCAGTAAATACTGTGATTATACATAATCTTAATTTAGGCTACGGTGTTTTATTAACAAGAACCGGCTGTGATTAAAACAAAGTTATAGTAGGTATATGTTTATTTTCTATTAAAAAAATACAAATTTTAAACATTGTTTTCTTTAAAAAAAATATTCTTATACTACTATAAGAATATTTTATAAAATTGTTTAAGGTAAAGTCCACACTTTACCTTAAATAATTTTATAAATATCAATAAATAAACAATAGGCCGCCTTTGCCCACATTAGGTTTAAGTTCTCCATGTACATTTGTTTTTAGGGTTCCGATACCTAAATGGTAAAAAAAGGAACCCTTATGGCGCGACACCGCGCGGCGGGCCTCGGGCGCGGCAGCTCGCTTGGTGTGGACGGGCCTATTGACTTGAAATAGTTTTAGAATATGGTTGCCCAAATAAATTGCACAAGAAAGAATATAAAAAAAAAATATGACTATTGATGTAAAGGGGGCCTATTAGGTTGAGTGGGGTATCGTATGAAAGGGCTTTACTTGCACATTCTAAAATATATTTTTGTACTTTTTTAAGACTCTTAGTTTTCAAGTTATGATGAAAAATGTCAAAAAAATACCATTCCCCTCCCCTTATCTCCGAAGTTTGCGGTAGGAAAAATTTGAATTAATTACAGTCGATAGAAATTTATTTAAATATTACAGCAAAAATAAAATAATCTTTCTAAGTTGCACAGGTTTTTAGAAATCTGCAAAAAACCTTTACAAACAAATTTAGTTTTGCGGTCCTAAAAATGGACTTTATTGCTTCCAAAAATACTAAAGATATATCGGAACCCTCGGCGCGCGAGTCTGACTCGCACTTGACCGTTTTTAGGGTTCCGTACCTCAAAAGAAAAAAACGGAACCCTTATAGGATCACTTTGTTGTCCGTCTGTCTGTCTGTCTGTCAAGACCCTTTATCTCACGAACGGGTAAAGGTATCAGGTTGAAATTAATACCATATATTAGGATCCATGAACCACACAAAAAAAAAATCAATCAATCAATCAATCTGAAAATTTCAATTTTTTACAACGACGCAATGAAAAGATATGGCATTTTATGTTCTCATCTCCATACATTTATTCAAAAATGAAAAACCTACAGGGTACTTCCGGTTGACCTAAAATTATGAAATTTGGCAAGAAGCTAGGTCTCACAGTACAAATAATGGGAAAAGTCTGAAATCATTAAATATTACAACTTTTCTCACAACTAATGGTAACCAATTGTGGTGAGCTCCCGTTTCAAGAACATTCATATAAGAGAGGGGTCAAGTTGGATGGTTGCTGAGGCGATTTTTGTTTTAGTTCTATTTAAAAACGGGAACACTTAAAAACTTGAAAATTGGTTTGTTTATAGTGCATAGGCTATAAAATAACAACAAATAATAAAATTTGGTCAAGCGCGTGTCGGACTCAGAAAATCTAGCACATTAATTTACAGAAATTTCAACTAATACAATTATGTTTATGTGGTGGTACGGAACCCTCAGTGCGCGAGTCCGACTCGCACTTGGCCGGTTTTTTTTTGTTATTATGTGAGGAATAAAGTGTTATATCTAACTAAATAGTAGGTCAATAAAGATGTAATGGTTTTAAACATAACTTTACCTACTTGAAAAATAGTATGGCAAATAAAAAATTTGTTAAAAATCTAGAACCCGACTACAGCTGGTAAATCTTGCTCTAAATTGTATGAAACAAGAAAATATTGTCACTAAAATTGTTATGTATAAACTATGGTATTTAATAAATATTGATACTGATGTTCATATAATAGCCGTGGTTATATTGTTGTCACTTTTCCCTAAAGCCTTTGCTCGCTTTTAGGGTTGGTGGCATAATATGACCACGGCTATTATCTGACATCACTATGAATATTTATTTAATATAATAGTTTGTACATAATAATTTGAGTTGACAATTTTTCTTGTATCATACTTTTTAAAGCAACATTTTGCAGTACCTACTTGTTGAGTTTTTGAACTTAAAATATATCTATATATCTGATTTGCGGATTAGGCCCTTGTCAGACCGACAATGGTTTCGATCGCTTGTCGAGCTTCTTTGAACGGAGTTACAATTCACCCTTCTTTTTGCCGTAGACGGGTAATGCCATGCCACCTTCCCTCAAAGAAGCTTAAGGGCAAACAGCCAGTTGCACAAAGCGTCTTTAAAGTTAAAGCTGCTTTAAATCTATTACTGTCACTTTCTTTGTCAGCAAAACAGAAAGAGTCTGCAATAGACTTAAAGGCGCTTTAATTGTTGTAAGTTGCTGCTGGGCTATCAAATAATAATAATAATTTTAAAGATGATTTGTGCAAGTGGCGGAAAGTGGCATAAACTTAATAACTTCATTTAGTTAGGGAATGTGGCATGGCATATGACCACGGCTATTATCTAAACATCATTATGAATATTTATATGATACAATAGTTGTCGATGAAGTGGAAGCTAGTTTCATCTTCTCCGCACTCCAGGCTGGACAGGCTGGATCTTCCTTCGTCTTCATAATAGTTAGGTGTCTATTCAGGATACAGTGTCCTGTTATTATGCCTACTATCTTAGTTATATCTGCTTTCGGAAGCTGTAATAAATGTCTGGTCTTGTCTTATCGTACTCTTTTATAAAGAGTTTGGATTGTTGGTGTCCTTCTATGGTATTCCAATGAGCAATTGCCTATGTAATAATTATTCTCTTGAAAACCCCTTTAATTATCTTGCTGGGGATGGGTAGGCGGGGTTCTGGGCCTATCAAGACTTCATCCACTCCCATCCTTGCCAATTTATCAGCAGTCTCTTTGCCCATATGTCCAGGCATCCGGGCTATGACTACCTCCTTGCCTGAAGCTAGTTTTAGGCAGGGAGGAGTTTCTATATGGTTAGTCATGAGTTTTGTTTTTATTTCATCTCCAATGCAACTTTTTAACTTTCATGAGCAAGTGATAGGAGCATTTGTCTTAAGTTTTTAGCCCAGTACTCGTGGAAACTGAACTTTTCCATGAATCTAAAAAAAATCAACGGTTAAGGGCATTTAGATTGAAAGTGTATATAATATCTAAATTAATTATTCATCATCATAACATCCCATGAAACGTCCACTACAGGACAGGGAGCTCCCTCCAGAATTCTAGCTTTTGCGGTAAAAACGTTGAGGGGAAGTACCAGTAACCTCGCTTGTCAGCATTATGGCTGGCACCATGGACCGCAGTTGTAGGTGACCGCAGTAAGTAACATGGTATGATACACAGGAGGATGCTGCTGCCCATCCTCGAGTTTTTAACCCTTAGTCGCCTCCTACGACACCCACGGGTAAGTTCTAAAGTTCGAGACTATACAAATGCTTGTGTTAGTTATGTTCCTCGCTGTTATTGCTTGTGCAGCTTGTATAACGCCGACACATTCAGCTTAGTATACTGTGTTAAATTGTCCTAGGGCGCTTGATATTTCAATATTAAAGTCTTGTGAATATGTACCTGCACCTGTGCCTAGTTTTGTTTTTGACCAATTAGTGTATATGCACAGTTCATTTATACCTGAGTAGTCATGTGTTTCTTCTTGTAAGTTTATGTTGTATGTTTTGTTATAGGTGTTTTGTTTAGGTATCCTGTCACATGGTGCGGCTAATAGCGGCTGGTGACTTAGGGCTTTTTCTTTTATTTTTGTGTGGTGAATTCTAGAGTCTACGCTCAGTGTCCCTGACAGTCCCAGCCTGAGTGATGCAAGAGTTGCGTCCTGTTGTATGTATAAGTCTAGGGGTGGCAGGTCTAGCATCACCTGCAGGGCTGCTGTTGGTGTGGTGCGCATTGCACCCGTTATGCAGATGCATGCTAGTCTCTGTAGCTTTTCTAGGTCCACTCGAGCAGTACTTAGAGTTGTCCTGGGCCACCATACCAGCGCGCCGTATGTGGTGATTGGTCTTACTACTGTTGTATATAGCCAGTGCACAATTTTGGAAGTGAGACCCCAGTTCTGACCTAGGAGTCTTTTACATTGCCACACGGCTATGCTGGCTTTTTTCAGTGTGTTGTCTAGGTGTTTTTGCCAAGTTAATTTGTTGTCATTCATTATTTCAAGGTATTTAACCTCGGTTGATAGAGTTAATTTTGTTTTGAAAAATGTTGGCATTCTCATTGTTGAAAGTTTCCTTCCTTTGTGAAAAGGACCATTTCGGTTTTGGTAGGGTTAACAGAGAGATTATGTTTATCATGAGGTTGCATAGAGTGTTCTTGTGGTTGCCGTTGATACGGATGGTAATATCATCGCCATATCCTATCATGAAATAACCTTTGTCATTTAGTTGTGTGAGGAGGCTGACTGTTACAAGATTCCATAGCAGCGGAGACAATACACCTCCTTGTTTTGTCGTTCACTGTTACCTGTATCGCTCTTTGTTCTAGCATATTGCATATCCAGTCTTTGAGGGTCGTTCCCACCCCGTGGGTTTCTAGTGCCGTTCTCATGCTGTGGAACATTGTTTTGTTAAAGGCTCCTTCAATGTCTATGAAAATAATATATATAATAACGCATAATCTTTCTAGTTTTCAGTAAAATTATGTTCAGCTGATTGGTCTAAAAGATTTGGCTTGTGTATAGTCACTTTTACCTGGTTTTGGCAGAAAAATTTACCTTGACATCCCGCCACATCAGTATATATGTTCCTTGAGTATATATGTTCCTTGGGTACTATTCTTTGCCCGTACCACACGGGAATTTTAAATTAATTATTACCTCTATAGAAGAGCTTCTCTCTCAAGTTGCTGTGGGAATTTTATATATTTTTTCTTAAAATATGTGGCGAGTTTAAATATGAGGCATTGGTGACCTCTGCCAGGCAATTCGGCATTGTCCTTTGACACACATTAATCATCCTGTGATCTCCAACAC
This sequence comes from Athrips mouffetella, assembly GCA_947532105.1. Taxonomy (NCBI): domain Eukaryota; kingdom Metazoa; phylum Arthropoda; class Insecta; order Lepidoptera; family Gelechiidae; genus Athrips; species Athrips mouffetella. Next base: position 10,962,312 of record OX383983.1, on the reverse strand, counting down.
TATGTTGGTAAGAACCACTCGCAAAACTCCAGAATCTGAAAAGTCAATAAATTAACAAAGTAGAAGTCAATAAATTTGTCTGTTTTGGGAGAGGGTTGATCGAAGCTACATTCTTTTAGTAGATAAATTTCACAGGGTACCAGGACCAAATTCAAGACGTTCTGAATAAAGGCCAGGTTAAAAGTACCCTTATCCGACGAGCATGTATGAAAGGATTGATGAAGGTTCAGGAAGCAAGGGAAGTATGTCAAGATCGTAGCAGGTGGAGAACTGTGGTCTCTGCCTACCCCGACGGGAACAAGGCGTGATGTTCTGTATGTATGTATGTAGTCAAATAACAAACTAACATCATCTTGATTGATGATGCAAAAACACAGGTAAGTACCAAAAATATCTGAGCGCATTGCGCTGCTCCTTTAATCCTGTGCCAAAAGTGAGATCAAATCTTTACAAAGATCTGTAAAAGTCCTTTTCGAAAGGCAAAAACTGTCGATGAATGATTTGTCTGGCAGCAGCAGAGATCTGCAAGCAAGAGTCTCTCATTACTCTTCGCTCCAAAAGATCTCTTTTCTTTAATCATTCTTGCTCTGCCGCTGCTAGGAGGAGTGCAAAAACACAAAAGAAACGATCAAAAGCAACAGCAAAAAAAACAATACCTAACAATATGTGGTGAAAACACCGTAAAAATTCAGGAAATCTACCAAATTATGCCAACAAGGTAACGATGGAGTAACCTTGTTCATTTGACGTTTTGGACTCGGAATCGGAATCAATTTTTGTTTCTTTTTTTTTTTTTTAATTTTCGGTGCTACCGATAATGGCTTTCAAATGTCAAATAGTACCGAATCATTCATTCAATTGATCGAATGACTATCATTGAAGACGGTTCAAATGGTAATCGTCTTGAAGCCGATAACGATTGTGTTCGGTGCTACCGTGAAACCTATGCATTGGCTTCAACTCAATGGATAACGATCACGATTGTGTTCAATTCTAGCGCTGCTGGAATCATGCCCATCACAAATTTGTCGAGCAGAGCTTCTTCAAGACTTTTGAAATTGCAATGTGCGGCGAGACCTCTTAACCTAGCGGCCCACTGCGTGTGTGACTCATCGCTTCGTTGGCCGGCAGTGTAAAATCTGGACCTTTCACCAAAAACACATCGCTTAGGCGTAAAATGAGCGTCGAGCACCTTAATAATGTCCGAATAATTTTTTGTTTCAATTTTTTCCGGCAGTAGAAGGTTGACGACCAACTGGTAGGTAGATTCGGTGAGTGCGCTGAGTAGGAATGCCTTCTTTTTCACTTCTACTTTGCTGCTTTCGTCCCCGAAATCATTTAGCACGAACATTTGTTCCATTCGACCTTTAGGGCTCCCGCACACGACCGAGAATCGGTGGCCGATTATCGCCCAGGACAAGGACGGAAGATCCAGGTGATAACACGTCAGAGCGGGATGCCGACAAAAAATCGGCCACCGATTCTCGGTCGTGTGCGGGAGCCCTTAAAAGTGTTCCAATCTTGACTGGTATGGTCGAAACTAGACAAATTTGCGAAATTCAACGTCATTTTGTAACACGCGCGAGTCTATTATCGTCGCCACTGCTTACTTTACGAGGTACGGGGACGGGCGAGTTAACAACACGGCAGCCATTTGCACACTGGTTTATTACCACTTGTCTATAGCTAGATATACATACACAACAATTATTTGTTATTATTTTATAGCCTATGCCCTATAAACATACCAATTTTCAAGTTTGTAAGTGTTCCCGTTTTTAAATAGAACTAAAACAAAAATCACCTCAGCAACCATCCAACTTGACCCCTCTCTTATATGAATGTTCTTGAAACGGGAGCTCACCACAATTGGTTACCATTAGTTGTGAGAAAAGTTGTAATATTTAATGATTTCAGACTTTTCCCATTATTTGTACCGTGAGACCTAGCTTCTTGCCAAATTTCATATTTTTAGGTCACCGGGAAGTACCCTGTAGGTTTTTCATTGATAAAACCTATTAACATGTTCATCTTACGTTTTGTTACAGTTGATTGCTGACGTAGGTACATCTCAAAAGGTGTACAATAAAACCATAGTATAAAACTAAATTACCTGCTTAGCACATCAAGCTTGACAGTTTAAGCCACGATCACACCTACCTCAATTCCAAGACTTAATTCGGCATACATTGCTGGGAGGCTTGGTTATGTTAATTGCAATATCCTTACTTCAACGAGCAATGTACGCTGAATTAGTCTTTGAATACAGCTAGGTGTGATCATGGCTACGTACGGTCGGTCAACGTACGGTCAACCGCTTGTCGGTAGAAACTTTTTCAACTCTATTACCACGCCATAAGGTCCAAAAGTGTTTCTACCGATGTGCGGCCGTGTGTACGTACGGTCAACCGCACGTCGGTAGAAACTTTCAACTCTATTACCATGCCATAAGGTGCAAAAGTGTTTCTCCTGATGTGCTGTTAAGTGTACCTAAGACCAACCTCAGCTCACGCTATAGGTTGGAATAGGTACAGCGCGTTCAGAACAAGTCTTTATTTTCCGCGCATGGGTGACAGGCGGAGAGCCAATGAGCGATTCGCTCGCCCCCTGGGGGAGCCGTGCTCACCCCCGCGACTAATTTTTTGACTTCTGCGCATACGGTCACAGACAAAGTTATTTTGCACGCAGTATACCTACTGCAGTGAAATAAAGTAAATTAAATTGTAAAATGTACTGCAGTTAGATAAAAATAGAGTAAGAGTTAACTTACCTTAAACTAATCAAGCAAACAAAGAAATATAACACACAATATTTTAATAAAATCAAATAGAACACAGTTTTGATGTATAATTTCACTAATATAATACCAAAGAAATTAAGTTAAAATTTGATTGTTCGATCCGAGAATAAATTTAAATATATAATATTGTTTAAAATATTAAAATTCAACGATAGGGGTTAAAAATAAGACAAATAATTTTTGAAAGGAATCCGCGATGCGTGCATCAGGTAAAACGCTCCGTCTATAGCTACTAGATACTATCGCTTGGAAAAGTCTAGTGATAACTTTAAGTGGCCACCTAACCCATTACTATAGCGACTAGTTAAATATGGTCATAGTCGTACCTTCCGCAATGTATCGCGGATAAATGTTCTAAAAGTTTAAAAATTACAGCCAAAGATACGTATCTAAATAAATCATGGCGCGTCTGGAGGCCTATTTTTGAATTTTGGGAAATAAAACTTAAAACTAATAATATAAATGAATTAAATATCTGTCAAAGGTAGTAGTTGGATTTGCGCAGTTCGTGGCGTCCTCCCGTGCTGGTAGGAAACCCGCAGTTGAAGAGATGCAGCGGCAGAGAGCAAGGAGCAAGCTGCTGATGTCAAAGTCTCTCTGGAGACAGGGCTTGGCTGTGTTGCAGGTGCAAGCCGGAACCTACTGCCCGTAATCGGGCAGCTTTAGCTGCACGAATAAAAATGCGGCATAAGAGAGTGGCAACCTCCCAGCAACAAAAATTACGTAAAGACAAAAATACTTACAAAATTGTAGAGTTCATAACGAGTAAAAATCCAAATCGTTGAGGTATTATAATTGCACAAGTTAAAGAAATAACTACAGCAGCAAAACTGCTGTATTTAAATATAGTTTAAATAGTATTTAGATTCGATTTTATCTATATTTTGCTAGATTTGACAAAAACACTCTTGTGTCCAAACAAATAATAATCACCGAGCAAGGAAAATCAAAATTTTGAATCCACTGTCAAAGAATACAAACAGCCAGTCAATACACCGAGAAAGAAGCAAAAAGTATCGAACACGAAAAAGGAATATGAGCGATAACGCTACAGCCATCCAACTTCCCCAAAAAAAAAAAAAAAAAATTAGAAGCTCATTAATTAGAAATATTTTTTAACAGTGGGCTCCTAGTCTATAATTATTTTTACAGTGGGCTCCTAGACTATAATTATTTCTAAAAAAAAAAATTAAGGACTGTGGGCTCCTAGACTAACAAACCAAAATACTAAGACTAAAAAAAAAACTAACCAACCAAAAGCAAAAAGACTAATTAAAAGAGGGTCCGACAGGTAACAGCAATCCTATCGAACAAAAGCAGAAGCAAGATAAAATAACCAAAGAAAATTATAGAACAAATTAAAATAAGAGACTAAGAGGTAAAATTTAATTAAAACAATCTTATGCTTCTGACCTCACATCGGAGACCGGCAACCGTTAGATAACGTAGCATTGCGTACAGAGCCCTTTACGAACGAGGCTTGTTCGAAAAACCAGCGATCCTGAGCTGACAGTAAACGTTGTGCCTATCAGGACATAAGAAGAGACTACAAACTAGCTAACCTAATCTTACAACCTAGTTAGCCTAACACTATAACCTAGCTAGCCTAACTAATCCAAAAAAACACCCACAATTAAATAAATTAACCTAACAATAAAACAACAAGTAGTTGAAACGCAAAGATAAAAGTTGAAAGTACTTTGCAATCAACTTGAAAACTACAAAAAAAGAAAACGAGATGGGCGAGAGCCGACAAAAGACGAACGATCTCGGAAACCACCGAATATATCAAAGAACTTTTTCGCGGGCAAACGAGAAAAAAAATGGCAACTGCTCACCATATGATTTATGTCAGCATCAACATTATGACAAGACATCATGACAACATCAAAATGCTATGGTGTTTGACGCTATACGTCATAACACTAGTTGCGTCATACTTGTTTGTTAGAGTACGCAAAAAAAAGGTTTGCGAATGAGAAAGGAGACTTTAATCTAGGGTCTAGAGCGAAACAAAAACTGTGTGAATGGCAAAAACGCGGACGAAAAGACGCGCCGTCCACACACACCAAAAAAAAGCCTATAGTTAAATAAAAGTAAAGAGTGATACTTTAAAAAAAAAGATGTGGTTCAGTACATTTTTATATGAATAAAAATGGTATTACTGGAGTTAAAATCAGCACAAAATGAACACGCAAATGTAAACCTAAAAAATAAAAGAAATGAGCATTATATAGCACAAACGGACCATTCAAGTACGGTACCCTAAAAAATTGAAATTGAGTTTCGAAATAGTGAGGGAAGGAGGGGTTGAATATGAACATACCACGACGTGTATGACTATCAGTCAGGTACAACAAGGTGAACCACGAAATACGGAACCCTAAAAAAAACAAACTAAGTTAAATAAAGTGAGGGAAGGAGGGAGTGAGTATGAACAGACCACGAAGTGTATGACCGTCAGTCTAAGACGACACGACACTAATGAACCACGAAGTACGGAACCCTAAAAAGTACAAAGAAGAGTATAGATGTGGGGAGAGAAGGAGGGAATATAAGACCCGACTGCGGGATACACGACCAACAGTCTGATACGAAAATAAAAAAAACTATAGAGGAAAGTGAAGTAGACGCGTCCCGACTCTCTCCTACATGGGCGAAAAGTCTGGACATGACCGACCACCTAGAGTTATAAGGACTGAGTGAGGACTCTTCAAAAAAAAAAAGGCGTTCATAGAAGAAAGAGGCGAGTGCAGGAGAAAGAGCCTGTCACTACAACAAAAAACTACTATGAAACAAAAATTAATGAAGAGAACTCAGGAGTACTTAGCTGTAACCAAAGAACTAAGCATTCACAATGCCCCACTAACAATACTTACCACTATATTTCCATACCTTGACATCCTCACACCGGAACTACATAATTTGAACGAGGAAAGGGCTTAGATCTACTCCAAATGGTGGTTCATGGTCACCAGTATCTTCAAACTGAATTACCATGGTCAACTACTAGAGGTACATGTTCTTCCATAATGAAGGGATAGGTTCAGCAGGCTAAGTATACGCGACGAAAAACTGAAAGTAACCTGAAAGAAGGTCTAACTCTCACAAAAAAAAACTCGCATAAACTAACTTACCTTTAGTTCTCTATACAAGCATTCAGACTTACAAACAGAGTAACTACTACAAACTACTGAAATGAAATTCAGGGTAAAATTATATTTCTTGAGAAAATAAAAGACTTTTCCAGTTAAATTTACAGTTAATTTAACAATAAATGAAATTACAAGTTAAATTGCATTTGAAAAAAAATGTCTATACAAGTCGCGTTTATAAAAACGCACATCCGCGCGGTCGTGAAATAATGTATCATCTAGTTAGAGAACCTGAAAAAAAGCAGAATAGATCAATAATTTGAGCTCGGGCGCCATAAAATGCAGTGAAATAAAGTAAATTAAATTGTAAAATGTACTGCAGTTAGATAAAAATAGAGTAAGAGTTAACTTACCTTAAACTAATCAAGCAAACAAAGAAATATAACACACAATATTTTAATAAAATCAAATAGAACACAGTTTTGATGTATAATTTCACTAATATAATACCAAAGAAATTAAGTTAAAATTTGATTGTTCGATCCGAAAATAAATTTAAATATATAATATTGTTTAAAATATTAAAATTCAACGATAGGGGTTAAAAATAAGACAAATAATTTTTGAAAGGAATCCGCGATGCGTGCATCAGGTAAAACGCTCCGTCTATAGCTACTAGATACTATCGCTTGGAAAAGTCTAGTGATAACTTTAAGTGGCCACCTAACCCATTACTATAGCGACTAGTTAAATATGGTCATAGTCGTACCTTCCGCAATGTATCGCGGATAAATGTTCTAAAAGTTTAAAAATTACAGCCAAAGATACGTATCTAAATAAATCATGGCGCGTCTGGAGGCCTATTTTTGAATTTTGGGAAATAAAACTTAAAACTAATAATATAAATGAATTAAATATCTGTCAAAGGTAGTAGTTGGATTTGCGCAGTTCGTGGCGTCCTCCCGTGCTGGTAGGAAACCCGCAGTTGAAGAGATGCAGCGGCAGAGAGCAAGGAGCAAGCTGCTGATGTCAAAGTCTCTCTGGAGACAGGGCTTGGCTGTGTTGCAGGTGCAAGCCGGAACCTACTGCCCGTAATCGGGCAGCTTTAGCTGCACGAATAAAAATGCGGCATAAGAGAGTGGCAACCTCCCAGCAACAAAAATTACGTAAAGACAAAAATACTTACAAAATTGTAGAGTTCATAACGAGTAAAAATCCAAATCGTTGAGGTATTATAATTGCACAAGTTAAAGAAATAACTACAGCAGCAAAACTGCTGTATTTAAATATAGTTTAAATAGTATTTAGATTCGATTTTATCTATATTTTGCTAGATTTGACAAAAACACTCTTGTGTCCAAACAAATAATAATCACCGAGCAAGGAAAATCAAAATTTTGAATCCACTGTCAAAGAATACAAACAGCCAGTCAATACACCGAGAAAGAAGCAAAAAGTATCGAACACGAAAAAGGAATATGAGCGATAACGCTACACTACCTAACTACCAGCTATATTAAACGGTATAGATGGCGTATCCTACCTCCATCCTAACCCAATTTACGCTTATGTTGCATATTTCTAATTTTCAAAGCAATCCGTGATATAATTTATTTATTATAAGCAGGAAATTTTTTTTGAGTACCTATAGCATACAATCAAACGGTTCTAATTATTTTTTACCTGTGTCGTCCTAGTGGCAATCCTAGCGGCCATAATTGGTATTATCTTGAGCTTTGGATGTCTCAGAGGAAGTTAGGTTAAAAAGTCTGTACCGTGTACTTAAAGATGGCGCTGATATCAGATTATGGTTCCACACTTGGTCACGTATTAAATAAACTTTGTTTAGTAAGTATAATTATATTATAAAAGTAAAAAAAACATTAACTATTTTCTTATCTTTATTTTATTTAAATATTGACGGCGAAACCTGTAAGGTAAGCGTCTAAAAATATCAAAAACATTTCAAAAGTAAAAAAGCAAAAATTTTTAAAAATTTAATAAGCAATACCACCACCGTCCAGGCACAGTATGACCCATACTACCCAGTACTACCTACCATAATTATTATATACTAAAATCTTTTGCTCTTTGACTTTAAAAACTCAGTGACCATCTAACTTGACCCCTCTCTTATATGAATGTTCTTAAAACGGGAGCTCACCACAATTGGTTACCATTAGTTGTTAGAAAAGTTGTAATATTTAATGATTTCAGACTTTTCCCATTATTTGTACTGTAAGACCTAGCTTCTTGCCAAATTTCATAATTTTAGGTCAACGGGAACTACCCTGTAGGTTTTGCATTTTTGAATAAATGTATGGAGATGAGAACATAAAATGCCATATCTTTTTATTGCGTCGTTGTAAAAAATTGATATTTTCAGACCTTGTGTGGTCCATGGATCCTAATATATGGTATTAATTTCAACCTGATACCTTAACCCGTTCGTGAGATAAAGGGTCTTGACAGACAGACAGACAGACAGACAGACAGACGGACAACAAAGTGATCCTATAAGGGTTCCGTTTTTTTCTTTTGAGGTACGGAACCCTAAAAACGAGTCAAAGAGCACTATCTTTCCCTGTCTTAGTTATTCAAATATTTATTAGTTTTTTATTTATTTATATATAATATGCATAATATATATATATATATATATTTATATCTTATATTTATTATTATTTTGTTTGTGTAGTAGGTTTATATATTGTAATTAGATAAGTATCTAACATGAGTATGATTAATATATTGTCGTTACTTTTGTATAATTTTTGAGCTTGCGCACAGTCTATCTGCCTTCTCCAATATTTTTCACACTCGCCTAGGTCTGCTGGAAGACATTTCTTTATTGAAATAAGTAGTACCTGTAGTGTCGTTTTTCTTTATGTATTGTCCATTGTAGGTATTTTCTTGTGTGCAATAAACAATAAATGTCTGTCTGTCTGTCTGTCTGCCATAGTAGTTCCGAGACGATTCAACACATAACGGGAGCCTGCAAGTCAATTACACAAACAGATTATAAGCATAGGCACGACCAGGTCGCTGCAATCATTCATCAATATTTAGCCTTTAAATTCAAGCTTATTAAAGACAAAGTAGCCTACTACAAATACAAACCGGACGTTGTATTAGATTCTGATGAATACAAAATCTACTGGGACCGAACCATTATCACTGACAAAACTGTACACTGCAATAGACCAGATATTACCATTCATGACAAACATAATAAAACCGTTTACCTAATTGACATAGCCGTACCGAACACTCATAACCTCCAATCGACTTACACTGAAAAAATCACGAAATATGCTGACTTAGCAACTGAAATTAAGACTCAATGGCGTGTAGACACTGTCAAAACAATACCCATCATCTTATCAGCCACAGGAGTAATACCGCACACCTTACATGCCAGTTTGAAATCACTACAGATACACCCAATGACTTACATCCTCCTCCAGAAAGCAGTTATACTGAATACGTGCCGCATCGTTCGAAAGTTTATTTCGGCTTCCAACTAATATACTTCTACTACCCTTCTACTTCTTTGTCTCTTTCCTTCATTTTCGTTTTGGCCAAAAGCCCGCGAAAGTGTCGTATTTCCCCACATAAGGGTGAATAAAAACAATACAGAAATAAATAATAATAATAACATCTGTTTTTAAACCTTAATAACCTTGAAATTGCAGATTAAATTAATCATCACCTCTTTGGTGCAATTTTTATCAAAACTTCAAAGCTTAGAAGAGGCCTAAAGACATTTTTTAAATATTTTTAAAATATTTTTACGATAATCTACGTTTCATTACGTAACATTTGGGGGTATTGTGTTAGGAAAATCAGAAAAATGTTCCAAGTACAACCCGTGGGGACACCCTAGCGTGCATAGATTCTTTCTACCTGGGGGTCTACTCTTAAAGTTCGATATCGATGTATTCGTTGTCGTTATCGTATCGTTGCCAACTCTAAACACTATCGATTCGACAATTCATCCGACCGATAATCGATAGATTTCCATCGTGCAAAATGCTACTCTAACACAAATGTCAATCTTCGAACATTTGAATTTGACACTTGTGGAAAACGACAATTGTTACGACAGCTCTAAAGGTATCGTTCAAAGTTTCGAAATTGGATAATTTGCGGCTTTTTCCCTGTATAATTAAATTTTTATTGTGTTTATAGTAAAAGAGCAAGTTTAAGAGGTAAGCGCCAATTTTATTGTGTATGCATTCTCTGAGCGACCAAAGCCACAGATTTAAATAACTACTTCAAGGCAAATAAATTAGCACATGATATTTTTTCTATTTAATTTTCAGGGGACTCCGGTACCAACTTAGAACAATTGAAATGAACCTCAGAACGAATGTTTTAATAAAGTGCAGAAATGTGCCTGTTCTACTATTGAACGCACATTTGGAATGTTGAAACAGCTGCCTCTTGTCCACACACAAGCTGGATTTCTTGCCAGAAAAAACAGGAAACATTGTAGAAGTAGCATGCTACGTATAGGACAACATGTGTGTTCGTGCTGGAGTTAAAGGGCTAGATCTGACGTTAGAGCAGCTGCGCCAAGAGAGGCGGAAAGGAAATAACATCAACCAACAGCCATTTGCCAAGTCGCCTACTACAGATGAATAGGACAAAGCTCCATAATGCATGCAGTAGGCACAATAACAGGACACATTGCTCTCAATAAACATTACTACACTTTAGGCATAACAGACAGCCCTCTATGCAGGGCCTGTATGGAAAGGGACGAAACCATCGAACACATTATTCTGGAGTGCGAGGTAATCAACACTATCAGAGAAAACACGCTTGGAGCAGACATATCTTTGGATCAACTACCAAACAAACTGGACAAACTGACTGAGTTCTGGCAACAGTTAGGGTGGCTAAATTGATGGCTAAATAAGCCCACGCACAATGGTCCATATATGACGAAGTGCGGAAACCACACACTTAATTTAGAACTTAGAGAGGCGGAGACAGCCACCAACATCTGCGAAGAGGTCAAAGGCTGAAAGAAAACTTAGTGAGAATGCTGGAGAGCAAACAAAAAATTTATTTTAGGTATTTTTTACTGTTATCTTACACATTGGCAATAAAAACCCCGAGAAACTTTATACCATCGAGGGCAAAGTAGTGACTAGCGCGTCCTGTCAGAAGGATCTAGGCATTACTGTTACTCAAAACTTGAAGTGGGAAGAACACATTACGAGTATTAGTATCACAAAAAGAGCAAATTCTCTACTATACATTATAAGGAAGGCATTTTTCCACATTGACAAAGAACTTTTCCTAAAGATATACAAAATCTATGTTCGTCCCTTGCTAGAGTACGGATATCAAATATGGAGTCCATATTTTCAAAAGGACATCGACCTTCCAGAAACAGTACAGCAAAGAGAAAATGGTAACCTGCCTTTAAAACCTGTACTACGAGCAACGCTTAGCATCACTAGGCCTTACCACATTAGAAGAGAGAAGAAGAAACATATAAGATACTAACTAGTTGCTACAATGAGCCAAAGATGGAAAAATCTTTGTCATGATTAAAAACAAAGAAACGTTCACACTCCTCGAGTGCAAGCAAACCTCGGTACCATTTCCTACCAAACCGTGTAGTCAAGAACGCCTCAGATGCATTTAAAAACAGATTAGATAAACATTTGACACAAGTGCAGTGATATACACGCATCAGCACCATGTGCTGCTAGTGTATCAAATGTAATAGTAATCTTACTTAATTTTCATGTCAGTCGTTTGATTGGAAATAAAGTAAAATTTGGTTGAGGTGAATAAATATATTAATAATATAGACTCGCTCCATTTGAATTGTATTCTGCATGTTATGACTAAATAAATGATACTGAATATACAGGGTGTAAGGGACGGTGTACCGAAAACTGAAAGGGCGTGCTCAGTCAACGAAACTGAACAACTTTCCCAAAGAAACTTTCCTGGGAAATGAAAAAGAAATTGACCTCTCCATACAAACTGTTCGAGCAGAGTGAGAATGTACGGAGAGGTCAAAAAAATTTTACATTTCCCAAACATGTTTCTTTGGGAAAGTTGTTCAGTTTCGTTGGCTGAGCACGCCCTTTCAGTTTTCGGTACACCATCCCTTGAACCTTTTAGATAATTAAGATTATTAAAAAAGAAATAAGAATATTACTTACCGACTGTATCTGTTTCAGATTGAAAGTTTTTAATTTTAGTTAATGTAGGCATTGAAATATTCTATAATCTAAATATAAACAATGCACCTATGTAATTATTTTCATTTTTAACTTAAAAAAAAAACGGTCTAGTGCGAGTTGGACTCGCGCGCCGAGGGTTCCGATATACCTTTAGTATTTCTGGAAGCAATAAAGTCCATTTTTAGGACCGCAAAACTAAATTTGTTTGTAAAGGGTTTTTGCATATTTCTAAAAAACTGTTTAATTTAGAAAGATCGTTATATTTTTGCTGTAATATTTACATAAACTTCTATCGACTGTAATTAATTCTTCCATTAACTTAATAAGGAAAAATTAAACTTAATTTTTCCATTCACAAACTTCGGAGATAAGAGGGCTGGGAACAGTTTTTTTTTTTTTTTATCATAACTTAAAAACTAAGAGTTCTAAAAAAATACAAAAATATAGTTTAGAATGTACAAGTAAAGTCCTTGCATATCATACCCCACTCAAACTAGTACCGACAATTTGAAATTTAGGGCCACCTTTACATCAATAATGATATTTTTTTCTTAATTCTTTTACATGCAATTAAGTTGGACAACCATATTCCAAATTACAAGTCAATAGCATGAGTGGTTGCTGAGATACACAGGTGTGACAGACAGACAAAGCGGCACCATAAGGGTTCCTTTTTTTTACCATTTTGGTATCGGAACCCTAAAAGTATAAAAGTATCAATAAAAGATGTTTATTTTTTTATCAAATATATTAAAAATTAACAATATATATCAACAAATTTTGATGATTGGGATCGATAACAGTCACCCTATGATTCCCTCTCACTGGAAATGTTATTTAGCAAGGTCCACAAGTTCTGTTTCTTCTCATATACGTCTCAGCTCGGCTAATTCTTCTGGTTCATTAGTAAGTCTGTTCTGTTCGAGACGGTAAAGACTTTCTTGAATGCAAGGCCTTCGTCTGGCTTCTTCTTCTATCGTGTCGATGGCAACACTCACACTTTTTTAGACCAGTATTCGGCAACGCAGATGGCATTTGGTCTGGCCTTGTACAGATCCTTTAGCGAGAATATTGTGGGGCTTGATGCGCATGCTGTGAGGTGAGACATACGAGTAGTTTGTGGCATCACACCGCAGTTGCAGATGTTTTTGCTAGCTTCTATGTAGCCCCATCAGCTCAGGTTGTCTCTGCATCTCCCAACCTCGGTGCGCAGTCTATTTAGGGCCTTCCAGGTTGGCCAGGGAAGTTTATGTCAGGTGGTAGTTTTTCTGCAGGTGGGACAAAGTTGGGCAGGGAGAATTTGTTACTCCATAAGTCTACCCTGGATTTTGAGGCCTCATCCATGCAGGTGGTCACTGAGTCCAAGAAACTAGAGCGGCTTTTCAACCTCTTTACATGTGGGGTCTGGTTTTACATTGGGTGCCTCAGGTCGGTCTCCTGTTTTAGTTTTTCAATGGCACAAGCTACCTCTCTGCCAACGGCTGGGGAGCAATGCCTGCCAGTGGATATAGCATCTTCATCGGAGTCTTCATCTGGCTGTAAATAATAAATAACATTTTGAAATTAATAAATAACTTGCTCCGTGTCGTGCTGGCAAAGAATAATACCAACCCATCTCTACCTATGGATGTCGTAAGAGGCGACTAAGGGTTAATGAACCAGACAATGGACAGCAGCATCCTTCTGTGTATCATATCATCTTTCATTCTGCAGTTACCAACAACAGTCCATGGTGCCAGCCGTTATGTTAACAAGCGTGGTGACTATGGTACATCCCCTCCTCATTGTTTCTGCACAAGCTGGAATTTTGGAGGGAGTTCCCTGTCCTGTAGTGGATGTTTCATGGGAATTCATGATGATATTTAACTTCTTAATTTCTTATTTATAGATTTTATTTCTGACTGTTTCCTTCGTTAATACCTAATCTTTATTAACTATATATTTTTTTTATGTTACAAGAGAGCAAATGAGCAGGTGGGCCACCTGATGGTAAGTGGTCACCGCCCATAGCACCCACTGACTTATTAATGGCATATTTTGACACTAATAAGACAGCAAAGCGCGTTGCTCACTTTGAGAACTAAGCTGGTATGTCTCATGTGCCCGGAATTTCACTGGCTCCCTTGCCCCTCAAACCGAGACACAGCAGTGCAAACAGCTGCTTCACGGCAGAAAAAAACAAGGGGGTGTACTTCCCCAGACGGACTTGGCTGCTGTACGGCTCGAAAGAGCCTCACAGCAAAAATTCGCCGCAAGATAAATAGGTTATCTGATTGTTAATAATGAAAATATATTTACTTACTTTTTGCCACTGTTGGACAAATTTTCACTGCCTCCTAATGAATTGAGCTCTTGGGTGAGTTGATCCTACAACTTTTTGGCCTTGGCCCTTCCATTTTAACTTGAAAATTTCAACTTCAACTTATATTAGCAGTCGGAAGAATTTTAGCAGCATATGTCAACGTCAAGTCGAGGCGCGTGGTGAAATGACATTTGTAGGTTTTTTAAAGTGCCGCTTTTATATCTGCGGTTTAATTATATTTTAAGTAATATACATATGCTTTACACACAAGTTGGCAGTCGTATTTATTCTTTTAAATTAAAACTACACTTAAAGTACAAAAATACAATAAAATAACTGTTTAAAATAATGTTTTTAAGTAATTTATTAAAAACCGGTAAAATGCCTTGAAAACAACCTTTTCATTCAATCAACCCTCAATCACGGACATCCCTATCTGGAATTGTCAATGCTTACGAGAAAAATAAAACTGTTATTGTCTATGCTTCGATAATGCGTTCGTCTTTCGACAGTACAATAGAGTACCATTTTATCGATAAATCGAAATAGTATCGTATCGATCCGATTGTTCGATGTCGAACTTTAAGAGTAGACGCCCAGGGTCGATTTCGATATCGAACCGGCGGCAGTTACTAGTTGCGGCAATATTTGGTAGATGGCACTATTTACGAAACGGTGATAAGTGTATTTAGAAGACGAAAATCAGAAGAATTTTCTCCCATTTCCACCAATTGTTCCCACGCTAGCACTATCACACAACTGCTTTCGCCATCCCAGCGCCACACTTCTTCACAAACGACCAATTTGGAGCAGATACACTTTCGACGACATACGTTGGGTCACCAATATAAAAACCACTTTTTAGGAGAAAGCACCGAATTGAATTGCACAAGCACTGAATTGTGTAGATAACAATTATAGGCCGTTGAGATTTAAGTATGGTGAGCGTGTTATAATCAGCAAAAACTGCTCTAATTAATTTAATAGGTAGAAAATAGGCCTCCCCTAAAGATCACCATAAAGACAAGAGAAAAAATGAAGCTATGGACGTCTTTCGGCTGATATGATGATGATGAGGTAGAAAATAGGTACAAAATGTTTACAAATACTTAACTAAAATTTGTGGTGGTGATGAAACGGTTTTTAAAATGGCTTGATGGCTACTGAAATAAATTATCATAAAGGCTATCATCTATTAATATAAAAAAAAACCGGCCAAGTGCGAGTCGGACCACATGATATACTAAAAGCTTTTGCTCTTTGATTTTAAAAACTCCGCGACCATGCAACTTGACCCCTCTTTTATAGAAATGTTCTTGAAACGGGAGCTCACCTTAATTGGTTACTATTAGTTGTGGGAAAAATTTAAACATTTAATGATTTTAGACTTTTTCCCTTTATTTGTACTGTGTGACCTAGCTTCTTGCCAAATTTCATAATTTTAGGTCAACTGGAAGTACCCTGTAGGTTTTGCTTTTTTGCATAAATGTATGGAGATGAGAACATAAAAAGCCATATCTTTTGATTTCGTTGTTGTAAAAAATTTAAATTTTAAGATCTTGTGTGGTTTATGGACCTTAAAATTCGTTATCAATTCAACCTGATACCTTTTCTCGTTCGTCAGAAAAAAGGTCTTGACAGACAGACAGACGGGCAACAAAGTGATGCTATAAGGGTTACGTTTTTTTATTTTAAGGTACGGAACCCTAAAAATGTGAGTACAAGCCGATTTAAAAATATTTTTGTTACGAAAATGAACGTCTTATTATGTTATTGCAATTTACAATGGCCATTGAACAAATATAATACTTGAAAATATTTTGCCTAACATTTATAATACGAATTTTTAATACCATTGTTTTTAAATGCTGTACAAAATAAACAGGCAATATTTGTACGCACGGCAGACACCACGTAGAAAAATAAATGGTAGTACGAGTACAGCAAGACTGCACTTACTTTCTCGCGATATGCAAGAAAAAAGTATCAACTGCTAACTTAAATTTGTAAATCCATAGTACGGAAATACAAACTTATATTAGGTTTTAAAAAAAAAAATTACAGATCAATTCAGAATTCAAATTGTTAAACATTAAAAGAAACTAACCGTTAACTGTTTCGAGTAAATCACATGTTTATATTTTGGGAGTAATGGAACAAACCTTTATAGTATAACCTTTCACAGATCAATAGATACATACATACATAACATCACGCCTTGTTCCCGTCGGGGTAGGCAGAGACCACAGTTCTCCACCTGCTACGATCTTGACATACTTCCCTTACTTCCTGAACCTTCATCAATCCTTTCATACATGCTCGTCGGTTTAGGGTACTTTTAACCTGGCCTTTATTCAGAACGTCCTGAATTTGGTCCTGGTACGTTCGCCGAGGCCTTCCCCTTCCAACGTTTCCATTCACTCTCGCCTTGTGGATCTCTTTCGTCAATCTTCCTTCATTCATCCTCTCTACATGACCAAACCATCTCAGCATCCCTTTCTCAATTTTAGTCACTACGTCTTTTTTCACGCCTCGACGTTCTCTTATCACACTATTTCTAATCCTGTCACTCAATTTCACACCAATCAATAGATACTTGCATGAACTTGCATGAAGATTTTTTACATTTTCTAATTTCCCAACAAATGTTTCGTAGGGAAATTTGATCAGTTTAGTCTACTGAGCAAGCCCTTTCAGTTTTTGGTAAACCTTGTATACTAGATATTTTCCAAAAAAAAAACAAATATATTATCCAGAATTAAAATTATGGAAAATTAACGTAAACTCAATGGAAACAATTATGAGTAAATCACATGTTTACGTTTTAGTAGTACTGGAAACGAATCTGTGGCGCAGGGTCCTAGTTTTGAACTCATCTAATGACAAAAATAATTTCCCTTATTTGAAATGCCTTGATCAACTCTAAAAAGTAAATTATAATTATTTGTGTTATTAGGAATCAAATATTATTTCATAATTAACAAATTTTATTCCTTAATTTTATAGATTTGTTAAGATTTGTTTTTATTCTATATCTATTAATTATAGAGCCCGCGACAAAATTACCTGTGTATGTATGGCCACAGATTGGCAAAGTGGTGCTGAGCAAGAATCAGTTACATTTGGCATCCGAAATTTGCCGGAAGTCCGAGAATTTCTTCCACTTCCGATCAAAATTTGGGGGTGCAAGTTACGTCTCATGAGAAAACTCTGAAACCCTCTGCAACATGTAGTCCTTATCATTGACAGAGTAGAAAAACACAAGTCTGCTAGTTCCTAATTTGCCGGAAGTATTTGGTAGACGGTCTCAAAGAATGGCGAATTTCGTAAAGAATTCGTATAAGTTTTTTACTATAAAATTAAATACGTATTAACAATCGTGCAAGTCTGCTACAGCTATGGTTTTTTAGCTTCACTAGTCATCGTAACTGAGTACTCTGAGGGTCTGATGATGACCAGCTATCAAGCAACTGGATCTGAGGGCCAACTACACCCAAGAGCTCCAGATTTGGACTAAAAAGCATTGTAGGTGGCTGCCGTTCCTAGATTTGCTGGCTAGAGAGTCTGATGATGACCAGCTGTCAAGCAACTGGATCTGAGGGCTAACTACACCTCAGAGGTTCTCTACTCAAATGCTATGTAGGTGGCTGTCGTTCCTGGACCCGCTGGCTCGAGGGTCTGTTACTGACCAGCATCCAAGCAAATGGCTCTATTCGAACTTGACGACTACTCAATTAAATTGTGAACTTAATTATAACAAGAAATACTAAATTGTTTTTATATTTAAGTAAAACCGAGTCGCCAGCCCAACATAAACCCCAAGGGTTTCCAGGGTTGGTTAGACATAATATGATATTAAGTTTTTCTTGATAAAAATAAACAGTTTTAATTTTTTTATTTATTATTATTTTTGGCCAACTACGCCCAAGAGGTTATTTGTTACTAACACAGATTAAAACATAGTAAACTTTTCTAATAAGACATTTGTTACGCCTATTTGTTACGGACCGCAGAACTAAGACACAATTCCTAGTGGACACAGGGAGCGACCTTTGCGTTTTTCCCAAAACTGCGCTACGGCAAACCCGACCTAAAACAATGTTATAGGTATAATATACAACGTAAAGGTGTGTTAATACTAAAAATGTGAACCTGCCTACGAAACTGAACAACTTTTCACAAGGAACAAAGGTCGGAATACGAAAATAATTTTTTAACCTCCCATAGCGCATTTTGTATTGGACGTCAAATTTGGTTTGTCGTATTTTCGACCTATGTACAACCCGCGCGACGAGTTAAGGCTGCTGGGCGGGAGTGGAGGGGGTATTTCTTGCAAATATTGCAACTGCGCATACGGGGGTCCACTCCGCCCAGCGGCCTTAACTCGTCGCGCGGACTGTACCTTGGGAAAAGTTGTTCAGTTTCATGGGCAGATTCAGAACCCTCCATGCGCGAGTCTTTTTATGGCGTACGGCCACCTGATGGTAATTTACCTAAAATGTGAAGAAAGTATTTTCTAACCCCCAGTTATTTCAGCCAAGATTATAGATGGGAAGAAAGTAACAGAAGAACAAGCCAGGAAGCTCTTTGGCGGTGTGTCTGGCCCTATCGAGATAGACAAATTCAAAGAGGCTATGGATAAACTGGCTAAAGACAGCAGAAGCAACGTGGATATGTTTGTTTTGAAGCTCTGTGACACTGGTAAGAAAATTATAGAGTGAGAGGGCACCGCAAGTTATTCTACGTCATCGAGTACACGAAATTTGAAATTTTGCAGCGGGAGTAGTGCTTAGACATACAGGGTGTAAGGGACAAGTTGGCAAATACTGAAAGGGCATGATCAGTCAACGTAACTGGACAACTTTCAGCGAACAAAACTTTCAGGAAATGAAAAAAAAAATCGGCCTCTCCATACAAAATTGCAAACTTGATTGGACAGTTTGTATGGAGAAGCCGATTTTTTTTTCATTTCCTGAAAGTTTTGTTCGCTGAAAGTTGTTCAGTTACGTTGACTGATCATGCCCTTTCAGTATTTGCCAACCTGTCCCTTACACCCTGTATATTACGTTGGTCTGAAAATGCGCTACCTGGCAGATTCGGTACAGACGGAGAGAAAAGTGGTTACGTCCAATGAATGAAACCGGTTCATAGTAATAGAAGGTAGAAATAATGGAGTAGCGAAACTAAAAAGAGGATATCAGGCAGACCTGTTGTTTTTTACTTATACAAAGTGTAACGGAAAGGTGTGAATCTGCCCATGAAACTGAACAACTTGTCCCAAGGAACATAGTTCGAAATACAAAAATCAATTTTTGACCTCCCATATAAACTGCATCAGCTGATAGCGCATTTTGTATAGGAGGTGAAATTGGCTTTTCCGTAAATATCATTGTTTCGACCTATGTTCTTTGGGAAAAATTGTTCAGTTTTATGGGCAGAATGACACCCTTCAGTAATATCCCACCTTTTTACACGTTGTATAAGTAAATAAAAACAACAGTTCTGCTTAATATCCTCTTGTTAGTTTCGCTATTCAATTACTACGAACAGGTCTCATTCGTGTAAGTACCTACTGTACTCTTGACGTAACCACTTTTCTCTCCGTCTGTATTGAACCTGCCAGGTTTCGCATTGGCAGACTAAGGTAATCTATACATCTATACATATCTATACATATAATAAGAGAGTAGAAACCGCGTGTCTGTACATTTGATAAATTTATAAAAAAATTGGTGTGGGCGATAAGAAACGACTAATAGAACTCAAAAATATGTTTTCTAAACTTTTTGTCTGTCTGTCTGTCTGTCTGTCTGTTTGTATGTTTTCGATAAACTCCGAAACTACTGAACGGATTTTCTCGCAGTTTTTGCAGATAGATTAAGCTTAGCTCTGAGCAACATATAGGCTATGTTTTATTCAAATCGGTTCACTCAATCAGAAGCTACACTAATGTAAAGTATCAAATTGCCTGTACGATAATAACTCACAAACCGATTCAAACTGAGTTTTCAATTACGAGTTTGGTTTACTTTTGTGCGACATAAAAGTTTAGTTTCATTGCAAACGGTTCACTCAGACAGAAGGTACGCTAAGTTTCATGCGGCGGCGCAAATAACTCACAAACTATTGAACGGATTCAAACGGGGTTTTCAATAAACTGTCAAGCTTACTTCTTTGCAACATATTAGCTTACTGTCATTGAAAACGGCTCACTCAGACGGGTGCGCGCGGTGGAGGCGCCAATATCTCACAAAGAACTGAACTGATTAAAACGAGGTTTTCAGTAACGTATTTGGCTTACTCCATGCAACATGTACGCTTAGCTTCATTACAAACGGTTCACTCAGACATAAAATACACTAAATTTCAAGCGGCGGCACCTATAACTCACAAACTACTTAACGGATTTAAACATAGTTTTCAATAACGTGTTTAGCTTAATTCTTTGCAATGTATTAGCTTACTTTCATTGACAACGGTTCACTCAGACAGAAAATGCCCGAAATAGCTCAAATACTACTGTACCGACTCCAACTGGCATTTCCAGAACATGCTTGGATTAGGTACTTTCGTGCAACATATAAGCTTAGGTTAGTTAAAAACGGTTCACTCAGATAGAAGTTATGCAAAGTCACACCTCGGAAGCTCCATACGATCGGGCTCAAAAGTGACAGCTGTCATTTTTACACGCGCAAATGTGTGGGTGGGTTAAAGACGTGTGAGTGTAGGGTTGGTGGTATCTAGAAAACACTTACCCACCCTAGAAAACGTGGGTGTATCCCACTATTTCCATTATGAATTTCCATTGATGGAAATAGTGAGACTGTTTGCGACTGCTTGCCCCACTATTTCCATTGCGATTAAACGCACTGTGTATCTTATTTCCATTGCGATTTTAAACGCAATTTAATAAATTTTCAATTTCAATATCGGCAGGGGTTCAGCCAAAACATGATTATACTACTGAATAAAGTACGTGTAGGTATATCCGTGTGGTGCCGGAAAAGAATAGTACCAACCCATCTCTACCCGTGGGTGTAGTAAGAGGCGAACCTTTATTTTAGATAGGTAGGCACTCGCGCGTTGCCGAGATACTAGAGCTACATATATTTCGTCCAGATGAGGCGTTTTACGCGCGGGTGAAATCGAGAGGACCCTGCCCAGAAAGGGCGAATTCGCCGCGAATTGTTACGCGCGAGTTTCTACGCGCCGGCGAGGTACTGGGTGTCAATACATTGCGTCCACAAGCATCGCGCGAATTTTCTCGGCTTGCGCGAGGCTCGCGCGAGTCGAGGTACTAGGAGCGCCTTGTTTAAGTCCAGATAAACGCGCGATACACGCGCGAGTAAATCGCGGCGAATTCGCCCTTTCTGGACAGGGTCTAAATCAGGGAACGCGCGTAATACGCGCGAGAAGACTCGCGCGTAAAATAAAGGTTCTGGACGGGCTCTAAAGGTTTATGAACCAGAAGATGGGCAACAGCATCTTCGGTGTATCGTATCATCTTACATTCTGCGGTCACCAACAACCTCGGTCCATGGTGCCAGCCGTAACGCTAACAAGCGAGGTGACTATGGAACTTCCCCTCTACATTAAAAATCAAAAGGAGGGATAGTATTTTGACGGAGAAGTAACTGAAGTAAATACCCTTCACTTGAGCAGATTTTAACGAAAAGTGATGAATATATGGCTGTGAAAAGAAATTATGTGATAATTAAGTATCTTTCCAAAAAGATTGCCGACTCTGAAACACGATTCAATATATTTTGTTGCCATAAAAAAAAAACAGTTACCTCTGCTTTTTGCTTTTAGACCGTTTTTCTAAGTACCCATTAATCTACTTATGATGCCAAAACTTTTACAAATTATTCAATATATTATGCATAATCATATAGCTGTTTTATAATTAATATTATGGGTAGGTACAGATTATGAGAAAAATGCAAAAATGAGCAAAAAACATAAAACAGCGCGAATCCGCTCCGTTCTAACACGCGCATTCTGTCCTTTGTTAGAAAGGGAGGTAATTTAGCTCTTATCAGTCCCTTAATATGGAAACGATAATGAATTTATATTTTCGTTAGTTTCTGAAATATAGCGGTTTAGAGTTTGACAGATGTCACCTAAAATAAAGATTTCGATGAGATCTATCATTTGTGCCAACATAGTCGAGTAGTTTAGACTACCTTAGGGTCACCTTAGGGTTTCTGATATACCTACAGGCTGTTAGAAAAAGTACCGATTTCCTTTTAACCACATGTTGTATAAGTAGAATAAAGTACATTTAACATATTGATGATAAAAAATAACATTAAAATAAAATACTTCCTATGTAAACAAAGTTCATGTTGCCAACCCTACTCTAAGAATCACAACGCGCACCCGGCGCACCAATTGTAAACAAGTAAAATAGGTACTGTACAGATCTGAAGTCCCTTCCAATAGGATCCTCAAATCAGATACGTGAAAGTTTTGGCCCAGGTTGATCGTCTAGAATAATACCCTTTTAAGAATATTATATCTTTCTCTGAATCCTACGTCATTCCGTTTTATATATTTATAATATCTTGTAATTTACAGATTCTGCTCGGTGGAGAGTGGCAATAGAAGAATGAAAAAGAAACACACTTGTTATTTTAATACTTATATTTGAATATAAACCTAATCTTTACATGTCTAATTTGAGTTATTTATTTTATTTTATATCACTATTTATTTAAATTTAGTCTCATATTGTTTGGTGTAGTTCATCTGAATTCAAGTAGATTCATCAATTTAGGAGAGGTTTCATCTCTTTTACAATGCAATATTATTATAGCCGTTAAGTTTCTGAAAGGAAACCTATGTTAATATAAATGAAGTAATAAAAATAATGTGGGGACAATCCCCAAGTTTGGAGCACCACCTTCGCCCCAAACAGCTCGTCCTAGGCTTCCTCTACCCTAAGTCCTAGGTCCGAGGCATATCATCACCCAGTTCACGATGACATGACGCTAAACTACCCTAACAATCCAACTGGATCGTCAGGATTCTGATCATCCTCGCGGAGCTGGATATCCCATCGAAAACTTAAACTACAGTAAAGACTAGGGTTAATGTATGTGGAGAGTGGAACTAACTAACCACAGTACAACCCAGACGGTGATGATGTCTCCCCCCGGTATGTTCATGCCCCGCGTCAAAACCCGACTTCCACGTGGCCCACCTTTAAGGGACGATCACTGACTCATCCAGGGTTCACAGGGTATTGACTATTTCTTTTAGTCACCCATACCAGAGCTGGTCACCGAGCCCGCCAGGCACACGAAGCATACAGTCTTCCTTTAGGAAAACAAGGCACTCCTACAAAATGAGCTCTTCCTGTAATCCCTCCGGGCAGACAATGATCGACATCATCGAATCCCTTAGTTTGTTTTGAAATAAGTTAAACTGAAAATAATTTGCCAGCTCCACACGTCCAAGTGTGAAGTCTGTACTAGATACGGGTATAGTATTATTGCTTGCATGGCCAACCTAGATCAATAACAGTTTTATAACGAGAGACATAAAGAGTTTGAAGGGCAATTTCCCTCCCCCCAGTCACTGAGTGACTTTATTGCACCAACAAGGTCTCCGTATATCCTTCATAGCTCTCACTTGTGATGCGTAGCTAAATCTCTTTTCCGTTACCAACCCACGCAGGACAAGAATTATGTAGAGTAACCCCAGTCTAAACACTCATTTAAATTAAATGAATTGCATCTAAACTATAATGGGATTACCCAGCATATTTCGAAGAAGAACATATAAGAAGTAAGTATGACAAAAGATTACTGAAGGTAATCCTTAAATAAAAGTGAAGTCTGATGACCAGAACCGAGAAGATACGGGATAGTAGTATCTAAGCTAGGTTGGGCCAAACATTTATGATTTAAGATCTTAAGGGAAAATCAAAAGCATCGAGTATTCAAAACCAAGAACACTGGGAGAATTTAGCGTAAACAACACTAGCTAAAACTCGATGTTCTTTTAAAAGAGGACTCAAAAGAAGTATAAAAATGGGATTATTGTATATACTTAGATATTCGGAACTTATCTACAATGAAAGAAACTAAACATTATAATTTCTGTTCCATTATTATTTTCAAGAATCTATTTAGTAATGTTAAAGGTGGTTTCACACTGAGTCAAAGTATAATTTTAAGTATGATAAATTATGACAAGTTTTATTAAGGAAAAATAAAACTTAGAATCTTATAAGGTTTAGATTCCTGTATGATTCAATGAAGATTAAATAGATTATTTAACTACTTTAGGATGACACACATAAAGTTCAGAGGTCCCCCAAGGTCAGAGTGTCGTACAGCCGTCGCAGCCTTACGGGCGAACGTCGTCAACACACTTTACAAGAAGCAACCCACGAACGAACGTAATGTCTCCATCAAGAATATTCTTCCTATTGATTCAGGACAATTCTAATTTATTCTTTATAAACAATCTAATGTCATTAGATTAAACTAGAATGTCCCTTCACAAAAGAAGAAGGTTTTAAATTATCTAACTACTCTACATTTGGTAGACCAACGCAAAGATCAGGAGGTTCTCCCGTGGTATATGCCACTCAAACGACGCATCCAATAATGGGCGAGCGTTGTCAGCACATAACACAAGAAACACCAATTCCAAAATCCAACGTTAAAACACCTTGCTAATATCCCTCCATTTGTATTGGAATAACACCAATTCATCCCACACATACAGATGGGGAAAATCAGGATGAATCAGCGAAACCTCACACAAATAGAACGAGAAGAACTTTAGATTCAGACCCTTTTAGGCTTGAGGGCTCCGGCCCTTGAATGATTAAAATAAATAAATCCGAAGGTTGATATTATCAGATAAACTTAGACAGATACTCCAGTGACACGCAACATACATTTGCCACAACCAATATAGTGGACATCGGGGACACATGTCACGAGGGCATCCATCCATGCTTGGTTGAACTAAATAAACCTGAGAGCAGGTATTTCTTAATCTCAAAATCTGGGACTCCTATAGAATGATAGTAAAAGGAAAGATAAGCACCTCCTATGAACATGAGTACTGAAATGTAGTAATGTTCTCAGCATGTTCCAATTTTGGGAAATTGAGGCAAAAGATTCAAAATCACTATCAAAGCAATTTATTATTATTTGAAATAATATTATTTATAATATTCACTCTACTTAAACTTACCCTTTATTTCACAATAAAATGTCACAAACTATATCCAAGTTTTAGTTTTCAGATATATTATTTTAAGATTTTGAATTGACGTTCTAATTCTTTTGATCTGACGGAATATTTTTAAATTTTATCATATGATGACACTAGTATATTAAAAACTGGAATTTTGATTTAGGGCCAAAGATTTTATATTATTTTCTAAAAAAAGGTAATTATTTAATGTATTAATATTTTCTTCCATTTTGATTTTGGGTTTTGATTTATTTTTAGTTAAAGAGATAAAAAATTTATAAAGATTTCAAAATAGCGTCTAGCTTTGAGTAAAACTAAATCAAAAATGATTTATTTGTTGACTATTTGACAATAATGTCAAATAGACAATTCTACCTAAAAAAAAGTATAAAAAATATACAACGTCTAAAGTCTCCTTGAAATGATGATAATAATATACATCGTCTAAAGTCACTTTGAAATGTTGACAAAATAAACAACATCTAAAGCCACCCTTGAATCGTTGACAAAATATACATCAGAGTCCAGTTTCTATGATTTCACCAAGGACTATTTTAATCAATTTCTCTGTAAAGGAAAAAATTAATCACAATGAAATTTACATTACCTTTACAATCCAAGCAATACCTTTTTTAGCCTTCACGTTTTATCATTTGTGGTTTGCTTTTCCATGTCTATAATGTTCCTTGTAATTTCTGTACCTGTTTAGAAATAGAACATTATCCTGCCTAGCTATACGCGAACAAAGACATTTGCAGAACTAGTTTATACTTAATTATGGGAAAAGGAAATCTTTATTACTATCTACAAATAACGACTCAGATTAGAAACACAGTATGTTATAATTCCCGCAGAGTTATTAATGTTTACAAAAGAAAATCATCAAGAGGGAATAACAATTTACTTAAAGTATCACACAGTACAAGCCTCTTATGATCCCGCAGGTAGATCTGTAAAGCTGCAAATATTCTCTATTCAACTCTTCCTCTTTTGACATTGAAATCTGACTTTCTCAACGTTATTTGGTTCACACAACCTGGAAGAAACTATAAATTTCATTAAGTCACATTTCACCTTATCTCAAATACACACAACAACTTTGAACCGAAAATAAATAAAAGATGGAAAACCACAAAATTGAATACTTACATAACGTTAGTTTCACACCACTTATTCTATACAATTTAGAATCAAATCCTGAATGTTAGCGTCTTGAAATTATACGCAAATAAACCTTCCTATACTATATCCTACACGGAGCAATGCCTATCTTTGTCTCAATTGAAGGAATCCGAAATCAAGGATCACGGTCTCCTTCAAAAGATTCATCACATCAGCTATTTGATAGCTTCCTCCACGAGCTACAAAAAAATATATAAAAATGACTTACTGATGTCTGGAATTAAACCTTCCTTTTTTTTACCAAGACTATTAGGTGGTCCTAAGATTCTTCCAAAAATTTACACAGCAGCAGATCACTTCGTTTCTCGATTTTGCATGTTAGGCTTTTGCCCAGCAGTGGACCTTTGTCTTTCCGGGATTACCTGAAACTAAGTATTCACGTTAAAATTCTATTTCAGCTCCATTGCCCTCACTATTCAACAAAACCTGATTCTTAGTTTTCTTCTGTTGCTTTCGTCCATAACATTTTTTGCAACTATTTTTTATCACAATTTGACTCGCAACTCTATTTTTCGTTATTATTCCTTTTTTTTCCAGCAGAAAATCCCTTTTTTCTTCATTCCCCTTTCCCGACTCTCTTCCCGGCTCTCGCTCGACTCTCACGCCTTGTCATATTTTTCTACTCCCCGTTTCTCGTTACACTTCTTGACAGTTCCTCTAAATAGTATTTTATGCATTTAAAATTTTTTTAGGGTTCCGCAAGTGCACAGCCTCCCCCAAAATTTTATTATTTCGAAAAATCTAAGAAAATATTTTTTTTTTCGAGAATTCTAAAATTTTCAATTTTAAGTTAATTTTTTTTTATTATTTTTTTATTATTATTATTATTATTTTTTTAAAATAAAACCTATATTGGCCCTTAAAATTTTTTATTCACAAATACAATAAACAAAACAAATAACTAAACTACTAATATTATAAATCATTAAACTAAATTAATTTTTATTCAAAATTATTAAAATTATTTAACATGTTTATCTAAATTTAGATTTATTCTAGTTCAACTTTAATCATATAATCAAATTAAATTTGTATTAAATTATAAATTATTATAGTTCATTATATTTTTAAAAGAAAGTCAATTTAATAATGCCAGTCAATTCACTAACAAATTGGCTCACTATATACTATAATCAAAATAACCATCCAATATTAATTATTAAATTAAAACTAATAAAATTATATTAATTAGGTTGTGACCAGGAATATCTCAATTCCTCTAAAGTTAAAATTTATGAAATAGTCCCGTGAAAATCTCAGTAGCTAACATCCTAAGTATAATATTTAGCCAAATGGACTGCATTATGAACTCCTTTGACACTTTGAGTTTCAGGGTCAACAAGAATATACACATTAGCATATTTTATTCCTCCAATTCGATATGGTCCTTCATATAATAAATCAAATTTCTTAGTTTTATTTCGACTAGAATCCGATTTATTAAGCCTCCTTAATTTTACCAAATCACCAACTTGAAAATCTATCAACTTATGAGTTCTATTGAATCTATCCTGCCGTTTCTGACTCGAAAGTCTAAGGTTTTCTCTAACTTCCTCTCTAATTTGGTCTAACGTTTTATTCGTGAGTGCCCGTGGTAGAAAACGGTCTACTTTAAGTTTCTCTGAATTTCCAAATAATATTTCATTAGGAGAAAATTTCGTACTCTCATGGAACGTATTATTATACAATTCCTCAATCTCCAACAAGTAATGATCCCATCTAGTATGATCATCATGACAATAAATTCTAAAGAATTTGTTTAATTCTTTATTCACTCGTTCTGTAGTGTTAGGTCGAGGATTGCGAATAGTAGTATACAAAGTCTTAATTCTCAAAGCTCTGAGTCCATTTTTCCACTTGTGACTAATAAATTGTTTTCCGTTATCTGTCATAACAGCCTTAGGTTGTATTATTTCAGTGAACACTCTCATACAATAAAGCACTGAGTCTGCTGAAGCTCCACGAAGTCCGTAAAGTTTAATAAATTTACTAAAAGAATCCTGTATTACAAAAATGTAAATATAACCAGCCTCAGTTTTAGGTAGTGGTCCGAAGATATCAGCCATTACTAATTCACCCGGGTTTTCAGTTAAAATTGATTTACATTTCCCTACCCCTTTTATATAGTCAGGTCTAGAAAGCTGACAAACATGACACTTCTGAATACAAGACTTCACTGTCTTACCCATATTTATCCAATAACACCTTAATTGTAAGTATTTCAAAGTTTTATATGCACCAAGATGACCCATCTCTATATGTACCTGTTTACAAATCTCTTCTTGTAGAACCTTGGGCATAAACAAAACGTAATCTCCACGTACAGTTTTAAAATAAAGTAGATCATTATTGACAATACAACGCAAAGTTATACGCGTAAATCTATCTGTTCTTTCGGGAACTCTAGAAACATTTATTTTCTCCCTAATCCCACATATGACGTTATCAAGCCGTTGATATTCCATCATACGTTGTAATTTATTTTTCAAGTCACGGTCAGTAGAAACACCTACATACATAACAGTTGGATACCACACCTTCTCTTCTTGCAAAACTCCCCCTGGCGGATATCTAGATAAAATATCTACCCCAATATTTTCTACACCTTTTACATGTTCGACTTCGAAGTCAAATTGTTCAAGAAGTAAAATCCAACGTGTGACTCTACTGTTGTATAATTTCATTTGTTTCATGAAAGTTAATGCCTTATGATCTGTACGGATAACAAATTTCGCTCCTCTTAAATAAGTCTCAAACTTTTTCACAGAATAAATAATAGCCCACAACTCTTGTTCAGTTACAGTCCATCGTAATTCAGAACCCCGTAGTGCACGACTACAGAACCCCAAAATTTTAACCTCACCATTATTTCCAATCTGAAACAATGATCCGGCTATTCCGATCCCTGAACTGTCGGTCTGTAAATAATATAATTTATCCTGATCAGGATGGCTCAATAGAATCGTTGTAATAAATTCTTCCTTTATATTATTGAAAGCTCGGTCTAATTCTTCATCCCAAAACCATGTTTGGTTTTTCTTTAATAACCTAGTTAACGGAGCAGTCAAAATACTATAGTTCTTAATGAAACGTCTATAATAATTACAAAGCCCCAAAAATCCTCTTAACTGTTTTTGTTTCTTTGGAATAGGGAATTCCTTTATAGCTTTTATTTTATCCGGGTTAGGTTTAATTCCCGAAGTTGTAACTATATGTCCTTACATTTTTACTTCACTGCAAAAAAAGTTGCACTTTGCAAAATTACAAGTCATTCCAGCTGATTCTAAACGATCCAAAACTATATCAATATGATCCAAATGGTCTTGCCAAGTCCCACTCGTTAGGATTGCAAGATCATCCAAATAATTGACACAAAACTCTCTAACACCAGGACCCAATATAATGTCCATTGCGCGACAAAAGGACCCTACTGACGTCTTAAGTCCTTGCGGAAGCACGTTGTATACGTAAGACTTTCCATTAACTGTAAATCCAGTATATTTTTTACTGTCCTCAGTCAACGGTATTTGAAAATAAGCGTTATTTAAATCAATCAATGTTATAAATTTTACACCAAGGAAAGCATTAAGTATGTCAATCTGTAAAGGCGGTGCTTCTACTTCTGGAACCATATATTTATTGATTTCCCTAGCATCAAGTAATATTCTAACAGATCCATCGGGTTTTCCAGTGAAAGTTAGAGGACTACAAAAATTTGTAGTTTTTCTCGATATAATCCCTAATTATTCCATCTCCCTCAACTTTTCTTCTACTTTTGCCCTATGTGCGTATGGTATAGGATAGGTTCGTTGTATCCTTGGAGTATCCTCAATCATTTTAATGTCATGAGTATAACAATTTGCCCTTCCAAGTTTCTTTGTAAAAACTTGCATATGGGATCTCAAAACATTAAAAATTTGTTCCTTCTCTACATCAGACAAATCCATTCCCAACCGAATACTTTTAAACAGATCTAATAATTGCTTTTCTTCACCGCCTTCCTTTTCGTTTTGTTCCTCTACTCCAGATATTAGATTTATTCGATTCTCTTCTAAAGGCCCACTAGAAAGATTTCGAAACGGAATAGTAATTTCTCCTTTCCCAACGATACCCAATTCTAATGTTTGTGGTTCTTTTAAATGCAAAACAGCGTTGTGCGCAACTAACCAATCTACCCCAAGGATAGCAGAACAAGTTAATTTAGCAATCACTAAAAATCCCGTATCAATATCAAATGAACCACACGTCAAAGGTATAGAGACTAGTTTTTTAATTTGGAGACTCTTTTGTCCAACGGCTCCCCTCACACATATTGGTCTAACTGGTAACGCAGGGAATTCCAACTTTAATTCTCCTTGTAAACACTCTAAGAATTCTTCCGAAATACAAGTTACTTCACTTCCAGTGTCTACCAAGAGAACTATAGATTGTTCCAAAATTTGTAACTCTATTTCTGATTTAAATTTGGGCCCCTCATTCTCAAAGCAAACCTCTTCATCATATAAAGAATTACCTTCATATTCTTTAATGAACTGGTTATACATTGGTTGATTTTGTTTAATCACGGAAACGTCAAAAACTTTAATTAAATCTAAGACTGTTTGTTTATTATTATATTCTTCTGAAGAATATCCTAAACCTTCTCTATTATATTTCGTTCTAGTATTATTCGGGGAAACAGGATATAAGATCCCTTCTTGGTCACAACCCAATCCTACCCCTGGCTTCCAGCCTTGTTTTATTAAATATTTTACAGGAAAAAGATAATTTTGTTTTTTGTTAATTGCAGCCACCTCCTGCTTATTGGAGATGGCCCCAACTAGTTTAAATCTTCTTCTTGAATTATTTCATTAGTGATCCTTCCCCTTGAAGTCTCCCCCTCGATGTGAGCCACCACTTTTGGTTTTTTATAAAATGGCTTGTCTTTATTTGATACGAATGGACTTTGACGCTTTGTTCCCCTATCAGCTCCAGTAGAAGAGTCAAAGGAAGAAGATCCACATTGTTTATTCACGTCATCCAATTCACGAAGAAACTCTGTTGCCTCAATCAAAGTATTTCCTTTCTTCATCCGCCAAGCATATTGTACATCCTTCGGAAAGTGTCTCATCAAATCCTCCACTATTTGCCATTCAGGAATTGGTCTAGACATCATCTTTGCTTGCCCTGCTAAACTAACGAAATGTTCTAGCATTGTTCCATTTTCCTTAGACCAAGTGCCATTTACAATCATTCTTCTCAAGGTGTTTTGTTCGGCTTCTCCCCAATAAGCATCCAAGAAATCTCTTTTGAAATCCGACTGTGTAAACCATCTCTGTCTATAAATTCTGGCCCATTTTCGAACATCACCTTCTAAACAACTGATTATAGTTTCAATTGTAGCATCTTCATTGGGCATTCTCCGTAAATAATTCTGAAGATCCTCCAAAAACGACACTGGATGTACCCCAAATCTTCCAGGAAAACGTGGTTTTTCGACTCTTATATCAATCACCGGGCATATATTAATCGGTGCTTCATGCCTTTCAGACGAAGTTGATGCAGCGTTAATTTCCCGAGCCTGCGACAGCTGATTCTCTAAGTTCGACACCTTCTGTGTCAGAATTCCCATATTTCTTCGAAGTTGGCGAAACATAGTGGAGTTGCGTAAAGAAGGTCGTGGACGTTCTTCTTGCTGTCCTGTCCTTTCTAATTCATCTTGTCCCTGAGATGTTCTAAGATTATAACGAGGAGGCATTTTCTTTTCTTTGAATACTGAAAGTTTATTACAAATTATTGGTTGGACCTTTGTTTAAATTAAAGAATAGAAAGCTTATCTAATATTCTTTCCTTAACTTCCCAAAACTGTTGCTTTATGGAGCCAATATTTTGATCTCCATCGATAATCTCTATCCTGTCAAAATCTTCCCTTATATTAGGGTTCAATAACCATTCCTCATGAATGTTGTGAATCCTCTCTATATAATCTAACGTTATCCCTGTCTCTTCAGGTCTACCACGACTTAGGGCTCTCTGATAAGAAACCATAGGGGAAGTCCTAAGATAAACTACTAAATTAATTCGAGTAACAAACTGTTCCTTGAAATAAGAATAGGTCTCATCTAAAACTGCAAACTCAGCCGGGTGCAACAATTCACTTTCTTGCAATTCCCTAATAAAACAGTTTTTGGCTGAATAGATGGAACGTTCCATAACTTTAATCTTAGCGCTAGATTCTTTCGTATGATTTTCTAACATTGTTAGAAGAACATAATTTTGAAAACAGAAACCCCACTTCTTAGGATTTTCGTTAAATAACTGGAAAAGATTAACGCCAGATAAATTAGTCCATTTATCAATTGGTTCTGGTATTATCTCAAAATCAGAGTTGCCTCCCAAAGCTGCCAATAAAGTAGACTTCCCTGACCCTATGTTTCCTTCTATTGAGACTGTAAAATTTCCCATCTTTATTCTGAAACAAGGAATGCATCATATTTTCTATGGTTTCCAAAACAAATAACCCTAAACTAAAACCAATTCTAACGTCCCGCTTAACAACTTTAACTTAGATAGACTTTACTCTCAAGTTTCTTCAGTTCAAAAAACTCGAAATTAGTGTATTTTTCATTTTGTTTCTTTTTTTCACTCTTCAATACCTCTCTCGCTTGAAACCAGCATATCCTGGTCACGGCACCAGCTGTACAGATCTGAAGTCCCTTCCAATAGGATCCTCAAATCAGATACGTGAAAGTTTTGGCCAAGGTTGATCGTCTAGAATAATACCCTTTTAAGAATATTATATCTTTCTCTGAATCCTACGTCATTCCGTTTTATATATTTATAATATCTTGTAATTTACAGATTCTGCTCGGTGGAGAGTGGCAATAGAAGAATGAAAAAGAAACACACTTGTTATTTTAATACTTATATTTGAATATAAACCTAATCTTTACATGTCTAATTTGAGTTATTTATTTTATTTTATATCACTATTTATTTAAATTTAGTCTCATATTGTTTGGTGTAGTTCATCTGAATTCAAGTAGATTCATCAATTTAGGAGAGGTTTCATCTCTTTTACAATGCAATATTATTATAGCCGTTAAGTTTCTGAAAGGAAACCTATGTTAATATAAATGAAGTAATAAAAATAATGTGGGGACAATCCCCAAGTTTGGAGCACCACCTTCGCCCCAAACAGCTCGTCCTAGGCTTCCTCTACCCTAAGTCCTAGGTCCGAGGCATATCATCACCCAGTTCACGATGACATGACGCTAAACTACCCTAACAATCCAACTGGATCGTCAGGATTCTGATCATCCTCGCGGAGCTGGATATCCCATCGAAAACTTAAACTACAGTAAAGACTAGGGTTAATGTATGTGGAGAGTGGAACTAACTAACCACAGTACAACCCAGACGGTGATGATGTCTCCCCCCGGTATGTTCATGCCCCGCGTCAAAACCCGACTTCCACGTGGCCCACCTTTAAGGGACGATCACTGACTCATCCAGGGTTCACAGGGTATTGACTATTTCTTTTAGTCACCCATACCAGAGCTGGTCACCGAGCCCGCCAGGCACACGAAGCATACAGTCTTCCTTTAGGAAAACAAGGCACTCCTACAAAATGAGCTCTTCCTGTAATCCCTCCGGGCAGACAATGATCGACATCATCGAATCCCTTAGTTTGTTTTGAAATAAGTTAAACTGAAAATAATTTGCCAGCTCCACACGTCCAAGTGTGAAGTCTGTACTAGATACGGGTATAGTATTATTGCTTGCATGGCCAACCTAGATCAATAACAGTTTTATAACGAGAGACATAAAGAGTTTGAAGGGCAATTTCCCTCCCCCCAGTCACTGAGTGAC
The DNA here is from genome assembly GCA_947532105.1 of Athrips mouffetella. Lineage (NCBI taxonomy): Eukaryota > Metazoa > Arthropoda > Insecta > Lepidoptera > Gelechiidae > Athrips > Athrips mouffetella. Next base: position 10,927,650 of record OX383983.1, on the reverse strand, counting down.
TTTATTGCACCAACAAGGTCTCCGTATATCCTTCATAGCTCTCACTTGTGATGCGTAGCTAAATCTCTTTTCCGTTACCAACCCACGCAGGACAAGAATTATGTAGAGTAACCCCAGTCTAAACACTCATTTAAATTAAATGAATTGCATCTAAACTATAATGGGATTACCCAGCATATTTCGAAGAAGAACATATAAGAAGTAAGTATGACAAAAGATTACTGAAGGTAATCCTTAAATAAAAGTGAAGTCTGATGACCAGAACCGAGAAGATACGGGATAGTAGTATCTAAGCTAGGTTGGGCCAAACATTTATGATTTAAGATCTTAAGGGAAAATCAAAAGCATCGAGTATTCAAAACCAAGAACACTGGGAGAATTTAGCGTAAACAACACTAGCTAAAACTCGATGTTCTTTTAAAAGAGGACTCAAAAGAAGTATAAAAATGGGATTATTGTATATACTTAGATATTCGGAACTTATCTACAATGAAAGAAACTAAACATTATAATTTCTGTTCCATTATTATTTTCAAGAATCTATTTAGTAATGTTAAAGGTGGTTTCACACTGAGTCAAAGTATAATTTTAAGTATGATAAATTATGACAAGTTTTATTAAGGAAAAATAAAACTTAGAATCTTATAAGGTTTAGATTCCTGTATGATTCAATGAAGATTAAATAGATTATTTAACTACTTTAGGATGACACACATAAAGTTCAGAGGTCCCCCAAGGTCAGAGTGTCGTACAGCCGTCGCAGCCTTACGGGCGAACGTCGTCAACACACTTTACAAGAAGCAACCCACGAACGAACGTAATGTCTCCATCAAGAATATTCTTCCTATTGATTCAGGACAATTCTAATTTATTCTTTATAAACAATCTAATGTCATTAGATTAAACTAGAATGTCCCTTCACAAAAGAAGAAGGTTTTAAATTATCTAACTACTCTACATTTGGTAGACCAACGCAAAGATCAGGAGGTTCTCCCGTGGTATATGCCACTCAAACGACGCATCCAATAATGGGCGAGCGTTGTCAGCACATAACACAAGAAACACCAATTCCAAAATCCAACGTTAAAACACCTTGCTAATATCCCTCCATTTGTATTGGAATAACACCAATTCATCCCACACATACAGATGGGGAAAATCAGGATGAATCAGCGAAACCTCACACAAATAGAACGAGAAGAACTTTAGATTCAGACCCTTTTAGGCTTGAGGGCTCCGGCCCTTGAATGATTAAAATAAATAAATCCGAAGGTTGATATTATCAGATAAACTTAGACAGATACTCCAGTGACACGCAACATACATTTGCCACAACCAATATAGTGGACATCGGGGACACATGTCACGAGGGCATCCATCCATGCTTGGTTGAACTAAATAAACCTGAGAGCAGGTATTTCTTAATCTCAAAATCTGGGACTCCTATAGAATGATAGTAAAAGGAAAGATAAGCACCTCCTATGAACATGAGTACTGAAATGTAGTAATGTTCTCAGCATGTTCCAATTTTGGGAAATTGAGGCAAAAGATTCAAAATCACTATCAAAGCAATTTATTATTATTTGAAATAATATTATTTATAATATTCACTCTACTTAAACTTACCCTTTATTTCACAATAAAATGTCACAAACTATATCCAAGTTTTAGTTTTCAGATATATTATTTTAAGATTTTGAATTGACGTTCTAATTCTTTTGATCTGACGGAATATTTTTAAATTTTATCATATGATGACACTAGTATATTAAAAACTGGAATTTTGATTTAGGGCCAAAGATTTTATATTATTTTCTAAAAAAAGGTAATTATTTAATGTATTAATATTTTCTTCCATTTTGATTTTGGGTTTTGATTTATTTTTAGTTAAAGAGATAAAAAATTTATAAAGATTTCAAAATAGCGTCTAGCTTTGAGTAAAACTAAATCAAAAATGATTTATTTGTTGACTATTTGACAATAATGTCAAATAGACAATTCTACCTAAAAAAAAGTATAAAAAATATACAACGTCTAAAGTCTCCTTGAAATGATGATAATAATATACATCGTCTAAAGTCACTTTGAAATGTTGACAAAATAAACAACATCTAAAGCCACCCTTGAATCGTTGACAAAATATACATCAGAGTCCAGTTTCTATGATTTCACCAAGGACTATTTTAATCAATTTCTCTGTAAAGGAAAAAATTAATCACAATGAAATTTACATTACCTTTACAATCCAAGCAATACTTTTTTTAGCCTTCACGTTTTATCATTTGTGGTTTGCTTTTCCATGTCTTTAATGTTCCTTGTAATTTCTGTACCTGTTTAGAAATAGAACATTATCCTGCCTAGCTATACGCGAACAAAGACATTTGCAGAACTAGTTTATACTTAATTATGGGAAAAGGAAATCTTTATTACTATCTACAAATAACGACTCAGATTAGAAACACAGTATGTTATAATTCCCGCAGAGTTATTAATGTTTACAAAAGAAAATCATCAAGAGGGAATAACAATTTACTTAAAGTATCACACAGTACAAGCCTCTTATGATCCCGCAGGTAGATCTGTAAAGCTGCAAATATTCTCTATTCAACTCTTCCTCTTTTGACATTGAAATCTGACTTTCTCAACGTTATTTGGTTCACACAACCTGGAAGAAACTATAAATTTCATTAAGTCACATTTCACCTTATCTCAAATACACACAACAACTTTGAACCGAAAATAAATAAAAGATGGAAAACCACAAAATTGAATACTTACATAACGTTAGTTTCACACCACTTATTCTATACAATTTAGAATCAAATCCTGAATGTTAGCGTCTTGAAATTATACGCAAATAAACCTTCCTATACTATATCCTACACGGAGCAATGCCTATCTTTGTCTCAATTGAAGGAATCCGAAATCAAGGATCACGGTCTCCTTCAAAAGATTCATCACATCAGCTATTTGATAGCTTCCTCCACGAGCTACAAAAAAATATATAAAAATGACTTACTGATGTCTGGAATTAAACCTTCCTTTTTTTTACCAAGACTATTAGGTGGTCCTAAGATTCTTCCAAAAATTTACACAGCAGCAGATCACTTCGTTTTTCGATTTTGCATGTTAGGCTTTTGCCCAGCAGTGGACCTTTGTCTTTCCGGGATTACCTGAAACTAAGTATTCACGTTAAAATTCTATTTCAGCTCCATTGCCCTCACTATTCAACAAAACCTGATTCTTAGTTTTCTTCTGTTGCTTTCGTCCATAACATTTTTTGCAACTATTTTTTATCACAATTTGACTCGCAACTCTATTTTTCGTTATTATTCCTTTTTTTTCCAGCAGAAAATCCCTTTTTTCTTCATTCCCCTTTCCCGACTCTCTTCCCGGCTCTCGCTCGACTCTCACGCCTTGTCATATTTTTCTACTCCCCGTTTCTCGTTACACTTCTTGACAGTTCCTCTAAATAGTATTTTATGCATTTAAAAATTTTTTAGGGTTCCGCAAGTGCACAGTACCTACATGCGCACCGCGAGTCTGGCTAGGGTTGACACAATTAAGTTTTAATATTATTATTTTTTTCTGCTATTGTTTTATTCTTTTTCTATTGTTTAAACATGCTTATTGTTCTTTATTCTACTTATAGAACATGTGGTTTAAAGGAAATCGGTACTTTTCCTAACACCCTGTATGGCGTTTTTAAGTTCGACAACTGTCAACCGAAACGAAGATCTCGACGAGGTCTATCATTTGTCCGAACATATAAGTAGTCTAGGGTCAGTAGTTTCCGATTTATAGCGGTTTTAAGTTTTCGGTTTTAAGTAGGCAGGATGTATAGATAAGTAGTCAAGTATTCGACGCCCTATTAATGGTTTTCTTTTATTTTACTTAAGAGTAGTTACATTAAGACTAGGTTACAACCTAGGAAATTGCGATAAGAATCCTACCCTGTATAGGATAGTATTATGAAACGAGCAGTATTTGATATACCTAATAAACGTTTTATAGATATATTATAACTGTGAGTATAATTTATTTGTAATTTTTTTATAAAAACCTAATAAGTTTTGGCATAATTATAATTTTACCTAAATGAATTTCTTTCAATAAATTCATTTGATATCGATAATATCATCCGCCACAAATGATTATTATTTATGATGATGTTAATTTATAGCTATACTTTATACCTACTTAAAACACCTTACAATATACCACATTTTCAGTTTGCGATTTTTAGTCGCCAATGGAAATAATGGGATACTTTTAGAAAAAAACCTAAGTGCCACTATTTCCATTTTACATTTCCATGGAAATAGTGGGACACACCCGAAAAACGTAGATAACAGAACATTAGCATTATACTTTTATTACAGTTTCGAGTTGCACATTTTTCGTTCGACTATAAAGCGACTTACACAATTCACAAACGAATTATAACTTTACTATCACTCGTCACCTCACTTTGTTGTATTTAGTAATCGAATTTCAATTAAATTAACAAACACACGTTGAAATAATCTCACAAACTCTAAAAACAATCATTTTTTTCACTAAACTTCATCTTTGACGGCTGGCTGGCCGCCGCCCCGCCGGTGCACCAGGGTGACTATCGCGAAAATGGCGAATCTGCTCTTCTCATCACTGCAAAAAAATCTGCCAAACTTTATTCCAGAAAATGAAAAAAAATGCTGTTATATTATTGCTTTAATGTGGAAAGGAATAAATAAATACATACTATTCAAAGCTTTATTTTTTTCATTTAACCCAAAAAATGCTCTATTAAATCTATCAATGAAAGAAATGTTTAAAGGAAAGAAAACATCTGTGTCTACCTTATGGTGTTTATTCCATAATAATTGCTTCTTATTATTGTTTAACTTTATTCCAAATTTTACTTTGTCTTGGAGAGTCGAAAGACAACCGTAAACTGCACAACCACGCACCATTTTTTCAACTTTTGCAAGCGTTGCATATCGCGTGGCAACAGGACGAGAAATGGGACGAGATATCGCGCAGGGCCCCGCGGGGTGATGCGCGCGCACTTGAGGTACTCCGATTGGTGGGAGGCGGAGAGCTTCCGTTCTGTATGTAGTACTATTATTAATTCTGTGGCAAAGTTTCAAGCGAAGGCGCGAATAATTCAAAATCTTTTGAGCAGATTCAAACGTGGCTTTCAATAACGCGTTTGGCTTACTCCTGTGCATTAAATAAGCTTATAGTTTCATTGCGAAAGGTTCACTCTTAAAGAAGATACGCAAAGTTTCAAGCTGCAGAACCAAGAACTCACCTACTGAACTGGTTCAAAGTCAAACGAGGTTTTCAATGACGCGTCGGGCTTCTTTCTGTGCAACATATAAGCTTTATTTCATTGCAAACGGTTCACTTTACACAAATTTTAAGCGGCCGCACCAATACCGCACAAACTACTTGAACGACTTAAACGGGGTTTTCAATAACGTATTTGGGTTGCTTTCGTGCAATATTTGAACTTTTTTTTATTGCAATCGGTTCATTCAAACAGATAATAGGAAAGTTTAAAGTTTCAAGCTGTGAAACCGAGCTGAAATCATACAAAGCTTATAATTTTGTACGGAAGAAAGCCAAATACGTTGTTGAAAATTCCGTTTGATCCGGTCCAGTTGTTTGTGTAAAAGTCGTGGGTACAGCGTTAGTTTACTATTATTTAATCTGTGGTACAGCTAAAGATTGGTAAAATCTAGATTTAGTTTTATTTTAAAAATAATAATATAACAAATTCCTGTTTCGGCATGGCGGTGCAACAAATGTAAAAAAAAAATATGAAAGTTCTAAAGTTTTGAAAACTTAGGAAGTAGGTTACTTATAAACGAAATGCTGTGCGGTGCCGGCCTAAAAAGAATAGTACCGACCCATCTCCTCCCGTGGGTGTCGTAAAAGGCGACTAAGGGAAATGAAATCCAGAGGATAGGCAGTAGCGTCCTTCTGTGTATTATTTCATCTTACTGCGGGGGCCAACCCATCTGCCAAGCGTGGCGACTATGGTAAAACCCCCTAAGAATCAACATGAATCACAACTATAAGCTCCAGCCCCTAGTCCCCGGCGGCCCCGCTATTCCTGGCTCCGGTAGCGGCCATGGTAACGGTGGGGCAGGGGGTGCGAAGAATCCCCGGCAGATGTCGAGCTACCAACAACGACGACCTCTGGCCCTGGCAACTTATAACACGCGCACATTGCGGACCGACGAGAAGGTTGCAGAACTCGAAGAAGAATTGAGCAGGTTACACTGGGACATCTTGGGTCTATCTAAAGTCCGAAGAGAGGGGGAGGACTCGATAATCCTAAAATCAGGTAACTTGCTCTATTTCCGGGAGGGCGACCAACTGTCCCAGGGAGGTGTCGGGTTTATGGTCCACAAGTCTCTCGTGAACAACGTGGTCATGATCGAGAGTGTGTCGTCGCGGGTAGCGTACCTTATACTCAGAATCACCAAAAGGTATTCGCTGAAAGTCATACAGGTATACGCCCCCACATCGACACACTCTGATAATGAAGTCGAGGCTATGTATGAGGATATATCTAAAGCCATACATACGCCTAAGACCCACTATACCGTTGTCATGCGGGACTTCAACGCGAAATTAGGCAAGCGAGGCGATGGTGAGCTGAGGGTGGGGCAATTTGGTGTTGGATATCGGAATTCCAGAGGCCACAAGTTAGCCGACTTTTTGGAGAAAGAAGGACTCTTTATGATGAATTCCTTCTTCAAAAAGTCAGAAAACCGAAAATGGACCTGGATCAGTCCCGATGGTGCTACAAAATATGAGATTGACTTTATCATGTCGACGAAGAAGCAAATATTCAATGATGTCTCTGTGATCAATGCGGTTAAAACCGGAAGCGATCACCGGTTGGTAAGAGGCACATTGAATATCAACGTAAAGCTGGAAAGAACTCGACTGATGAAGTCTACGCTCCGACCAGTACCCACCAATATTCAAAACCCAGACGGCTTTCAGCTCGAACTGCAAAACCGCTTTGAATGCCTTGGTGAATGCATAGATGTGGACGACTACAATAACGGGTTCGTGGAAACTGTCCATACAATTGGGTCAAAGTACTTTAGACCCCACCGTACTAAAAGAACCAAAGAGATCTCTGACCATACCCTCAAGCTAATGGAAGAAAGACGCGAAATGGTTTTGCAGTCTCCGGAAGATGCTTCTCAATATCGGCTGCTCAATAAACAGATCTCTAAGTCTCTGACTCGCGACCTTCGGCTATTTAATACTAACCATATTAAAGAAGCGATTGAGCGGAACAAAGGCTCCAAAGTGTTCGCAAGAGATCTGTCTATTGGACAGAGCCAGTTGACGAGGCTGAAGACCGAGGATGGCAGAACCGTATCGTACCAAGCCTGAGCTACTGAGGGAAGTCGAGAAGTTCTATGGGCAGTTACACATGTCAACCGGCCCACCCGTTAGCAGTCTGGCCAACGATCCAAGAGCTAGACTTACCCGACACCATACCGAAGATATCCCGGACGTCAGCTTGTACGAGATTAGAATGGCTCTCAGACAGCTTAGAAACAACAAGGCACCCGGGCACGATGGAATTACGGCTGAGCTTCTGAAAGCAGGCGGAAGGCCAGTGCTTAAAGGTCTTCAGAAGCTGTTTAATTCTGTCATACTCGAAGGGAAAACGCCACAGGCATGGCACAGAAGTGTGGTGGTACTCTTCTTCAAAAAGGGTGATAAGACCCTGCTGAAGAATTACAGACCCATCTCACTTCTGAGCCATGTCTATAAGCTGTTCTCGAGAGTCATTACGAACCGTCTCGCGCGCAGGCTCGACGACTTCCAGCCTCCCGAACAAGCCGGTTTTCGTAAAGGCTTCAGTACCATAGACGACATACATACGCTACGGCAAGTTATACAGAAGACCGAAGAGTATAACCAGCCACTTTGCCTAGTGTTTGTGGACTATGAGAAGGCCTTCGATTCGATCGAGACGTGGGCCGTGCTACGATCTCTCCAGAGGTGCCAAGTCGACTATCGGTACATTGAAGTGTTGAAGGACCTGTACAAAAACGCCACTATGTCAGTTCGTCTTCAGGACCAGGACTCGAAACCTATCCAATTGCAGCGAGGAGTGAGACAGGGAGACGTCATATCTCCTAAACTGTTCACCGCTGCATTGGAAGACGTCTTCAAACTCCTGGACTGGAAAGGACTTGGCATCAACATCAATGGCGAGTACATGACCCACCTTCGATTTGCCGACGATATTGTCGTAATAGCTGAGACCCTGGAAGATCTCGGCACGATGCTCAATAACCTCAGTAGAGTTTCACAACAAGTGGGTCTTAAAATGAACATGGATAAGACGAAAATTATGTCTAACGCCCTTGTTGTACCCACTCCACTCAAAGTTGGAGACTCTACGCTCGAAGTTGTTGATGAGTACGTATACCTGGGACAAACAGTCCAGCTGGGTAAATCCAACTTAGAGAAAGAGGTTACTCGTCGAATCCGACTCGGATGGGCAGCGTTCGGGAAGCTCCGCAATATCTTCACGTCCAAAATACCGCAGTGTCTCAAAATGAAAGTCTTTGACCAGTGTGTGTTGCCAGTGATGACATATGGCACCGAGACGTGGCCGCTCACGATGGGCCTTATCAGAAAGCTCAAAGTCACCCAAAGGGCTATGGAAAGGGCTATGCTCGGAGTCTCTCTGCGCGATCGAATTAGATATGAGGAGATCCGCAGAAGAACTAAAGTAACTGACATAGCCCTGAGAATTGCTAAACTGAAGTGGCTGTGGGCAGGGCACATCGCAAGAAGAACCGATGGCCGATGGGGCGTGAGGGTTCTAGAGTGGCGACCACGTACCGGAAGACGAAGCGTTGGCAGGCCTCCCACAAGGTGGACCGACGATCTGGTCAAGGTCGCGGGAAGCCGCTGGATGCGAGCAGCGCAGGACCGGTCGTCATGGAGTTCTTTAGGGGAGGCCTATGTCCAGCAGTGGACGTCTTTCGGCTGATATGATGATGATGAAACGAAATACTTCAAAAAATAAAGAGAGAAGTGAATCATTGTTTTTTAGGAATTGTCTTTTAAGGGGAGAGATAAGTTACAAAGATTGTACGGAAGTGAATTCCAACAGTTTTGTATGTAGGTACATGTAGAGTTAAAAGCATGTGAAGCTAGACACGTTTGACTTTGTACCGCTCTTTTTTCAGTAGCCACAGAAGCTAAAGTGATTGAGCCTCAGATTTAGTTAGGCTTTGTTTTGTATAAGAAATAACGAAACCCGTATCATAGTTACTCCGCGTGGTATTCGACTATGATTTTACACTTACGAGGATAGTGGGCGACCTAACAGTCCACACGTAAACAAGAGGTGTTTAATTTACAAAAATCCGTATTATCGGTATTCTGTATACCTAATAATATAAAGGCGAGAACTGCACTGTCTGTGTGTCACGCTTTTATGACTAATCCGATAAACCGATTGTGATAAAAACTTGGTACGAAGATAGTTTGATCCATGGGAAAAGTGATTAGCAACTTTTTCTGAACCCCACGCGGACGGAGTCGCGGGCAACAGCTAGTGTGTATCTAAAAAGACACTACTCTAGCTACAAAGTTGCAAATTTCTTGTACTTGAAGAAGTAGGATAACTTGCGATGCCCTCAGTGTCTACTAGAATTCGAGGCGCAGCAGACGAGAGCAAAAAGTCCGCCAGTGTTGCCGATATAAAAAAAACCGGCCAAGTGCGAGTCGGACTCGCGCCCTAAGGGTTCCATACCTATCTACCATATGATATACTTAGCTTTTGCTATCTTTGATTTTAAAAACTCCGTTACTATCCAACTTGACCCCTCTTTTATAGAAAAGTTCTTGAAACGGGAGCTCACCTTAATTGGTTACTATTAGTTGTGAGAAAATTTAAATATTTAATGATTTTAGACTTTTCCCTTTATTTGTACTGTGAGACCTAGCTTCTTGCCAAATTTTATAATTTTAGGTCAACGGGAAGTACCCTGTAGGTTTTGCAATTTTGCATAAATGTATGGAGATGAGGACATAAAGAGCCATATCTTTTGATTGCGTCGATGTAAAAATTGAAATTTTCAGATCTTGTGTGGTTTATAGACCTTAATATTCGTTATCAATTTCAACCTGATACCTCTTCTCGTTCGTGAGAAAAAGGGTCTTGACAGACAGACAGACAGAAACCCTAAAAAGAATCGTTGGTGGATATGTTTATAGCGTATGTGTAGAAGGTAAAACTTTTACTTTACTTTACTAGTACGGACTTTTTGGCGGGAACTCGGCGTGGGCTCTTGCCTGCTCGGTTGAAGTTCTTGTTTTTTGTGTATGTAGTGCAAGGAGGTTTTAACCCACGCTACGCTCTAGGAAGGAGAGATGAGTGGCCAAAAAAAGCGTGACGACGAGTATATCCAATAGTCGCGGTGGCATCTCTTTCACACAGTAGGGTGACCTTACTATTTTACGCTTGGGGATGTAATGTTATTAAAGCCCTCTGGAACAGCAGCTTCATTTTAAATATTTTATTTGGCAGGATATTATCCTTTAGTTTCTACCTGATAAGTTGTGCTTCCCTCGGCAACAAAGTGTTTCGTGTCTTAAAATCCTCGCAACGCTGAGGATTCTTCTTTGGAACCACTCGCTTGGCTCGTGGCTCAATTATAGAGTCATAGAGGTAAATAAAGTCAAGTCCGTTTGGTGCCGGCAAAGTATAGTACCCAGTACCAACCCATCTCCACCCGTGGGTATCGTAATGTACGTACAGTGTACGTTTCATGGGATGTCATGTACAAAATGAGAATATTATTCAAGCATGGTGTGTGCATGTCATGAATATTATTCAAGCATGTCATGAGTACCTTGCGCTCAATTCTTGAATAACACCGGATGATAAATAGATAGATAGATAGATAAAAATCTTTATTTTTAGAACTTTTTACATTAGTTTACATAGGGTCTCACAAAACCACTTACGTGGTTTATCTGCGAGGACAGAGTACCGCTCGTACGGCTACAAGTTCATACTTAAAAACTAGTTATTAATAAGGAACAGCAACTATGGGAAAAATAAAATAAGCATAGTTTAAAAGAAAATTCGACCATTACCTTTGAGTCTATAAAAGAAAGATATTATAATGTTTTGAATAAATGTTTCTTAAGCATTATTGAAAATTGTTTTTTATTTTGTATGTTTGCAATTTCGGACGGCAGGGCGTTAACCAGATACGGTATGCGTTTATTCAAAGTTCTATCACCATAATAATTATTTACTCTGGGAACAACATATCTGCCTTCCGACACTGCCCTTGTACCATAACCATGTTGCAATGGTACAAGGTAATCCTGACACCCATGGTTATTCGAGAGCAACATATATTTATGTTTTAAAGTAGCTGGTAAGATATTGCAAATCTTAAATAGCTGATAATAATTTTCTTTGCATTTATGTTTAGTCTTAGTGTCAACTAATAATTTCATAAATCGAACTTGCAACAGCTCTAGTTTTTCTATGTATGTTTTAAACGTTAAACCATAACTGTCAAGAGCATAAGAAATGACAGAGTCTACCATTGCTAAGTACATACATTTGAGCACATTTTGAGAAACCTTATATCTTAATTGATAAAATTTACCCAACAATATACGTAATTTGTTACATATATATTCAATATGACTGAACCAGGAGAAGAACTCATCTAATTTAACACCTAGATAAGTAACACAAGAAACTCTTTCTATAGGATTACAGTTACATACAGATGGGTTATGCAAACAACTATATGTATGAGTTATAGCGAACAGCTCAAATCACTAATTTTGCAATATGGCGACCTAAATACAATCATTTGCGTTTTTTGTGAGTTCAGTACAATACCATTGTCGTGCGACCATTTCACTACGTTATCAATATCCTGCTGCACGAGTCTACATATTTCAACAAGGTTGGTGCCGGCACGCAATGCACACAGATCATCGGCAAACATGTACGGCGTGCAATGCTGGAACACTTGGCAGAGGCTGTTTACATGCATCAGGTAGCAGACAGGTCCACATTCCGATCCTTGAGGCACACCACACGTCACTGGCATGGGAGCACTGCGGCCCCCACCAACCCTGACAGTAAAGGAGCGCCCGCTCAGATAATCGCGGAACCAATGGTTCAGCGGTTGCCCGACCCCACACTCCTCCATCGCCCTGATAAGCGTCTCGTGCTCCAGGGTGTCGAAAGCTTTTTTATAATCGAAGAATACCGCCACTACAATTTTCTTTTCACCTAGATAACCATTAACATCATTTGTAAATTTAGCCAACAGTGTGGCGGTACTCTTCCCCTTTTGAAAGCCATACTGACAGTGGTTAAGGATATTATATTTTTCCAAATATGTACTTATTTGATCAACTACACATTTTTCTACTACTTTTTCAACACTAGAAAGTATTGAAATTGGCCTGTAGTTACAATGTAGATGCTTTACGCCTTTCTTGTAAATTGGTCTCACTATAGATTCCTTTAATTTACTGGGAAACTTATACTCGCTCACACTTAGATTTACTAATCGCGAAATTACAGGACTTAACCGTTCAGACAACAGTTTAATATCACTCATGCGAATCGAATCACTGCCCGGCGATTTCCTGCTCGATAGCTTATTTATAACCTTAACCACATCAGAAGGTTTAGTAGGTACAAACCTCATACACAAATCATTTTGACTTACATATTTATTTCTATCTAAAAATTTGTCACTGCACATATGCATAACTTGCTCAACTTCAGATAAAAACGAAACAGCAAATTCATTACAGATTTGTGTAATATCTTGACAGTTTTTCATGTTGGATATTATTGTGCTATCCAAGTCTTTACAGCTATTTCCCAATAACTCATTTAACAAAACCCAGAGTTTTCTTAAATTATTTTTACAATTAATTATGCGGTCCTTGTCAAACTAATTTCTTGCTCTTGAGTAAATTTTATTACACTTATTACGGTACCTTGTATATTCTAATTTCTTTATCATGTTTTTAGGGTCATTACTCCACAGTAAAAAAAGTCTATCCTTTTCTAAAGTTATTTTTTTTAAGTATTTGGTTACCCATGGTTTGTTATCTCTGTTACTATTTATCTTATACTTTTTGGAGACATAACTACTGTTATATATATCATTAAATAAGTTATTTAAAGCGTTATATAGTTGAATAGGACATTGAATACTCAGTAATTCCTCGAAGTTGACTGACAGTAACTTATCGCGTACCAAATCATTATCCAATACTTGATTTACTTTAAAGGGTGAGACATATTGATTCTGGGAGGGACTCCCACAAGTCAGTTCATTCCATTTTATGGCAGCAGCTACAATGTAGTGATCTGAGATTTTATGTTGGATAACCGCAGAGTTTATGAGTGCACAAGGTGATCTTATAAAGATATGGTCTAAACAAGACTCTGTTAGCTTTTCTGCAAGAACCTCTCTCCGAGTTACTGAGTTTATACACTTGGTAAATCCATACTCGCTTAGTAAGTTTTCATATAAAATTACATTACTATCTGAAAGCTTCAATAGATTGATTGTATGGTATACCGCTATACACCATACATTAATGTTGAAGTTAGCTAGCCACTGTGGGCCTTCCCACCAGAGCGGGTAGTTGTGTAGTTTAGCTACTGTGGATCCTCGTGTGGCGCAATCAGCTGGATTGTCCTCAGATCGCACATGGTTCCATTTTGAAGCTGGTATTACGTCAGTTATCTGCTGGACACGATTGGCTACGAATTGTTTCCATCGAGTTATGTCGCCATGGAGCCATCCTAAGACCACGGTTGAGTCGGTCCAGGCGTAAATATCATATTCGGTGCTTTGTAGAGAAGCTTGGACGGTTTTCATAAGCTGAGCTAAATAATCGTGCGAGTGAGACCCTTTTGTTATTTGGCGCTAATTTGGTTTTTGCAACGACGAGTCTTGATGTGCACTCACCTTTATGATTGGTCGCTACCAGGTAGATAGCACAGGCGTATGCCTTTTCTGACGCGTCGCTATAGCCGTGTAGTTGGAACGCTTTCTGCGTGTCGCCTAAGTATCTAGGGATGCTAAACAGACTAACATTTTGAAGATCCTGTTTGAGCTGTATCCATTCTTTTTGTAGCTTATCAGGGATTACGTCATCCCAGCTCAAGTTTTCTGTCCATGTTTGCTGGAAAAGGATTTTTGCTCGAATAGTTAGCGGTGATAGCCAGCCGATAGGGTCGAATATTTTTGACATCTCAGATAGAAGCTGTCGTTTCGTGTTTTTATCGGCGGCGGCGTGCTCTATTTTATTTGTAAACATGAACGAATCAGACGAGGGTGTCCATCTGAGCCCTAAAGTTTTTCGGGATTCTGAACATTTAAAATCAAAGGGTTGATCGAGCTTATCGGTAGATAAGTCTTTCAAAAGCTCAGAATTATTAGCTGACCACTTCCTTAAATTCATCCCTGCGCCCTTTAAGCATTCGATAAGCTGCTGCTGTAATTCTTTAGTTTCTTCTATAGTGTTTTTTCCGCTGAGCAAATCATCCATATAGAAGTTGTTCTCTAGGGCTGTGGCTGCGAGGGGATATTTTAAGGCATCGTCTTTAGCTAGTTGTCTTAGTGTGCGCATTGCTAGGTATGGTGCAGCTTTGGTTCCATACGTGACGGTTGTCAGTAGGTACTCTTGGAGCGGCTCGCGTGGAGACTCACGCCAGATGATAGCTTGAAGATGTTGATCGCTTTCTGTTACGAGAATCTGTCGGAACATTTTCTCGATGTCCGCAGTGATAACATACTTGTACTGTCTCCAGGCGGTCCCGTGTGGTGCCGGCAAAGAATAGTACCAACCCATACATACCCGTGGGTGTCGTAAGAGGCGACTAAGGGTTAACTGGAGGATGGGCAGCAGCATCCTCCTTTATATCTTACATCTTACTAACTGCGGTCACCTACAACCGCGGTCCATGGTGCCAGCCGTAACGCTGACAAGCGAGGTGACTATGGTACTTCCCCTCCACATTTTTCCAGCAAAAGCTAGAATTCTGGAGGGAGCTCCCTGTCTTGTAGTGGACGTTTCATGGGATGTTATGATGATGACTGTCTCCAGTTCAGTATTAAAGTTGGTAAGTCTTGCTGTAGATTTGGACCACATTCCATCACATCATTGAGGCTGAGTCCAGAGCTGGTTTGTGCTGATGCGTTGAATACTACTCGCAGCTGCTTAGAATCAAGCTTTTGAACACTATGATGAGTTAGGTGGTATTTTGGCGGGTCGCTGTAGCTGGCTGGTCGCATGTGACCCAGGTTTTGGTACTCATGGATAAATTCCTTGTAGCTTTCAGAAAATGCCTTATTTCTTTCCATTTTATTTTCTAACTGTATAAATTGTGCTGTAGCTTTTGCTTTCGAAGATCCAAGCTTTTCTTCATAAGTAGGCTTCATCGGTAGGGCTACCTCATACCTACCGTCCTCTCGTCGCTTAGTGGTTGCTATGTAGTGCTCTTCACAATATTGTTCCTCCTTTGTGAGGTCGGATGCTGTGTTGGGAATCTCCTCCATCTCCCAGAATTTAGCTATTTCGTCTAAGTTGTTGATGACGACGCTGCAGTTGAATGTCTTAACGTTGCCTGATAAGATCCAACCTAACTTCGTCTGCTGAGCTATGGGTGCGTTTTGAGTGCCTTTTACTAGTCCACTCATTATAACATCCGAGTAAACGCAGGCATCTAACAAAATGTCGATAGGCTTTGACACGTTGTATTCTGGATCGGCTAAGTTCATATGCTGAATGTGAGGCCACGTTCTCTTGGAGAAGGAAACGTTAGGAAGATCGCTTATGACTCGTGGAATCACGGATGCCTCTGTGATAAAGCTGTAGTCATCGTAAATAGATTTACATTCCAGTGATACAATGCTCTTACTTTGCTTAGGACTGATACCTACACCAGAAACCGAAGCGCTAAATTTCCGGCGTGGCAACCCTAATAGCTGTGCGGCGTTCTCCGAGATTAACGTAATCTGAGAACCCTGGTCTAGCAGCGCTCGTAAAGTCACGTAGTTACCGTCGATCGCCTTAATTTTTAATAAAACTGTAGCTAATAAAACTTCGTCATCGTCAGTAGAAACGTGGTTCGCTGTATGAGGCTTGCTGCTAGGCGGTTTAGTTACCGGCGTTTGCGGCGCTGTAATCGCTAGCGGCGGCTTTTGCTCAGGCTTCGTTGTCGAGTGCATTGAGTGCGACGACCCGGCGGCGGCGCATGAGTTATGCAACGTCGTATGATGCTCGCCATTGCATTCTTTGCACCTTTTATTCGATATGCATTTATTAATTGAATGTTTGAATAAACAATTTCGACATAGCTGTAATTTCGCAACTGTCCTCAATTTCAATTCCGGTGGCATGCTAATAAACTTTTGGCACTTATAGAGCTCGTGATCGAAATTACATAGAGGGCACTTACACGTGGATGTAGAGGCGGCTTGATACCCTTTTGAAGAAAACTTGTTATAGTAACTTTGTTTGAAAAAGGGCTTTGGCTGATAAGTTGAAGCTTGCTTAGCATGAAAAAGCCTTTAAGAAAATAAAGAAAGAACTGAATCAAAAGCTATCTGCCACCTCTCACATCCAGCAAGCTACCCCATTGTTAGAAATACCAACGTTTACGGGTAAATATACTTCTTGGCCCACATTTTTTGACTTATACACCGAAACGATACATAACAATAATTTTCTATCTAAAGCGCAAAAGATGCAGCACCTCAAAGGTAAAGTAAAGGGAGAAGCAGAGCGAATTATTCAGCATTTGAACATCTCAGCTGAAAATTACGACATAGCATGGGAAATATTGACCCATCGCTACAACAACCCCCAGGTACTGTTTACTACTCAAATCGAGACCTTTTTAAATCAGCCCAGCATCAGCAAGCAGACAGCAAACGAGATAAAACGCCTCTACGACACTACCACTGAATGTATCCATGCCATTCACAACCTAGGTGTGGATACAACCACTTGGGATCCAATATTAGTTCATCTCATTACTAAAAAGCTAGACAGCGAAACCTACAGCGCCTACAAGGAAGCACGTAAGTCTCCTAGAGATTTAGCCTCACTAGATGAGTTAATGAGCTTTTTGGAGAGCAAATTCATAGCCCTTGAGCCTACTCACAAGAGAGAAAAAGACATCTCTTCTCAAACTAAGCTAACTTCAACCCCAGCAACTTGAAAAATAAAAGCTACGAGCCAACTACAATAGAAACAAAAAAGATCAGTGTGAGTGCAGCCTTACATCAAACTAGCTCCACAGTAGTAAATGATATTATAAATAACAATAGCTCTATCACTCGCGCGGTAAAAATAGTGGCATGGATATCGCGTTTCACTGCAGCGCTTCGACACGAAGAGACGGAACATGACACGTACTTATCAGTTACGGAAATAAACAAAGCGTATGAATTAATTATCAAGCAAGTGCAAGCGAAAGATTTTGAAAGCGACTTAGAACAAATTAAAAGCAAAGGTCATGTCCGGTCAAACAGCCAATTAGCAAATCTTCATCCCTACTTAGACAAAAATGGAATTTTAAGGGTGGGTGGCCGCCTTAGTCACTCAAACATAAACAGCTCAGCTAAACATCCGATTATTCTATCGAATCACAGCCGTTTCACCGATCTTATTATACACCAAGCGCACATCGTAACCCTGCACGGCGGGCCACGGTTAACCCTATCGTACGTAAGGGAGAATTATTGGATTCTTAGCGGAATGAGAACAGTCAAACGACAATTACGGCAATGTGTAAAGTGCCGACGCTTCAGCTCTGAAAAGCACCATCAAATTATGGCAGACTTACCTCGAGCTAGAGTCACACCTTCACGCCCATTCACGCATACGGGTGTAGACTTTACAGGTCACGTGGACCTTAAAGCAAGCAAAGGCAGAGGAATGAAGACCTACAAGGGATACGTGGCTGTTTTTGTCTGCTTAGCAACAAAGGCTATTCACCTAGAGTTGGTGTCAGACCTCAGCACTCCAGCTTTTCTCGCAGCTTTTCGCCGCTTCTGTGCTCGGAGAGGGACTCCCCGCCGTATGTACCGTGACAACGGCACAAACTTCATCGGAGCTAAACGAGCATTAGACAACGAGTTCAAAGAAATCATCAAAACTATTAAAGAGAACTTCTTCAGCAAGCTTAGCGACATGAACATTGAATGGTCCTTCAGCGCTCCAGCATTTCCAAGCGCGAATGGATTATTCGAAGCCGCTGTCAAGAGTTTTAAGCGACATCTGAAACGGGTCTTAGGTGAGCAGAAACTTACCTATGAAGAGTTCACCACCTTACTTCATCAGATCGAGGCGTGCCTGAACTCTCGCCCACTGGTCGCTCTTACAGAGAACCCTGAAGACAGCTACTTAACTCCAGGTCATTTCCTAATAGGTGACTCTTTACTATCAAAGCCTCAAACGGATCCAGATAACGTCAACTTACCTACTCGTTGGCAGCTAGTACAAACCATGAACAAGCATTTTTGGAAGCTATGGTCATCAGATTATCTTCAGCAGCTTCAGGTTCGCTCGAAGTGGAGAGTTCCTACGAAAAACTTAGCAATTGATGACATGGTACTGATAAAAGATGATAATTTACCTCCAGGTAAATGGGCACTCGGCAGGATTCAAGAGCTTCACCCTGGAAAAGATGGATACGTCAGAGTGGTATCTGTCAAAACTGAAAACAATACCCTCAAACGTCCTGTAATAAAGCTTGTACTATTACCTATCGAAACAACTAATAGCAATGACAACTCAAATAAGCATTCCCAGCAGCAAAATCAAGCACCTACTAGTTCAAAGAAAGAAACACGTAACAAGCGCAAAATTATCAAAAATTGCTTCGCCTTAACACTGCTTCTCTTCTCCATGTTAATATCGCCATCAACACAACATGACGTCACCTCCGCCAATACTACGGCATTAAACGACGGCAGAGCGCTATATTTCGACAAGGTTTCGAGCTTACAATATATTCGAGATGAGTGGAGGTTAATAGTCTATTATAATCTAACAGGCTACTGGCAAGCATTTACTGACATGGAGTCTTACGTGAGGCATCTACAGGGCATGACAAAGAAAGCTAGCTCACAATATCAGCAAATAACTAACCAGCTTACCCATGAACTAACCGAAATTGAACACTACAATCGGATACTAAAGAGTTCCAGCAACAAACGACAAAAAAGGGGTTTAGTAAACGGTGTCGGGAGCGTGGCAAATTACTTATTTGGAGTCCTAGACGAAAATTTCGCCATACAATACGCTAAGGACATCGAAAAGATCAGCTATAACGAGAACCACCTTAAAGAGCTTATAAAGAATCAAACATTAGTAATTGAGGCAGAGAGCAACATTATACAGCGCAACGAGCAAATTATGAACAAACAATTTTCACTAATGAATGAGCATATACAGAGTCTTTCATCAGAAATAAACCAAATTCGTTCCGATGCGAGCTACGGACTTTACGTTACGTCATCAGCTTTAGCAGCCAGCATGATACTTCAGAACCTGAAAAGTATCCAAAACTCGCTTATAGACACTGTAACTGACATCAGCCATGGCCGCATCGATACACATTTGTTACCAAGCGTACAGTTAGAAGAACAAATCAATTTTATATCAGGCCAGCTACAGGGTGACCTAAGGGTACCTATAGAAATGGGAAACATCAGAGAATTATATAAGCTACTCAAAGTATTTGCAAAGGTTTACAAGAAATACCTTATCATAGAAATAAAAGTTCCTTTAATCACAAATGAAATATACGAGCTCAATAAAATTATAAGCATACCTCAGAACCAAGGAGTAAAATCCTACCTGACTGTACCTTCTTACCCATACCTAGCATTTAATTTACAAAAGGACGCAGTCATATTTTTAACAGATTACGATCTACAAGCTTGTCTTCACTCTTCTGAAGAAAAAATACTGTGTTCCTTAGATAAGCCTACATACGAGTTAGATCTTCAGCAAAATATCTGTAATTTAACTTTAATAAATGCAGGCAAAGTTACAACACCCTGTATTTACGAGCATGCACCATGCGTCAATAGATGGATAAAGTTACATCGACAGAACGTATGGTTATATTCATGTTGCGATGAATGCAGCATTCGCACATTTTGCCCAGCTGATACGAAGATAAGCACAGTGACAGGCAATGGCCTTCTCGAAATAAGTCAAGGTTGCACTCTTAAGGGTGATTCATTCATAATTCACTCTCATAACAACTTTTTGCGAAAAGTAAATATTGCAACTAATATCGAAGCCCCAGAGATATCTATCTTAAATAGCGTCATTAATACCTCTGCACCAGCATACAACTTCACCGCAGAGAATCACGAGCAAACTTTTCATAAGATAATGGACGAGATAAACGTCCTGAAGCAAGAATCAGCATCCGATCTTAGCGTTCATGACATCCATCATTATTCTATCAGCTATGGAACGCTTGGATTACTGTTGTTACTTGGCGTCATAGCAGCCGTCGTTCGAGCAAGGAGGAGGAGGCATCAGCGCATAGAGCTTGCAGCATCTCCCGGGCGGGAGGCCCCGGTGAGCCGAGCATGCGCCGGTAGGGTTGTGACAAGTGAGCGACCCCGACCCCAACCGGTACCGCCGCGTGAGAGTGAGATTTGTGTCAGTGAGTTTAATGACTTAATTCAATCAGTGAGCATGGGCAATTTAAGTGATAGTGATAGAGGCACGGCGCCTCGAAAACCTCCGCGTTCAGTGTCAGTTCCTATCCCTACTGAATCTTTAAGTGAAGTTGTTAGGCCTAACGGAGGCCAATAAGCTATATTATAGTGCGTATAGTGCGGGACTTAAGAAAAAAAAGACTTGAACTTTCTCAATATTTTAAAATCGATTACATTTTAGCAGCATTAGTCTGTATTTATATGATATTTAATTGTTAATTTAATTTATAAGCTAACTGTCAATTCAATTTATAAGCTCTAGCTTTAGCGATTATTGTTTTCACCTACCTATCTTTAGCAAACTTTTAAGCAATGAGATGTTTTAAATAATTTAGATTAGCTTCAGCTTTTTGTACCATTGCTTCTTAAGACGTTTGTATGTTTACTATTTTTGGCTTTTGTCCTTTTTTCGGGTTGCCAAGATGTACGAGCTAGCGCACATACATACTTAAGTTATATACGTTTAGGTAATTTGTCGACTTGCAATTGACAATATTTCGCAATTAACCAGCGAGCTGTGGTGAAATCAATAAATCAGTGTACGATCAACACTCGTCGGGTTTGGTTATTTAGCTCTCTTCGGAGCCACCACCCCTAGCTAGCTACCCTTAGCATTTCTACCCCAACTTCAACATTAATGTATGGTGTATAGCGGTATACCATACATTATTTTGGTCTGGTCGATGGCGTTCCATCTGGACAGGATGCTGCGAAGCTCATCTTCTAACTCCCACTTCTCGCTAATGTCACTCACCTTAATGCTCGATATCATACGCTCAAATGCTCGAAAATTAGTTCTTTGACGGGACAAAAGCTCATTAATTTTCTTAGTTGAACCATTATTATCATGCTCTGGACTTTTATAAGGCGGATAAGCTGCTATTTTTGAACGAGTATCGGTGTAGTATACTTTCGTTCGCTCATAAATCGATTCCTGAAAGTATCTTTGAGATTTTACCTCAACCGCTTGTAATGTCGTATGGTTAAGCTCGAACTCTCCCCAGAGACTATCTAAGGATTCTAATCTTTTCTTTAGATACTCTGAAGTTTTTCGATGATGAGAATCTTTCTCGAAATTGGTGCCGATACGCTGGAGCTCAGTTAAAATTTCACCTTGCCGGGTGAATATGCTTTCAAACTGCGTCATTGTAGCTAGTTATGCAAGTAAAATATGAACGATCTTACTTGTATGCTGCTGCTTGGTTAGTCTCCTGACTCACGCTCAGGAAACCTGCTGCTGGTAGAGTCTGCTGGCTGACCCAAAAATGCTGCTGTGTGAGTCTCCTGACTCACGCGAAGAAAAGCTGTTGCTGTAGCTATTTTTCGGCACGAAAAAAGTTTTTCAGGCACAAAACTTTGCACTGAATAAAGCTAAAGTTTATGACACAGTCAATTGCTAAAAGTTCGCGAAGATTGTCCACGAACCGACCACGAGGTAGAGACACGTGGAACGATTTCTACACAACGCGCGCTAGGTCAAAGTACGTGCGCGGACCCGACGGAATTTTCACTCACGAAAAGTCCCGCTTGTACGTAAGCTCGAAGGACCAAAATAATGTATGGTATACCGCTATACACCATACATTAATGTTGAAGTTGGGGTAGAAATGCTAAGGGTAGCTAGCTAGGGGTGGTGGCTCCGAAGAGAGCTAAATAACCAAACCCGACGAGTGTTGATCGTACACTGATTTATTGATTTCACCACAGCTCGCTGGTTAATTGCGAAATATTGTCAATTGCAAGTCGACAAATTACCTAAACGTATATAACTTAAGTATGTATGTGCGCTAGCTCGTACATTGATGTTGATGTCACCACTAAGTATCACTTTACAATTTTTTGGAATACATTCCAATACCTGTTTTAGTTCCATTATAAACACAGAGATCTTATTAGTATTTTGTAATTTAGGAGGCCTATAAACAGATAACACATAGATATATTCACTACCATACTTAATCTTTAACACAACGCTTTCCGCTGCACTCATGTCTACGGTCTCAGGCGGTGTACATACTCTAGCAGTCAGGCGCGAGCGAGTGTATACCAACACACCACCCCCTCTCCGCCCCTCTCGTAGGTAGCTGTTCACTTCAAACCCATCAATATGGTATAAGGGCATATTTCAAACTACTTGTACATGCCGTAAAATTTACTGTCCCATGGACAATTATTTACTTTTTTATGTCTCTATATCCCTGAGATATTTTTTAGTTATTTTTAAATATTAAATTAATGTTTTTTCTGCTGATTTACATATATTAAACTAACAGTATTACATTTTAAATAAATAATGAATAATTTCAAAAATTGGCAATTTTATTGTTCAGTACTGTCCCATTTCCATTCACCAACTTTTGACCTGATATTCAACATTACTTTTCATAGAATATATTGTGGTTTCGACTTTTTTGTGTGTAAATATCTTTTTATCTTACGAATAAATACTAAATAGCTCTCTAAACCTTATTTAAGGAACATATTTTCAATATTAAATACTGTCCCATAATTTGGTTGTAACGGACATGTCCTAGCACCGTTACCGTGTTACAGGCGATATTTTTATGAATTTTTATACCAAATACGAATTGTATTTATCAAATAGTAACACTGTAATGAATCAATCAAACTTCACTCTATGTTGTCGGCCATTTTAACAAGATTTACGGGTGGAGTGAGCTATGCGGTATATAATCTATTTGGTTTCACGTCTGATTGTCCGGTCAGTAATTTGAATGTACAAAAAACAATTAATAATAAACTTACCTTCACTTTATACTGTCATACGTTTTAGCTATTTTGGAATTAAGATATAACCACAATAAGCCTTTTTAAACAATATTTTTAGGCGAGGAAACCATTTTCGGTAGTATGATGTGGTTCCGTTACGTCCTGTTCGTTACTTTAAAACCAGTAACGTATGACCCGGACCTAATCAGTAACGAATAGGACAGCATAAAGTTGCGTCTAAAACTGATGTCTGGTCCAAATATAACCTTTTATATTCAATGGGAAAAAAACTTAAGTTTTTATGGCTTTCTGATCAATAATACATGCAGCCAAGTTTCTCTGTATATCTTCATCTTTACTGTGTCCTGTTCGTTATGAGTAGGTCAGGTTACGTGACTGTCCCATAAAAAATTCCCCAATCTTTTTGATTATTGCCTATATTTATAGGAAATCCATTTATTTATCAATATTAAAAATAACTTTCATATAGTGAGATCAAATAGCTAAGAAAACTAGTGATTAATTAGCCTAAGAATATGATTATACCACAAAGTAAAAGATTAAGATTTTTTATTAGGTAACGGTAAGGACTAATTAAATGCAAAAATAATAAATAAATAATTTTCTAAAAACAGTACGTGATTATTAAAAGATAAAGAACTTATTTGTTTTCCCAATAAATGTATTAAAACATGAAATTTAAAGTTTGTTTTAGAATTATAACCATTTTTCTCTTGGTAACGAACATGACAGAATTCAGAGAACTTTTTAGGTTTTTCTTTGATTAGATCATAATTATTTAAAATTGATCGGTTCTTTAAATGAAAATACAAAATTTATCTATTAGGCTACTTATAATTGCTAAAAATATACTAATGTAATCAACTTTGATAAAATCATGAATTTTTCAATAGCGTACAAGTAAATTGAAAAATGCCCATAAACATAAATAATCAAAGCTAATGTTTGGTTCTGTTAAGATTATTATATCTATTCTTTTTTTGCAATTATTTAAAGTTATAAGTAAATTGTTAAAGTTTTTATGTAATGATCTTATATTGACATGTAATATGCATAGATCTAGACTATTATCTAATGAAGATATCCATGAATCCGTGCTAAGAGCAGTGCTTTCTTGCACTTGACTATTTGTAATAAAATTAAAGTTGTGGTCTGCGAATGAGAAAGACTAAAAAACTTATTATAAACTAAGTATACAACTATTAAGTAATAAAGGTAGGTATTGAAGTATTAGGAACAACAACATAGATCACTAGAACCAAGGTAGGTAAACATATATTGTTCATCCATCAGCACACAGCTCTTGGAGATCTTGTTCCGATCGGATCCATTGAGCCTTCTCATTCTCACCTTCTTTCTTCACCAAGATTCTCCCGTTAGCTACCCATATAAACTTGAATACTTTCTTCAGTTGGTTCTTAGTCTTCCATAGAAGTTCCCTAGTGAATTTATTCAGGTCTTCATTTATAAAAATGTTACTGTTGGATGTCCCACCTGTAATGATATCGCTTGTAAGAAGCGGGCGAATTCGTCGTTGCGTCAGCCAAGCATCTCGTGGGCTACCCGTCCGCTTGCTTGTTTTGTCTGAGACCCCTCCGTCGGCGGATCCGACCGAACCCTCAGCCGGGCGGAAACCAACCATGATCGAAGGAAATTTGCCTTGCTTGCGTGGTGGAGGCAGTCTTTTAGCCCACACAATGTCCTCAGTCGGTAACTTCAGGGTAGATCCTATTTTCTTTGCTATTTCTAGCACATTCTCGCCTGACATTTGTTCGACACCCACAATTTGTATATTATTCTTGCGCGAAGCTTGGTCGTATTCATGCAGTTTTTGTTCCAACGCAGCGTTGCACTTCTCTAAGTTTGCATACTTGTTGGACAAATTACCAACAACTTTGTCCATTTTATTGACCTTAGTTTTCAATCCTTCCTGTTCGATTACGACGTTATCATACTTGCTTGACAACAAGGACAAAAAAAGTGTCATGTCGGCGAGTTGTTTTTTGACAGTAGGGATGCATTTAACCTTATTTAATATTTCGCGAAGCATCTTTTGATTATCCATCAAAAAGTCCTCCTGCTCCTCCTCGGATTCCTCTACATCTTCATCTTCGCAGTTATGGCAGTAGATCCTTGATTTTCCTGCTTTCATGTCGGCGGCTAAGCCACTCACACAAGCTCGATGAAAAGTACCTCCGCACGGTCCCTGGCATACAAAATGAGATCCTCGCTTAGCTAGCGATTTTTTACATTTTAAACACTGCATATTATCGCGGTTATCGTGCTCTCGCAGCTCATAGAACACAATATTCTCAAGTTCTGAAAATATCACAAAATATGCGTATGCACAACCACAGATTATATAACGCGACCAGAGATTATGTAACACGCGCGTCCAGACGACCCTTCCTTGCGCCGGTGCGAGCGAGACTGTTAATAAAATAATTATAACCCGAAAAATTAAAAATTTTTCTTTACAAAAGTGCAGAATGATATTCGTTAAATATAAAGTAGTGATTGATTGTTACTTTTCATGTATTATGGTTTACATTTTTAACAGATTATCAGGTTACATTTGATATTGTTTTATAAAGTGAGCAAACGAGCAGGTGGGCCACCTGGTGGTAAGTGGTCACCACCACCGCCCATAACACCCACTGTCTTATTTGATGTCTCAAAAATTATATTTTATCACTCGGTAATATTCAACAATTGGGTCAAAGTTTTTTCAGCAGCAGCATTCTTTTTGTTTGTTTCCAAAATAAACCTTTTTTCATTTCTTACTTCTTGCTTTCCAGAAAAGCCCAGGGAATTCTTGAAAATCACCGGGTGATAAAATATCACTTTTGAGATAAACTGTTGAAAGGTAAATCAGAATACATGAAAATTAACCATCAAGGACTGCTTTATATTTTAAGAAGATCAATCTCAACTTTATAAAACAAAAATCTATGATTTTTAATTTTTTGAGTGATATTTTATCACCCGGTGATATTCAAGAATAGTAACCCAGGTACGTTGCATGCCTCATCATCAAGAAGCAAAGCAATTAATAAAATTTGACTTGTATTTTATGATTTATTGTTTATTGATAAACAAAATTCATTATAGGTGCGACATGTTACAAAATAATCGAACAAATATAAGATTTTATTTCTTATTTCTGACTTAACATTATTTTCACTCACATGGAATAACAATAATTTAAAAATATGGACTTGCTGTTGTACTTTGCCTCATTTATACGTTTCTTAATATTATGGCCCAAGTTTTTGTCACTATCTTTTTACTCAAATAAACTATCAATACTCACAAACATTAATATGTTGTTCATTCTCACTACTTATTGAACAGCCCTCGTAACATCAGCTGTCTCTTTGTCCATCTATATTTGCGATCCGTCTGGCTGTCCGGGAACAACAGGTTGATACAGGTTTTTGTTGGTATTCTTCTAAAAACTCATCATCAACCAACTTCATTTGGGTCTAATTGCGAGCCACCTACTTTTTAACCGACTTCAAAAAGGCGGAGGTTCTCTATTCGATCGTATTTTTTTTATTATTATTTTTTAAAATGAATGAATCACTCTTACCTACCAAGTGACATCTGTCCACATCTGAAACTTTTTTAAACAAATTCCAACCCAAGGGCATCACATAAAATCTCTCAATAATGCCCGGCACAAAACTTTGATGCTGACCGTAAATGGCTCGAAATATCTATCGCGCAGGGCAGGCGTGTGAATTATTGGCTTCCCGCATGTCGTCAATAAGAACGCAGCAAATAACCGGCAGCATCAGATGTACTAATTTCCTATTATTGTACAACAGTACAGGTTCCGTTGTTTTGTTTGATTTTCTTTTAAAACTAATGCAAGCTGTTTTTAGGGTTCCGTACCTCAAAAAAATAACGGAACCCTTATAGGATCACTTTGTTGTCCGTCTGTCTGTCTGTCAAGACCCTTTATCTCACGAATGGGTAAAGGTATCAGGTTGAAATTAATACCATATATTAGGATCCATGAACCACACAAGATCTGAAAAAGTCAATTTTGTACAATGACGCAATCAAAAGATATGGCATTTTATGTCCTCATCTCCATACATTTATTCAAAAATGCAAAACCTACAGGGTACTTCCCGTTGACCTAAAATTATGAAATTTGGCAAGAATCTAGGTCTCACAGTATAAATAATGGGAAAAGTCTGAAATCATTAAATGTTACAACTTTTCTCACAACTAATGATAACCAATTGTGGTGAGCTCCCGTCTCGAGCACATTCATATAAGACAGGGGTCAAGTTGGATGGTCGCAGAGGCGATTTTTGTTTTAGTTCTATTTAAAAAACGGAACACTTACAAACTTGAAAATTGGTATGTTTATAGTGCATAAGCTATAAAATAACAACAAATAATAAAACTTGGTCAAGTGCGTGTCGGACTCAAAAAATCTAGCACATTAACTTACTGAAATTTCAACTAAAACAATTATGATTATGTGGTGGTACGGAACCCTCAGTGCGCGAGTCCGACTCGCACTTGGCCGGTTTTTATTCTCTTTCATGTTTAGATTCAGATATCTTCATCATAATGTTATTTCATCATAATATTCTTTGGGACAAGTTGTTCAGTTTTATGGGCAGATTCTGCAGATTCACATCCCACAATACTGATGTGGTTGTACCTTTTTAGTTTCATTTGTGTTCAAATATCGTACATTACAGCCACCCTACTTCATACGTAAAACAGTTTGGCTTTTTCATAGAAAAATTAAAGGAATAATGCATACCCATGGAAGAATATTGCGCAAATGAGCTACAGGGGGTTCAAAAGTGGGTCGAAACGGTTCGTGTAAATAGTGCACGGCATGCGAGTGGCCTGTTGCGGGAACTTGGCCTGCGCACTGCCGTGCGCTTAGATGTCTACGGGCTACAGTACTAATATAGGCCAGTACCCTTTGAACCGTAGGAGCTGTATTATTTACTTTATTACAGGTTACCTAAAAACTATAAAACAATGAAAAGTTAAAAGTAAGGGGGGTCCCCATACAAGAAACGTGTTTTTTGGTGTCTTTTCGTTTTAGGTCCCCATACAAGAAACGTGTTTTTTGGTGTCTTTTTGTTTTAGGTCTATCGTATAAACGGGAACACTTACTCGTACTAGCTTAAAAATTGGTATGTTTCTAGTGCATAAGAATAACAATTAATAGAAACTGGTCAAGTTCAAGTCAGCCTCGCGACCATTTAATACACGTCTGCTCGACTAAGGGACGCGGACGCGCCCTGAATAAGACGGTATTTTACCTTAGTGGTACGGTATCCCTCGGTGCACGAGTGTGACTCGCACAGAGCTGATTTCTTTTAGTTACATCGCGTTTTATCTAGTTAAAACTAGTTTACACAGAGTGCTTTTGTTACGACTAGAAACTATAATTATACCTAATTAAAATTTGAATTTTAGTAAAAAATAGTTCTAACTTTGAACCTTAGCAAAAACTTGTTATTAAACTTGTTAATAAGTTAGGTTTTGAAAAATAAGTTAGGTTTATTTCTCTTCTGGCACTTAAATTCTGAGAGTTTGAATTATAAATAGTTTTAAGTGAATTAATTCGACATAATGAGTTTTGTCTAGTTACAACTAGTCTTAACTGACGTTAATTTTTGAGCAGTATTAAATTCTAGTAGTGACCTAGGAATTTAGCAAAACGAGTTTTACTATAAAAAACACGTAACTAAAAACGGGGTTTGAACTGTAACATTTACATGCCTTTATTGCCAGAACGCATCTGCTTCGGTCCGCGTACACTGGATCAGACACGCACATAAAAATGTTTCTTCATGTCCATGGTTTGAATGTTTACTTCCCAAAATTTTGCTACCACTAAGGCAAAAGGTGTCGCCTTATAAACATCCTCAACAATAGTTCAGGTGGAGGGGCACAGTGGGCAGGAAAGCAAATGTGCCATGTTTTGAGATTAAGGCTGCCCTTCAACCAGGACTGCGTTAGGTTAGGTTAGATAGCTACCAAGGAGCTGCAAAATTCCAACCAATAGAATTGATCCATTTTGAGAGCGCACTTGACAAGCTAGGAAAATGTCGTAATTCTATTGTTAGTAATTTTCCCAGCTCACAGTTTAGCGCATACTTTTCCCGCACAGCACTGGTGGAAACGCAACGTAGGACTGCTTCATTTTTGAACGCAGCTTTAAGCTAAGAAAATAGGGCAATCCTATTATCATCCTTATTTCGATTACAAATGAGTTTATGCTGAACCCCGGCGACCTTGAACCGTCGGTTATATAATTGTAATATCATTGCCTTGAACACCCTGAGAAGTCTCCAACACTGCCTGCCACTGAGCAGCTTCCGGTGGCAGGGTTCCGTACAAACTTATAACAGAATATAATAAGTCATTTATTCATCTACTCGTATATCCTTATACTAAAGCATACTACACAATAGGATGAAAGAAAGAAGCCTCAGCATTAGTGCTGCTTTTAAGTCTTCACTTACAATTTACAGAATAATAAAATATATATAAAATTTAACACATAAATGCCACAACAGCAGGCTTTAACTTGATCTTTTACAATTTCCTAATTGCTTGTAGATTTTTGCAAGTTGAGTAGCCATAATCTGCACCCCTTTTTGAAAGAATTTAACGATCTACAATTTTTCACTGAAGGAGGCAGATCATTCCAGCATTTACAAGTTGCTAACCGGTAACTCCCCTTATATGAGGTCAAACGAGAAGGTGAAAGTTTTAAGTTAGGAAAACGCATTGATCGAGATCCTGTTTGTCTACGAGTATCACTCCACATTAATTTATTTGCGAAGTAAACTTATTCCAGTCTAAATAAGAAAAAGTGTAGAATTAATTCAGACTGTTGCAAATTCTCATGGAATCGTTAAATGACAAAAAGAGGAGTCCATGCCTGATTTGCACCGTTTCTGGTGCATATGGAACGCTCCTTAATATTAGATTAAAACTTTGAGTGGGAGTAAATTTTGAATAGACAAGTTGTACTTGATACAAGAATTGCTGCATATAGAGACTGTCTTACTGCATTAAGAACTTTAATTAAAACTACGTGCAGGGTAGGAATAATTAGCAATTACCGAGTAATTTAAAAAATTCTGTCGACCCTCTCTATAACTATGATGGTTATCCTAAGGAATTTAAGTATAGATTACAGAAAGCGCAATTAGATGTTAAGAACAATTTAATGAATAGTAAAATAATAGAAAACTAATATACGATAAGAAATGTAATGCACTAACATACAACCCAGGTGATTTTGTACTTTTGAAAAACCAGATAGGTAATAAATTAGAACCAATTTATACTGGCCCTTACAAAGTCATCAAAGATGTTTCACCTAACGTAGAGATTTTAAAAGATTTTAAATCATACGTAACACATAAGAATAATACTAAGTTATTTGTAAAACAGTGATAGATAGAAAATGAGAACATTATAAAGTTGATTGAAATGTAAAAAAAAATGTGTTTTAGTTTAAGTATCAGTTGCGTTCGTCACATTTTTTTTTTCTCTTTGCCTGTGGAGGTGAAGGAGTAACTTTTCGGGGGAGGTTTCGCGCGAGTCCAACTCGCACTAGACCGGTTTTTTTATGACAGCTACCCTCAAAATAAGAGCCACCCTAAAAAGAAGCCTAGCGGCTTAACGACAGGTCCGAATGACACCAAATTTTAAATTAAAAAGTTTTAGGCAAATTCATTAAGAGTAGTTTCTTGCTGGCTCTCATTCTGAGGGTAGCTGTCATACAAAAAAAATAATAATAATTGCGATTATCTCAAAAACGGCTATAACGATTTTGATGAAACTTTGCATGACCGAGAAAGGTATCTTACGGTAATATTCATTGTTCTGCAAAAAATTATAAAGTTTGTTCCAATACAACCAAAATGTTGATAATTATGTTTTTTAAGGTACTTGCGGCAAGAAATTTCTAGTCAACCCTAGGCCGTTATATGAACCCATGTGTAACCTTCCATATAGACCACATTTCGTTGAAATAACAGATAGGTGCATAATCTTGCTGTGGGGTCTTATACTATAACACCCTGTAGTTTGTGAAGCCACATCTCGCTATGTTTTCTCTACAGCAGTCAACTTGAGTTCGCCGACGGTTAAGCGACTTCAAAGTTGGCCTCTGCAGATTGTGACCAGGTGGCAGAGTTTCCGTTGGTGTAATATCTATAGATGGGACTGAGCATCACGCGACCCACAGTTGCTTTCATGCCGAGCTGAAGAAAATAATAGTGTACGGAGATGAGGATCTAAGAACTCTTACTTACACTCCAGCGTGTCTGTGGCGCTTACTATACAGACCAGCGACAAGGTGAGGCCACCTTTGACGACTGCCGATGAAAGCTGCGCGCGACCCTCGACAAAGGGGTGTACATAATATGCAGCATATACCTTAAGTGTTTTTCTTTGTGTGTTCTTATGTTTATGTGTGCAATAAAGAATTTATTCATTCATTCATTCATTCATATAATACGCATTTCGATAATGATGTGATAAATGTGCAGCTGATAGTTGGCATCGTGACCGTGACGTCAAACATCAGTCGCAAAATATTTGCTGCGTAGTATGTGTTGCATTTTATTGCGCGCTCGAATACGTCACGTTTGGAAAACGTTAAGTTCTTTCTGTTTGGCCTATTGAAGTCGATAAAACTTAATTTTATATATTTTTGAGTTTTATGAAGGTAAAGTATTTTGTGCCACTATTTTGTGCCACAATTTTGCTTCACGCGGCGTGTCGCCAACTATCGGCTGCACATTATTGACTGCGTATTAAATGTTGCACATTCTGCTGACGCACATTATGCCTACCGACGAATGCCGGCAACAGCTGCGCACGACAGTCGTCGCCTCATCTGGTCGCTGAAGAAAAGGAGTGATTGTCGGGGATCTTGAGTAAATTTTGTTAGGTATACAGGGTTACTTTTGAACGAACCTTAAACTGAACGACATTTTTTTGCTTCCAAACCATGCATTAGCAATACTTAGAAGCATTTTTAAGGAATGACAATAATTGCTTTTTCGATCCATGCTTTTTTAGATAAGTAGGTACTTGTAACACAAACTTATGAATGAGTTAAGCCTTGATCACACACATACCGAGCAAACGGGCGAGACAGTAAAATGTTTCTCGGCCGAGACAGTGATGTAATAGTGGTCAGCCTACGAAAGATAATACCGCATTTTGATGTACAGGATTGCCGTTTGGTACACAGGTACTTTAGGATACAACAATCATTTTTTCCGGCAGCTCTTAAAAATACTCCCGGGATTGGGGCAGCTATGAAGTCATAAATTTTTTGTATGCGATTTGATTTTTTTTTGTTTAGAAACTTATCGTGTGTGATATCAAATGAAAGGGCTTCATGCCGGTTCCAAAAATATACTACACCATTACTTTTCGGCCACCTGTTTTGTAAAAACCTTAGAAATATTTTCAAAACATACCAAGTTTGGGCTCCTCCAGGCAGGAGACAAAGTTTTTGTAAAACATACGCCAAATGTCTCGTAATATATTCATGTCTAACGTCAAGAAGTAAATTTTTAAAATATTAATATTTACTATTTTTTTTGAATTTTTTTCTTCAGTAAAAATTTGGCCAGACTTGTCTGAATTTTTTGAAAGTTATCGAACTATACAGTACTGTGCTGTTTTTATTGTGTTTTTCGCACGATTTCTTTCCCGATCCCCACTCCTTACTACACCTGTGAGAGGATCTGATGATACGGTGCGAGCCAAAAGTGAAAAGACACTCTCTTTGATCTCTCCCACTGCTGCTGCTCTCTAAATTATACAGACGACGAAGAAGAAGACATTTAACTTTCTTCTATCAACTTCCACTACCATAAAACACAATACTCGTAACAGCTAGTTCAGTAAAGCAGAGTTCAAAATTTTTATCTCAGAGATAGGTATGTCCAACTTTTTACTGAAGAAAAAAATTCATAAAAAACAGGAAATATTAATATTTTGGAAATTGTCTTTTTGACGTTAGACATGAGTATATTACGAGACATTTGGCGTATGTTTTACAAAAACTTCGTCTCCTGCCTGGAGAAGCCCAAACTTGGTATGTTTTGAAAATATTTCTAAGATTTTTACAAAACAAGTGGCCGAAAGGTAATCGTGTAGTATATTTTTGGAACCGGCATATAATGCCCTTTCATTTGATATCACACACGATAAGTTCCTAAACAAAAAATTTTCGTATCCCATACAAAAAAAAAGTAACGTCATAGCTGCCCCCACCCCGGGAGTATTCTTTAGAGCTGCCGGAAAAAATAATTGTTGTACTCGTAACCTAAAGTGCCTGTGTACCAAACGGCAATCCCGTACATCGATTTGCGGCTTTCTATCAATATGAGCTTTGTACATTTAATTGTCCACTATAAGAAAGAAGCTGTGACACGTGTTTTGAAATTAGCACAGTCATTTCAGTTTTATTGAGACGTTCGGACACGATGGATCGTAAAAAGATTATTAGAAAATATACAAAGTTACTCATTTTACTATTAGAAAAATTACTGCAGAAGAATTAAAGGAGTTATTGGAAAAAGAGCGACGCTGGACAAGACCACGCATGTTGACAAGATCAGATTTTGGCGCTACAAACACTGTTTTTAATTAATTAGGGGTAGAAGATCCTGCAGAATTCAGAATGCTTCTGAAAATGGATATACAACATTTTGACACAACGTTAGAAAATATTACTCCATTGAAACAAAGGGAAGATACAGTCATGAGAGAAGCTATAGCCGAGTGGCGAGACAGTGCACGTTCAGACCTGCCGAGTGAGCGAGCGAGACAGTGCGGGTAAGCGGGAGGGTGGACACTCGGCCTAGTATGTAGAACGGAGGCCGAGCTACTGTCTCGCCGCTTCGTTCGGCCGAGCGCTCGGCCGAACGCACTATCTCACCCATTTGCTCGGTACGTGTGATCAAGACATTAGGTTTTGAAAAATTTGTCAAGTGTTCAAAACTTAAATTATAATAATCATTTCGATATAAAATATAAAAATTATTTCGTGTAGTAAGAACTAGTTTTGACTGATATAATTTTTTTTTTGTAACAAAGGCATATTGGTCAGGTGTTCAAAAATAACCCGGAAAATTGTTTGACACTAACTTCACCAGCGTTTCGTTGACTGCGTTCTGCGTGCTCCAATTTATAATCCAGGCCCAATGAGACATAGTTCTTCTCCAAAATATGTAAAGAAGGAATACTGTTAACAAAATGATTTCGTAAGTGGTTGGGCTTTTGTGCATAGTCCGTCTGGGGAAGTACCACCCCCTTACCTGTTTCTGCCTCGAAGCAGTAGTGTTTGCACTGTTGTGCTTCGGTTTGAAGAGTAACGGATCCAGTGAAATTACTGGCACATGGAACAAAACATCTTAGTTCTCAGGGTGGGCAACGTCAAAGTATGTCACTAATACGACAGTAGGTGATATGGGCGGTGGAGATCACTTACCATCAGGTGGCCACCACCTGCTCGTTTGCTCACTTGTAACATTAAAAAAGAATAGTTATTTGTTATGCAAGGCAGCAAAAGCGTTATTTGGCGTGAGTGCCTTGTATTGAAACCTGAGCAAGCGAAGGATTCTAGAATTGAACCACGAGCGAAGCGAGTGGTTCGAAAGAAGAATCCTGAGCGTAGCGAAGGTTTCAAGGCACGAAACGCAAAATAACTTTGCTGCCGAGCGAAACACAAAATTTTTCACCTCACTAAAGCGAGGAAGCAGCCAGTACCGCAGCGTGGAGGTCTGCCATACTGCATCACGTTCGAATTTCAAAAACCTTTTGCCCGCTAGCGGCCAAAAATCGCTTTTGGCCGCAGAAAAACCTTTTGCCCGCTAGGGGCCAAAAATCGCTTTTGGCCGCAGAATTTAACCGACAAAACAAATGTTTCCGAGCTTTGGAGGTGAAAAAAAGATTTCCATGCTTACAAATCTCTATACAAAAACTCGATAAATTTTATTTGATAAAAAAGAAATTACTGTACCACAGAACAAAGTAATAGTACCATCATACAGAATGGACACTCTCCGCCCTCCTTGCAAACGACCCCGCACGCACCCGCCCACGTGATTCTCGTGGTCCTTCTGATAGGGCCGCCAGACTATGCCCATCGTGCTGCTTCTCGCTTTGCCCCTCGCGCTGCCGCGATGTTGCTCTCTCTAGCCACATACTCCTCTACTCGCGCGATTAATCGCGACGCTCCGCACTACGTCTCTTGCCATTACTACACGATGGACGTCGAAACTGTGGCAGGATGCGCGCTATGTATTTTTAGTAAAGCTAATTATACCAATTTCTTCTATAGAAATATACGCTGTACTAAAGGAGTTGATGTATGACATCTATTTATCTAAATAAGATTAGATTGTTAATTATTGTAAATCGTCCGCAAAAATTTCAAAGGGCAAAAGCATGAAGAGTATAATATAGTGGATAGGTACGGAATGTTAACGTTTTTTCATTAGACCATTCTTCTGCTGTTGGCAGCGACATGATTTGACGCGTGAAATCGACGTGCTTCCGTGACCACCGCTCGATGCAGACTGCGTCCGAGGGCAGAATGTGGCTGCCTACTCGCGCTCATATTGCCGGTCCTTTGACTCGCGCCCGAAAAACCGACAATCAAGGTATCGATGGGCATGACGAGGAGCAATGCGTGCGGCATGACGAGTAACGCGGCCACACTACGTCTCTGCCTCCTTCCCTCGCTACTTCCCACGCCACTCGACGAGTGTCTGGCCGGACTATTAGAGTCTTTTGTATTGAACATGCGAGCCAACGTGACCTTCCAATTTTAAATTCGTAGTGTCCGGGGCGCGACTCTACAGCAGCGTAGCTGTACAGCAATATATATTTTACCGGAAATGAATAAAAAACCGACCAAGTGCGAGTCAAGGTCACACACCGAGGGTTCCGTACCAGTATATGTATAGGTATAAATACCGTCTTAGTCAGAGATGGGCAGTCGCGCATAAGTATATTAAATACGCGCAAGTTCGACTTACACTTGGCCAGTTTATATTACTTGTTGTTATTTTATAGCTTATGTACTACCGTTTTTACGTCAGAGCTAAAACAAAAAAAAAAATACCAAAATCACTTAAAAGACGTTTGTAGTCAGGAAGTCCCCTTTGATTTTTTATTTTTATTGTAGTGGCAACAGAAATACATAATCTGTGTAAAATTCAACCGTCTACCTACTACGTTTCATTAGATGCAGCCCGCTTACTCCAGCAAAATTGTTCAATTCAATTATTTTATTTCAGATGAACATCCATAATAGGTTAGTAATAATAAGAACTTATCAACTAATGTTAGTACTTACATTAATAATATTACAAATATGTACTTCGTTTTGGAAGCACATGCAATATGGTCCAGTGCTAAATAAAAGAACCCTGCACCATACCCGCTACTATATTCAGGAGACTGAACTGACTGAACTGACGCATCAGTGAAGCCACTCTGTTTCGCCTTATGGCGGCAAAACCACAGATTAAATAAAAGTAAACTAACGTTTGCAAAACTATCAACGTGTGGTGTGCCTCCGCGAACATCCCTGATGCGCTGAAAAATCGTGGCAGCCGCAACAGCATCCTATAGTTATTTGTTATGCAAGGCAGCAAAAGGTTTATTTGGCGCGAGTACCTCGTATTGAAACCTGAGCAAGCGAAGGATTCTAGGATTGAACCACGAGCGAAGCGAGTGGTTCAAAAGAAGAATCCTTAGCGTGGCGAAGGTTTCAAGGTACGAGACGCAAAATAACTTTGCTGCCGAGCGAAACACAAAATTTTTCACCTCACTAAAGCGAGGAAGCAGCCAGTACCGCAGCGTGGAGGTCTGCCATACTGCATCACGTTCGAATTTCAAAAACCTTTTGCCCGCTAGCGGCCAAAAATCGCTTTTGGCCGCAGAAAAACCTTTTGCTCGCTAGGGGCCAAAAATCGCTTTTGGCCGCAGAATTTAAGCGACTTAACAAATGTTTCCGAGCTTTGGAGGTGAAATAGTTATTTGTTATGCAAGGCAGCAAAAGGTTTATTTGGCGCGAGTGCCTCGTATTGAAACTTGAGCAAGCGAAGGATTCTAGGATTGAACCACGAGCGAAGCGAGTGGTTCAAAAGAAGAATCCTGAGCGTGGCGAAGGTTTCAAGGCACGAGACGCAAAATAACTTTGCTGCCGAGCGAAACACAAAATTTTTCACCTCATTAAAGCGAGGAAATGTTAACATAATGCAAGAATAGCAATTCAAATATAAGAAATAATTACTCAAACGTTTTAACGTAAGGGCATAATACCTATATAATGGTACTGACGGCAGCAAGCAAGTGGAAACATAACCAGTATAACCTGAACCAGCGCTTCGCTACAAACCTCCGTACCCAGAGACCAGCTCAAGGTCAAAGAGTTTTCACGGACGAGTGGCCATGTATAGATAAAGAATACTAGACATTAAAAAGGAAATCACTATAATTAAATTATTATTATTTTTGGGACTGCTGTGCTTATGTTCGTGACTCTACCTATAAACTACTTGATAAATTTGCGGAACAAGGTTCATTTTCATTGGATTTCAATATGGAGACAGAGGATAGGCAGTGGCAGGCAAATCTATTTTGTATTGCGTTGATTTGAAGTCAAAGGGCGAGTCCATTAATCTGGGCAAGAGAACAAAAAAAGGCGATCGAATTTTAAATTTACTTTTCATTATCAGCCAGTACCTTACCCACCAGGCATTCACTATTCATAATACTATTTGTTTCTTTCCTATAGCTGCATCCCTCTTTCTCATCTTGAAAACGATAGTGCGTGCCTGGTTTTACAAGCGGCCAGTACTGCAGCATACTACAAAATAATAAGTACATCGCGTTCGAATTTTAAAAACCTTTTGCCCGCTAGGGGCCAAAAATCGCTTTTGGCCGCAGAATTTAACCGACAAAACAAATGTTTCCGAGCTTTGGAGGTGAAAAATATATTATTGTAGCTGGTGCCCGCGACTTCGATTGCGCAGGTTTATAAATTTGTAGCCTATGTATTATTCTAGCTATATTATTGTAAAGTTTCATTAAAATCCATTCAGTAGTTTTTACGTGAAAGAGTAACAAACATCCATACTTACAAACTTTCGCGTTTATAATATTAATAGGAAGGATATAGAACTTTGAGATTATTATTATTATTTTATTTGTGCACAATTCCTTTTTTCGCTGGACAAATGAATTAGAAGCTGCTTAATCTCACATGGTTTGACAATTTGCATGCAATCTTGATTTATATTGCGCTGTTCGTTTTTTGTTCATACACTTTAATAGTGTGCTGGGGGGTGATCGTGGTAATTTCAAAAACATTACTAAAACAAAAACGTTTGCCTCAAAAGTTATGTTAAGTCGTAAAGAACTACGTGTTTTAGGCAAACGTTTTTATTTTGGTAATATCGTTGAAATTACCACAACTACCCCCTGCTCTTTTTAATTATAGCCATTTTACACTAATTGTTTTAGGGTTTTTACTTGCAAGTTGAAAACAGTGCATCTTATACATAATAAATACATTTATCTTTCTGTCACAAACAACATGAGAGTTAGCGTGCAATTAATAGATACCTGGTAAAGTTACTAAAATATAGTTAAAAGATCTAGCTTATGAGAGACTGGAGCCTAAACTAGGTCAGGCACGGTACCTGTAACTTAGGTCTACAGGACCCACTCTTGCGGAGATCACTCTAGCAAAATTTACTGATATTATTTTTGACCATTGTAGGTGCTAACAAAATTAACTAGTGTATTAACAATAAACCAATTTAACCGGCCAAGTGCGAGTCGGACTCGCGCACCGAGGGTTCCGTACAAACCTGTACGTATCTAAGTAAAACTTTCCGCTACGGAATTTCCACAGGTGTGTCGCTGCACTTACACTTTTTTCCATATCCGGTAAAGGAATCAGAATTATACCTATAGGTATTTATTTATTACCTAAAGTCATTATCCCAAAACTGTATATAGTTATGTAGGGGCTGTCGAAGTATTGCATTATCTTTAGATCCAAGCAATAGTCTTGAACAAGTGTAAACGGGCATAGATGAGTTTCACTGCTCCCCTCGCATTCAGGACATATAACTGTGTGCCACTGGTAATACGGCCGGTGCACATATTTTATATGGGACTTTGTATCAAGCATATCCGGGTGTTTGCAAGTATAATTTCTGAAAGAGAAAAAAGAAGGAAAGAAAAAAACTGGACAAGTGCGAATCGGACTCGCGCACCAAGGGATCCGTGACTAACCCGCTGAGATATGTTACAAGCTTTTGCCCTTGGATTTTTAAACTTCCACGTCCACTCATGCCTGCACTCCTCTTTGATTATGAAAAAACTTAAAACGGGACCTCACGTTAATTGGTTTTAATTTGTTGGACGAATGTTTTTTAACTTTTTATTTTGTAGTCCTTAGGCCATTAAATAATAGGTCTTTACCTATGAATTTGCCGTTTTGTTTGGCGAATTTTAGGTAAACTCAATTTTCAGTAATACTAACATTTTTGCATTTTTCTTAGGAATTATAAATCCAATTTTTTAATTTTTTTTAAGCATTATTGGGAAGACATTAAGCTAAGAGAAACTTTAATTTAATTTTCCAAAAATATTATCTGTACAAAAATATAACAAATCTAATGATGAAATCGGACGACATTTAAGACGAACAATTTTCGAACCTTTAATTTTATATATCAAACTTAAAATAATACTCAATTTTATGCGTAAAATGATAAAAATAGCATTAGAATTATAGGAATTATGATCTCATTAATCTGTAAGAAAATTTCGGCAATTTCATAGGTAAAGACCTAATATATCGGTATAATTTGGCGGTTTATATTTTTCTTTTTACCACAGTTAGGTTTATTAGGATGATTGCTGTCTGAAAGTGGTAGCTGACCAAAATAGTGTTAATCCAAGAGTTCAGATATTATCCATATATCGGTATAATTTATAAATGTGTGCTTTAAGTTATTTTTTATGCAGATGTTTAAACACATAAAAAGTAAAATTCAGCATTTTCTATCTTGGATTCGTTGTAATTTTATCAAACTACCACTTTGTGACTGTCGTCAATGGGCTTACTCTTGACATCGATTTAGTCATGAGGACAGAGATGAGGTCGACGATGGGATGAGCTTGCTCAGAAGAAGCCTATTCACTCGCGACTTGATCTAACTTTGTGTAAATGAAAACTTTGACCCATATATGGATAACATTATTTTTCATTTTTCTTTATTTTTGGCTAGCTTTAGTATTGCTTAAAGACCTTTTAATTTCTTGATTCTAGGTCAACGGGAAGTACCTTATAGGTTATGGTTTAGTTCATTAATATACAGGGTGTCCAGTAAGTACCACGACAAACTTAAGGAGAAGCAAGGTGTAAGGGTCAGCTATCATCCAAAAAAAAATACTTTGTAAAAGTGTCATAGTTTCTGAGATACTGTTTTTTTTAGAAAATATCGAATTTAACACTTTTTTCTTCTATTTTCTTCAGCTGTGTGCGGAAATACAGTGATAATTCGTTTGTTTCTTCTGTAAAATGTAGCCTGTTGGTGGTTCTTCCATATTCAATCAATATTTTGTTAAAATTTATTATGTAACCATAATCAAATCAGGTTATTTGTGATTTTATTTTTTGGTCTTTAAATTATCCTTAACTTTTATCTACTGTGGTGAAAAAAAAGTATATTGAGCTATCGCTGCACATAGCCCTATAAATTTGCTTATTTCATAGGAATTTCAAAAAGGTATCACATCAATTATCTTAAATAGTAAAAAAAAAAGTTATGGCTATTTTCGTAAGTAAGGGGCTCAGATTCACTAAATTCTTAGTAACGATTTTAAATTAAACTGCGGGTATTTCTGACAAATGACGCGCTTAATATCAAAACAGTACATTAGCTTCTGACGTTTTTGGACAGATTTTGTACGACTTCGTATCTCCATCCGCATCCCCATTCGCGCCCCCATCCGCATCCCCATTCACATCCCCATCCGCATTCCCATCCGCATCCCCATCCGCATTCGCATTCCTATTTTCATCCCAATCCCTATCACCAAAAAAGAAAATCAAATGACCTAATTTGATTATGGTTACCTAATAAATTTTAACAAAACATTGATTGAATATGGTAGAACCACCAACTGGCTACATTTTACAGAAGAAACAAACAAATTATCACTGTATTTCCGTACACAGCTGAAGAAAACAGACGAAAAAGTGTTAAATTCGATATTTTCTAAAAAAAAACAGTATCTCGAAAACCATGACACTTTACAGAAGTATTTTTTTTATGATAGCTGACACTTACACCTTGTTTTTCCTTAAGTTTGTTGTGGTACTTACTGGACACCGTGTATAAAGAAGGGCACATAAATGGCCGTATCTTTTAGTTGTGTTCTTGTAGAAGCTTGAAATTTCCATTACCTTGAACCCTTGGTCCATGGACCTTAATATTTGATATTAATTTCATCTGTTCACCTGTTTACCTTCACCTGTTCGTGAAAAAATGGATCTTAACACACAGACAAACAAACCGATTGACACAAACAGACCGACAAAAAAGGAAAAATCCAGAACCCTTATAGGATCACTTCATTTA
Organism: Athrips mouffetella; assembly: GCA_947532105.1. Taxonomy (NCBI): domain Eukaryota; kingdom Metazoa; phylum Arthropoda; class Insecta; order Lepidoptera; family Gelechiidae; genus Athrips; species Athrips mouffetella. The sequence goes on along the minus strand of OX383983.1, from coordinate 10,885,394 downwards.
GCGTCTGTCTGTCTGTCAATACCCTTTTTCTCATGAACTGGTAAAGGTTTCAGTTTAAAGTTAACATAAAACATTAAGGTCCATATGCATCCTAAAAGGTGTGAAAATTTCAAGCTCTTACAGGAACTCTAATCAAAATATACAGCTGTTTATGTCCCCATCTCCATACAATGATAAATTAACCCAAAACCTATAGGGTACTTCCCGTTGACGGAGAATCAAGAAACTTGGAAAGAAGCTAGGCCTGACCACACAGTACAAGTAAAGGAAAAACTAAAAACATTTTTTTCTTTTGATCTTTATTTGTTTTAGGAGGGTTTTTCCTAATTAGAAAAAAATAATAGGGAGATCTAGGAGCTAGTGCCCGAACACAACATCAGGGGCGTAACCAAGCTGCAAGGCTTCGCTGGCTTGGCCACGTGGAGAGGACGGGAGAAGATTAGGCCCTGAAAATAGGTTACGTGGGACGGCCGGGTGCGAAACGACTATTCGGTCGTCCCAGGTCTGGATGGGAAGACCTGGATGCTCTTCAAAGATCCGATCCGAAGAATGGAAAACCTTATGTCGGAGGCTAAGATGTTTTTAGTACTAATTTACCCAACCAAGAGATTTGACGAGGGCACTGATTTTTACATACCTTACATAGGGTAGTCCATAATAACATAATTTTTACATAGGGTAGTCCCCGGAAACACTGTCAAGCGGTGGTCCAGAGGTGGACCACCCCTTGGGCTACCCGAATGACCCCCATGTATGTTCCGTGATTATTTGTAGTTTTCGAGTCATAAACTATTTTATTAATTTTTAAAATTTTCTGCCGAAGTCAATTTAAAAATTCATATCTTTTTTTTACTGAACATTTTTCCAATTTTCTTTTTGTGTCTCTTTACATTCCTACTTGTTACTCAAAAAGTATGGTAAATCAAATTTTCTAACATTTTAATGGACCGTCAAAATTTTGGGTTTTGAGGGAGCTGGTAAAATTTCTGGCACATGAGCCATTGTATTTTATTTCTTAGGATGGGCCTTCAGAATTTGGTAGTATTTTCTGTAAGAATAACTACTTAATAGGGTATTTTGAAAGTATTTTGGTAATTAAAATGGTATTTCTCGCTGAAATTGGCGTTCAAAAGATGCTAGGGAAAAACTTGAATCTAATTTAGGTTAAAAAAAATACATTTTACAATTTTCGTTATTATTGTGGTAATTTTGAAGGTGGTGGGGCTATTCTTTAAAGTCTTTCTCACAATTATCAAAATTTGCCAAAAGAATAAGTAAATAAAATTAATAAAATAATAATTTAAACCCAAATTAAGATACATATTTTCCTCTAACACGTTTTGAACGCCAATTTCAACGAAAAATACCATTTAAAGTATCAAAGTACTTTCAAAATACCCTATCAAGTAGTCATTCTTACGGAAAAAAACAACTAAATTCTGAAGGCCCACCCTAAAAAATAAAATAGAATCGCTCATGTGCCTGAAACTTTACCAGCTCTCTTAAAACTTCTACCGAAACACATTAGTGCCAACACTGTTGTTTTACGATAGTAACAGGCAAAAGGCGGTACTTTTCCAGACTGACTTTGTACAGAAGCCCTACCACCTTCATGATTTGCAATAGGAATCACCAAATTAGGCAAATTATTTATTTGGAGCCTAATTAAACATTCAGGGTTTTTTCCCTCTCAACTTTTAAACGCCAATTTCAGCAAAAAATACCTAAAATGTTTCGGGTAGCCTAGAGAAATAAAAATTTTTGAAACCAGTTACAATCTACGGAACATCCTTTTTGTATTTTTAAATTGATGATCAAAATCTTAATCGGCCCATTAAATTGTTCAAAAATTTTATTTACCATACTTTTTGAGTAAAAAGTAGGAATGTTAGGAGGTTTATTATTTTATGTATGAAAGTAACGTTCAAGGCAATCGTGACACAAAAAGAAAATTGGAAAAATGTTTAGTAAAAAAAAGATATGAATTTTTAAATTTCTTCGGCAGAAAATTTAAAAAAAATTATAAAATAATTTATAACTCGAAAACTGCAAATAATCGCGGAACATACATGGGGGTGATTCGGGTAGCCCAAAGGGTGGTCCACCTCTGGTCCGCCGCTTGACAGTGTTTCCTGGGACACCCTGTATAAGTAGAGCGACTGCCATATGACATGAATCAAGTATGCAGACTCAATCCTAGATTTAGGATTTGGATTAGTGAGTAGTGACCAACCTGGCTGTCAGAGTTTAAAACCCACCATTGACTTGGCTTAACGAATTCTGTTAGTGAGAATAGCCGGGATTTATTGTTTGACGTTCCTTCTGAACCATCGTAACATTGGTAACGCTCCAGTTGTTATGCCACCTGCGGTCACCCATCCGAGATCTAACCTTGGCTATCGGTTAGAAATACAAAGTAACTACCACTTACCAAGTGCTTCAATCTACTGAACACTAACCTAATAACTTTGTAATATTCTGGATCCTTCAATTGGTATATCCCCATCATGAACAAGCCCCAAATCGACGCCATCAATAACAGCATGTTGTATAAGCCGTAAAAGGCAAAATAGTAACCTACCTGTAAAAAGAAATGTTAGGAGGGCTACCGTTACGTGCAAAGGCCATTTTTAGGGTTCCGATACCAAAATGGTAAAAAAAGGAACCCTTGTGATGCGACTTTGCCTGTCTGTCCGTCAGTCTGTCTGTCTGTCTATCACACCTGTATATCTCAGCAACCACTCTAGCTATCGACTTGAAATTTGGAATGGTATTAGAGTATGGTTGTCCAACTTAATTGCAATAACAGGTAAACTTCTGTGCGACTATGCGTTCCGACACAGATTAATCCGACTAAGTATCGGACACTCAAAAAACTCAAAATCACAGATTTTTGTTTTCAAAAGTGAAGATTGATATTCGTTGTTAGATACAAAGCAGTCCTTGATTTCTAAATTTCATGTATTCTGATTCACCTTTCAACAGTTTATCAGGGTAAACATGAATTTTTAAAGTTACAAGAGTGATATTTTATCACCCGGCGATTCAAGAATTGAGTCCCAGGGGCAACCGTCGCGTAAAATATCACGCCTCATATCCGTCGGGGTAAGCAGAGACCATCCGTGCGGTACCGGCAAATAATAGTACCAACCCATCTCTACTACCTGTGGGTGTCGTGAGAGGCCACCTAGAGATTATGAAACAGAAGATGGGCAGCAGCATCTTTCTGTATATCATACCATCTTACTTACTGTGGTCACCAACAACAGCGGTCGCCAGCTGCAACCGCAACGCATGCAAGCGTGGTGACTATGGTAAATCCCCTCCAAAGTACAGTCAACGACAGGTCAAGCTTGACACTCGCAGTGCGACTCTAGCCTGTACGTCTATTGAAATAAGAACGGTACAAAGTCCAAAGTGTCAAGCTTGATGTGCTCTTGACTGTACCACGCGTGTTTTCTGGAATTCTGGAGGGAGCTCCCTGTCCTGCAGTGGTCGTTTCAAGGCATGTTATATTATGAGGCAGAGACCACAGCCCTCCACCTGCTACGATATTGACGTGCTGTATATTTTTATGGACATCCATCACTAAGGGACTTTTTAGTCTAGAATTAGGCAGCATCAATCTAATTTAACGGTGCAATGAATAATTTATTGGTACGTCCGATTCAGTCTGCTCAGTCGACTTGAAATATATGTATATTGCGTTTAACATGTATGTGACTGTGCCAGGGAAAAGGGACCACTTAAGCGGTATGAAGTTATTGATATCTTCTAAAACTAGATAAAATTACCTATCGAGTAAAAAAAGAATCATTTTCTTAGATGCAACCATTATTTTTTAATATTTTTTTTAACTTGTAGTAGGCAAAATGTACAAGTTGAGAAAAATGACTTTGAAGTTTAAGCTCGTGAAAAATACACTTCTACTAGGAAGTTATGGAATGATTGGTACCAAGTTAATCTACTATCATCAAAGATTGAAAAAAGATATCAATGGTCTCAATAACTGTAATGGTTTGAAAGGTTTACAAAGAAGAGTGCAAGCAAGAGTGGAAAAAATGAAGTATCTTAATTACTGAATAATTTTAAGAAAATACGCTATACTCAATGGATAATTAATTATGGTTATATATTTGAAGTAGTAAAGGAACGGAAAAAATAAAAATACTATGTATCTTTTATGTTTTTTTAATCAAAAGTATTAAAATTATCATAAATTAGTTTTACACATTCTCATAACATAAAACAACTAAATTTTATGATTTTTTAAAGTAACATCACAAAATCAGCTAAAATATACATAAGCACAGAGATCCAAAGATAGTAATGATGCTATGTACTATGTTTTGTAGTGATTATCGTGTTTTAAAGTTTAGTGGTTTGATAGTGTTTTTCCTATGGAAATATAATTAGGGTACCACTTTGAGGACCTAGTAAAGTTTAGTGTCACAAGTAAAATAACTACTATTTAACATGATTAATATTACAGAAATCGTGTTATCACTATGTTAAATAATAAAGTAAATGTATTTCGATAGTAAAATAAATGTTTATCTGCGAATATTCGTTTGTAAGGAAATTATTCATTAATATTCTAAGTCAGGTACCACTTCACTAACCTTTACACTGGCTTACTTACAAAAAACTTTAAGTATATTTTGCTTACAAAAAAAAAACAGCTTGACAAACTAAAATAATTTAAGCAAAAAGAAATCATTTTTTTTTTATTTCTTAAACTATTAACCAGATTCAGAGCGCTCATCAAGTTCCCTTTGTTTGCAAAAATAAACGTTATTTCTTTTTTGATTTCTGTGGCCCAGTTGGCCACAGTAGCCGCATTTGGGTGTTTTACGTCTTTGGCTTTCTATCGTGAGTACCGACGTCGATGGGGTTGTCGTCGGACGTCGATAGTCCGAAGTACAAGTCCGGGGCGAATTTAGTATGTCCAACGGGCAAAAAAAAAAGCTGAAATGATCGATCAATTGAAGCGCCGCGCCGCCCGTCTGTAGGTTATTCCCCGCGCGTCAATATCGAGCCAAATGAAAAATACTTCACTTGTCAAATATTACCTCAAAGTGGTACCCTTGGTACTAAACTTCGTGACCTATTATGATACTGAAATATTATGATTATATTTGTATTATTATATACATAATGTTATTTAAGGTATTAATAACCGATTAGTAAAAAAAACTCAATCTGCATAGTTTTCGACAAATTTTAGAAAATCGCTTGTAACTCGATAACTAAAATCCTCAAAGTGGTCCCTTTTACTAGACACAGTCACGTATATTGCGTTTAACATATATTAAATTCTCATAAATGTATTGCGACACAAAAGTCAAAATGTTGATTTCTTTAAATTGATTTCTAAGAGATTCTCTAGGCTTAATTTTACAAATTGCACGAATAAGTAGACTAAATCATGGTAAGAAAAGGGAGCAGCCATTTGAAAAAGCAAGTGGGTTAGAGACAGCAATAATATCAAAAAGGGAAGGCCTGCAGTTAGGGAAGTAATGGGTAGGGGATTTCTAGGAAAGAATTTCAATATTAAAAGATGTTGTAACAGCATTAAGATTTTAACAGACGCGTATTTAGATCTCCCATAACGATCACATGTCCGTAAGTAGGTGCTTACTTCTCTAGAACAGATTCTAAGGTATTGAAGTAGTTCACTTTATCACTTGGACTGTAGAGGACACCAATGAGAATATTTTTGTGATGAACTACAACATCCAAAAACAGGTTCTCCAGTAAGCCAGTGCTATCAGAGGGGGAACAAGAAATAATACTGGCTGAAAAACTACTGCGAATATAAATACCCACGCCTCCGCTACCCCGACCAGTACGGTCATTGCGATATAGTTTATAGCCTGGAAGCGAGCAACTAGTCGATGGAAGTGATGGTTTTAACCAGGTTTCGGACACAAGGATACAATCAACTACGCCGGAGCTAAAAGATGTGAGAAGGTCGGAATAATGAGCTAAAATGCTCTGTGCGTTGATATGCACCTAGGAAAGGAAACTAGTATTATTATTGAAAGCTCTCGGCAGTTTGTCTTCTAACGGATCCCAATCCGAAGGTGAAGTGTCGCCACTAACAGCACTTTCATATGATAGTTATTAGAAGAGCAAGAAAAAAAATCATCATCTAACATAATATAAGAAAAAATGAATAAATAAATAGATAATAATAAAAATAATAAATACTAGATAAAACTTAAAATATTTAAGTGGATGCGAACTTTAGAAAGAAATAGTAAAATAGTACAGGTAACAAAATGCATAGATGATACATGACAATAGTTGACGTTTTGACGTAAAAAACAAAAATATTTTAGTCGAAATTATAAGAATGGCGACTTCCCATTAGACCAACTGCTACGCACTACTAGTTGTGCCATCCAAATTAAGTGTTCCCAATGGCACAATCATGCAAAACTATTACTGCTACGCACTACTAAGTCGTTCCCTATCACACAAATACAGTCAATAAGGTTGGAATTTTGTGAAAAGTACCTACCTATAATAAGTACCTAATCAATTTGCTCATACCGTACTTTTAAATTAATGAATAATTTGTATAATCCGACTAAATGTGGAGAGAGCCGAGTTCATTTGTCGACGCTACTAGGATGTTCCTTAATGAGCTGATTAAGAGCTGCCAACGAAGTGATCTTCACTCGCGTCTTGTTAGGGATAAGAATGACGATGATACTCGTACCATCTGCCGACCAGCATTTCCTCATTCCATAATACTTGCGAGCTGCAACGAAGATGTCTTGGCGTGACTTGGTCTAAAACTCGGTGATGGATACTTTGGAGCCCTTGAGTTTAGTTTTGGCTTCCCAAACCTCGGAACGGGTGCGCAACGATGTAAACCGCACTAGCACAGGACGGAAATCCCAGCCTGAGGCAGGATACAATTATCTCCGAACCCCGAACAGACATCTTTAATTGGTTGGATAATACCTGACGTGTTTTCTTCAGAACATCTTCATCCTGACCCTCCTTGATGCAATGGAAGAGGAGGACCTTTCTGCTCGAATGAGTCTCCAAGCGGTTCATACCCAGGATGAGTAGCTCCACCTGCGACCAGGATGAGTAGCTCCACCTGCGACTTGAGTATACCAAGGGAGTTCCACACAAAGGTTTTGAATGCAGAGTACTCTGCTGCCACCAGCTTAATTGTGACGTCCAGCTGCTGCAAGGTCTTCTCAAATTCCTCCATCTTGGTAGAAACATAGAGGACAGTTACCTCCATACTTTTTGAAAGCTGTTCAGCTGAGGTGTTCATGACTTAGGAGTGTTGAAAGTAAGTGAAAGTGTGCAGTTTTAGTCAACCTTGGCACTAGCAATCTTAATTTAATTCATGTGGACTATAAATATTTTTTACAATTAAATACTTGCAGAGAAAAATAAAAACGTCTATTCTCTTTCGCGTCTACCCGCCAAAAAAATATATCAAACTAAAAATAAAATATTTTTATGCGTAAATTGATAACCTTGAAGTCAACTTACAAATATAAAACAAATAATGGAAATAGCTATAGAAGTATAGGAACTATGATATCATTAATCTGCAAGAAAAATTTCGCCAACTTCATAGGTACTTATTATTCTTCACTGCTACCTGTGATAATTTTAATTTGTCAGCAAGCTAAATTAACATTAGCATACAGCATTTTAGCATTATATAAAGTAGCTGGTGTAGTAGTTTTCAAATTATAAACCATACCTTAGGTCCCATATACTCAAAAATTATATGGAGTGGCTGAAACCAAAAAACATTCTGCCAAGTTGCCCAGTTTGTGTAGAGAATCTGAAAGACATAGCAGCTGTACAATACGTATGGTACGCGAAACGTACGGCGCGTCAAACATTTCGTCCGCACTCCTGACCTGTCGTTTACTTTACCAAGAGATACAACAAAATACAAAAAAAAGAGAAACTCAAAAATTATATTTTAGGTGACGTGCTTTCGGGTACCATCCGTTTTCATCAGATTACGCATCAATTGCACTTAAAACCAGCCTCAGTCGAAATCCCGGATTCTGGATACCAGATGCCGTAAACAAAGGTTGTTTAGGGCTTGCATTCTGAGAAATAAATCTTTGAGCTCGGTTTCTTGTTGCGCTCGTGAATATTTCAATAGGTTGCTCGATAGGTTGCTTAAGTGATCATGGGTACTACTATGGATACTACCTATACTACAAAAAAATAATTCTGATAGAGTACGCGAGTGGTTATGTATTTCAAAACATGACGCACTTGCACTAACATGGATGTATGGGAGGCAACGATCATTCATCTTTATAGGAAACGTTTCCTAACAGGCTGAGTAAGAGGGTATCCTAGCTGCATTTGTTCCATACAAATGTATTCCCCTATTTCCTTCCTGCCGACTTAGCACGCTCCAGTTGTCAGTTTATCTAGGCCCATAGATTAAAGACTTTGAGCATGATCACGTTTTTTTGTCAGCCGAGCAGTGCGACACATTTTTAAAGACAAGGATGGCTACATGTATAAGTGTATAAAGTTATCTCTGTCTAAAATATCAAAAACGTAATTTGTGAATTTGCTAAACATTTTCCTCCATTGACATTTCTTCGCGCTTGGAAGTGATAGATTAGATGACATAACTCCCCAATTACAGTGACATTTCTCCGAGATATATTTTCTCACGGGGAGCGTGCTAAGCAGGCTGGATAACGCTTGTAAAGCGATGGTATTTTGTAATTAATTCAAGGTCTACTGTAGGCATGGCCCTATAAATATTTTTTTATTATACCCTACCAAATGAAATATAACAAAAACCTGAAAAAAAAACCGGCCAAGTGTGAGTCGGACTCGCGCACCGAGGGTTCCGTACCACCACATAATCATAATTGTATTAGTTGAAATTTCAGTAAGTTAATGTGCTAGATTTTTTGAGTCCGACATGCGCTTGACCAAATGTTATTATTTGTTGTTATTTTATACTTTATGCACTATAAACATACAAATTTCCAAGTTTGTAAGTGTTCCCGTTTTTAAAATAGAACTAAAACAAAAATAGCCTCAGGGACCATTCAACTTGACCCCTCTCTTATATGAATGTTCTTGAAACGGGAGCTTAGAGAATATTTAATGATTTCAGACTTTTCTCTTTATTTGTACTGTGAGTCCTATCTTCTTGCCAAATTTCATAATTTTAGGTGAACGGGAAGTACCCTAAAGGTTTTGCTTTAGTGCATAAATGTATGGAGATGAGGACATAAAATGCCATATCTTTTGTTTGCGTTGTTTTAAAAAATTTAAATTTTCATATCGTGTGTGGTTCATAAACCCTAATATATGGTATCAATTTAAACCTGATCACTTTACCCGTTCGTGAGATAAAGGGTCTTGACAGATAGACAGACAGACGGACAACATAGTGATCCTACAAGGGTTCCGTTTTTTTCTTTTGAGGTACAGAACCCTAAAAACAGAAAAGTCAAGACTATCTTAGAAGACTACCAAAAGAATTTGAAAAGTTTCCAAGATAAAAGAAAAACATAGTTGCGCTATAAATTTTTGTACCACAAAAAATCGGTCTAAGCTAGGTTAGCTAGGTTGTCCATCGCACACTACAGGAGTATTGCTGGGGCGCAGCACGATAGCAATAGTTTGTACCTATTGCGGTGTTTTCTTACTAAATTCTGTCAGTCTAACATCTCCTAAAGATGCTTTGTATTGAGACAAAACATGCTTCGACGCAGTGGATTGGATGCTTATTATGTTCGTGCCTGCACATGCGCATTTATCAATAGATCCTTGAGCCAATAGATCCGTGGCGCACACTATATACTATGTCGCATACTAACTAACGTAAGTGACCAATACATTTAGTTGCTTTTGACCTCCTGAGCAAAATTGCTATTATTGCGTTTAGAAAAAAAATATCTGCGGCCGTAAACAAGTGCCTTTCTACTATCATTAACGCTGGTAGAATAGAACAAAAATGTATGACATTGACATTCAATCTCATACATTGTAGCTAACGAAATGATTCGTGACAGCGAATGTAAATCCTATTCATTTTTATTCTAGTCTGTTAGCGTTTACGAGAATAGAAAGAAACTTTTATCTAGAATCCGGCTAGGTTACCGATTACCGGCGAGTACCATAAAGTGAGTGCAGCGGCGGGTATTGCCCGTGGTCCACCTACGTGGTTCACCTGGGTGCACCAAGCAGACGCGATATTTTTTCTCCCTTGGTCCAAATAAGTGCTCCTAAAGTACTCGAAAACTCGGGAGTGCGGGCGAAATGTATAGCGTGCTATCTCTATAGAACTGCAATTTGTGTTAAATAATGTGCGCAATATGATTATAGAACAAACAATAAAACAATTGAATGTCAAGGCTGTTGGTATTCGTTTTATACCAAAAGTAATATACCAAGGGCAAGGCATATAATTATCATTATTGTTTAATTTTTTTTCATAATTCGTTGAATATGACAAGATATTATTATCATAGGCAAATGTTTGAATACCTGGCGAGCATTGAAGTCACCCGAATTTGTTTGGTATGGGCCGTCGTGGAGGGCAAATGCATCTTTTATTATTCTTTTCCTCAACAACCTGCAATGGTTTGTGATAGCATTCATCATCACCATAATTATCAGCCAAAAGGCGTCTACAGGTGGACGTAGGCCTCCCCTAAATATATCTATGATCCCCGGTCCTGCGCTGCATCCAGCGACTTCCCGCGACCATCGTTGGGCCACCTTGTGGGGGGGCACTTCCCCTACAAGTAAAGTGGGGATGATTTTTTTTTCTTGTCTACCCAATAGTGTGAGCTGGTGTCGTTGGATAGGTCTTTAAAAATAATGTGAGATTACGAAGATCATTTTTCGATTTAGAGATACGTTGGCGAAATTTCTTTGGAATTTTTAAAAAATCACAGTAGTAGTATGTATAATGAAATTAAAAGGAAAACCCTCACGGCTAAGTTGGCATCACAGATTATTGAGTTATAGCCGAAAAACTAAATAATAAAAATAGCATTAGCAATCAGGCGCTAGGACCTCGCTGAGCATTAGGAGGTAAAAAGTTTATGTTATAAACGTTATGAAATACTTTATCAAATCCTGCTTTGCTTTAAAACACCTAAAACACTACGGAACCCTATACTGCACGTGGCCTGACACGTACAAGGCTGATTTTTGGACCTATGTTTCTTTGGGAAAGTTTTCAGTTTCATGTTCCGACTAACGTACTACAATTTTGCTCATCATCATCATATTATTAGTAGCCAAAAGACGTCCATTGCTGGACATAGGACTCCCCTTAGGATCTCCATGACAAACAGTCTTACGCTGCTCGCATCCACAGGCTTCTTTTGATCAGATCGTCGGTTCAGCTTGTGGGGGGGCCTGCCTACGCTTTGTCTTTCGGTACGTGGTCGCCACTCTAGAAGCTTTAAGCCCCATTGGCCATTGGATCGTTTTGTGATGTGCCCTTTCCACTGCCACTTTAGTTTAGCGATTCTCAGAGCTATGTCAGTTATTTTCTCCTAAAAATTTGGCTAGTGGTCCACATCCTGGTATATTGCGGGAATGTGATTAAATCAATACTATGGTAAAATTGAGCGAGGAAATTGAAAAAGGGAACTGTGCAGTTGTTTCCGTGCGTACAGTCAAAATCAGCTCAAGCTTGACACTTGCAGTGCGACTTCCGTCCCTACGCTGATACAATAAGCGCAATACAAAGTCCTATCCTACAAAGTCCTGTCCTGTAAGTATATACATACAAAATTATATATGTTTGTATATTTATGTATTTGATATTTATTTTAAGTATTTTATGTAAATACAATGTCTTTTTTGTTTTTCATTTATGTAGTTTATATGAGTGCACTACACTGCAGAATTCTGTAAATGTTGATTTCGTCAAAAGGTTGTCTGGAAGAGATCACTCTTAGTGATAAGACCGCCTTTTGCCCACATTTTATTACTGGTTATGTGTAAATGTTACTTTATTAGTGTGCAATAAAGTGTTATTCATTCATTCCTATGCGTCAATCTCGGCGTGCTCTTGGCTGTACCTGCTGTAAACAAAAGTGATTTTGAAAACATAATTGGTGTCATTTCTGGCAGACACAAACTGATACCACAAAATAATATAATAGTTATATCATACAGAACGGACACTCTCCTTCCCTTTGCTCACCCAACTCTGCCCCCCTTAGCCCCCAGCATGAATTATCTTATAAAATTAATAAAAAAAATAACATTATTCAAATTAATTAACAAATCAAAAATAATCTACATAAATTCTCTACAAAAAAGGTTTCGAAAGTTTTTTGCTACTAACAATACTTTAAAAGGTCTTGAGAGGGGAAAATGGGCAATTAAGGGCTTTCCTGCAGTCAACTAGCGCCCCCACCAGTACAAAAAAAAAAATGATCGCTAAATACAAAAGTGATCGAAAATTTGTCTTTTCAGATTGAAGTATAGGTACCCTAGTTTATTTAGAACCTATCAATCCTGAAAAATATAGTTCACTGTAGTTCAAATATAGTTCACAGGCTTGCACGCTCTGAGTTGTTGTCGTTGCGCTGGCAGATTTCCCCGCCACCACGCCTTGAATGATATAATTCGTCACGCTTTCATGTCAGCGGGTATCCCGTGCGTGCTCAAGCCACCTGGCCTCAGTCGAACCGATGGCAAGAGACCTGACGGTTTGACCTTAGTTCCCTGGCAAAAAGGGAAGTGCCTGTTGTGGGACGCAACGTGCGTCAGCACTTATGCTGCCAGCTACCTTGGAAAGACCGCGCTGGCTCCTGGTGCGGCGGCGGAATCTGCGGCCCTTAAGAAACAAGCGAAATATTCTGGGCTTCTACAGGCCTACGATTTTGTTCCGTTTGCGGTGGAGACGGCGGGATGTTGGGGAGCGGAGGCAAAAAAAAACATTTCTGAACTCGGGCGGCGGCTTACGGAGAAGACGAGCGATCCCCGCGCTGGGTCATTCCTGGTGCAGAGGTTGACCATAGCCATTCAGTGGGGCAACGCCGCAAGTGTTATGGGCACCTTTGCGCCCGGAATTACACAGAGTGGTGTGCTTGATTTTTTAATTCAGTTGTTGTTTTTATTATTTTTGACGTGTAATTTTTGTACAAATGTATCTGACATTGTTCACTGTTGTTACAGATACAAAAAGTGCTTAAAACATAAAAAAATATATATATATATATATATACTTTTAGCAGTAGCAGGTTCTATATAAACTAGGGTACCTTTACTTCAATCTGAAAAGACAGATTTTCGATAAGTTTTTTATTTAGCTAGTTTTTTTTTTACTGGTGGGGTGGGGGCGCTAGTTGCTTTTTTTCTAACTCATCTCCCAAGGGGGTGAAATAAGGGACGAAAGTTTGTATGAAAATCCTACAATTTCGTCATCATGAGCAAAATTGTATTTTGTCATGAGACGAATGAAAATTTCCATTTTAGCTATTAATCTTCTAAATATATAAAAGAGCATGTCCTGATTGACTGACTGACAGACTGATTCATCAACGCCGACCGGTAACCGCGCTATAGATACAGATGAAAGTCCTTTGTTTCTTGAGCTAGATTCACACAAATTTGAATTTAAATTTCTGGTAAAAAATAAAGAAACACGTGTTTAAGCATTTCTTAAAAATCACCCTTCAAGGGGGTGAAAATGGGGATGATTTTTTTTCCGTATGTTGATCTATAAGTCTTTCATTTTTAAAGGTAGAATTATAAAAATTTGGTTCCGAGCTCATGGTAAAAAATAAAAAAGGACGTGTTAAAGAATTTTTCAACATTCATCCCCTAAAGGGGTGAAATAAGGGATGAAAGTTTGTATGAATGACCTTTGTTTCTTGAGCCAGATTCACAAAAATTTGAATTTGAGCTTCGGGTAAAAACTAAAGAAACACGCGTTTAAGCATTTTTTAAAAATCACCCTTCAAGGGGGTGAAAAGGGGATGATTTTTTTTCCGTATGTTGGTCTTTAAGTCTTTCATTTTTAAAGGTACAATTATAGAAATTTGGTTTCGAGCTAACGGTAAAAAATAAAAAAGTACGTGTTTAAGAATTTTTCAACATTCATCCCCTAAGGGGGTGAAATAAGGGATGAAAGTTTGTATGATAGTCCTTTGTTTCTTGAGTTAGATTCACACAAATTTAATTTTAAGCTTTTAGTAAAAAATAAAGATACACGTGTTAAAACATTTCTAAAAAATCACTCTAAAAGGGAATGAAAAGCATTTCTTAAAAATCACCCTTCAAGGGGGTGAAAATGGGGATGATTTTTTTTCCGTATGTTGGTCTATAAGTCTTTTATTTTTAAAGGTAGAATTTAAGAAATTTGTTTTTAAACTTTTGGTAAAAAATTTAAAAAAATGTTTTAGAATTTTACAAAATTCATCCCCTAAGGGGGTGAAATAAGGGATGAAAGTTTGTATGAAAGTTCGTCAGTTTTGAAGTAAGGATCTTCAAAGTTTGTATTTAGACTGACGACTAAGAATTTAGTTTGATGTATCTCAGGGTTTTTGAAAATTCTTCATCCTAAGGGGTGAAAAGAGGGATGAAGTTAAAACTCCCTAATTTCAAAGTAATATCCACTAAATTTACGCATTTAGGTTGTAATTCTGTGGAACATACATCACTGTTATTGAAATTCCACCCCAAATTCCACCCCTTAAAGAGAAAAATGGGGTGAAAAAGTCTAAAAACCAATATGGGTATCGTTTGTATGGTTTATCGGGTCGCTGATTACGAAAACTAAAACAATTTTGAAATCCAATGTGGTGGACGTGAAATACCATCATCCTCTGGGGGTGGGATTGGGGTGCGATAGGGTTAATATGTTTAAAAATCAATATCATGGTTGTCATTTGTATGGTTTATCGGATCGCTGATTACGAAAAGTACAACAATTTTGAAACCTTTGGTGGTGGAGGTGAAATACCATCATCCCCTGGGGATGGGGTTAGGGTGCGATAGGGTTATACAAATACAAAAATAATGTAATGTAATAATGTTTGGGGCTGGTGCCTCCAGTTAGGTTTATCGCCTGTGTTTGGAGGCACCGCTCTTCATAACAAACAAAGTTTGTATACAAGAATTCGGGTTGTACCTATTGGTACTAAATATAAAACAAAACTAAATCTAAATGCCATAGGAAGTATAAATGTAATCAAAAAGTTTTATTAATTGGAGATATATAGTATATTCTGTGCGTTTGTGAGTCTGTGTGTGAGTGGGGTGTACATGTAGGTATTGTGTGAGCATGTGTGTGTTTTACGTGGGAGAGTGCATATAAATGTTGTTGTGTGCTAGTCCGAAATTATGTAAGTGCGTATAGAATTCAGTGTATTTATATGTTTATGTTCATGTATGTATGTATGAATGTGAGTGTGTATGTGTATTGTACATGGTATTAGTTTAGTTAGGAATACCTATAACTAACTGTAAATAACTGTGATAACTGCCGAATAATTAACTATAATTATTTAGCAGTTTATCTACTTCATCATAGGGTTTATCTTCTAGCCATTTATATATATATATTAGTCTTACACTCATATAATGTTTTAGAGTAGATATCAAGGTCTTTATTTAAAACGTTATATAATTTTGCAGATCGCTTCGTATACTACCTGTTAGCAAATGTGGTTCTAGTTTTTGGTATCGTTGCGGTTATCTTTTCTTCTTTTATTTTTATAAACTGGGATCGTAAGGAAGGGTTTTGTTTTCTTAAAACAGTATTAGTAATATATAATTTTCTTACTGTCAGTAGCTTACAGAGTTTATATAAGCTATCCGTAGGGAACTTTCTTTTCTTAAAATACATGACCTTAATTAACGAGCGTTGAGCTCGTTCAACTTCAAGGAATTTAGTTTTTGTTGCACCGCCCCAATTGGTAATGCAATATACCAGGATTGACTGGACAAGGGCCAGGTATATTTCTCTTAGTAGATCCTTGGTTTTTGTACAGGGGTCAGCCACTGCTCTTAGCACCACATGTCTTAGCGTTTTAAAAATCCAACTGAGTTTTCTTAGTCTAAGCATAACGTATTCGAGATGTGGATGCCAAGAGAGCCGCTGATCCAACAAAACACCAAGATACTTTGTTTGAGAGACTCTCTATGATACGACAAGTGCATAGTTCCGAATCAGAGTTTTTGTTGCAGTTATGAATTTTTATTTTAAAATCATTACTAGGTTGGGCTCCATTAGATATACTAAAACATATATATTTGGTTTTTTCAGCGTTTAACGTAAGAATATTATTCATTAACCAATTATTTATTTGCCTGAGACCAGACTCAGCAATGCACTTGACGCTATCCCACGAGTCCCCAGTAAACACAATGGCTGTGTCGTCCGCGTACGAAAAGATTTTAGCATTCTGGACCTGCATATCACAGAGATCATTTATATAGATTAAAAATAATGTTGGTCCTAGAATGCTACCCTGCGGTACGCCGTACGACACAGCCTCGTATTCACTGGTAAAAGTACCTAGTTTTACCTTTTGTCTCCTATTCATCAGATAATCTTTAAAAAGTAGAAGAGGCGAACCTCTTATGCCTATCAATTCAAGTTTGTGTATAAGAATGGGGAGAAATGGGTTAAAATGTCTAAAAATCAATATGGGTGTCGTTTCTATGTTTATGTAAGGATAGGGATAGCGGTTAAGACGGCGTTAAGGAAAGGTATAGGAGTAGGGGTAGGGTTAGGGGCAGGGATAGGGAGAGGGAGAAGGAGAAGGAGTGGGATGGAGGTAGAGAGAGAGGGAGTGGGAGAGGGTGAGGGAGGGGGTGAGGGTAAGGGAGAGGCAGGGGGGGAGGGAGGGGGAGAGGGGGAGACTGCACATTGTCTGAATATCACGCGGGCGAAGCCGCGGGCACAGCTAGTAAGAAATAAAGGTATACGTGTTTTAGCATTTTTGCGAAAAAGGGACGAAAATTAGTATGAAATCCTACCATGAGAAAATTGTATTTTGTCATGAGACGAATAAAAATTTGGATTGTAGCTAATTATAAGAAATAAAGGTGCATGTGTTTTTATCATTTTTGCGAAATCATCCCCCAAGGGGGTGAAATGACATATTATTATCATTTTTGTAGAGTGTGTCTTTCGTTTGCATTTGGGACAAGTACTAAAAATAAACAAACCGGTGTATCAGTATTTTCTAAAAGTCATCCTCGAAGGTAGTGAAATTAGGGCTGACAGTTTGTATGAAAATCTTTCATTTCAGATATGAGATGCATAAAAATTTGGATTTGAAGAAAACCACAAACCCATTTTTGAGCAATTTTGCAAAACTATCCCCAAATAGACTAAGAGCAGGCAGTTGGCAACCCTACCTCATCGGATACCAAACAGCAACCTATCTAGGCTATTGCACGATGAAATGGTGAGTCTTAAAAAATAGGGTTGCCTGAGCGCAACGTGGCACGTTTGGAACAGTCAACAAAAAACTGTTTATTTTTTTTCATCAAATCGTATACCAAGTAATAATAATATATAATAAAATATAGTATACCATAATGCATGCAAAAGTACAAATTAGGAAGTACCAAAATCAACTGGATTGCTTTGCTCAACCATGATAGACAAAACCTTAAAATGACATTGCAACTCCGTAAATTACCGGGTTTAGACAAGGCAACCCTGGTTATTTTGGTACATACTCGTATTCATCATCAACATCCAACACAAAACGTCCACTACAGGACAGGGAGCTTCCTCTAGAATTCTTGCTTTTGCTGGAAAAATGTAGAGAGGAAGTACCATAGTCACCTCGCTAGTTAGCGTTACGGCTGGCACCATGGACCGCGGTTGTAGGTGACCGCAGTAAGTAAGATGTTAGATACAAAGAAGGATGCTGCTGCCCATCCTCCAGTTTATAACCCTTAGTCGCCTCTTACGACACCCACGGGTATGTCAGGGTTGGTACTATTCTTTGCCGGCACCACACGTTTGACTGTACAAAACGTGCCAGATAGTGCCCAGGCAACCTTGTTTTTTAGACTCACCATTTCATTGTGCAGCAGCCTAGATAGGTCGCTGTTTGGTACCCGATGAGGTAGGGTAGCCAACTGCGCGCTCTCCGCCTATAAGCTCCAAGCGACTCACCTGCAGTACGGTCAATTTTATGTAATCTAGGGGTATTCATGAAAAATAAAAATAGACCTTTACACCCACCATCCCTCTTGCCTCCACCTCTACCGTACAGTACTTTTAGTATGTTGTTGTGGA
The DNA here is from genome assembly GCA_947532105.1 of Athrips mouffetella. Lineage (NCBI taxonomy): Eukaryota > Metazoa > Arthropoda > Insecta > Lepidoptera > Gelechiidae > Athrips > Athrips mouffetella. The sequence goes on along the minus strand of OX383983.1, from coordinate 10,867,126 downwards.
CACCTTATTCTACAATTGTGCCAAAATTGGCTCACCCACATATTACTAATCAGGCTTTTCCGGTCGTCACAGGACGGGCTGTTAAGCAATATAATTAATCTGATGTAAGAAATTCGGTATCCTTAATTTTAAAATAACTACGTAAGAAATCATCTCTAGTAAAAAACACTAAAGAGTATTATTTTCCTGAATGAATTTTAATAACTGTTTTAACAGATTTGACTTTTATTCAAAGTTTAATAAATCGACATCGATTCCTTCTTGTGTAACTTATCGATTATCGATAGATGAAAGCATGCAGATTTGCACACATCCCCACTTGCGAGGAATTAAGCGCGCATTACATTATCCAATCTGCAGAGCACTAGCTGAGCTAGAGCCTAGCTAGAGCGCAGCTAGAGTGTTCAGTTTGGATCGTGTAAATGCAGTTAGACAGGTAGATCACTAGCTCAGTAGCTGTCTGTACACTATACACTATCCAAACTCTAGCTCAGCTAGTGCTCTGCAGATTCGATAATGTAATGTGCGCTTTATTCCTTCTATTACCCTTATAATTCTGTGACTAACGGGTAGGTATTTTGGCAGGTGGATGACGTTGACAGGAGGGCGCTGCTGTCTTATATTTTGCTCATTAAATGTCCACATCCCGTTGCAGTGGTTTTAGTTCTGTTTTTATCCACACTGCCAAAATAACCGTGTCGCACTGTAAACTATTTTTTTTTCGATATATGGGTGATGGATGACAAAGACACCAACACTTTTAGGCCTGTCCAATTTATTTTTAGTTTGTGTATGCCAGAATCGGTACAATTGTTTGAGAGTTTCGCTTCACAGTCAGTAACACTATTGCGAAAAGATATGACGGGTTCTTGTTTATTTTGTTCCGGGAGCGCGATAATAAAGCCCGGAAAAAAATAAACATGATTGAAAAGTGCGAAAGTCTAAAACATGACGGGTTCTTACCCCGACCGTTCTAAACCTAATAGTGATTTTTAAAAACTCACAATTCCAAACCCTGATAGTTTTCAGAATCGCCAAAAGATGTGTACATAAGATGCATGTAGACGACATAACTCCTGTCATAAGTTGACATCTTCAACGGTTTCTTGTAGTCTTCCCTGCAGCAAATTAAATAGTTTAATTAGGTACACTCTAAGAAAAAAAAACTGGCCAAGTGCGAGTCGGACTCGCGCACCGAGGGTTCCGTAACATAACCATAATTGTATTAGTTGCAATTTCAGTAAGCTAATGTGCTAGATTTTTTGAGTCCGACACGCGCTTGACCAAATTTTATTATTTGTTGTTATTTAATAGCTTATGCACTATAAACATACCAATTTTCAAGTTTGTAAATGTTCCCGTTTTTAAAATAGAACTAAAACAAAAATCGCCTCAACGACCATCCAACTTGACCCCTCTCTTATATGAATGTTCTTGAAACGGGAGCTCACCACAATTGGTTACCATTAGTTGTGAGAAAAGTTGTAATATTTAATGATTTCAGACTTTTCCCTTTATTTGCATTGTGAGACCTAGCTTCTTGCCAAATTTCATAATTTTAGGTCAACGGGAAGTACCCTGTAGGTTTTGCTTTTTTGCATAAATGTATGGAGATGAGGACATAAAATACCATATCTTTTGATTGCGACGTTGTAAAAAATTGAAATTTTCAGATCTTGTGTGGTTCATAGATCCTAATATATGGTATTAATTTCAACTAGATACCTTTACCCGTTCGTGAGATAAAGGGTCTTGACAGACAGACAGACAGACAAACAAACAGACAGACAGACGGACAAAAAAGTGATCCTATAAGGGATCATTTTATTCTTTTGAGGTACGGAACCCTAAAAATGTTGTTTAACAGGAGGAAGACCTTTCCAATAATAGTGGACAGAACAGTATGACTTTATGTGCTGTTTTAATTTTAATTCCGATTAGCTTAGCACCCATAGGCTTAAAAAATAATTACACAAAAATTATCTTATTATATAAAAGGATAAACTGAATGACTGACTGACTGATATATCAATGCACAGCCCAGATGGCTGGATCTAGAGACTTGAAATTTTGCAAGTAGATAACTTATACAGTGTAGGCATCCACTAAGGAAGGATTTTTTCGAAATTCATCCCCTAAAGGGGTCAGTTTTGAAGTTAGGATCTTCAAATTTTGTATTAAGGCTGACGACTAAAAATTAATTTTTATGTGTCTCAGGATTTTTGAAATTTTTTTATGGGGTGAATGTTGGAGCAATGCCTACTCATTGTGTAAACTATTATTAAAAAAAAAATATCCTTTGATTCTGTCTGTAAATGTCGTTAGAACTGAATACATTTCTACGAAGTAATTTTATAGTTTTTGTTGGTGTTTCGCCCCTAATACAATAGGTTATGGATCCAGCAATGTGTTGTGTTTATTTTTATATAATTTAAAATAATCATACTGCGTGTTCGGCGAAATTTTATACAAAAACTAAAAACTGTAGGAAAAATTCTTTGGACAAGTTGTAGTTCTTTTATTTTTTCATTTTTGACAATTTTACTTCGTCAAGATGTCAGCACAAATATTTCCAACAGAAAAATTTAATGGAAATAATTATACTTCATGGAAATTTACTATGAAGAACATCCTCATTCAAGAGGATTTGTGGGACACTATCTGTGAAAAAACAAAAGTAGAAGATGTGGATCCGAAAAAGTCTCAGAAGGCGTTGGCTAAGATTTGTCTTTCAGTTCAACCAACGGTCTTCTCACATGTGCGTAATGCAAAAACTGCGCGCGAGGCGTGGGGAAACCTGGTAAAGACTTTCGAATCCAAGGGATTGTGTCGTCGATTAAGCTTATTGCGGTCGCTGTTTGCAACTAAACTATCTGACTACGACAGTATGGAAACCTATATAACGAAAATAACCGACTTGAACCAACAACTTATAGATATCGACTCAGAACTGGAAGACGAGTTCGTTGCTGTACTTCTTCTCAGTGGTTTATCATCAGATTATGATCCGCTGATAATGGCTTTAGAAAATTAAGATAAAAAGTTAACAAGTGACTTAGTAAAGAGTAAGTTAATTTTAGAGAGCCAAAGACGAGAAGGGAAGGACGATGCTCAAGTGACAGCTCTGGCAGCCAAAAAACCTTTCAAGTGTTTCAGATGCAAGAAGCCAGGTCACAGCATGAAAGATTGTCCTAAGAAGTCTAGTTCTGGTAAGAAATATGAAAGTAAGAAGAGTGGTCAGCACAAAGAATCTCTCATCACAGCATTGTCTGCGAGCCTGCGCAGCGAGGCCTGGTATGTGGACTCGGGTGCGACCAACCACATGTGCAATAATAAGAATTTGATGCACGAGTTTGATCCGAATGTGAAGATAGAGATAAATGTGGCAAATGGCGAAAAACTTTACACTGCCGGAAAAGGAAAAGTGGAAGTAATACTCAGGAATCGCCCGAAGACAATTTGTGATGTTTATTCTGTTCCTAATTTAATGACTAATTTGTTATCGGTTAGTACAATGATTAGGAAGGGTCGTAATGTAATTTTTGACTCTAAAGGCTGCAAAATTTTTGATGATAATGAACTAATTGCTACAGCTAAACTAACTAACGGCATGTATCAGTTAGAAACTACTGCGACTGTACAATCGAATGTAAGTAGTAAGGTTTTGACTTCCCAAGAGGTAAGGATTTCCAAACAGATTGTACAAGTACCGAAGGTTGCGCAGCAAGAGGCTGCGGACAGCACTCGGCGTGTGAAAACGCAAGGTAACAGTATGGTAAATGGCAGTACGGTTACTCAAGAAACCTGGCATCGGCGTCTAGGGCATCTCAACGCGAGAAGCATGCATTTATTGAAAGAAGGTATGGCAATTGGTGTTATTTATGACAAAACTACTTTTAACCCATGCGTGGCCTGTGTGGAAGGCAAACAGTCTAGGTTGCCGTTTCCTAAAAAGTCTGAGAGTAGATCTAATATATTACTAGGTATCATTCACTCAGATCTATGCCTGTTCCATCTTTTGGTGGCAAGAAATACTTTTTAACTTTCATAGACGACTGCAGTAGAAAGACGTTTGTTTATTTTCTGAATAGAAAAGATGAAGTTTTTCAGATTTTTCAAAGTTTCAAGTCATTGGTTGAAAGACAAACTGAAAGAAAGATAAAAGTACTTAGGAGTGATAATGGCGGGGAGTATATGAACGCTAAATTTCAGATGTTCCTGAAGGAGAGCGGTATCCGGCATGAGACTACTATTCCGCATTCTCCGCAACAGAATGGAGTAGCGGAGCGAGCTAACAGGACGATAGTAGAGAAAGCTCGCAGCATGCTACAGGATTCTGGTTTAGAGCAAAAGTATTGGGCTGAGGCTGTCAATACAGCAGTTTATCTAAAAAACAGGAGTCCGACCAAAGCGGTTCGAGGGACTACACCTGAAGAAAAATGGACCAATAAAAAAGTAGATATTAGTCATTTACTTACTTTTGGATGCTTGGCCTATGCTCTACAAAAGAATAGAAAGAATTCTAAATGTTAAAAGTTTATCTTTGTGGGTTATTGCGAAGAAAGCAAGGGTTACAGATTATTAGACCCTGATAACTCTAAAAATTTGATAAAGTCCAGAGATGTCAAATTCTTCGAAAACGAGTTTTTTGATTCAAAAAGCACGCAGAATGCGACAGTAAGTTTTCCTTTGATCAGTGATACACAAAATGTGCCTGCGGAATTGCCCAGCCAGGCATGCGAATCAGTGTCTTCTGACAGTTCGACCTCTTCTTCTAGCACAGAGCTGGAGAACCCGTCGGACCCCGATTACGTAGCGGGTAACTCCACGCTTGAAGAGGCAATGGACGATTCGAACTTTAGCGACGCCATGCCTTGCTTCGTTGGTGTAAGTTGTGATGATGAAGAACCGATAACAGTTGAGGAAGCACTGAATTGTCCTAAATCTGATAAGTGGAAGAACGCGATGTTGGACGAGTATCAATCTTTTATAGACAACAAATGTTGGACATTAGTTGATCGTGATCCTAAACATAAGCCTGTTAAATGTAAGTGGATTTTTTAAAAAGAAACGTGGCTTAAATGGCGAAGTTCTTAGATATAAAGCTCGCTTAGTTGCTAAAGGATTTACACAAAAATATGGCATAGATTATGAAGAAACTTTTTCACCAGTTGTAAGATATTCTACCATTCGTACCTTACTAGCTATAGCAGTCGAAAGGGGAATGGAAATCGATCAAATGGATGTAAAAACTGCTTTTTTGAATGGAGAATTAAAAGAAACAGTCTTCATGGATCAGCCAGATGGATTTAAAGTAAAAGGACAAGAGAAAAAGGTGTACAAGCTCAATAAAGCTGTGTATGGATTGAAGCAAGCATCCAAGTCTTGGTATGATAAGATTGATTCAGTACTTGTAAAGAAACTGAAGTTCAAGAGGATGCCTTCAGAGCCTTGTGTTTATCTCAAGTCATACAAGGATGAAATTATAATTATAGCCTTATATGTTGATAATATTCTCTATTTTAAAACCCCTAATTCTGAAAAGGCTTGGGAAGTAAAAGAAAACCTAATGAAGGAGTTCGAAATGAAAGATTTAGGACCAGCTCATCATATATTGGGTATGCAGCTTACCGTGTCAAAAGACAAAATTACATTGGACCAGGCAAGCTACATAAATTCTGTTTTAGAACGATTTCATATGAGTGAGTGCAAGCCGATTCGAACCCCGATGGAAGTAGGTTTGAAACTAAACAAAGCAAGTCAGAAACTTGACAACTGTGAGTATAGAAACTTAATAGGGTGCCTTATGTATGTTTCAGTATGTACGAGACCTGATATCGCCTACGCTGTAAGTGCGCTGAGTCAATTTAATGAATACTATGATGAGACGCATTGGAAAGCAGCAAAGCGTGTACTACGATATCTGAAGGGTACTGTGGACTACAAACTTGTTTTCCGTAAGTGTGGTTCGACTGAGATCACGGGCTTCGTGGACGCTGACTGGGCTGCCTGCGAAGTTGACCGTAAGTCTTACACAGGCTCTGTTTTTATAATAATTGGTAATTCCGTTATCTCTTGGGAAAGTCGAAAGCAAAGAACAGTAGCACACTCGAGTACAGAAGCCGAATACATGGCTTTATCAGATGCCTGCAAGGAAGCATTATTCATTCGGAATTTCCTGCATGACCTATTAGGTGTATTTTACAACGTAACGTTGTACAATGATAGCCAATCGGCTCAAAAACTATGTAAGAATGCTGTGTTTCATGGCCGAACGAAACACATCGATGTACGTCATCATTTTATTCGTGAAGAAGTTAATGATGGCATAGTGGATATTAAATATTTGCCTACAGAAAAAATTACTGCAGATATAATGACAAAGTCTTTAGCTTTTGTTAAGAAACATATGTTCGTTCGACAACTTTGTTTGGAAAGTTAAGCTTTGCAATTAGGTTTTATTTGTAGTTATTTCGGCATTTGTGATTTATAAATATTTTATATTAGTTTAAGGGCAGGTGTTGGAGCAATGCCTACTCATTGTGTAAACTATTATAAAAAAAAAATATCCTTTGATTCTGTCTGTAAATGTCGTTAGAACTGAATACATTTCTACGAAGTAATTTTATAGTTTTTGTTGGTGTTTCGCCCCTAATACAATAGTGAAAAGGGGGATAAAGTTTAAAATACTTCATTTTCAAAGTAAAATCCACATTATTTATTATTTAGGCATTATGGTTGTAATTCTGTGGAACGTACATCACTGTTATTGAAATTCTACCCAAAATTCCACCCCAAATTCAACCCCTATAAGAGGAAAATGGGGTGGATAAGTCAAAAAACCAATATGGGTATCGTTTGTATGGTTTATCGGGTCGCTGATTACGAAAACTATAACAATTTTGAAAGCCAACGTGGTGGACGTGAAATACTATCATCCCCTGGGGATAGGGTTGGGTTGCGATAGGGTTGAAATGTCTAAAAATCAATATGAGTGTCGTTTCTATGTTTATATAAGGATAGGGATAACGGTTAAGATGGCGTTAGGGGTAGGAATAGGGGAAGGGATAGGGGTAGGGGAAGGGGTAAGTAGGGAGAGGAGACGGGGAGGGGGACGGGGAGAGGAGGGGGAGGTGGTGAGGGAGAGTGACAGCGGGAGAGCGGGAGCGGGAGCGGGAGTGCGGGAGCGGAAGTGCGGGAGCGGGAGAGCGGGAGCGGAAGAATGGGAGCGGGAGAGCGGGAGCGGGAGCGGGAGCGGGAGCGGGAGACCGTGAGCAGGAGACCGTGAGCGGGAGACCGTGAGCGGGAGACCGTGAGCGGGAGACCGTGAGCGAGAGACCGTGAGCGGGAGAGCGGGAGCGGGAGAGCGGGAGCGGGAGAGCGGGTGCGGGAGAACGGGAGCGGGAGGGAGAGACTGCACAATTATACTACACATTGTCTGAATTCCACGCGGGCGATCCAGCCAGCGTCTGTATACTATGGTAGTGGTTGGATGTCTACTCGCAAACTCCATAATTTTACAAAGTACAACTGTCAAATATGGAAATTAATGATGCGATTCGGTGCCTCTGGATAGCATTAAGAAGATATGTGATTTTTTTGGGTATCTTGAAGACAAATATCTTTTTATTTACTCAGTATCTTGCCGTGATTTTCGGGTATGTGTTTCTTGACCATTCAAGTGAGGAAATCACCACGACCTAAACATGATTAGTGAAAATCGAGTCGACAAAATAAAAATCTAAAGTTGCCTCTTCAATTTTGATTTATTCCTATTTTTGTGGAATCTGAGATGTTTTAAGTAGTGAAATTAAGTATACAGAAAGGTATTTGTAGTTGCGATACGGTTTGCTCAACCTAAAATTTTAATTTATTACTTAGTTTTTACAAAATGTCGATATTTTATATCAAGCGCTTACGTCATTTAGTTTTGGTAACACGCACAGTATATCTATCGCAATCTAATTGCGTTGCGGATTGCGCACTTTATCCCTTTCTTTCAAGCAAAAAGACTGCGCGCGCTGTCGATTACTCGTATCAATCTATACACATATCCTCTTAAACGTATCCACGAGCCATAACATAGAACTTCATAAAAACTGTCTTGTCAGGACAATCATAAATGACTTTTGACTTTTATTTTTCATATTTTACTATTTAATTATTCATTTATCAATAGATTACCTAGCTGTTTTCCGCGACAATTCATAAAGTCACAAAATCCTTTCTTAGTGCTCGTTTACATGAGTGTCCCAAGAAATCTGCGAAGGTCTGGAGTTAGGGGACTTCGAAACTAAATTATTCAATTCCACGTATCTTCCGCAAAAATACGAACTTTAGGAGCAATTCCTCTTTTGAATATCCACTTTAATCCAATTTTCACAGTAATAGTAATCTCTCAAAATATTAGGGCATTTTACTCGGTCTTTTGTTCTCGTCAAACTAAGAATTTGAATTTTTCCAGAGTACCAGACATTATAAGTACACCTAATCTGTGAAATTCAGAAAATCAATGTGCAATGGATGCCTCACCGATGTCAGTAGGTTCAGAAACACCATTCAATAAACTGACAGTAAGTAGTAATTAATAGATGCCTGCAAATGCACGTGTGTTGCCGAACAAAGAATAGTAACAAGTCATCTACATCCGTATAGGTGTCGTAGGTACCACCTTCCACACTGCGGTCTCCAACAAACGCGGTTAATAGTGCCAGCCGCAACGCATCAAGCATGGTGACTATGGTACTTCCTTTCCAAATTGTACTGCGCGTTTTTGTCGGAATTCTGGAGGGAGCTCCCTGTCCTGTGGACGTTTCATGACATGATGATGATGAGTAATAGGTACATAATTCATCCTTGTTCGGCACGCTGGCAAATCAAATGTCTTCTGTCAAAAACATTGTCATTATTTTTAACTGACCACGGAATATTCCAAAGAGCAGTCCTTCCCATTTGACTGATTGCTACGCACAACTATAGCCCGTTTCATGAGTCAATACCAACCAACCAACACCAACCACCCACACATTTTGCAGCCATGAGTCTAAAACCAGAGTATATTTGACAGAAAAAAACAACTTTGTTTTACAAACTTATTTTTTCTGACAAATTTAGCTGATTACTATTGATATCGCTGCAAATTGTGTTGGTAAGCGTTGGCACAGACTCGTGAAACGGATTATAGTTGTGTCATTAGCTAAAGCCAGAAGTCTCCTGACCTGTAGTGTATACTCGTAATAGCCTACGATTACTTACTAAAGACTATAGCTATGACAAATACAACGCGTATTCTTACCTAATATACTTCAGCCATGCTCGTTCACGCCACCAGTAACAACACGGACACCAATTCCATCTATTTACAAAATTTTCACGAGTGTCGCGAAACGGTCGAAACATTCCGAAGGCCTTGGCGTACGTGTCCAAGAACAAATCTGAAGCGTGTATCTTCACAAACATAAGAGAGTAGTCGCTCTTGAAAAACCAAAAATAAGTTATTTTATGAGAAGCGCTCGTGGCCGAGTGGTAGTTGCTCTTTCTTTACGATCACGAAAGTGCAAAGTTGCCGTGGTCAAAACCCGGATGAGTGACCGCTAGTGGCACAAGAACTAGAGCGCTTCCGTGGTTCGGACGGCGTATTAAGCCGTTGGTCCCGGATATTGTCAATGTTAGTAGTCGTTAAGCCTATTCAGAGGCCATCAAGTTTGACACATTGGACTTTGTATCGTTTTTGTTTTAAAAGTACGTCTATTGTCAAGTGTCAAGCTTGACCTCTGTACAATCTCTATTGACCCCAAATTGCAACGTGTGGGTCGCGATCAAGGAGGTTTTAACCCACGCTACTCTTTTAGTCTCAATGCGTGTCATTGATTTATTGTTGTAAAATTGAAGAATAGTTTTAGTCACTTTTTCACTCAATATATTTAAGTAAGCGCAAGGTAAGCGCAAGTTCCGCTTTTTTTAAATTTTGACAAAAGTTTTAAAGTTTTGAAATTTTGCAGCTTGAGTAAATTGTTGTAAAATCGCTGTGGCCAATCCTCAATTCGTCAGACTGTCACGTCACGACTGATTGTGATTGAAATTGTCACGTGAGGAGGCCCTTATAGACTAGAAACCTAATTTCTCTCACCTCTCCAAGTTCAGCTTCTAGTACCAGACCACTCTTCACCAGGCCTGTCAGATAGTGCATCTTGATAGCCTCAACATCTATGAAATCCCGAGAATTTCTAAATACTAGTACGAAGTCCGCGCGATGACGTTTATCAACCATCATGCCTGTTATGTGCTGCAACCATGGTATACATGGGTTCAAGAAAGAGTCAGGTATTTTGTAATAAAAATTTTGCGGTACAATGCACACACAGAAAAACGCTTAGTCTATCGTTCTATACAGCGTGTAACGGAAAGCTGTGATAATACTGAAGGGTGTGAATCTGCCTATCATCATAACATCCAATGAAACGTCCACTACAGGACAGGGAGCTCCCTCCAGAATTCTAGCTTTTGCTGGAAAACTGTGGAGGGGAAGTACCATAGTCACCTCGCTTGTTAGCGTTACGGCTGGCACCATGGACCGCGGTTGTAGGTGACCGCAGTAAGTAAGATGTAAGATACAAAGGAGGATGCTGCTGCTGATCCTCCAGTTTATAACCCTTAGTCCCGTGTGGTGCCGGCAAAGAATAGTACCAACCCGTGGGTGTCGTAATCTGCCTATGAAACTGAACAATTTTTCCAACTATTTGAAATACGAAAAAAATATTTTGACCTCTACAAAATGTGCTATTGAGCTGATGCAGTTTGTATGGGACGTCAAAAATTTGTTTTCGTATTTCAAACTATGTTTCTTAGGGAAAGTTGTTCAGTTTAATGCTCAGATTCACATACTTCAGAATAAGTAGTATGATACATAAAAGGGAAAAAATGCGTGGTGTTTCGCGGGAGATTTATAATAGTCACCGCACTTGTAAGCGTTGCGGCTGGCGACTACTTTTGTTGGTGACTCCCACTTTTGTTGGTGACTCCCACTTTTGTTGGTGACTCCCACTTTTGTTGGTGATTTCAGTTTCAATATTCTTAGTGGCCTTTCACGATATCGAAGGGTAAAGATAGGTACAGAGAGCAGAGTGACATTAAACAGTTGTAATTTCTGCTTTGCTTTTGCACCACCTATTTCGCGCCACTCAACGCACTTGACCTAGGAGTCTGCTCTAAAGTTTCGATATTGCGATATAATACACTTACTACTAATGCCCGGTGGTGTGGTTGGTAGTGACCCTGCCTTTACAGCCGTGGGTCGCGGGTTCGATCCCCGCCCAGGGCAAACATTTATGTGATGAACACGAGTGTTTGCTCTGTGTCTGGGAGTTATTTATCTATCTATGTATGTATATCAGTCTCTGGTACTCATAGTACAGGCTTTGTCTAGTTTGGGATCATGGTGACTTTGTGTGAATTGTCCCAAAAATATTTATTTATTTATTATGTAGGCAACGCATACTTTGAATACCTACTGCAGTGAAAATAAAAATAAATTGAAGTTTAACTGCAATCAATTGGTAAAAATAGGTTAAATTACTATATTACTTTTAAGGAAATCACAAAATACAAGCACTTCAATATTTTAATTATAATAAATTTTACACAAATTTGAAAATATGATTTTATATGTCCACAAATTCATATCATAAAGGTGTTAGAAAAATTGATTAAAATGATCACATATTAAAAAAAATAGAGATGTCTAAATTATATCCGCGTTGTGAGAAAAGTAGTATCAATTAGGGAATTTCAATGTATTATCCGTAATCAATGCGTTAGGAAAACGCTACGTCTAAAACATGTAAGTGAATTGCAAGGTAGATAGTAGATTTACGCTTACACGTTATACACTTATACGTTATTCTACGTGTTTTGCTTTTGATGTTAGTAGTTTTCCAGCTGCCATGAATTTCGGAAACTTTCTAAAAAAAAAAAAATCCAAAGATCCAGCGTAAAGAAATCTTGGCGCGACAACGGCGCTTTTGGAATTTAGGGAATTAAAAAGGTGTGTAATTTATCTGTAAAAGTCCTGATGTGTAGATGTCGGCCGCTGTTCCAGGTAGCTTCTTCAGGTGCTGAAGATAGCGAAGTCACCGACACAATTCCCGTTACTCGTCCAAGCAAAGAAAAGCCGCCGCTGGCTAACGACACCCGAAGGTGCCTCGGCTTCCACTTGTTGGTGGAACCTGCTGCCAGTAGACAATAAACGGGCATCGTATAGAAGAGTGATCAGAAAGAGCGAGCCCTAAAGGCAACTAACTAAACGGAAAGACAAAAATGCTTACCAGCAAAAGAAAAATGTTAACTAAATTAAAATAAATCAGAAGTAACTTACACTTAATGCACACTTTGAGGCGTAATTCACAAAAACTGTATTTTTTTTATTTACTTGGTTCAGGAACTAGATTTCTTACAATTAAAAATCCGCATAACAAAAACGTGTTTTTTATAAAATAAAAATAAGCACATTTGATAGGAAAAAAATGGAAACTCTAAATTTTGAAACCGCAGACAAAATAAACAAACAGCCAGTCAATACACCGAGAATGTAGGAAAAAGTACCAAACAGGAAGAATTAGTGCAAGCAGTAACGCTACACTACGTTTGTTTACCTCTGTACCTATTTATTTTAAACTAGCTTTCCGCCTGCGGTTTCACCCGCATTAAGTGCGTTTTCCCGTGGGAATGAATTGTTTTCCATCGGTAAAAAGTACCTTATGTGCTATTCCAGGACCTTACCTATATGTGTGCTAAGTTTCATTAAAGTCCATTCGGAAGTTTTTGCGTGAAAGAGTAACAAACATCCATCCTTACTTACAATCTTTCGCGTTTATAATATTAGTAGGATAGGATTCGCAGCGTGAATCCTATTCATTTTTATTTTAAAACAACGATTAACAATTTTTAATACCAATTAAAATAACATTCTTTTTTTAATCCTTTTCATGTTTTGCTTACATTAAAGATGTGAATGACAGGGTTCAAACGCATCTGCACTTTAAAAAACCATTCATCGATCTTTCCTTCATATCGAAATAGTAATAGGAAACAATGTGTCCAACTGAATCAAATATGCCCTAGTAAAGCGAAAAAAGAAATATATTGCTCAAGGTATAGGGAAAGGAGATGGATTTTTTCGGTCTTTTAATCAAATTCCGAAAAAATCTAACCACTATGTAGAAAAAAAACATAGATTGTAGACTTAAAACTGAGCCTACATGCCCAGTTGTGGGACTTAAACGCCCACCATTTAGGAGAAATAAACTTTTAAAAATTTGCTAATTAGTCCACTCAGAAAGTCTATAAAACGCATCTGCCACTATCTAACTCTTTCTAACGCGTAGTCATTAGAAAGAGTTACGTTAACTGCTAAGTAGGCGTTAGAAAGAGATAGATAGTGGCAGATGCGTTTTATAGACTTTTTGAGTGGACTAGTTAGCTGATTTTTGAAAATTAATTCATCCTAAATGGTGGGTGCTTAAGTCCCACAACTGGGCATGTAGGCTCAGTTTTAAGTCTAGAATCTATGTTTTTTTTCTACATAGTGGTTAGGTTGCTTTGGAATATTTTTAAATAAAAGACCGAGCTCCATACATTTTCCACCCTGTCCTTTGGTACGGTGTTCCTCAGGGAAGTATATTGGGGCCAATGCTGTTTCTCATATACATAAATGATATACCGAAGTGCATCAAACATCCGATTGTCCTATATGCCGATGACAGCACCGTTCTAATAGAAGGCAGTAGATAAGCCGGGGGCCAAAATCACTCGGCTGCCATTTAAAATACCTATCTAGGCGGGAATATACTAAGAGAAATGAGGAAATGTACTTACCGAAATGCGCGTTGTGGCCGTGGAGAACATGCACTTATTTTGTGTAATAATTGTCTGGTGTTTTTGATTTGTTTGTATGTCTTGTGTGTGTGTATGTTAAAGTGCAATTTATCACATTCACAACGCGGCTGATTAATTAAAACACGATAAAAAGATAAAAAATGCGGTGCGGTATATTGTTAGGTCAGATGGCGAGCACAGTACTCAAAAGTAGTCACCAGATGGCGTAGCGGTCAGAAAAATAAAAAAAACCGGCTAAGTGCGAGTCGGACTCGCGCACCGAGGGTTCCGTACCACCACATAATCATAATTGTATTATTTGAAATTATAGTAAGTTAATGTGCTAGATTTTTGAGTCCGACACGCGCTTGACCAAATGTTATTATTTGTTGTTATTTTTGTTTAGCCGTTAGTTGTGAAAAAAGTTGTAATATTTAATGATTTCAGATTTTTTCCTTTATTTGTACTGTGAGGCCTAGCTTCTTGACAAATTTCATAATTTTAGGTCAACGGGAAGTACCCCATAGGTTTTGCTTTAGTGCATAAATGTATGCATATTATGCTATTGCTCGACTAACAGCAACCTTAACGAGACACAACCTGCTTTCTGCCTATTATGGTCACTTCCACTCCCACCTTACATATGGGATTGATCTGTGGGGTTTATCTGTCGACCGCGACCGCCCTTTTATTATGCAAAAGAAGGTTATCCGTCGGATCATGAGACTACCTCACGACGAACCAGCTAGACAATACTATATCGACTTGGAAGTTGCTAAATATGTTAGACAAAACACTAATGAATTCCAAAAAAATACGTGGGTTGGGAAACGTCAATGTAAATGGAGAGAGAGGCAGTTTTCGACTACATTTCAACGCTTACATAAGTCCAATAGGTCCTTACACGTTATGGGTTCACAAATTTCTAATAAAATCCCTGTTGAAATCAAGGATTGTTCTAGTCTTAACAGCTTCATTCGAAGGCTTAAAATTTGGCTAGCCCAGAAAGCCTTTTACTCTGTAGAGGAGTTTTTAAATCATAAATTTTAGCAAATATAATTATTGTATACTTTTTTTAATATATACTTTATTTTATTTTTTTGAATTTACTTCATGTATTAATTAATTTATGACGATGTATATATCTAAAACTGAATAAATATGAATATGGAGATGAGGACATAAAATGCCATTTCTTTTGATTGCGAGATTATAAAAAATTGAAATTTTCAGATCTTGTGTGGTTTATAGACCCTAATTTATGTTATTAATTTCAACCTGATGCCTGTACACGTTCGTGAGATAAAGGGTCTTGACAGACAGACAGACAGACGGACAACAAAGTGATCCTATAAGGCTTCCGTTTTTTCTTTTGAGGTACGGAACCCTAAAAAGGGTTGCCAGTATTGAAAACTGAATACCCCTAAAATAAATGTGGACATTTAAATGGCCTAACTATACTCCCCGCCTTGAAAGACTTTAGCTTTCAACAGCTAAGAAAGAAAATGACAAGCGTTAAATAAAACTTATAAGAGAGTCTGTAATATAACAACACTAAAACCTTATACCTAACTAAATTGGAATTATAGATAACAGTTTACTATTGCGTAGGTAATGGGCACAGTCGTACTACAGGTCTCTTATAAGAACCTTTATTGGTTTTGACTGTAACGACACGAACGATACCGTCCGTTCCCGGATGTACTTCGTTTATAACACCAACTTTCCATTGCAGAGGAGCGACCTTATTTTCTTGTTTTAGGATCACTACAGTACCTACTTTAATATTTGGAGACGAAACATTCCATTTTTCGCGGGTTTGTAGTGTATTTAAATACTCTAAAGACCATCGGTCCCAGAATGAGTGAACCAATTTATCCAATAATTGATAACGTTCCAGCAAATGTGTAGGTTAGTCATTTACCGGAGCCGCTGGTAGGTACTTCATGGGAGTAAGTGTAAGAAAATGCGAGGGAGTAATAGCGAGTGGTTCGCCAGGATCTTGAATCAAAGTTGTACAAAGGGGACGCGAATGTACTATATTCACAATTTTACAGAGAACCGTGTTCATCCCCTCTATAGTAAGAACCTGTGATCCAATTACGTGGTGCAATATAGTCTTAATCGATCGAGTTAAGGGTTCCCACGAACCGAAATGCGGTGAATTAGGGGGGATTGTTTTAAATTCAATTTTGCAATCTGACAACTCGTGAATGAAAAGCGCTGCGATAAGGTTCCGATGAAATAAAGCGATGCAAGTCGTCCAGATAATTTTTAGCGCCAACGAAATTTGTAGCGTTGTCAGAATAAAATATCGATATAGGTCCGCGCCGCGAAAGAAATCTTTTAAAAGCAGCGATGAACGTAGCGGTACTGAGATCCGACGCTAACTCGATATGAATTGCACGCGTAGTCATGCATATAAATAAACAAATATAAGCTTTTTGGCTGCGTATGCCACGTCCGCGTGTCAAAGTCACGTTTATAGGTCCTGCATAGTCGCATCCAGTATGAATGAAAGCTTTAGGTACGGTTTGCGTGCGAACGGGAGGTAGATTTCCCATTAGTGGCGACAATTACTTTGGGTGAGCGCGGAAGCAAAACTTGCACTTATCAATACGCGAACGTACCGTGCGTCTTCCTGTTATAATCCAGTAGCGCTGTCTTAACAAACTGAATAGCAAGTTAGGGCCAGCGTGGCAGTATTTGCGGTGATAGTGATCGAAAATTAAGTTTACAATGTGATCCTTTTGCGGTAGCAAAATAGGATGTTGTTGATCGAAAGACAAGTCCGAGTTTCCTAGATGACCTCCGACACGGATGAGTCCGTCTAATAGGGAAGGATTAAGTTTTTGAATGCGTTTCTGACACTTGTCTTGTTTTATAAATTATTAAATTCGTCTTTGAAATGAACCGATTGAAGTGCTGTCAAAATTTTATTATCAACAAATTCCAAATCGCGAGCGGTTATACAAGTGTCATGTAGTAGTACTTTTAAAAAGAGATAAATATAAATGGTCGTTCTTAAAAGTTTATTCCAGGAGGAACAACGTCCAGCGAGCCGACATAACAGTGGTGTTTCATCTACTGCGTTAGTAGATCCGAGAGAAATTATTTTCGTCTCAGGAACAACAACTGAATGGTCTGGTTTAAACGGCGATATTGGCAAATCTTTCTCGTCTTGAAGTGTCCACAAAGGACCGTGAAACCAAAGAGAGTGGCGAAGTAATTGCGATGGAAGCAATCCGTGAGATAAGCAGTCGCTGGGATTTGTTGCTCCAGGTATGTGATAGAAATGAGCTGACGTTAAAAAATTACATATTTTTGATACTCGATTTGCAACAAACGTTTGAAGGCGGTGCGGGGGAGTATTAATCCAGTAAAGAGCGATTGTAGAATCCGAAAATGCGAATATGTTTTTTATAGGACAACGAGCGGAGTAGTTGTCAGTGACGACGCGAAAAAGTTTGGTTAATAGTAGAGCGGCCATTAGTTCCAGAAGCGGTATAGTTACGATCTGGTTACTAGGCGCAATTTTCGATTTGGAGCAAACTCATGTCATGGAACGTGTACGTACACAGCGGCACCGTATGCGCGTTCACTAGCATCACAAAAGCCTAAGAGCGTCACTTCGCTGTTTTCGCGGACATTTAAATGGCGCGGGATTTGCATTTCCGATAAAAGTGGAAGCTCAGTTTGAAATTGCGTCCCAGCTTCTATAATATAATTTGGGGGTGTGTCATCCCAATCCAGTTTTAAAGAACTGACTTCTTTTATAAAAAAAATTCCGGTTACTATTACGGGACCGATAAAGCCAAGAATATCCCATAAACGTGCGATAGTTGACAACATATTACGTTTAGTACATGTTGGGTTTGACGGTGAAATAGTATATTTAAATAAATCACTCACGGGTAGCCAATGCATACCGAGGATTTTTAGTGATTCGTCTTTATCTTAATCGACCGGATCGGTAAGACGGTGCGATTTGGGAACCAAAGCAAGTACAGTGCGCGAGTTGCTAGACCACTTTACTAACTCAAACCCGCCTGCATCAAACATGGAAATAAGCTGTTGTGCCGACGTCACAGCATCTAAGAAACTAGGGAACGAGCTAGCTATATCGTCGATGTAAAGATCGCGCAAAGCAAGGGACGAAGCAAGCGGAAAATTATGTTTCTCTTGATTCGCAAGCTCACGACGCAGACCAAAACAAACGCGTTGAAAAGCGAAAAATCGAAAGGGTTCGTGCGGATTAATGCGGTAAATAATTTGTTGAAATGGGCAATCATGAGCGCGAGTCAGAATCTGTAAAAACATTTGACGAATATCAGCGGTTAGTGCAACTTCGAATAATTGAAAATTTAGTAAAATGTTGAAAAAGTCAGCTTGAAGCGGAGGTCCCGTGTGTAGGATATCATTTAGCGAAACGCCGGTGCTAGTTTTCTCACTCGCGTTGAGGACAACCCTTTATTTTGACGAGACTTTGTCCTTGCGCAAAATACCATGATGAGGTATTACAAAGCCTTGATCATTGTTTTCAGGAGCGGAAACCTCTGTTAAATAGCCTTTATCGAGATATTCGCGTATCACCTCGTCGTAACGAGCCTTTAAATCAGGGTGTTTTTCAAATTTGCGTTCTAGACTTAAAAAAATGATTTTTGGCGGTTTTAAGCGAGTCGCCTAAAAGAGAAGAATTCTCTTTAAAGGGTAGTCCTACTACAAAGCGGCCAGAAGAATCGCGATTAGTAGTCTTTGAGTAAAAATTTTCACAGTCGCGATCGTCTGGAGATAAAATCAGCGGTTCTTTTAATTCTTCCATTTTGAAAAGTTTACTTAGATCGTTATGGATCGATTCAGTAATAGCGTGACAAGAATAGGAAGTTGCGGTATCGACGCTGACTTGAGCTTCAGCCATGACGATATAGCCAAGTGTAGTTAAGATAGCTGAAGGTTGATGCGACCAACCAGTTACTTTTCCTGGTAGTAAAATATCGACAAACAAATTTTCACCGATAAGAATATCGATTTCGGAAGGGATGGCGAAGCCTTCATCAGCGAGCGGTAAGTTTTTTAAATATGTATATGAGTCTATTTCAATGGGTGCGGTAGGTAATTTTTGCGTTATAGAGTTCATTACCAAAGCGTCCATCACATAACATTTATCGGGGCAAACTCTACTAGAAACCTCTAGGTTTACTTTTCCGCGTGCTACGTTTTCGTGGTCGCCGAGACCTTTGATAATAGTTTTGCGGGGTAACTGGTTTAAGGATAAACCTAGTTTTTTGCAACAAGAAGCGGTAATTAATTTGTTTTGTGAGCCCAGATCGATAAAGCAACGATATGAAATTAAATTATTATAGCGGTTGCGAACGTGGGTACATGCTGTGCCTTAAAGAACAGACGTCGAAGACTCGTGCGGTTTAAATTCAGCACGATTGTTATTATCGGCTAATAAGCAAGAAATGCTAGCCGAGGCGTCGGGAGTACCGGTCGCGTGAGTAGAAGCGGGAGGAACATAAGTATGCGGCGGCGGTGGCGGAGAAGTGAAAAATACGGACATACCTGTCAGTTGCGGTGGAGGCTGCTGCTGTATGCTCGAGCCTGGATTAGAGAGCGGTGTCGGCGGAGGCGGCGGTGCGATATAAACAGAATCTGCCGTTTCGCTGTAAATGTATAAGCGAATGATGGCGGGAATTAAAATGTGTACAAACTTTGGTTCTCTTACAAGCGTTCCATCTATGTTTCGAGCTCAAACAATTTGTGCATTAATTATTGTCTTTAATAAATTTGTGACGCTCATCAGAAGAAAAATCAAGAAAAGCCTTGTAATTGTAAATGTGATCATGTGAAGATTTGCATAGCGAGCAACTTTTGCTCTCATTAGGCGCGTTGGCATTTAAACAGGTATGCGAAATCTTAGGCACGAAAGCACTTTTAGGCTAAGGCGGTTCTTTGAGAACAAGTTTTTGAGCGGAAGTTGAAGCTGAATTAGTGCGTTGCAGAATTTTAACCTGACACTTTAAAAAACTGATAAAGCCATCATTAGTAGGCAAATCAACATCACGTGCAGACATCTCAAAAGCTTTAGCAGGTTTCGCTATCTAAACGCTTGAAAGCAATATAAATAAAAATTTGTTCACTTAAGTCAGTGATCTTAAGATGTTTGAGCGCGGAAATGGATGCGGCATATTTTTCAATGAATGACTCTAATTGGGTTGCGGTAGCGGGGTTAGGCAATGGTTTCATCTCTAAAATATTGTCTAAAAACGAACAAGCTAAAAACCTGGTATCTTGATATTTCTTCTCAAGAGACTGCCATATAGATGCGTAATTCTCTGCGGTAGGATTTATGCCTGAAAATACTAACTATGCGGGACCTTTAAGTTTACCTAAAAGGTAATATAATTTCTCTGCATTAGACAACGAAGCATTTTAATGGATAATGGTCTAAAGGTCTCATAAAAAATATTCCATTGACTGGCGTTTCCATTAACTTCTGGAATTTCAAGTGCAGGCAATTTGGGTGCGGAAGACGGCAATGGATTACCCTTTTTTGCGGATTCTGCCAAAAGGATTTGATCTTCAAATCCACTCCATGAATTGTAATTAGGCGTAAACTGAGGATCTAATTTCATCATAGCGTATTTTTTAGAGCAAGTAATGAGTGTGTAAAATTTTTACTGAATCAGAACGTATTCTTGTAATGGCGGAATTGTCCCCATTGACCGAAGCCATTTAAAAAATATTGTATAGTACCAGTATTATATAGTCCAAGGAGGTTTTAGTAGCAGCTCTTGCTGCTAAGGAGGGAGCTATAAGCGTAGCACTTTCTTGCGAGGGACCTCCATACTAAAATGTATGGAATTTTTTTCAAATCCTAAAAACGTAAAATTTTTATCTTTTTCTCTGAGAAATATGTGACATGGGACTAATAAATGCTACTAGTTAACACAGTTTTTCTGGTAAAAACACTTTCCATTCAGGAAAAACACGGTGTTAAAAATCACGCATAAAATGGCTATTACGGAATATTTACGCTTCCGTTCTTAGTATTAATGATCAATTCACAAGTAAAAAATGATATATTTTCACTTTCGCAAACAAAGTTTATACTAAAACATTAGATTTTTAAAGATATTATGATTTTTGTAAAACTTAACTGAGTTTTTTGACCGACTAGCATGGGCGACAGTGAAACGCTTCACGCTTCACTAGCTCATACAGAATATGCATATGGCGGACTCTATAGTTTTTTACTCTGAGATATAGTCTAAGTATAGTACAGATGAAGCTAGCTTACGGACAATATGGCCGACGTGTAAATGTAATATGACTGAATGTGAAGCGAACAATGAAAATTATTTTAAGAGTGTGCCAATTAACCTAAACAATGAGTATGAGTATAAAATATAAAGGATGCAGTTATAATACGACCCTTTATGTGCGGAAATGATAAGAAATATAGCGGGATAGACACAAATATGTATCGGAATGAAATAAAAAGCGGGTGGTCGTAGACTTAGCGGGTCAAATATATGAAAATTTTAAGGATTTTGAGGACCAAGTCCTCACAGGAGGCACCAAAACTATAGATAAGCCGGAGGCCAAAATCACTCGGCTGCCGTTTAAAATACCTATCTAGGCGGAAATATACTAAGAGAAATGAGGAAATATACTTACCGAAATGCGCGTTGTGGCCGTGGAGAAGATGCACTTATTTTGTGTAATTGTCTGGTGTTTTTGATTTGTTTGTATGTCTTGTGTGTGTGTATGTTAAAGTACAATTTATCACATTCACAACGCGGCTGATTAATTAAAACACGATAAAAAGATAAAAAATGCGGAGCGGTATATTGTTAGGTTAGATGGCGAGCACAGTACTCAAAAGTAGTCACCAGATGGCGTAGCGGTCAGAAAAAAAAGGGTTGCCAGTATTGAAAACTGAATACCACTAAAATAAATGTGGATATTTAAATGGCCTAACTAGGCAGTAAAAATTCCAAACAGTTTGAGACTGAAATAAATAATACAATTGCAAAAATTATAGACTGGCTTGATTGTAATAATCTTAAAATTAATATAGATAAAACAAAAATTATGAAATTGCGTCAAAAAACTTTAGAACATAATTTGAGTATTAACTATAAGGGACAGCCGCTCCAATCTACACAAACAACAAAATTTCTTGGACTTACTATAGACAGTACCTAACCTTAAATGGAAATCGCATAATAGTGAGTTACGCAATACCCTTCACCAGTATGCCTTCGCTCTTTAAAAGCTGTCAAAAACAGTCCACTGTCAAGCAGTATTGGCGGCTTACCACTGTTTTGTCTCGACAAAACTACGCTATGGTGTTCTTTTTGGGGCAATTCAACATCAATAAACATCCTGTTCAAAGCACAAAAAAGATGTATTAGGGATATGTTTGGTTTAAAAACTACTGTTTGGTTTGTAAGGCTATTTTTAAGTAAGACGCATGTTGTTGTCAAAACCTGTTACAATAAACCCTCGTAGTGGAACGCACGTATTCAGTTTTTAATTTCGTCACCCAAGCAAAATAGGATCTTAGCATAATCAACATATGGTCCTTTGAGCCGGATACCAGCGGTCGACCGATCGCCGTTCGAACCGCGATAGGAACAAAAACACATTGCAAAACTAATACGAGTACGTAGCGAAAAAGTTAATTATTCTTTTTTTTTTTCTTTTTTTTTTTTTTATTTGGTTCACAAACTGGATACAGCTCAAGAAAATGAGATAATAAACAAGCACAAATAAAACAGGTTTTAGAACGTACCCTACTATGAGTGAACACAGCATGCAAATAACAAATATACACTAGTAAAAATTATTGCTTAGTAACTAACAACAACGATCTTAACTACAAACTTAAACAAATATCAGAGGTCTTGTGAGGCAAGACCTAACGGACTTCTTAGCAGAAACCACAGAACCATTGAAAATATCAAAGTCATATCTAATAGCATTATAGGCAGTGCACATGCGATGCAATGGGCTATGTTGACCTAGGTTTGTTATACAGGCAAGGGGTGAGAAGTTCGTACGATTATGCACACGACTACCAACACGAGGAATAGTGAAATTAAGCTGTTGCAGAATATCCGGCGCGTCAATGAAGCCATGAATGAATTTAAATAGAAACATCAAATCAAGCAGTTTGCGACGAACATGTAACGAAGTGATTTTGTAATGTTTTAAACGTGATTCATAAGAATGTAGTTCTTTACATTGAAAGTCATTATATGTTAAATGATAGATGAATCTTTTCTGAATACGTTCAATTCTATCAGAATGTACAGCATAGCTAGGACTCCAAACAACAGAACAGTACTCAATTATGCTTCTTATTAAAGAATTATAAACTACAATCGAAATTGTAGGATTTTTGAAAATTTTCATCTGTCGTGAAACAAAACCCGAGAGCCTAGATGCCCTACTGATAATATTATCGATGTGATAACGGAAACTTAGACTAGAATCGAAGAGAACTCCAAGGTCGTGAATGGTATTTACTTCAGTCAATGGTACACCATCAATTGAATAAACAGCAGTGATGGGTGTCTTCAGTCTAGTGAATTTTATGTGGTAGCATTTGCTGGTATTTAAAGCCATGTGATTATCACAGCACCATTGATGGATTCTATTAAGATCATCTTGCAGGCTTAGCACGTCATCTAATGAGTTAATTTCTTTGTAAAGCTTCAAGTCATCTGCGTACATTTTGAATTCAGATTGCAAAATGTAGGATAAATCATTGATAAACATCAGAAAAAATAAAGGCCCTAAGTGAGAGCCCTGGGGCACACCCGACGGAACCAACACCTGCTCTGACTTAAAGCCATACACTGAAACTAGTTGTGATCTATTGCGAAGATAAGATTCACACCATCTGAGCAACGACCCATGTATACCCATCTGTTCAATCTTATGAAGAAGGATGTCATGATGTACAAGGTCAAATGCCTTTCTAAAGTCAGTATACACCGAGTGCACTTCTCCACCATTATCTACAACTTTTGTTAAATCCGTTAAATATGCTACAAGGTTAGAGGTTGTCGATTTGTGAGGTAAAAATCCATGTTGATTGCTACTGAGTAATGGTTTGATGTGTGAATAAATTTTCTTTTGTACGAGAGATTCAAAAATTTTGCCAGCCGTGGATAAAATAGAGATTGGTCGGTAATTCGCAACGTTATTTGTACAACCAGCTTTAAGAATAGGCGTGATATGAGCAAGTTTCCATCCCTCAGGAAATTTCCCATGTTGGATCGACATGTTGAAGATAATGGAGAGGGGTTTATGCAAGACGTCGGCGCAATTGCGGAAAAATTGTGGAGGGATAGACTCTGGCCCAGCACCTTTGTTGCAGTCCAGTGATTTAAGGCACTTGAGAATCTCATCTTCTGAAATGGTAAAGCTACTTAAAGAAAGGCAATTACTATAAGAATTCATGTTAATTTTACTTGAAAGCGGCTGAGCGCTAGCTTGATATATTGAATGGAAGTATTTAGAAAATAGATTACTAATGCTATGGCCGTCGGCAACAAAGCAGTCATTCAAAAACATTTCACGGGGTATTGAAGTGTCATTGGATTTTCGACCTTTAGAGAATTTCCAAAAATACTTCGGGTTTTTCTCAAGATGATCTAGTGCGCGAAGTTTGAATTTTTCATAACAATCTTTGATCATTAAATCACAGCGATCTCTTAATAGACCAAAAGTCCAATGGTCTATTGGGTTCCCATACTTCTTAAATTTATTATGAAACTTAGCCTTTTCTTTCAACATTTTAATTAAAGACCTAGTGTACCAGGCCGGATAATTACTATCACGAGTGAATTCTAAGGGAGTATGTTTCTTGATGATGGGAAACAGTATCATATAAAATCTATTAACCACTTCATCCACACTTGACAAACCATGCCAAATAAGTGACCAGTCGATGTTACCGAGCTCATTTCTCACTGATTCGTAGTCACATAGGAAGAAATTCAAATAATTGGATCGTTTAGGTTTTATATTTTTGGCTATTGAAAATTTCAAATTAATAATTAAAGGTGGGTGGTGCGGGTCTATATTAACTAGAGGTTGGGTAGCCAACGCCACATCAACACTATTAGGTCGATTGCAAAGGACCAAATCTAGAATTCTATCGTTAGCATTATTAACAGAATTACATTAATACAGGGAGTTAAAAGACATATAATCAATAAGGATATTATTTGTGGCAATATTTGTTGGAAGCGCTGAAAGAGCGAAGTCATTATTATCTGCATCTTTGTGCCAAGAGATGTTAGCAAGATTAAAGTCTCCTACAACTAGCGTACAGCAGTCTGAAGGCAATCTACCGTGTATGGTGTCAGAAACATTTTTTAGTAATGACTCCAAATAAGAAATTGATACAGGAGGGGGCACATAGGCCGCACAAATGGCTAGATTCCTTCCATTTAATTTTAAAGAGACCCACAAGTCTTCAGTTTGAGATTCCCATGTTAATCTTCTCATAGCATTGTATTTTTTTAGAACAGCAAGCAATATTCCACCGCCCTCCCTTTTTTACTACAAGTAGTGTGCCTATCTCTCCTAAAAACATCGTATCTCTCATCGATACATTCTCTATCAAAAACTGAATCATTCAGCCACGACTCGGTCAACACTAAGATGTCATAGCAGTTGGATAAAACAGAAACGTATAAATCATCGGTCTTGGTTCTGAGGCCTCTAACATTCTGGTAATATATATTAAGAGTGAATTTAGTAAAATATAAACAAAAATCATGCAAAAGTTAACAAAAAAAAAAATATCTTAAACCTACAAAAGTTCACAAAAGCTTCATTTTTAATCAGTATTGGAGGGGCCTCATTATTTTTACGCACAAAGATACGACCGTTGCGGGTCCAGACGTATTCATATCCGAGTTGTTTTGCAAAGGTTCTAGTGGCAGCGTGCAATTTTTTATTCATTGGACTTAAATGTTCAGTTACATAAATTGCTTGATTGCTGTTGGAGAAACCTAGGAGAGCTGCATTTAACTTGTCTTCGTTGTGTTTTTTCGCTTTATTAAATTGCGCCACTGCAGCTAATACAGAATCTCTTAGAAGAGGAGTGCCTAATTTAGCGACGATGTTGCGAGGGCGAACGGAATCCGACTTCAACTTTGAGACACGATGAACAGCAATAATTCCCAAGTCCGGCAGCTGACACGACACAGTTTGAAGTAGTGATTTGAATATCTTGAGTACATTTTCGTTTTTAGATTCAGGAACACACTGAACTTCGATATTACAGCTCCTTGATTGCTGTTCCATCTGGGAGACCTTCGAAGTAAGCTCCGAAACCGTGTTTAGCAGTAAAGATTTCTCATTTTCAACTTTCTTAAGCCTTCCTTGCAAGTCGCTATTAATCTTAACCTGTTCATCATTGAAATTTGCAAGGTATTCAATTGTCTTTGAATTTTCGTCAAGATCCTTCTGCATCACAGCTAGCTTAGATGTTAATTCAGTCACTTCAGAGGTAAGGCCAGTCAGTTTATTCCGAATCTGGAGAAAGCTGTTATCTTGGGATTTAAAACGTTCGTTCATTTCCAAACGAAGGCTTTCTATCGCTGCTAAAATAAGTGAATCTTGCTCATTATTACCACTTTTGTCCTGCGACTCAGTCTTTGAAGATTGGGTGGACTTATTACGAGGGTTCGTGTTTACAAATGATGGTGTGGCATTAGCACTAGTTTGAGGTCCAGGTTGAGTACACGGTGTAGATGGTGGAGAGCGCTGAACTTTGAACATGTTGACGTCACGAATATTTCAGCTAAAGTCGATATTTAGATAGAATCAATCAAACTTTAAATAATCCACACTCAGTAAAAAGTCACCCAGAGAAAAAAAAATCAGAGGTACAAATCCAATCTAAACCAGTGACCGCTCTCTGAATGCGTGTTCTATGAAAGTGGCCGGACCAGTTCTGTGGGCCCGACAGTACAGCGCGCTCGGTGCACGGGGCTTTGACGGTTATGCAGTACGCGCAACCGTTAGGATGGCTTGCGCTTAAACGTTACAACAAATCACACCATATGCCGCGTCATCGACGTTTGCAATAATAAAATCACTGATTTAACAAGATTTAGCTGATTTCACTGTTGGATTTTTTATTGACAATAACTGCACTGATACACTAATTAATTATATGCAAATTTCTGCTACGGAGAGACGATTTGAACTTATATTTAAAATTGTTTGTGCACAAATTAGCAAGAACGATGTTGTCAGTTCAAATGGCAAAGATTAAGAGATTCTTCGAAAATTGTGATAATAACATTAATAAACAAAGTGAGTTACTGGATTTAGTGCAAACATATTACTGGACGTAACATGATTTGTGTTAAAGAAGAACTATGGCTACCCCGGAACCATTGATGGCTATATTGGAGGACACTGCTAACCTTTCAAACAAAGCGCAAAACAATTTGAAGAAATGTCCCAAAGCGAGGTTAACAAAGGGATTCATAGAAGCACGAATAACAATCATTGATGATTATTGGATAAAATTTGTAAACGCTCATCAATGATATTACAATTATATAACCGACATCTTTGACGCTCATTAGGAGTTCTTGATAGAAAAAGGTATGAATGTACTCATGATACTGAACGACTTTCCCCAAGGAACATAGGTCAAAATACGAAAATCAAGTTTTGACTTCCCATAGAAACTGCATCAGCTGATAGCGTATTTTGTATAGGAGGTCAAATTCGGTTTTTCGTATTTCGACCTATGTTCCTTGGGAAAAGTTGTTCAGTATCAGGAGTACATGCATATCTTTTGCTATTAAGAACTAATTAAAAGTCACCATATACAACAGCAATTTTCGTCAAATCTAATCTGGATTTGTTTATGGGTAATAGAAATCTTCACGATCGAAATTTACGTCACAGTGATAGAATAGCTCGGTTCCCAGAAAACTGACCATGCGGGTAGATCTGTTCATGCCTTAGCTATGGCCTATGGTCTGACGCAGGTGATATCGTCTCCCACGCGAGTACTTGATGTAGAAGGCCACATGCCTTCACCGCTGGAACTTCTGCTGACCTCTCATTCGGATGGCTATCATGTGTCCGTTGATGCCCCGCTGGGCTCCTCAGACCACTGCCTGATTCGGAACGTCGTGCCACTCACGCGCCTAAAACGGCCCCGCTCTGCGGGCTGCCACCGTGTCTGGCACTTCAGGTCAGCAGATTGGGATAGGATGCGGACCTTCTTTTCATCCTACCCATGAAGGCAAGTCTGCTTCTCACTTGAGGATCACTCCGCCGTCGCCGACGCTGTTGCAGACGTGGTGCTACAGGGTATGGAGCTCTTCATTCCAAATTCTGTAGTACCAGTTGGTGGCAAGTCCCAGCCCTGGTTTGTTTATCCCTGCAAAGCGGCATCTCGCTTAAAGCAGGAAAAGTTCCAAGCCCGGGCTAACGCAGCAGCAAATAGGGATTCTAAAGTGAATCTTTTGAAAAAGGAGTATAACTATGCCTCCAGATTCTTCAAAAGTGCTATGACCATAGCAAAGGCAGAGCACATCGGCAGAATTGGCGAGAAACTAGCTCGGCTACCCTCGGGAACGCGTGCATTCTGGTCTCTCGCCAAGGCTGTCGAAGGCAACTTTTCCACCACTGCGCAGGGGAGATAATTCGTTCATCCATGATGCAAAAGAAAAAGCTGATCTGCTGGGCGTCCTTTTTGCATCTAACTCCACCCTGGACGACAAGGAGAAGCAGCCGCCGAACATCCCGCGGTGCGAGAGTGCTATGATGGATATCGAGTTTTCCCAGAAAGCTGTACGTAAAGCACTTCTCTCCTTAGACATTCACAAGTCCAGTGGGCCTGACGATACCGTCAGCCCCCCCCCCCCCCCCCCCCTTAGTACTAAAAACATGCGCTCCTGAGTTGGCACCGGTTCTAACGCGTCTTTTCCGACACTCGTACACCACTGGCGCAGTCCCGACCTCATATATAGTCTTAAAGTTTATTGACTAGCTTCATTTTACTCCCCCAACCTTGAGTCAATAAATACGATTCACGAGTATGTGGTGGGGGCCAGTCGGATGTCAGCCGTCAGTAGTCGCTCACTGGGCCTCCTTGAACAGGGTCTCACTCGGTGGGCTGACTCGCCGGCGGACCTGACCTTTCCTGCACCTTACGGAGGGGCAACTCCTGCCCGCCGTGAGCCACACCCCAATGTCCCGCTTATCTCAACGGGCGGCGACCGACACTGCGCCAAGGACACCTCGACGGGGCCTTCCCGACATCGAGAAGACAACCTAACATCGTCAGCCGTCCCAGTGTAAAGTGCTATAATAAGTTACGTGAAATAACCAGGTACTTCGATGAGATGACAGTTGTATTATTTATGTGGTAAATAATTCTGAAACTCGGAGGGCCCAAACGCCACATAAATGGCGACGAGGACATAAACGTGAGTAAATTTTTTTTTTTTTCATTTTGTAAAAGGGAAGGAAATATCCACTAGGTAGATGGATGTTCTGCCTTTTAGCTGGCCGGCAGAAAATGCCATGTGGCATCAGGTCCGCCGGTTGAACCATAATGCAATAAAATTTTGAAAAAATAATATAGTAATTTCTGTGTATGTAGGTATAATAAAAATGGTGAGAAAATACCTTTTTCTTTTTCTATAAACATAAAGAAAAAGTAGAATCGATTCGTTCCATTGATGATAGTCGAAATATTATTTGTGCCTAGTAATGCAAAGAATCATGGTTTAACGTATGAAATATAAATTATAATTATAAAATGGTAAATAAGTAACAATTAAACCAGAGTAAGATCGCAATGTGATCATCATCACTACCCGTAGACTGTACCTATGTAGTACAGGACTTTAGCAAATTAGCACTTTTAGTTAGTTCCATAAATTTACAGTAGGTAGTAACTACAATCAACGACAGGCCAAGCTTGACACTCGCTGTACGACTCTAGCCCATACATCTATTGGAATAAGAACGGTACAAAGTCCAATGCGTCAGGCTTGATGTATTCTTGACTGTACCAGGCAAACATACAAATGTGGGTAGCAAAAAAACTCGTTCAACATTTTATTTAATACCTACTCGTAATGTGGTGAATGCGTATGTCCAGTAAACTGATATTTCTCATTCTCTTCTATCTTAAACTTCCGCTTCTGTGTTAAACAGTACTACCTACTACAGTATAAACTTTATTATATTCATAGGTATTTGTTGCACCACTAGTGTGTTGAAAAGTCGAAAACTACCACGCATATAAACCATAAAGAAAAATTAAGAAAAAGACAGAGAGAAGGGTGGTGATAAGTAGGGGCTAAATAAGCAATAGTCAAGATGTGATAGCACAGTGGTCAGTTCATTAGATTTTATGCTATTTATGGTGTGTTATATATGTGGCAGCTATAACGAAGCCGGTTGGTACAGGCTAAAGGTGCCGGTCCGATTCCGACTCACGTCATCAAAGACTTTCCTTATTTAGTACATAGTGGTTATATGTGTGTGTGGGCGAGTAGGCAGTCCAGCCGGACAAATAGTAAAGTCCTGGTGGAGAGATTGATTAGTCCTGGTGGACAGATTGATTAGTCCTGGTGGACAGATTGTTTAGTCCTGGTGGACAGATTGTTTAGTCCTGGTGGACAGATTGTTTTGTCCAGTGGACAGATTGTTTAGTCTTAGTGGACAGATTGTTTAGTCCGGGTGGACAGATCAGATTGATAAGTCCGAGTGGACGAAATGTTAAGTCCGGGTGGACGAAATGTTCAGTCCGGGTGGACGAAATGTTAGGTCCGGGTGGACAAAATGCAGTCTAGAATAGTCTGGATAGACAGTAAAATAAAGTTCGGGAGGACGTTTCATGGCTACTCGTGAAATTATGGGCAAGAAACGTCTGGAAGAAATGCTTCTATGTTCGGCTTTGACAAAATCGTAAACTTGAGATCACACTATAGTATACTTGTAAGTGAATTTTTATTGCTAACCACTATCTTAGATGTTGTTTTTCCAGGTTGGATATCACAGGTTCAAGCTAGGTTATAAAGAAAAACATCATAGAAACCATGTATACTTTAACTGCAGCAGTATGTAATACTTGAAAGTACTTGCACTGAATTATACTTGAAATATTTCGACAAGTGCGTTGGTAAGTGTTGTTTCGGCTATATGCGTAACGAATAACAGGCCGAGTACACTGTCTTAACCCTTAAACAGGGAGTAGAATATATTCTTAATGTAAACAAATATTTTACCGTCTTCTGGGGATTTAACATCCTTCCTACTAATATTATAAACGCGAACGTTTGTAAGTATGTATGGATGGATAGATGTTTGTTACTCTTTCACGTAAAAACTACGGAATGGATTTTAAAGAAACTTATTAGTGATTAAATGAACTTACCAGTAAGTGAAGTTTGATCATAATTATACGAATGCTTCGTCCGAAGATATTAGCATAAACACACGTAATTGCGGCCAGCGATTCGCCATCTTCGCACTTTATTTCAGATACCTACCCTTGTTTTTGTTTACATTTTTTTAAAGAAGGTAGATATCCCTCGACGTCACTCTAGCTGTAACATGATTAATTTAGTTTAGAGTTTTTAAGCCTACATAACAATATTTTGCAACTCTTTGGGTTGAATTGAAATGGGTGGGAGGGATGCTAATATCTTCGGACGAAGCATTCGTATAATTATGATCAAACTTCACTTACTGGTAAGTTCATTTAATCACTAATAATACTTCATGCTTCGTCCTCGATATTAGCATAAACACACGTAAACTTTTAGAGCTTAATGTTGTGAAATATTTTTATCACAACTTATAAAAGTTCAGAATTTAATGATTAAATATTCAAATAAGTAATCTTCTCTTACTTCAGAGTAGTTACAAAAAAGTAAATCTTAAACTAAAAATATTTTTGAAAACAGAAAATAATAAATCTAACTGATCCCTCTGTAATATTAGAATTATTAATAATTGTTCTAGCAAAACATTTCTCATCATCCATATTACTATTTAAAGTTCTATTATAGAAGAATGTTGAGGAAGAACCGCTCAAACCAGCGGTTCATCGAATTGAGTCAAGGTTGACACCAATTCTGTGCGCAGCAGACGTGGCAGCGCAGCGTGTCGTGTGCTGTGTACCGTGAACCTGCTCACATCGATTCCACTTTTGCTGATTCAATGACTCAAAGTTTGTGAACTGACTGCCTTTTGTGGTTTTTAACGGCAATAAATAAGTTTACTTTTATGTTTTTTCGCAAATGTTTTGTAATTTCTAGGTAAGCTTGGAAGGTTTTTCCCGGGCAAATTTATGTAGTTTCTAGAACGGAAGAGAACCTAAGTTCTAATGAGCCCAACGCGAGGTTTTGATAGTATTCGGGATTTTTATGTTAATTTTAGTACTAAATATTTTTATATTATTTATATCAGTTTTTGATAGTGTTTGCTCTCTAGCGGTTATTGAAGCAAGCAATGTGACTAGTTTATGAGAAATTTGGTCAATAGTAAGTTCTTCATTTGGAAATAAACTACTCAGATAATTAAGTAAAGCTAAGAGCGCAACAAGCTTGACACTGTATACAACTATAGCTACGATAGATTTCTTCGTTAGAAAGAAAGTGCACTTCGAACCGATTGGTCGAAATAGCATTTCAACTACGAGTATTTCAAGCAATAAACATTGAGTTCCTGTGACATGAAACGCAGTGATTGGTCGAAATAAAAGGGGTGGTTCCCATTCGGCCGGTCGGTCGGTCATTCAATATTGCTCTATGCCAGTTATAATTCATCAGGGGGTGAAGTCGCACGCGCATTTTTGCTAGCCACACCATGGCACCACACATATCGAGAATGACCGCGAAACGATAATAGCATACCGTTTCAGAAATTGGACGGAGAATGGAAATATCGGTAAGTCTAATTAAATTAATTTTATAGTTAATTATTAAAATTTTTGTTCATGTGAAAGTTTGTTTCTTTGCTTTATTATTTATACGTTGAAATTTAATATTTATTGCATCACTAGCTGTTACCCGCGACTTCGTCCGCGTAGATTTTATAAAAAAACAGAACTCGAAGTTAATTGAAACATATTTTACGGAGCGCTTATCCTTCTTGATCCCTACGTAAAAGATGCATCTGTACTTATCCAAGTTGAATTATCTTTTGATTTTATTTAACTGGTAGGTAGTGCGGAATTTTCATTGTCAACCGTTACAGGCGAACTTAAAAAAGAAGGCAATAAAGGGAGTGAAGTGAATGGGTAGCCAGGAGGTATTCATAAAAGTAAAAAAGGTCCCTATTCCTCCCTATCTATCCTTTTGTATCCCCCCCCCCCTACATTCCCACTCCCCCTCCCTCACCCTCTCCCACTCTCTCTTCCTCTCCCTCGCCCCTCCCTCTTCCCCCCTCACCCTTCCTTCCCCCTCCATTTCCCCCCTTCCCCTCTCCCCATCACCCTCCCTTTCCCCCCTCGCCCTCCTCCCATTCCCCTCCCTTTCCCCCTTCCCCTCACTCATCCTCCTCTTCCCCCTCTCCCTCCCTCTACCCCCTCCCACGCCCTCTACCCCTCCCTCCCCCTTTCTCTCCCCTCATTTTCCCCTCCCTTACACTCTCTCCCTATCCCTCCCCCTCTCCCTCTCCCTATCCCTGACCCTACCCCTATCCCTGCTTCTACCCCTAACGCCATGTTAACCACAACTGACACTCATATTGATTTTTAGACATTTCAAACCTATCGAATCCCAACCCCATCCCAGGGGTGGTGGTATTTCACGTCCACCACGTTGGATTTCAAAATCATTGTAGTTTTCGTAATCAGCGACCCGATAAACCATACGAACGACACCCATATTGATTTTTAGACATATCAACCCTATCGCACCTCAACCTTATCCCGAGGGGATAATGGTAGTTTACGTCTACCACGTTGGATTTCAAAATTGTAGTAGTTTTCGTAATCAGCGATACTTAGTTGAATAAAAAAAGTCCCATCAAAATCGGTTAAGTAGTTTCGGTGTGCTGTAGCAGATACAACCCCGCTAGAGTATTATTGTATGTGTAGATTCCCACGGGAATGAGATATTTTCCCGGGGTAAAAAGTAGCCTATGTCCGTCTCCAAGTTACCATCTATCACCATACCAAATTTCATCAAAATCCGTTCAGCCGTTTAGGCATGAAAGAGCAACAAACAAACAAACAAACAAACAGACAGACAGAGTACTTTCGCATTTATAATATTATATATAGTATGGATGGTATTTTTTGTGTAGGTATTCATCTGGGGATCATTCTTGAATATCAAAGGGTGACAAAATATCATTCAAAAAATTGAAAACCACAGAATTTTCTTGTAGAAAGTGAAGAATAAAATTCGTTAAATATAAATGGTTGTTCGTTTTTAGTATTCATAGTTTATGATTTACATTTTGGGGCCAGTCGTAGATTTTTTATTTTAAATCTGGTAAAAGAATGGGTAGCTTTTGGCGTGTTCTTTACTTACAATAACGGGGTAAAATCAGACACATTCAAGTAAGTTCTCAAAACCAACAATAACACCTTCTAGGCCGAAGTGGGCATACCGTTTCAGAAATTGGACGGAGAATGGAAATATCGGTAAGTCTTATTAAATTAATTTTATAGTTAATTATTCAAATTTTTGTTCATGTGAAAGTTTGTTTCTTTGCTTTATTATTTATACGTTGAAATTTAATATTTATTGCATCATGGTATTTATTGTGTAGGTATTCATCTGGGGATCATTCTTGAATATCAAAGGGTGACAAAGTATCATTCAAAAAATTGAAAACCACAGAATTTTCTTGTAGAAAGTGAAGAATAAAATTCGTTAAATATAAATGGTTGTTGGTTTTTAGTATTCATAGTTTATTATTTACATTTTGGGGCCAGTCGTAGATTTTTTATTTTAAATCTGGTTAAAGAATGATTAGCTTTTGGCGTGTTCTTTACTTACAATAACGGGGTAAAATCAGACACATTCAAGTAAGTTCTCAAAACCAACAATAACACCTTCTAGGCCGATTTCACAAATTTATGGCCCAATTGATTTTAATTGTGATTCATACAAACAAATTAAAAATCAAACCGATCCGTTTCTGTGTGAAAGAAAGAGAAACTAACAAATAATATTATTAACAAAAAAGCATCAAAATGTTATCGTTGCCCGCGGCTTCGCTCGCGCGGATTTCGTATTTATGTTGTTACCGGTTTTCCGAAGCAGTGAGATATTTTCCCGTCATTTCGGGGTAATTTTAAACTAAGGAAAAACAGGACTAACCCTGCGCAAATTAATGAGTATAATTCAAGATCCAGGTGAATTTTATATAATATACAGACGTTACTCATAAATTACTCAGAACAGAGGAACTTAGCAGCAGTATCCTTACAAATGTAAAGAGAGAGATGAGAGACACCTTTATGTAATATTTCAAAACAGAGCCAATTCGCAGAAGTAATTGAGAAAAACTAAAACCCTCTCCCTCTCTCCCCTTCCTCTCCCCTCCCTCTCCCTCTCCTTCACCCCCTCCCCCTCCCTCTCCCTCTTCTCCTCCTTCTCCCTCTCCCTGTACTTTACCTATACCTGTACCTCTACCTCTCTACCTCTCTACCTCTCTACCTCTCTACCTCTCTACCTCTCTACGTCTCTACCTCTCTACGTCTCTACCTCTCTACGTCTCTACCTATCTACGTCTCTACCTCTCTACGTCTCTACCTCTCTACCTCTCTACGTCTCTACCTCTCTACCTCTACCTCTCCCTATCCCTACCCCTAATCTAATTCAACCGCTATCCCTAACATAGAAACGACACCCATATTTATTTTTAGACATTTCAAACCTATAGCACCCCAACCCCATCCCCAGGAGATGATGGTATTTCACGTCCAACACGTTGGATTTCAAAGTTGTTGTAGCTTTCGTAATCAGCGACCCGATAAACCATACAAAACGACACCCATATTGATTTTTAGACATTTCAAACCTATCGTACCCCAACTCCATCCCCAGGGGGATGATGGTATTTCACGTCCACCACATTGGATTTTAAAATTGTTGTAGTTTTCGTAATCAGCGACCCGATAAACCATACAAACGACACCCATATTCACATTTCAATCCTATCGCACCCCAACCCCATCCCAAGGGAATGATGGTATTTTACGTCCACTACGATGGATTTCAAAATTGTTGTAGTTTTCGTAATCAGCGACCCGATAAACCATACAAACTATACCCATATTGGTTTTTAGACTTTTTCACCCCATTTCCCTTTTTTAGGGGTTGAATTTGGGGTGTAATTTCAATAACAGTGATGAACGTTGCATAGAATTACATCATTAATGCCTAAATAATAAATTATGTAGATTTTACTTTAAAAATAAAGAATTTTCAACTTCATCCCCCTTTTCACCCTTAAGGGTGTCGAATTTTCAAAAACCCTGAGACACGTAAATATTAATTTTTTGTCGTCAGCCTAAATACAAATTTTGAAGATCCTAACTTCAAAACTGACGGACTTTCATACAAACATTCATCCCCTATTTTACCCCCTTAGGGGTGGATTTTTGTAAAACCCTTTCTTAGTGCACCCCTAGGTCTCATAAGGAACCTACATGCCAAATTTGGAATCTCTAGACCCAGCGGTTTGGGCTGTGCGTTGATATGTCAGTCAGTCAGTCAGTCAGTCACCTTCTTCTTTTTTATATATATAGATAGATTAGACAAGATACTCATTTTCAAATATATTATTTTACAGCATAAAATAATTCGCTTTTTTTTAGAGACAAACGATCTATGTTTGGATAAGGCGGTGGGAAGAGGAAGGCTCTATAGAAGCTCATCATAGAGCCCTTTACCAAAGAGCTACAACTCCGGCACAAGACGCCCAGATTGTTGCTGCACACACGGCTGACCCATTCCTACCCACACGAGTGACCTCATCAAATTACAACGTAAGTCATCAAATCATTATCAAATTACATCCTCTATAAAAAAAAACAGCCAAGTGCGAGTTGGACTCGTGCCGGTGCGCTTTCCGCTACCACTAGTTAAATATATTAGTTTTTATTATTTGTTAGTTTACATATGCACTATTAATAAACAATTTTTTACGCTTGCAAATGTTTCCATGTTTACGATAGAGCTAAAGCAAAAAATCGCCTAAAACACGTTCGAAGTAAGGTAGCCTCCCTTATTTTTCTCTTATTTTTAGTGTTAGTTATTATAGCAGCAACAGAAATACATAATCTGTAAAAAGTACAAATATCTACCTAGCTATTACAGTTCATGAGATACAGCCCAAACAAAATTTTGAAAAAAACTGGTGGCATTTTATTCCTTTTTCCTTTTCTTTAATATATATTTAAAAAAAATATACAACAATACCCCACTCGATGGGGTTGGACACATTTTTTTTCGCGCTCCCCTTTAGCTCTTTGGGAGGCCCCCTAACTTTTATTTTTATTATTTGTTGTTGTAGCGGCAACAGATATACACAATTTGTGAAAATTTTAATTTCTACCTATTACTGTTCATGAGATACAGCCCTCTGTCAGACAAACAGACAGACATCGGAGGCATATCAATCAAAAGGGTCCCGCTTTCCATCCTTTGTGTACGGAGCCCTAAAACTAAAAACA
Organism: Athrips mouffetella; assembly: GCA_947532105.1. Lineage (NCBI taxonomy): Eukaryota > Metazoa > Arthropoda > Insecta > Lepidoptera > Gelechiidae > Athrips > Athrips mouffetella. The sequence goes on along the minus strand of OX383983.1, from coordinate 10,829,538 downwards.
TTCACACAGGACTTTAAAGCAAAAAACATTATTCCATATTTATGACGAAGATGATTTGCAGTCTTCCTATACGGGTGCCCACGAAAATTCTAGGGTCAAGACCTCCAAATAAGTAAAAAAAATATTTTCCACAATATGTTATAGTCTTGAATTATAAAAAATATAAAAATAAGCGTCTTGCGTCATTCTTTTGGCTCGCATGGGTAAAATGTTACTATTATTAAATAACCTTTTACATTAAAATACTACAAAATAGTAACTCTGTCCGTAACTATCATCAAAACTCCATCAAAATAATGTTTTCGATATTTTTATCAGAAAATCACAATTTATTTATTTTATTTTTTTATGTCACAAGTGGGCAAACGAGCGGGCGGGTCACCTGGTGGTAAGTGGTCACCACCGCCCATACCACCCACTGTCTTCTTTGTGAAATAATTTGTTACTAATAAGACAGCAAAACGCGTTACCAACTCTGAGAACTAAGAAGGAACTATTTATTTTTCTTTTAATATGCTTAAAACATTAATGGCGAAAAAAATAAATGTATCACTAAAAATAAAAATAACATACAATAAAAAAGTTTTGAATTTCTGATGAAGATTACAGACAGAGTAACAATTTCGTGGTAAATAAATATAATGCAAAAGCTTTATTATGTAGGTAATTATTTTACAAAAGGTAACTAAAACAATAACGCAAGGCGACTACTTTTTTTTTAAATCGATTATAGTTTAAAAACTGTTAGATGTTGTGGAACATAATTATGTATGTTTTGTTTATTTGGGAGGTCTTTCTTGACCTAACCTATCACCACCTAAAGCCGGTCGGTCCATTTCTGGGAAAGTGTAAAAAATCTGTAATATTTTTCGTAGGTTTTTATCTTTCCTGAATTTAAAATTTTGGCTCTTAAATTCGTTTTCTCTTTTTCTTTGGATCTACTACTATGCCTTTAATAATTATATTTCGTAAGCTTCATTCGAAGATATAATTAACCACGTAGTCCTAATTCTAGCCCGCGGCAACTAATCGCACATATTTTAGAGGTTTTTTAAAGGTTTTGAACCAGTTCTGTTCATATCATTTGAAAAAAGCGCGCAAACACAACACGCCACCTGGCAACCCGGGCGGTACTTTTACTCATTATTTTTCTGTGCGTGGCAACGAAAGCACATAACGCGCTCTCAATTTTCAATATTTAATATTAGTTTTATTTTAATTATTATATGCTTAAATCAAGCTTAAATTCGTGTAAATTTAGTGTGGGAAGATGTGCATTTTAGTAAAAAATAGCGATCGAAAAAAGCATACAATGATGTGAGGTGAGTGAAAAGCACGTGGCTAGCCTCCAAACTTTGGAGTCCTGGGATCTTCAGAACATAATTCAGGTGGGTCAAAGCCATAGAATACATGAACTCATTTCATATTATTCAAAGTGTTAGTACGAATTTAGTGTGGTTCAGAAAGGCAGTAATAGTTCTATCTGGGAGGTTGGATGTAGTCCAACACGAAGGAAAATTCCGTCTGGAGGGTAACCGTGTGTTATCACGAAGACAAATTCGGTCTGGAGGCCAACCGCGTGTTGACACGACGACAAATTCGGTCTTGAAGCAAACCGTGTGTTAGCACAGACCTATAAGTTGTATTGAGTTATGCAGGTTAGTGATCGATTGTACGTAGGTACACCTGCATACTCAAGTTAAACCTGTCTTATTTATATATTATTTTTACAAGGTTATCCTCATTTTGAAAAACAATAATAAATAACCACAATCCGTCTGGAACAATTTTATACTACCCCAAAATGGTACTATGGTGATTCTTATAAAATGTGCAATTCGGAAGGTTGGTCATGAGCCAACACGACCGTAGATACATAATAATCATACAATTACAGGGTCCGGAGGGTAACCGTGTGTTATCACAGGGACTTAACGGAATTTTAGTTCGTAGCTGAGAGTTTACTTATAAACTATGTATGAACTAGACAATTACCTACCCACACAATAATAAAATTGTATTGACTCATTTCATCATTCGTCAAGTTCTACCCACAAAAAGAAAAACAGATTTAATTCCGAAATAATTTAAAACTTACTTTAGCTTACTGACAACCCACGAGCGATGTGTACTGGCCAATTGGTTTACGATTGTTTTAGTCGGTGACCCTTTGAAAATGATTGATTTAATTTACTACAAAACAGATATATGTGTTCAGTAACCAAATACGAAACGGACAAGCCAAATAGACCCATTACAAACTTCAGAAGTCGTTCGAAGGGAAATAAATTAGTAAAAAATTACTTTTTAGTTTTTACTGGTGCATGGCAATCTCTTAAGCGAATTACCTACTTATGCAAAAAATATGTAAACACACAAGTTCTTAGCTCTCATAGCTTAAATAAGATACCTATTACGCATCAATAGTCCATAGATTATAATAACTTTGAAAATATTATAAATTTATCAGGGCACTGACAAATTCTAGCCAAAATATGGCTGCTGTTATCAATTTCGAAATAAAAACTTAAATAGTTTGGAGGCTAACCGCGTGTTAGCACGTGGACGTGTTATTATTAAATTGACGTTCAACAACAACGTTCGTTTTTCTATACGGCCATTGACATATCCATCTTGCTTGCTGGATAAATAAATGTACCTGTTAGAAGAAACTGAATCTATTAAAATCTTTATTTAATATCAATCAGCATTAAGGCCAGACTTTGAGAAGTCGTTTTCTTAATGTTTTACTTGTTTAATATGGTAAATAAATGCCTACCTTTCATATGTAATGAATGATGCATTAAAAGAGAGGTTCTACTTGCAGCGTGAAAAGATTTTTCTTCATAAAATATTTCTACATTACTGTTCCTAAAAACGGCGTGATCTTGCTACCAGGGAAGTCTGGACAGCCTTCCCTCAATTTCATCAATAGCTGAATAGAAAGGGGGGGGGGGAAGCACACAGGGCCCCCTTCGTGAGCAACGGAGGAGTTCATAAGGTCAAAAACCAGAATCCTTTCAAGTCGCGTATGCGTATCGACTCTATGGCGACTGAGCTCGTGACTTGTCCCATAGACGACCTGATCCTGTCCTGCTGGCCTTCCTCTATTTATTCTATGCATAAATGTATGCATTAAACAAACATACATTATTGTACACATTAAATGAAAATAAAGACTGATCCAGATATAGCAATGAACCATGAATATTGAGTAGCTCTAATTTGATTCATTACCTTCATTTTGACTGCCAGCTAAGTGCTATCTGTCGCAAAATACCCCGTAATAATCCTATAGCTAAGGATTGCTTTCTATGAAATTTTTGCTGTGGCAAGCCAAGACCTTAGTGGGAACAAGTCTATTCAAAACTTGCGCAAATGGAAGGCTATCGATCGACTACTAATTCGATAGCTTAAGACTGTTTTATGATCGCACACGACTTCAATCTAAGAAGTTAACGTGTTCTCTTCATTAAAAGTGTAATAATAGTATGATGACTTTGGGTAATTAACATAAGTTATTATATTATTGTCATGGTGTACACTCAACCGCACGTCAGTGGAAACACTTGGACCTTGAATATCAAATATCTGCTTTCGGGTATTTGTAGCGAGCGTAGCGCTAGTTCAGCTTAAGCTGGTTTTGTTTCAACTTCCTTGCTGACGTGTGTATGACCTTTGAGAAGCCGCAAATATTTCACTAACCGATAAGCCTTAAATCACGTTTGCTGCTGACTTCACATTCACGTCAAATATATGGGCTGTATAATACTACTACTAGGTAACCGTACCGTACCGATTAATATTTTTTTATATATATTTTTTGCTTCGGCATGCTCTTTTATGCGCGCATCTGCGCATCCCATACTTCATCATAGTTAATCGCGATACCGAATAACTTTTAAAAACAAACTAGCGAAGAAAAACTTTGTACGACCTAAACATCCATACCGATTTTAGGCTTCATTTCGCTATATGTAAAGCCTTGCAAAAAACTGCACAATTTATAGCCTTTTTTCTCCTAAAATTAAGAGTAATTCATTGTTGCGCATTGTCCATTTTATCATCAACAGGTTATTTGATCGGATAATAACCTAAATATAAAATTCATTCAATAGAATGACTTGACCAAAACAATGCGGAATTGGTACAATAAGAATTGGTTTAGCTTTTAAATCGGTTAAAAAGATATGAGTAACTAACAAAGAATTTTAATCCTAAGTTTTTGCTAATACTCCTATGAGTACTACAAAAGCCCTCTTGTCTCTCACACCAATACTGAAAGTACGTGCACGTAAGTGTCTTCTTCTTCTTCTTTCGTGTCGGCAAGAACACAGGCTAAATCTTACTTGCCCAGAAAGCGGCTACCGTGGTTGCCCTCTGGTTACCGTCAAGTAAGTCCTCACGCGAGCAGGTGGTCGGACACGCGGGACAATTAGTGAGGTGTGCCATGGTTTGCAGGAGTTCTCCACATTCACAGCTGGCGTCTGCGCTACTTAGGAACCCCCACCAGCATAGGTTATCCTTGCTTCGGCCAACTTGGGTCCTCAGCCTATTTAGACTTCTCCAGGTTGGCCAAGGTTCCTTATAGCCAGGAGGCAGGTTTTCGTTGGGGGGGTACTGTGAATGTGGGTACTCGCTTGCCCAAAGTCTGCACCTCACGTCGGAAGGGTTTTGGTCGGTAGGCTGTGTGGATCGCAGGAAGCTTTTGCGGCTTCGCAACAGACCTGCGGCGGGAGAGAGCCCGTAGAGTGGATGTCTCGGGTCGCTTTCCTGTTTTTGTTTTTCTAGCAAACAGGTCACTTCTCTACGGACTCTGGGAGGAGCTATCCCCGCAAGAGGGAACAGCATACCGACAGGAGTTGGCTTGAGACAGCCAGTCACGATGCGGCAGGTGTCATTTAGCTCCGCGTTCACCTCTCTGGTGTGAGCTGACCTAGCCCACACTTGACACGCGTACTCTCCTGCTGAGAAACACAGAGCTAGCCCCGTAGTGCGCATAACCGTTGGGTTTGCTCCCCAGTTGGTGGAGGAGAGGCGGCGCAGCAGGTTGTTACGGGAACTAACTTTTTGTTTTGTGTTTCTGCAGTGGGTCTTGTACGTCAGAGAGCGGTCTAGTGTCACTCCCAGTTATCTAGGGCAACTGCAGTTCTAGATGGCGGCACCCTTCCAGTAAATTTTCAGCTCCCTGTTTGCCTCCCGATTGCGTAGGTGGAAAGCGCACGATTGGGTTTTGCTTGAATTGGGCCTTAGAGCGTTATGCTCATAATATTTATGAAGGTTCTCCAAGGCAACATTCAGTGTGCTTTCCACGGTTTCGAAGCTCTTATGCTGGCAAGTTAGTGCAAGGTCATCGGCATAAATGTATCGCCGTGTGTTAGGGTAGTGGGGCTGATCATTTGTGTAGATGTTAAATAAAAGTGGTGCCAAGACGCTTCCTTGGAGTAGACCGTTCTTCTGGCAGCGCCATCTACTCTTCTTGCCATGTAGGTGGTGTCAGTTTACTATTATCTAATGTGTGGTAGTACCTCCGTTACGTATAAGCAATCGATGATTCCATCTAAATTCGAAGTTAGTCGATTTCATCGTATTTTTTTTTCTTATTCCCATAACCCTGAACAAAAACTTTATTCATAAAATATAGTTATTTGCAGCCAAGCTTTAGCTACTTTGGAATTTCTGTCCTGACCGTGGCAGAGCAGACCTAACTTCCCTTGATTTGAAATTCAACGGAAGTAGTAAGTAAACTTTTGTTATGTTTGGGTAAGTAAACTGAAAGATCATAATGTCCTTCTTCTTGTAGTGTTATACCCTGGCAGCGATGCCACTTTCCAGGTTGTACTGGGTTAAAAGGAACATTAATAGCGACAAATCACTTAACGATGATTAAACATTTATTTCATACACGTAAGTTTACCTTTTTCGGTCCCAGCGTCTCCAATAGGAGATATTTGTTATAAATAAAACTTTCTTTTTTCAACAGCTCCGCAGCCGGTTTGGACGGAATTCGCCCTTCACACTTAAAAGAACTGTCGGACAGCTCGGCGGGCGATAACGGGCCACGGCTTTTGGAACATCTTACCAAACTTTGCAATTTTCTGCTCAGTGGCCAGGTTAACCCAGCCGTTTGTCCGTTCCTGTATGGGGCAACTCTCTGTGCGCTGGAGAAAAAGGATGGGGGTATTCGTCCGATCGCTATCGGTAGTGTTTTTCGACGCCTGGCCGCAAAAGTGGGGTGTCGAGCGGTTAGAACTGAGATGGCATCTTATCTGAGCCCTCATCAGTTGGGGTTTGGTACAGAGCTTGGCTGTGAGGCGGCCATTCATGCAGTACGCACATTCGCAATGGATCCGGCTAATGCTGGTTGCATCATCTTAAAATTTGATATTAAAAACGCATTTAATACCTTGGAAAGGGACGTGCTGCTGAAGGAAGTCTCCGATAAGATACCTTCCCTTTATCCGTTTCTTTTCCAACTCTACTCCTCTCCCTCCAACCTTTTCTTCAATCAGACTCCCATCCTTTCTCAAGTTGGTGTCCAGCAAGGGGATCCTCTTGGCCCGCTTGTCTTCAGCCTCGGCATCCAAAAAGTGATCGCTAACTTGCAGTCTCCTCTCAACGTTTGGTACCTCGATGATGGTACCATCGGGGGCAAGCCGGAAGTCCTAGAGCGAGATTTGCAAGTTCTAATACCAAGATTGGAGGAGCTGGGGCTGGAGGTCAACACGGCCAAGTGTGAATTTTTCCCGCGCGGTTCAGAGGCCTGCCGTGATTTTCCACATTTTGGGAGTCTTGTCCCCGGGCTGAAGGAGTTGGACACCAACAGTTTCTCTCTTCTTGGCTCTCCTATTTTCTCTTCTTCTATCCCCGAAGCTGTATTATCGAGACAAGAGCTTCTCGAAAAAGCGCAGGAGCGTCTACAAAACTTGTCAGCTCATGTTTCCCTGATTTTATTGCGGATGTGCTTCGCTACTCCAAAGCTCATTTATCTTTTTAGGACTACCCCAACTTGGCTCTACCCAGAATGCCTTTCAAAGTTTGACGGCGTGCTCAAAAACTGTATCGAGACGGTATTGAACGTCTCGCTAAGCGATACCCAGTGGGACCAGGCGTCTTTACCAATCAGGCACGGAGGCCTAGGCGTGCGGCGTGCCGCGGACGTGAGCCTGCCCGCCTTCTTAGCGTCGGTTCATGGGGTTGCAAACCTTGTCACTACTATTCTCCCTGACGGTGACAGGGCGAGCATCCCTCATGGATCCGATGCTCTGATGGCATGGTCGGCTCGTCATCCCAACGTACCTCTTCCCGCAGCTTCTCACTACCAGCGTTTGTGGGATGAGGTTGGGTGTAAAGCTATTGCTGCACAACTCCTGGCTGGGGCTGCGGGGTCGGATGTGGCGAGACTACGGGCGGTATCGCGGTCAGAATCCGGAGCGTGGTTGAACGCGCTTCCATCACCTAACCTGGGCACGCATCTTGACAATGACTCCTTGCGTGTGGCGGTGGCTCTCCGCCTGGGCTGCGATGTATGCGAACCACATCGCTGCATCTGTGGTACCATGGTGGAGGCCAATGGCCATCATGGGTTGAGCTGTTGTCGTTGTGCAGGTAGGTTTCCGCGTCACCACGCTCTCAACGATATCATCCGTAGAGCCCTCGTATCGGCGAATGTCCCTTGCGTGTTGGAGCCCCCTGGCTTGAGCCGCACAGATGGCAAGAGACCGGATGGCCTGACGCTGGTCCCGTGGCATAAAGGCAGATGTCTGCTATGGGATGCCACCTGCGTCAGTACTTTTGCGGCTTGCCATCTAGGCCAGACAAGCCAGGCAGCAGGGGCGGCCGCTGAATCCGCAGCTTTAAAAAAGAGGGCCAAGTATGCCGACCTCGCCCGCCAATACGAGTTCGTCCCGCTGGCTGTTGAGACGTCGGGTAGTTGGTGCGCGGAGGCATTGTCCTTTGTCGGGCAGATAGGGCGTCGGCTGAAGGAGAGAGGTCTTGACCCCCGCTCCGGCTCGTTTCTTGTCCAGAGGTTGTCCATTGCGATACAGCGTGGTAATGCTAGTAGCGTGATGGGCACCTTTGGACCGGGGGTGACCTGGGGCGGTCTGTTTCATTGACGGTTTCTTTGTTTTAATGGAAATTATTATTATTTAATTTATTTGTAACTTATTTGACATGTTTTTTAAAGAAAAATAAAAACTAATAATAATAGAACTGTCAAAATTCTGCGCTGGATTTGACGATACTATAAGTCTCGTGTGACATAGATTGTTTTAAATTTCTACGAAGTTAAAAGCGTGATCGATTTTATGTAAAAACAATAAAATTTAGGTCTTACGTGCCTCTGTTCTTGTGACATTCTATCTGTTGTTTAATACTCTCATAAACAGCAGTTATAGTCCTTGAGCCCGTGACAAAATCACTTACCTGTCATGAGAACATCTTAAGATGTATGGCAACAGATCGGCAAAGTGGTGCTGAGCAAGAATCAGTTACATTTGGCATCCGAAATTTGCCGGAAGTCCGAGAATTTCTTCCACTTCCGGTCAAAATTTGGGGGTGCAAGTTACGTGTCATGAGAACACTCTGAAACCCTCGGCAACATGTAGTCCTTCATTGACAGAGTAGAAAAATACAAGTCTGCCAGTTCCTAGTTTGCCGGAAGTACTTGGCAGACGGTCACAAAGGATGGCCACCACCCAGTAAACAGATCTAAGTTTTTTACTATAAAATTAAATACGTATTAATAATCGTGCAAGTCTGCTACGGCTATGGTTTTTTAGTTTCACTAGTCATCGTCACTGAGTACTCCAAGGGTCTGATGATGACCAGCTATCAAGCAACTGGATCTGAGGGCCAACTACACCCAAAAGCTCCAGATTTTAACTAAAATGCATTGTAGGTGGCTGCCGTTCCTAGACTTGCTGGCTCGAGAGTCTGATGATGACCAGCTGTCAAGCAACTGGATCTAAGGACCAACTACACCCAAGAGCTCCAGATTTCAACTCAAATACTTTGTAGGTGGCTGCCATTCCTGGATCTGCTGGCTCGAGGGTCTGATGATGACCAGCTGTCAAGCAACTGGATCTAAGGACGAACTACACCCAAGAGCTCCAGATTTCGACTCGAATGCTTTGTAGGTTGTAACGGGCCGATGGTCCGACACGGAATCACACGAAGAATATAATAAAGTATATTCTATTTCAGGAGTCTTAAAATGAGTAATAATACAATAGGAATCTTAATATAAATGATCATAGATTTTTGTTCGACTCGTAAATAAAATAAAGGTCTGATTATGCATTATTACTTAAAATAATTGCTTCAAAATACTCGTCTAGCGCCGGAAATCGGCGCATTTTAAAACCTCTTTGGTTAAAATCTACTTGTCAAACAGGAAATAGAAATGTGTGAGGGAAGTGGGTAGGATTGGTGATGTTAGCCGTAGCCTACTGGATTGTAGCTCTCTGATTGGCCGGTTTGGGCGGTCTTATCTCTAAATTCGAAAAGTGTGGAACATGCAAGCAAAGTCACCCTTTTCTGCTGCGACTCGTGAATCGTGAGAGCAAGATGGACTCCAACAATGTGAGAAACCGGCCAATCAGAGAGCTACAATCCAGTAGGCTACGGCTAACATCAACAATCCTACCCACTCCTAACACATTTCTATTTCCTGTTTGACAAGTAGATTTTAACCAAAGAGGTTTTAAAATGCGCCGATTTGCGGCGCTAGACGAGTATTTTCAAGCAATTATTTTAAGTAATAATGCATAATCAGACCTTTATTTTATTTACGAGTCGAACAAAAATCTATGATCATTTATATTAAGATTCCTATTGTATTATTACTCATTTTAAGACTCCTGAAATAGAATATACTATATTATATTCTTCGTGTTATTCCGTGTCGGACCATGGGCCCGTTACAACCTACAAAGCATTTGAGTCGAAATCTGGAGCTCTTGGGTGTAGTTCGTCCTTAGATCCAGTTGCTTGACAGCTGGTCATCATCAGACTCTCGAGCCAGCAAGTCTAGGAATGGCAGCCACCTACAATGCATTTTAGTCCAAATCTGGAGCTCTTGGGTGTAGTTGGCCCTCAGATCCAGTTGCTTGATAGCTAGTCATCATCAGACCCTCGAGCCAGAAGATCCAGGAATGGCAGCCACCTACAAAATATTTGAGTTGAAATCTGGAGCTCTTGGGTGTAGTTGGTCCTTAGATCCAGTTGCTTGACAGCTGGTCATCATCAGACTCTCGAGCCAGCAAGTCTAGGAACGGCAGCCACCTACAATGCATTTTAGTTAAAATCTGGAGCTTTTGGGTGTAGTTGGCCCTCAGATCCAGTTGCTTGATAGCTGGTCATCATCAGACCCTTGGAGTACTCAGTGACGATGACTAGTGAAACTAAAAAAACCATAGCCGTAGCAGACTTGCACGATTATTAATACGTATTTAACTTTATAGTAAAAAACTTAGATCTGTTTACTGGGTGGTGGCCATCCTTTGAGTCCGTCTACCAAGTACTTCCGGCAAACTAGGAACTGGCAGACTTGTATTTTTCTACTCTGTCAATGAAGGACTACATGTTGCCGAGGGTTTCAGAGTGTTCTCATGACACGTAACTTGCACCCCCAAATTTTGACCGGAAGTGGAAGAAATTCTCGGACTTCCGGCAAATTTCGGATGCCAAATGTAACTGATTCTTGCTCAGCACCACTTTGCCGATCTGTTGCCATACATCTTAAGATGTTCTCATGACAGGTAAGTGATTTTGTTACGGGCTCAAGGACTATTACTGTTCATTACCTATTCTCCTTTCTTTAAGTAGGCAGAAAAGACACTTAAGTAGAGACCAGATACATTCGATTTCCTACCAGAAGGGTTCTCCGAAACTTAAGTTTGCATTTGGTACTTATCTAAAGTTATAAACAATAATCATACAGAAATGTGCCAAACCAAGCACAATTTTACAGCATTGTGGCTCAGAGAATAGAAACGTTATCTCATAATAAATATCAAATGAATGCTCTTTATTTAGAGAAATTATAAGATATTAATTACCAGAGCAGTGCAGAGCAAAGATTTCTATCGCAGACATTAGGGACACAGACAGACCTCGGCCAAAGGCCTTGATCTGATGATATTCCCAGTTACTTTTCTAGATTTCATACACTAATGTAACTGAGTTATACTCAGGAGAAATAACATTTTACTCTGACTTTGTAAAAGTTCATAATCAGTTCATATTAGCTCTGGATATATTTGATCTGGATATATAACCTGATTCTTGGTACAAGTTACCTAACTTATACTCTCGTGACAAGAAACACTCGTCATCGGCACAATTCAAACAACAGTAAGCCGGACAAAAACATTCGAAACGAATTATCTTCCTTCTAAAATGTTTTGTAGTTGCTTTATAATTTTAACTGTCTATCTAATCAGCTTACAATGGCTCACAGCAATCATATGCATCCTTTTGTGAACCTTATGATAACTTTAACCAATTTGAAATTGAATTTTTTTATATTTTTGCACTTAAATATTTGATATTGTATTTTGTTATACTTTTAAAAAGGTGTAAAAGTATTTAATGTTTAATAAAGTACGAAACCTCTTGCTCTAAACATCTACGTGGTTAATTATATCTTCGAATGAAGCTTACGAAATATAATATATGATCAAACGAACTTCTTGAATGAAGTTCGATCAATATTATATGAGTAAGCTTCATTCGAAGATATAAGGTCCTACCCTTCCCATCCCCGGAATAGGAAGTTTCGAAAGCTCTACAATCTCTAAATAATGAGTAAAAGTACCACCCGGGTTGCCAGGTGGCGTGTTGTGTTTGCGCGCTTTTTTCAAACGATATGAACAGATCTGGTTCAAAACCTTTAAAAAACCTCTAAAATATGTGCAATTAGTTGCCGCGGGCTAGAATTAGGACTACGTGGTTAATTATATCTTCGAATGAAGCTTACTCATATAATATTGATCGAACTTCATTCAAGAAGTTCGTTTGATCATATAAAATAAATAAACAGCCGAAATGTGGATTTTTAGGGTTGCGTACCCTAAGGGTGAAAAAAGGGGACGATATCTGTCTGTCTGTTTCATGAACCGTAATAGGTAGACAGTTGAAATTTTCACATATTGTGTATTTATTGTTTGAGAGTTTCGCGGTCACTAACACTATTATAAAAACAGTTTGACGGGTTCTTACCACGATATGGATTTTTGATGAGTTTCCGATATTTCGGCGCTGTTGCAAGCACCATGATCACGGATGATCAGTTCATCCGTGATCATGGTGCTTGCAACTGTTTTTATAATATTGTGTATTTCTGTTGCCGCTATAACAACAAAAACTAATAAAAAAAATATGGGGGATCCCTACTAAAAACTATTTTTTTGGTATGTTTATAGTGCTTGAGTTATTGAATAACAACAAATAATAATAACTGGTCAAGTGCGTATCGGACTCGCGAGCATTTAAATACACTTCTGCGTGACTGCGCGTCCATAACTAAGGCCGTATTTTTACCTGACTCGTACGGAACCCTCGGTGCACGAGTCCGACTCGCACTTGGCCAGTTTTAGCTATTATTGTGCATGCCAAGTTGGGAACGACTTTGTCGACACAGCAACAAGCCTATCAAACAAGTCATGTCTGTCTTTACATTCGCTCTCTTCTTTCACAAATTTCAAACGCTTAAATTTTAGCATATTGATGTTCTTGCAATAATTTTTATTTAAAGATAAATATGTATTTAATAAAACGGCTTACTTTATAAATTTTGAAGACAAACAAGTTGTTTTGGTTAGGTTTTTTTTTTTGACGAACAAAATAAAGAGGCTACAACAAAAGCATTTCCATCACTTCCTAGAAATTTGTGTTTGTTTTATTGTTTCTTTAAATTGCTTTTTATGACGGGGACTAGTGGTTCATTGTAAGTTAAAGATAATGGGAAACGCGGCAAAGAGTTTACAATAAGAAATAGCTTTTTATGTCTGTTTCTCCGAATCGCACGTGCAAATGTATAGTTTCTGAAATAGTTGCTCATTAGCAAGGACCTTTTATCTACTCTTTATTAGGTCTTTACCTATGAAATTGCCGTTTTGTATGGCGAATTTTAGGTAAACTCAATTTTCAGTACTAACATTTTTGCATTTTTCTTAGGAACTATAAATCCCTTTTTTTTTAATTTTTTTAAGCATTATTGGAAAGACATTAAGCTAACAGAAACTTAAATTTAATTTTCGAAAAATATTATCTGTAAAAAAATATAACAAATCTAATGATGAAATCGGACGACATTTAAGACGAACAACTTTCAAACCTTTAATTTTATTTATTAAACTAAAAACAAAAACTTTATTTTATGCGTAAATTGATAACCTTGAAGTCAACTTTCAAATATAAGACAAATGAAAAAAATAGCATTAGAATTATAGGAACAATGATCTCATTAATCTGTAAGAAAATTTCGGCAATTTCATAGGTAAAGACCTATTATTATTATTACAAATTCTATGTTACTTTACTTTAAAATATGTTTGGTAAGTCTTTTGGTTAAATAAAAATCTGAAGCTCTGGTGCACAAATCTAGATTATCACCGCCAGATTTGCGAAATAAAAAAAAAGACCTACCATGACAAGCTTTAAAAATGAAATAAATATTACTTGTCAATTATAAAATTGGTAGTATTTCATTGCAAGTTTACATACCAATTTATCATTATTTCAGTTTTAGTAGTTTATAATCAGTTTTAGTAGTTTTGAAGTCAAAATCGTTTATTCATTGTTGGATATTAAAATCTCTTAATGACGTCAGCTAAACTACATCGCTTCACAAACAATGTGGCGCCATGTCATGGCTAATAATATGTATATTTTTGAATCTCGTAAATTGTGTTTGTCACTGGGTTTGTCTATGGAGCCCAATTTATATCACCGAGTGATTTTTGAGATTCATCAATCAAAAATAGCCCAGATCTACATTCAAAGGTAAATTACGAAACTTATATGAAAATTAGCAATCAAACACTATTATTTTACTTAACGATATTAAAAGTGTCAACCTCAATTTTATTCTACCAGTTCAATATTCTAGACAATTCTTTACTTTTAAATGGAAATAACCAATTTTGAATCGTAATGGTATTATTTTATCAGTTATCTATCACTCAGTAACATACAAGAGTTGATCCCCAAGGACTTGGTTCTTAAAGAACATCGTGACATTTTTGGTGAAATACCAATGCACATTTTGAAAAAAAGGACCTGTGATTTATTTTGCTGTTTTAATTTTTAATTTCTTCAATTCTCCGGTCGCACTATAAATACCAATTATCATACTTGTAAATGTTCCCATTTTTCACGATAGAGTTAAAACAAAAATCGAGCAAAAACCACCAAATAGTCTGTCTGTCAGCGGGCTGTATCTCAAGAACCGTAATAGGTAGACAGTTTACATTTTCACAGTTTATGCATTTCTTTTGCTGCTCTAATAACAAATGATAAAAATGTTAAAACAAAAAATAAGGGGGCTTCCCTACTAATGACGTGTTTTTAGGCGATTTTTGTTCGATCTTTTTTAGCTCTACACTTACAAGGTGAAAATTGTTAATAACAACAAATAATAAAAACTGGTCAAGTTCGTGACGGACTCGCGCGCATTTAATACACTTCTGCGAGTCTGCGCATCCATAACTAAGACGGTATTTTCACCTTATAGTAGTTAGGAAACCCTCGGTGCGCGAGTCCGACTCGCTTTTGGCCCGTTTTTTTTATTGTTCGTGTTCTCAATAATTACATGGTTATAAATGGGCTCCAAAAAACACTCAACGAAGTATTTTTATAGTTTTCAGGTAGTTTTACATAGAGTATTTACATCATACTTGCAATCACCAATAAAAACCCAATAAAATAAGTTATGTTAATTATATAGGATTAGCCAAACTCATTAAATCTATTATCACTCCATTTTATCCCGCATATGTCCACTTTGTTTGTGTAGAGACATATTTAATTGACAATTTAAAGTGATTATTATTACCCGACTGCTACGAAGCCCAAAAGGAAGGTTCTGTGTTGGACCTGTATGTATGTGAGTAGTAAGTGTAACAAAACAACTAAAGCTGAACCGGTTTTGAAAGTTATTATACCTAGCCTGTATCGTCCCACTCTGGGCAAAGGAGTGTTATACATCGTTAAATTTGTTTTAATAGCGCAAGAGACACTGGCTATATTAAAATTATGAAAATCAATGTGATGCATTTTTGGGGTCAAATTAAAAATCATGAAAAAATATTTTTCTTCTAATCCTATAAATAGTGGTAAGTATCAAAATGAAGGGTTTTGAGAGGTGAATGCAAAAATATATTAGGCAAGTGTTTTAAAATAATTTGACGTAATAAATCGGAGACCAAAAAGTTTGAAATAAAAAAACAATCCCGTCTGCGTAACAGAAAAGAGGAATTCAAGCTAGGATCTACAAAGGATTTGGTAAACTTGACTTCTCTAGATATTGCAGGCAGGGCATTTATAAAATGGGGGCAGGCATTTATAAAACAAAAAAAAGTATAATAGTATACCGGGTATAAGGGACAGCCTTCCGAATACTGAAATGGCATGATCAGTCAACGTAACTGAACAACTTTCAGCAAACAAAACTTTCAGGAAATGAAAAAAAAAATCGGCCTCTTCATACAAAATTGCAAACATGATTGGACAGTTTGTATGGAGAAGCCGATTTTTTTTTCATTTCCTGAAAGTTATGTTCGCTGAAAGTTGTTAAGTTCCGTTGACTGATCATGCCCTTTCAGTATTCGGAAGGCTGTCCCTTACACCCTGTATAGTATATGAGATTTTAAGTTGTTCATTTACGAGAGAGATTCACATCCTTCATGGTTTTAATAACGTTATTTATAAGCCTCTTCAACTAAACTATGTAAAGGAGTAAGCTTAGCAAAGTTTTAAATTACAATTATATTTTTCAGATAACACCGTGGACTGTAAGAAGAAGACTTAGGGATGGAGGCCTTAAATGTAGGAGGCCGGCAAAAAAAAAACAAATTGAGTGCTGCTCTTAAGCAAGACAGAATTAGTTTCGCTTTACAGTATTTAAATTTTGACTGGCAAAATAATATTGTTATTTTCGTAGATGAAAAAACCTTTCAAACAACGGATGACGGCAGAAAAATCTTATGGCGATTTGACCACGAGAGGTTTGAAGAAAAAAATACTCTACCAAATCGGTCGAGTGGACGCGTAAGTATTGGGCTATGGGGTTGGATGAGCTCTATGGGTTCTGGGGAGCTAGTGGAAGTCAGCGGTCGGATAAATTCCTTGGACTACATCGAAATATTGCGAGATGTGTTGATTCCGACCGTGCGACTTCACTACCCCGAGGGCACCATATATTTAGCCCAAGATAACAGCAGCGTGCACAACGCTCATATTGTCCAGCGCTGGATCGGTTCGCAACCTGACCTGCAATTGATACCATGGCGTTCAAAGAGCCCAGATCTGAACCCAATAGAGAATTTATGGAGACTCATGGTTCTCAATTAGGACGCAAGTGAAGGAACAGGGACGACTTATACGCGCAAGCGTTTCGCACGTGGGAGTATAATAGAGGATCAGATGCGTGCTGGAACATGGTGACTGGAATGAGAAATAGATTAAATGCTGTATTGGATGCTATTGGGGGTCCCACCAAATATTAATATCATATGGCATTTAATTTATTTGTCATCTTTTTCTTGTCCAGCACACATCTTATCCTCTCGTTTACTGTTTTAACATCTTATTTCTTTCTTTTTTCTAGGCTTCTCTTGTAGGATTTGGGTTCTTTTAGGTCATGGTGTAACTTAAGAGGACTTCAACATCTTTTTTCTCACAGGCAGGTTACTCTCGTTGTCAAATCACCGTAAGATTTTCTGCCGTCATCCGTTGTTTGATGATATTTTTCTCTTTGGAAAAGAAAATTGTGAATCACAACTATATCTTGACCTAGCAACCCATACCATTATTTTGATGGCTTTATATTTTATTTAATTATAATAGGTAAATTATTGTAAATATTGTAAATGATTAAATACATCAGTTAATTTTAGTTTTAAGTTTCGTGTAAGGATGATTTTGGTTTTATTTTATGATTTGTTGATTTTTTATTTCGTTAATTCTCAACAGAAACTCAAATACAGGGAACGTTGAAACTTGGCCTATAAATAGAGATAGTATTTTTCTCTTTGGAGAAGAAAATTGTGAAGCACAACTATATCTTGACCTAGCAACCCATACCATTGTTTTGGTGGCTTTCACGTAGGTATATTATTGTAAATGATTAAATACACCAGTTAATTTTAGTTTTAAGTTTCGTGTAAGGATTATTATACTGTAGAAAAGTTAATTATATGTATGAAAATTGTTGATTTTGGTTGTATTTTACGATTTGTTGATTTTTTATTTCGTTAATTCGCAACAGAAACTCAAATACAGGGAACGTTGAAACTTGGGCTATAAATAGAGATAGTATTTTTCTCTTTGGGAAGGAAAATTGTGAAGCACAACTATATCTTGACCTAGCAACCCATACCATTGTTTCGGTGGCTTTCACGTAGGTAAATTATTGTAAATATCATAAATGATTAAATACACTTGTTAATTTTAGTTTAAGTATCGTGGAAGGATGATTTTACTGTAGACAAGTTGATTATATGTATGAGAATTGTTGATTTTGGTTGTATTTCATGATTTGTTGATCTTTTATTTCGTTAGGTGATTCGCAACAGAAACCAAATACAGGGAACCTTGAAACTTGACCTATAAATAGAGATATTAGTTATTATTAAAAATATATATTTTTTTTTAATACTAATAACGCAGTAATACTTTTTTTTTATTTTCGTAAAATATGGATTCTCGTGCGACAGAATATAACTTAGTCGTAGCCTATCACAGAATTTTAAAATAGCTGTCATGTCACTATGAGAGGCTGGGCCTAGATAAATACTAAAGAGAGACGACAGTTTCTATTTTTAATTCTGTAATAGGCTGACTATATTTCATTCTGCCGTATAGAAATCGATATTTACGAAAATAAAAAGAAATGTTAACTGCTTTATTTGTGTTCGATTTTTTTTTCTTTTTTATAATAACTTAATGACCCCTCTCTCTTTATAGTAAAAATATTGCAAATTTTCATTTATTTTTGATGAAAAATGTAGCATTAAATTGGTAACAAATGGGAAAAATGATAGTCATTTTAGAATCTTTTTCTTTATTTATAATAATTGAAGAAAAGAAAGAAAACGCTTGGAGGAGCTACTGGTCCACGAAGGATTTACTAAAAAGGACTCTCCCACTATCATCATCGACATGTGTATCTTGCCCGTTCTAACCTACGGTGCCCAAACATGGTCTCTGACTGAGGCACAGAAGTCCAGACTTGCGGTTTGTCAAAGGGCAATGGAGCGCAGCATACTAGGTGTCAAGAGGACCGACCGTATCCGGAACACCACTCTACGCTCTAAAACCCGTATCACTGACGCCAATAGAAAGGCTGCCACATTAAAATGGGATTGGGCAGGCCACGTGTGTCGAATGCACCCGGATAGGTGGGCCAAACGCGCCACAGAATGGGTGCCACACAACGGATGCCGGGGCAGAGGAAGGCCAAAAAAGCGATGGAGGGATGACCTGGTTGCTTTCGAAGAGGGGTGGCCGACGATGGCGATCGATAGGGAGGAGTGGAAACGTAGGGGGGAGGCCTTTGCTCAGCAGTGGGACAGCACAGGCTAAATAAAAAAAAAAAAATTAAATTAAAATTGTATCTTGACCCCATCACTTCTTACATCTTGTTTAATACTACTTTTTTCTGCCAAGATAAATGCCATAATTTAATGTAAAAAGTGGTTACGAAGTTATTCAGTCTAGAGGTCATTCAGGAAGGATTAGCTTTAATTAGTGTGCTTCCTGACGGTGCGGAAGGAAGACGAGTGCTAGAACACGGTCACTTTCGCGCATTTCGTATTTAAAGATAAGCTTCTATCACTCAACACAACAATTACGTTACTTTAGTATTTGTTTTTACGCCACTTACAAAAAAAAATATATTGTGTATTTAAAGAATAGAATATTTTTATTCGCTTGAATAGGGTACAAGTTAAGATGTTACAATATTTAAGGTTTCTCCATATTCAGCTATGTACACAATAGCATGCAAATATTTGAACTTTAAATAATAATTACAAACAAAAAAAAATTTATCTAATTACAAAACAAAAAATCTTATGTCAATCTAGTCTAATTATTATATTATTTTAATTCTATGTTATCTAATTTAAAAGCCAAAAATTCAGCCACAGAGTAAAAATTATAATGGATAAGCAGCTCATAAAGCTTTTGTTTAAATTTTCTTATTGGAAAGTCCTTTAAATACTGCGGTATATGATTAAATATTACTATACACATACTATAACAGTTTCGTAGGTAACGTGTAATTTTTGGAACAGCCTCATGCACCAGTCTATCAGGATATCTCATATTTCGAGGACACATCTCATTGGCTCTAATAAACACATTTGGATTTTCTTTAGCAAAGACTGCAAGGAAGAAACTGACTATAAGGAAGGTAGAGAAAGAATTCCTAATTTCCGGAACAGAGGTTTACAAGAATCCCGTGGGCCAACGCCACAAATTGATCGAACGCATTTTTTTTGGGCAATAAAAGCTTTGTAAATTAACATATATTAATAATACACAAAACAAACCATGTGAAAGGGAGTTAAAAGCTACGTTTGTAGGTAATTATCGTCTTATTAAAAAGTACTGTATGATGTACTTTTTAATAAGACGATACCTTCGTTGATTGTCTTTATTATCGATAATTGTAATATAATATCATTTTAACATTAGCAAGCAATGAAATCGATTTTATGTGTAATATTAATTATTATCTAATGGAGAAGTTCAAAATGACGAAACCGATTCTAAAAAATCTTTTACCTATAAAAAAAACTACATTATTAGCGGGCTACATGGGCTACATTTTAATACAAGGAAGAATTTATTCACAAGTAGTTTAATTATTAATTTTGTGGAGAACAAACAGTTAAAATCAATATTTTAGTCGTAAAAAACTTACATAAAATGAGCAAATAATATAAAGATGATTGTAAGAATTAAAATGGCTTTTTTTCGGATTTAAGAATAGCTCAGTTTTATAAAGGAAAGAAGTTGGTTGGAATGTGTAAGACTCCAGATAATGGAGATGCAAGTAGCTTGTCTCAGCCAATTCAATTGAACCAATGGCCACGAACAGTACGACCAGCAGGAGGTATACAGGAGACAAGAAAAGCGGAAAAACTAAAAAAAAACTAAATAAATTTATACCGTAATAAAAACAAACCTATTGGAAAGATTTACGTAATTTAACGTTTTAACTAAGTCAATTAATGATCTCTGATTTTATTGTATTTTCTATGATTGAAAAGTACCAAATTTTTATTAAGTCTATGACCTTATTAAATTAAAATCATTTTATTTCAAGTTTCTTAGTCCCATAAAAAAGTACATTATTATAAAATAAAATCACATAAAAAATTATTCACAATAAACATTTTCAAAATATAAAATAAACACAAAATAAAAATATTAAAATATAAAATATATATTATCTTTGACTATTGAATTTTAATATCTGTAAGACAAAACTGTAAGCAGATTTTTATGAAAATAATAGTGTGAAGAAGTCAAAGTAGTTTTGTTCAAAAGGGTTCCTAATATAATATGTTTTTAGAGTTGATACTGTTTTTTGTGCCTTATGAAGAAAGTTCTGAGTTAAGTATGATTTTTTGGTCTATTTTACGTTTTACGGACTATTATGTGCCTCACAAAGGAAAATCTAAGTTAAAGAGATTGTTTTTGTGTCCTTTGTATACAATACGGGTCACTTCGTGCTGTATAAAGGAGAGTTTTAAAATTTTGTTACATGTTTTTATTTCTCAATTATAATACGGGTTATTTTGTGTTATTAACGAAAGTCTGATTCGTCTATAAATAAATATGTAAATTCCTCAGGGAATGAAAGTATGTAGGTAGGTAATGTTAGGTAATACAGATTACAGATGTAAAATAATCCAACAAATTTTGTGACGAGAAGTTAGGTATTTATACCTAAACATAAAAATCGCTAATAACTCTTTGTGGAAAAATCCTCAGGCTGCAATAGTTTCTGCATACGTACGAATGCATTTATTAGAATAGGTAAGTATAAGAATCCAACATTTTTTCGTTTTGAAAGATACCCCAAATTTAGCTTTTACCATTTTGGGCTGTACCGCCTACAGGAAAATTGCTCTGTTAATTTTTATTTTTTAATATGGTTTAATTTATTTAAATAAATAGCTTTTTTTAGTAATCCAACACATTTTCCTTTGTAAACAAATTATTTTTGCCAAACTGCGTAATGTGGAAAATTACTCTGTCCATTTCTATGCCTTTATTAGTCATATAATTTGGTATTTAAACCGATTTATCAATATTCCAAAAAATTTTCGAACGTTCATATAATTTTAGGATATTTTCGCTGATTTACGCTAAAGCGGAAGGCCTACACATGCAAAATTGTCGCGTATTGTCATGCATTGCTTAATCGATAACAATTTGAATGCTTGCACAGCTAAACAAAGCGGCATTCTACGTGAAATCTGAATATTATTAATGACATATTATACAGGGTGTTTGTATATGATAGATAGGTAGATAAAACGTTTATTTGGGAACGGTACACTTTTTTTGACAATTTATATGTCTGCAAACCGCTCAGGTGGTTGCTCTTCCCATGCAACTGAAAACTTTTCCCTAAGGAACATTGGTGGAGATACGAAAAAATATCATTGTCCCATAAAATCTACATCAGCTGATACTGAATAATTTTTTTCATATTTCGACCTATATGTTACTTAGACAAAGTTTTTCAGTTTTATGAGAAGAGCAATCACCCGAGACGTTTGCACATATATCAAACATCCTGTATACCTACTTATGTATCCGCTTTACATAGCGAAGTGGCAGTTATTCTTTTAAGGCTAATGTTTAAATGCCTACCAAAAATGCACCTATATTACTTAAAAATAATTCTAAATACCAGCTCACCAAATTGTGTTTCAAGAAGCATTATAGAAATAAAGCCAATTTTCTTTTTATTGCGTGACAAGGGCTTCACCGTTTTTCTCGATGGCCTAGCGCCCCAGCAATGCGTAACATACACTAGGACTGCCCAGTTGATCGTCCCCTGTGTAAGCCATACTGACGATCACTGAGTAGGTCGTTAGTTTCTAGGTATGTCAGCAGTTTTCTATTTAGTGCACTTTTATTTCCATAACTTTGCAGAGTATTTTATTTTCATAACTTTGGAGGTGATGGCGATAGGCCGATAGTTGCTGGGGTCGGCACGACTACCCTTTTAATAAATGCCATGTGTGCCTCATAGAGGTGGATTGTAAACTAGTTTTAAGTATACAATCTGTAAATGGTAATATAAATGATTAGTCTTAGTTTGACAATTATACGTGTTAACGGAATAAGCGAAACTGAGAAAATAGTTTGTTCAGATTCGAGAGTAGAATCAATTTCACGGGTTTTTGATAGGGGTAATTATTTTTTTTTTATTATTATTTAAATTTATGCCGCCTCTATTCCAAATATTTCTGTGGATACGTGCGCAGGCGGCCGGGCGCCACGCGACTAAGACCCTGTCCAGAAAGGGCAAATTCGCCGCTATTTACTCGCGCGTGTTTCGCGCGTTCAACTGGACGCAAACAAGGTGCCCCTAGTATCTCGGATCGCGCGAGCCGACGCGCGTAGTAACTCGCGCGTAACAATTCGCGGCGAATTCGCCCTTTCTGGACAGGGTCTTATGGGCGGTGAGGAGGGGAGGAAAGTGTGCGCGGAGTGCGTGGGCTAAAACAACGATTAAACTAGAACTATGATGAAACTTTCAAATAACAATATCTAGAAAATGAAATCTTTTTTTAAGATTTTTTTTTACAGGAATGGATTTAATTTAATAAAAATCTGTTGGGGTGTATGAGGATTTCGCTTATTCAATTAAACGTTGTATATTTTGGATTTAGTTTGGATAATTGATTTGATTACACTAAAGCAAATTAGAACTGTTGTTTTCAGTATTAATGTTACTGTTTTAGTAAAACAATATTTGGTGAGCATTTATCCATTTCGAAAAGCAAAAAGAATAAACATATAAAGTTTACAATTATTCCGATGTGTGTTTATTTATTTTGGAATTCAAAACGTTTTACTGTAGGGACTTCGGTATAGGGTGATTTTAATTTATATGGAGTAAATTAATTTTAATTGTTATTCAGTCTTAGGGTCAAAAATATATTTTGGTGAGCACTTAAAATGTACCCTTCTTTTAATACAACAACACTGCCTAAATCATTCTTAGGAGTTCAGTCAACCTAATGTACTTTCAGGGGTAGACAAGCTGTAGTACCTAAGTTAGGTACTACAGCTTGTCTAACCTAACACAGATAATGAACTAGGTTATAACCTGTACTGTTTTGTCCGCTCCGCGGCCCGGGTCCGATACGTCCGCTGGGCCCTATGAGTTAAACGTACCCAGGAGTGCAACTGTGCACTCGTAGACCCGAGCGGGGGCGTAACAAATTGGGCTGCGATACACAGCGCTAAACTTATAACTAAATACCTTAACTAAATACACACACAATATTGGCAATAAAAATACACCTTAAAATCGGGTCCGGACCCGTGATCTAGAACCCGCAAATACAAACTATCCACGGATGGCTTGCGCTTGACCGAGCCACCAAACTGTACATAAGTAGGCTAACTAACTACTAACTATATTACACGTATCGTACCCAAGATGGTACGTTCGTGACCGGTGTCACACCCGTTACGTTACGTTACGTTACCCAGATGACTCGCGCTTGACCGACCCTACCGAAATCATTTACCGGTGAGATTCCCGTGGTCGCGACGAGTCGAAATGTACATTTGGAAGTGTAACTACTATTTGTGTGCAAGTAGGAATGTCCAATAAATACAATTACATAGAAATAATTATATAATGTGTACTGATGTCGATCCGATGATCCTGCGCCGATCCTAGTGCTGGCCGTTCCCGCAGCCGGCATCCAGGTCAAACCCCAGCCTCGTGCTTCAAGCACGCCGCGCTCACCGAATGCGCAGGTCGACACCCGTTATAGTAGATAATTCCGGAAATCTGCCTTCCAATCACACGTCCATAGCAAATCCGCGGCGACTGCCATCAATCGATATAGTCAAATTATCACCGGCCACGCCCTGACCACGCGGGTTGGTAACTTATTAAAACGAGTAACTTATATACAATTGTTCATCAACCGCAGCTCCTGTCCTCCCTGCGATCCAAGAAACTGTCCCGAACGGTATATTCACTACACAATACTAATTACATAATAATTATGAGTCCAACGCGCCACTTGCGCTATCCCAAAATGGCGTCTCGGTTACACTGACACGAGTCCCTTTACGCCTCCGTATTGATAGTTCACCACTAAATTATTTAATTGCCCCGCGCAACCTCAATATGATATTCCGCCGAATCCCGATTCGGGAAATAAACAACCCCAAGCGCGACCACCGCTGTGGCTTATCCGATACGCGCACCCAAGCAACCGTTCGCCAGATCTCCCGTATTGCGACTGCTACTAAATCCTAACAACGTACTTTTATTTTTGTAACACTCAATTTTGAGTAACACTCAATTTTGAGTAGGCGGTTACTTCTTTAATTACGCTGCGGTTAATTTGGTTAACCACAAGTCTTGTCAAAGTGTCAAAATGAAGTGTATGTAATAAAAAGTACTACGTCACGACAAAACATCGCCTTAAGTCCGAACGAGTGTATGGATTTCAAGCTTTATGAAGGTACAAGTCTATTTCTCATAATTGTACACGAAATAACTATACTTAATACTTGAACATACTATTTGTCTCGTTTTCCAATTTCACAACCGCACATTATCTCAGTAAAACCGACTGGTTATGGATTTAAATTATTTCCACCATTTGTTATTCAAGTCTATTTGACCAATAACCACAATCACTAATACAGCAGGTACTAAATTCTATAATGTAAGTAATTGTATAGGTATTATAGGCAAACGGTGCCACTCTAGCAGCTATTCTACTACCTGGCCGAAGGCCGTTCCATTCCGGGTGACGACCACCTCAGAGAGCAGTCAGTCATGTGCTGACCCTCAGAGTGAAAAACTATAGAGTCCGCCATATGCATATTCTGTATGAGCTAGTGAATCGTGAAGCGTCTTACTGTCGCCCATGCTAGTTGGTCAAAAAACTCAGTTAAGTTTTATAAAAATCAAGATATCTTTAAAAATATAATGTTTTAGTATAAACTTTGTTTGCGAAAGTGAAAATATATCGTTTTTTACTTGTGAATTGATCATTAATACTAAGAAAGGAAGCGTAAATAATCTGAAATAGCCATTTTATGCGTGATTTTTAACACTGTTTTTTTTTCTGAATGGTAAGTGTTTTCACCAGAAAAACTGTGGTAGTAGCATTTATTAGTCCCATGTCACATATTTCTCAGAGAGAAAGATAAAAATTTTACGTTTTTAGGATTTGAAAAAAATTCCATACATTTTAGAATGGAGGTCCCTCGCAAGAAAGTGCTACTCTTATGGCTCCCTCCTTAGCAGAAAGAGCTGCTACTAAAACCTTGTCCTGACCACACTCATGGATGGTATATCAAGTCAACGTGCTAACAGGGTAATTTTTCACCGTTTTGGAACGCGGCTCTAATATGAAATCAATCACTCTTGTTTTCACGTGTCACATAAAAAGGATTTTATAATTTCCAAACAAAACTCAAACCGGATATCATATAGCTTCAGTTCATTGTTAACTTTACTATGTATTTCAAAACGGTTTACTATGTAATCATCTGTTTCCAATAAAGTGTTTATCTAAACTATTTTAGTTTTAGTAAACAACAGCTCATCAGTAGAAACACTTTTAGACTATAAAGCATGGTAATAGAGTTGAAAAAGTTTCTACTGACGTGCGGTTTACCGTACCTAGGTATAACCTGTCATTTTCATTGTGCACTTTTTGGGGCTACCTAATAATCGTATAAGGTTTTATGTATCCCTAAGGTCAAAGGTTGCCTGTAAGAGATCGCTTGCAAGAGATCGCTCGCTTTCACTGAATTACCTCTTACACACTTATAGGTACCATTCAGCTTTCGTCAAATTACCTCTTACACACTCTTATAGGTACCATTCAGTTTTCGCCAAACTACTTCTTACTCACTCTTATAGGTACCGTTCAGCTTTCACCAAACTACCTCTTACACACTCTTATAGGTACCGTTTAGCTTTCGCCAAACTACCTCTTACACACTCCTATAGGTACCGTTCAGCTTTCGCCAAACTACCTCTTACACACTCTTGTAGGCACCGTTCAGCTTTCGCCAAACTACCTGTTCTACCATTCAAGGTAGGTACTTTCTTTTTTCACCATAATCTTAGTAATACCTCAATTATACCAATTTCACAAAGTAAGTAGGTAAGTAGGTATGTTGTCATGTTTTAGATACCTCTTACATCATAGATAGGCACCATATGAATTAATAATTGCGCATACAAAAACAGCAAGCGACATGTGTAGAAATACCTTTAATAAGTAGTCATGTGTAAACATACCCTTAACAAGTACCATAGAAATGGGACGGGTATGACAGAAAAATCAATTTAATTTTTCCAATCACTAACCTTCATATTATTTGAATAAATTTAGGAATATAGGCATTGACTAAATAGTTACTTAAACGATGAACCAACATCCTTTGCAAACCTGTGACTAGTATTATCACCACCTGTGTCTAGGTTAGGATTCTATTTTTCTTCTACTTTGTTACTTGGTATTTATGTTTAGTGATAGTTATAAGGTTTGCACAAGCATGAAAGAACAGTTACTTATCTGTTATAATAGAGGGTCACTATGACTATTAAGTCTTAACTATCGCCACTTTAGAACGTTTTTAACTATTGCCACTTCAGGCTATTCTTGTCTCAGTAGACGTACGGGCCAGACTCGCTTTGCGAGTGACAAGCTTGACCCGTAATGGGGTGTGTGTAGGTACAAACGATTTTACATAGTAGGTACCAATCGAAAAAATGATACTAGATTCCATTTATTTATTGTTTTCGCGTGTTTACGCACTACTGAGACTAACTTCAAAAAACCGGCCAAGTGCGAGTCAGACTCGCGCACTGAGGGTTCCGTACCACCACATAAACATAATTGTATTAGTTGAAATTTCAGTAAGTTAATGTGCTAGATTTTTTGAGTCCGACACGCGCTTGACCAAATTTTATTATTTGTTGTTATTTTATAGCCTATGCCCTATAAACATACCAATTTTCAAGTTTGTAAGTATTCCCGTTTTTAAATAGAACTAAAACAAAAATCGCCTCAGCAACCATCCAACTTGACCCCTCTCTTATATGAATGTTCTTGAAACGGAAGCTCACCACAATTGGTTACCATTAGTTGTGAGAAAAGTTGTAATATTTAATGATTTCAGACTTTTCCCATTATTTGTACTGTGAGACCTAGCTTCTTGCCAAATTTCATAATTTTAGGTCAACGGGAAGTACCCTGTAGGTTTTTCATTTTTGAATAAACGTATGGAGATGAGGACATAAAATGCCATATCTTTTGATTGCGTCGTTGTAAAAAATTGAAATTTTCAGATCTTGTGTGGTTCATGGATATATGGTATTAATTTCAACCTGATACCTTTACCCGTTCGTGAGATAAAGGGTCTTGACAGACAGACAGACAGACAGACAGACAGACAGACAGACAGACGGACAACAAAGTGATCCTATAAGGGTTCCGTTTTTTTCTTTTGAGGTACGGAACCCTAAAATTATATCCAAAACTAGAAGCAGATTAGAAGGAAAGTATCTCAGGTAGGAAACGGAACATATTTGTTGCAAATTAAGCCAAACACGACATCCAAACTGCACTTTAGATCTAGATCGTCGCATAACGAGTAGGTAGTTAACATGTAAACAATCACGATTCATCCCTTCGGCATACACCCGTGTTGGCTGCAGCCGGATTTGGATAAAATATTTTTTTTTTATGCTCAAACATTGCTAATTCTGCCTGAAGTCAGATTTTAGGTCATAATACGTAGTAACTTTGATGTAGGTAGTTACTATTTCCAAAGCAGTTATAACCTTATATTTCAAGTTAAAGCCTCACAGTACGCAACTAAACAACATCTCAATTATCGATTTACCTTTACTTGGAATATAAATATTGTTACAATCGTTTTATATAACTTAATCGTTTAGGTACCAATCGACAAAATGAGACCAGTTCTATGGTAGGTATATTTAAGTATAAAATATCTTTTTCTATCAAGAAAATATATAATAGGACAAAGGTTTAATAAGAATTATACTTCGCATTTCGTCCTCTAGATTAGTATTATTTATACTGGTAGTAACGCATAGTTTTCACCACTGCACTGTATTTGAGGGTATTTGTTTGTTTTTATTTATTTTTATTTTTTGAGGTAGTTCTAAATCTTGGTGATATTATTTCTCTCGATTCTCGTCATACGCAGTTCAGTGCTCGACCACTCCACTAGTGTTCTCTCACTGATATCAAAATAAAATTAAAAATGTCGAAGCGCAAGCAATCGACTACCTTAGAAGACGACCTCGGACGTCTTTACAAGAAGATCAAAAAATTAGAAAAGAAAATTCGTTCTAGTAACGAATCATCAACTATACCACCAGGTAAGCCCGACTTTTTTCTTTCAAGTGAAAGTGTTTACGTGAGATAAATATCCGAGATAAATGCAATCGAAATAGCCGCTGGGGCTATTTCACCGCATGGAACTTATTAGCGCTCAACCCGCTGGGGGTTGCGCCTAACCGACGTTTTTAGTTAACACCCGTTAGCTAAAAAATACTTTATGCGACATGTCGCTTCTGACACGTACGGTGCAGTGTTTACTGCGTAATAACGGCCGAACGTTGTCCATGTTTTCCTCTTTAACGACTACAAATGAACACGTTATTTTTAACCTTTATTTACCTACCTACACGAAAAGCTACTAAACTAAATCGCACTTTACAGTGCCGCCACCAGATCCAACAATGGATGACGAGCCGGAGTTGCCGCCAGAGTCGCCGGACGGTGAAATATTTGATCCACCCGACAGTGACGCGTCCGACAACGAAACGCGTCACGACCCGCCCGACACGAACGACGGCGGACCCGCCGCGGACTCACAACCCAATGATCAGCCGACGCCCAACCCGGAGTCTGCTCCAGGGCCGACCTCGGCCGACCTACCAGGCGGTAGTGTACCTCCCGAAACTACCCACATCGATAAATGTGACACCGACTTGGACGCTGACGTCCTAGCAATTCTAGGGGACGACCCGTCATCGACAGTCAAATATGGACCAGAAATCAGAAAAGAGCTTGCGTCCCGATTTCAGCATATCGCGACAGAGGGTCTGTCAAAAGAATCCCGTAAGGAACTTATAAACAAGCATCCTTTACCGGCCAACTGTACCTTTGTGGGTGCACCCTCAATCAACCCAGAAATAAAAGCGGCCTTAAACGAATCTGTTAGCAAACGAGACAAGGGAATTGAAGCTAAACAGAATGAAATGTCTAGCGCCATATCAGGCTTAACAGAAATAATCACTTTCCACCTTAACTCGAAAGAAAAAAATAATGAAATTCTACAAAAATTAATGGATGTAGGGCGCATTCTTTGTGACATACAGCACGGAGACTCCGTGACCAGACGAAATTTCATACTTTTTTCTGTAAAAAACGATATGCAAGAGCATTTGAAAAGCACAAAAATTGATACCTCATTATTCGGCGAAAAACTGTCGGATACTCTGAAGTCAGCTAAAGCAGTTAATAAATCTGGCGCCGAATTAAAGGTGGAAGCTAATAAAACAAACTCCTCTAAGAAATCGAAGCCTTCAGCCACGCAACCTTTAAACCGCAGAGCTGCTCCCCCGCGCAGGCCGACGGGGGCAGCGTCAGCACCACGGGGCCGCCACCCAGCGTACGGCCGTGCGCCGCCGCCCCCCGCGCCCACCCCGCCTCCGCCGCCGCAGCCGCCCGCGCCTGCATACAGAACGTCGTCGGCTCCGCCGCCTCCGCAAGCTCGCAGGCGCTACTAGATACAGTTAAGTATGCGGGTCGCCTATCATACTTTCATAACCAATGGTCACTAATAACACAAGATAAATCCATCCTCACATGGATTAAGGGCTATAAAATCGACTTTTCTGCACCTGTCACCCAGACTACACTTCCCGCGGAACCTGCCTACTCAGATACTGAAAGAAATCAGTACCTCGATGAAATTAATAAATTGCTCGAAATCGGTGCTATATCAGAGTGTAAACCCTGCCAAGGTCAACACTTGTCAGGCATATTTTTAAGGCCCAAACCGAACGGCAAAAAGCGCTTTATACTGAATCTGAAAAGCTTAAATTAATTTATCCGTACCAGTCATTTCAAATTGGAAGACATGAGAACCGCTTTAAAATTAGTTACACCCCATTGTCACATGGCCACCCTCGATCTAAAAGATGCTTATTTCTTAATAAAAATACACCCTAGTTCCCGAAAATTCTTACGTTTTCGTTTCGAAAATAAACTTTATGAGTTTAATGTTTTGCCATTCGGTTTGAATACGGCGCCCTACGTGTTCACGAAAATCATGAAACCCGTAACCAAAATACTACGCTCTGCGGGTATGCTGTCAACATTATATTTAGATGATTGGCTCTTGTTTGGTCAAAATCACGAACAATGCACAACAAACATAAATTTAACGAAAGATTTACTGACTTCTCTCGGCTTTATCATAAATGAAGAAAAAAGTGTTTTTCTTCCCTCTACTTCATGCAAATTCTTGGGAATGATCATTGACTCAAACAAATTCCAAGTTATACTACCCGCAGAGAAAAGGGCGCGTATTAAATTCGAACTTCAACATCTTTTAACACTAAAGCGCTGCAAAATAAGGAAATTTGCACAGGTTGTAGGCTTATTAGTGTCAGCATGTCCCGCTATCGAATACGGGTGGTTATACACAAAAGAAATGGAACGGTGTAAGTTCCTTAACCTAAAAAACAACAATGAGAACTATGAAGGATTTATGAACATTCCCGAATCGCTGCTTCCAGATTTGCACTGGTGGCTAGATTCTATTGAACACGCTACTCATCGCATTAGAGTCGACGAATATCGCGCCGAAATATACTCTGATAGCTCAACTACAGGGTGGGGAGCGGCTTGCAACGACCAAATAGCCAGCGGACAATGGTCTAATAGTGAACGCCAATACCACATCAATTATTTAGAACTCTTAGCAGCATTTATAGCACTAAAAATCTTCGCTAAAAACTTTTTCGACTGTCAAATTCTTTTGAGATTAGATAACGCAACTGCAATATCTTACGTAAACCGAATGGGAGGAATCCAATTTCCTCATCTCACTTACATTTCAAAGCAAATATGGCAGTGGTGCGAAGCGCGTAGGCTCTTCGTTTTCGCATCTTACGTACGATCCAAGGATAATACAGTAGCAGACGCCGAATCGCGTAAGAACCACCCTGACATAGAATGGGAACTGGCCGATCGCGCTTTCGACTCGCTCACCCTACAATTCGGCCAACCTGACATTGACCTTTTCGCCAGTCGAATAAATAAAAAATGTGAAAGATACATTTCCTGGCACCGCGACCCTGACGCACAGGCCATAGACTCATTCACCGTCCCCTGGTCCCCATATTTTTTCTATGCATTCCCCCCGTTTTCAATGATTTTAAAAACCTTGAAAAAGATTATCTGTGAAAAAGCTAGAGGAATAGTAGTCGTCCCAATGTGGCCAACGCAGCCCTGGTTCCCCCTTTTTTCAGCGCTTCTTGCTTCAGAAACGATTACATTTCATCCTGACCAAAATGTTCTGATATCTCATTCCAGTTATCCAGACCGGCAGATTCACACCTCCCTTACCCTGGTTGCAGGAGTCTTATGCGGGAAGCACTATCAAGGAGAAGTATACCACCGTCCTCATTAGACATCATGCTGGCATCACTAGGTGAAAATTCAATAAAGCAATACGACGTTTGCCTACGGAAGTGGTGGTCATTTTGCCAGTTAAAAAATATTGACGTATATAATGCCTCTGTACCAACGGTTATTTATTTTTTAACTCAATTATTCAACAGTGGTTCACAATATGGCACCCTGAATTCATGCAGATCTGCCCTTTCATTACTACTGGGCCCCAATTTAGGTAAAGACGATCGTATCCACAGATTTTTAAAAGGCGTTTTTCGCCTCCGACCACCTCTTCCGAAATATAACGCTACCTGGGACACAAATCGCGTCCTTGACTATTTAGACACCTTGTATCCTAACGGAACCCTGTCGCTGGATCAGCTATCTAAAAAAACCATAACTCTGTTAGCCCTTACCACAGCCCACAGGATACAAACTATTTCAAAAATAAAAATTAACAATATCGAAATTCAGACAAATGTAATTAGTATCAAAATCCCAGACATCTTAAAGACTTCACGACCAGGTTCTAAACAACCCATTATTTACTTACCACTGTTCAAGGACAAACCATCCATCTGTCCCGCGCAGTCGCTTATTGCTTACCTGGACAAAACTAAATCTTTACGGAAATCGAATGACTTATTCTTAGCCGTATGTAAACCTCATAAAGCTGTGGGTACACATACCCTCAGCCGATGGATCAAGCTGACGCTGAGCGAATCCGGCATCGATGTAAATACATTTTCAGCTCATAGCACACGACACGCGGCCGCATCGCGCGCTCACTCGCTCGGCGTTAGCGTTGACACTATACGTAACACCGCCGGTTGGAGCGGCAATTCAAATACGTTCGCCAAATTCTACCACCGAACTATTTCCTCCAATGATAATTTATCGTTAGCTAGAGCTATCATAGATAATGCCTAAGTGGCAAAAACAGTACCCATTGCCTTGATCTTGTAAATGTGTGTACTAAATTCGTAAAAAAGTAGTTAAATCAATGTTGATTTCCTTACTCCCATGCTCCTTTTCTTGAGAGCTTATATCATTAAATACTAGGTATAAGTGTAATAACTATTATGTTGATGAATAATTATGTACATCTTATACTGAAATAAACGTGTACAGTCATTGATTTACTAAAAATCACGTCGTTTCATTGACAATTTCCTGTGCACACTCTCAAAGTCTACCAGTATAAATAATACTAATCTAGAGGACGAAATGCGAAGTATAATTGATGATTAAACGAACTTCTTGAAGCGAAGTTCTATCATAATTATACGAGGCATTTCGTCCGAAGAGATTAGTATTAACAACCCTCCCAACCCCATACGTAAAACCCGGGAAATAAGAAGTGGGAAATTGTCAAAAGAAATATGACACTGAAACCTCAACTAAATGACGAGAATCGAGAGAAATAATATCACCAAGATTTAGAACTACCTCAAAAAATAAAAATAAATAAAAACAAACAAATACCCTCAAATACAGTGCAGTGGTGAAAACTATGCGTTACTACCAGTATAAATAATACTAATCTCTTCGGACGAAATGCCTCGTATAATTATGATAGAACTTCGCTTCAAGAAGTTCGTTTAATCATCAATAATAATTTAAGGTAAGTACGAGTAGGTACATGTGACACACTGTTGTCGTAAAAATATTGGAAAAAGACTGCTGTCCAGCAGTGGACGTCTATGGCTGTTAAGCTGCTACACCCAGCGCTATGCAATACTCGCTTGACCGAAGCCGGTTTTTCGAGTCTCCCTAGTTTTTTTTTTTCATGCCTTTGTTTCAGTTTCTCGCATCACTGAACAAGATTATTTAACAACATCTGAAGAGTAATACAGCTTAAATAATTATATTTAAATACCAAGTCCTTTGGCGTGAATTTTGACCAGTCTCAAATCATCGATTTACCTGCTTTCCTTATCAATGTGATAATGAATTTGTTTCACTTGCCTTCAAGTTCGTAGTCTCTCCAGGGTCGCCATTGTAGTGTTTAGATAGTTTCAATGTAACTTATCTAGTATTTTCCCAGCACACCCGAGATATCGCAACGCCTGTCAAGCCAAGACTGCCTCTCCAGTGTTGCCACCTCCCGGATAGTGTGGAATTAATTATTAGTATGCTACAAGCATCACGAACTTTCCTTTACTATTTCCGTAATTTCTTTTGTAATTAATGAAACTCATGGTCTTCATCCCGCGAACTCTTCTTTTTTGACATTTTATATCAAATTTATCACTTAAATAAACTATTTTTATTAACACCGTGCGATATGGCGAAGCACTAAAACGCGAATGAATCATGTTACAGCTAGAGTAACGTCCACGTGACGTCGAGGGATACTCGTATCTACCTTCTTTTAAAAAGATGTAAACAAAAACAAGGGTAGGTATCTGAAATAAAGTGCGACAATGGCGAATCGCTGGCCGCAACTACGTGTGTTTATGCTAATATCGAGGACGAAGCATGAAGTATAATATAGCTTAAACATCAGAATAACACATGGGCTACAATTTATAAACCTGCGCAGACGAAGTCGCGGGCACCAGCTAGTACTTAATAAGAATAATGATACTGCTTAAACATTCATCAACAGGGTGTTCAGGAAACTTCAGGATTCTCTAAACATCTTCAAGAGCGAAGCTGCAATGAAGTACACGTGGCTACAAATAAGTCGTACCTCAACTGTAAAAGCAGAACAAGAACTACACTTAAAACTCCGGGAACCAGAGACCCGGTGAAGGTCGTAGTGCTGCCATTTACATGCGGCCGTTTGTACAAAGTGTAAGTACTTTATCCTCTTGAAATCAAAAGGCACTACCTGCAGGTAAGTAAACAAACTATACTCTGCATGTTCATAACCCGAAAATAAAATACCTACCGAAATGATCAACTATGGTTTAAACACCGTCTTACTTTGTAATTTCTTTACACTTTGTAGGCACACCCCTTTTGTGACTTTATGTAAAACCAGGTTCATTTCGAAAATCTTAACACTAAAATATTGCCCGTTCGCAGCAGCTAATAACTTACTTTGTCAGAAACTACCTACCTACATCACTTACACATAATTACATCCTTGCTTATACATACACAGGTACTTCTGGTAGTTAGCGTGAATCTAGGTTATAGGGAATCTAAGGTATATAGATAATGTGCACATACATCTTGAAAAGTTTTCGCTCTTAAGCATAGGTTAAGGAGAAGCAAACTGGTCACCGTAACCCATGCCGTAACGCAAGTTTTTACTTAGCTCGTGACCAGAGTGTTTAATTTAATTTGTACAAATTTTGTAAATAATAAACAATTTTATTGTTTTTATATCATTATTTTTAAAAAAAATACAGCAAGTAACACTTAATGCTGAAGCAATAAGCAAAAATAGGTATTTATTTAAACAACTAATCTCATGCGACTTTTTTTTTCTTTTGTTCGCTAGAATTTTGCATACCTATTCAGGTGAAATAGTGTCGGATGTATATTAAATTACCAACATGTAACAAAAAGTACCACTATTTTTTTGCAAATTAATGATTTGATTTGATCGATCTTATGACAGTCGATCGATAACTACCTGCTGGGATGCGAACGCACCCTCTCGCGTACGTATTTCTACCAAAAGATCTTTCACGTTTTAATAGATCTCTGCTGTAATTCATAACAAACCCTACGGCAACTATTTCTGGTCTTTTGAGCAGGATTTGAACCAGCGACCTAAACCCCTGTCATTCACATCTTGAACGTTAGCAGAATATTAAAAGTTTACCGATAAATAAGTTCTATCAAAAATTAAAATAACTAGTATTCACTCAGCAAATTAAAAATAAATACAGAGGTAATATTAAGTAGATATTAAAAGTATGCGTCGCCTACTAGTTGGATGAATTGTCAAATTGGCAGTGATAAGCATCCAACCAACATCCTACTCTATCGTAAACGGACAAAGTTTTGAATTTGCATGTTTCGAATAGTATCTTATCCTAATCGTATCGATATATCGAAAATTGAAAGTAGTCCGCCTGTGTACTGTATAGTTTGCCTCTATAGTTGCGAATGATACGGAGGTCGGCCCTGAATGCATACCTTTGTAGAGAGCTTGTTTGCATCTATTGGCTCCTGTAGGAAATCAGAGCATTTGCATTGTGTTTGAACGTCTTTTTTATTCAATATTCTATGCAACCACTTGTTGTCCTGAAAGACAAATATTTTATAACATTTTATCAGTTATTCCTACATGACGTCATTAACTAAATTTTAGTAACCAAACTAACAAAGTGATGAAGGAATAGGGATCTAACGCAGATGCCTTTATTATCAGATTGTGACAGTTTCTAAAGCGTATAGAGGAAAGAGACCTGCGAGCTTAAACAGGTTTTGTTAATTGTCTACTTTTAATAAATAAACAAATTCAAATTTTATTAGGTTTCGAAAAAATAACATGAGATAGCTTACAAAATCTTTTGCAGATCTATCTTTCTTAATTTCATTGTAATCTTCCTTTTTCTTATCCTCTTTGCCGTATTTTCTCTCCTTTTGATCTCTCTCTTGTATTGTTTCCGCTGGCGCAACATTGTAGGTAGCTCTCTGCGGGATCAAAATTGTTTTTTTGTATTTTTATAACAATTATAACTCTTTTGGAAATTTTGAGACCAAATATTAATCACTATCACTTCATTTAATATAAAACAAAGTCTCTTTCCGCTGTTGTCTGATCCTATGTATGCTTAGATCTTTAAAACTGCACTACGGATTCTGATGCTGTTTTTTCAAATAGATAGAGTGATTCAATAGGAAAGTTTATGTGTATAATACATGCATAATATAGTAGAGAAACATTGATAATTTTAAAGGTTTCTAATGTGATGTCGTAAATGAACACATTTTTTGCGCTTAAATTGCAAACGCTGGCTGAACCCTACGAGATTGATGAAAATAATTTTGTATAGTATTGTACAACTTGAAGAGATCTACAAAAAAGTTAGCGGTGGTATAATATCTATTTCTTAGGGATAACCCACAATAACCATTTTTTATCCTTTACTTTTTAAGAGAAATAATGGCTTATTTACGAAGAGATTTTAAGCAATATAGCTTTAAGCCTTATCCAATAAAGTACCTTAAATAAACACATCAACACAGTATAGGGTTATTTTTTATAACACTAACCAGTTTAAAAGTACACTTAAAATGTTTTTGATATCAAAATGTTTGTCATTCATTCCAGGTTGATTCCAAATTTAAATTAAAGAAAAAACTAAACGTGTTGGTCGCAATACTCGTAATTGAGTTTAATTAGAGAAAGCAAATTTTGTACGCAGAGTTATTGTTATTTTTTTGTTGAAAACCGGTATTTAAACATCTTTTGATTCAGTTTGTGTTGGTTGTGATAATGAGACATTAAATGGCAATGCAACGTCAACATTTGTCCAGAGAAGAGATGTGGGAATGCTCCAGGCTGATTCTTCTCAACATGACGTCGCTGCTGCAAGGCGACAGGCAAAATGTGATTTCGAGGTTGTGATCACGCTATCGTGCCACGAAGGAGGTGGCAAAGAGACATCTAGGACCAAACCGCATTACTACACCCAGACAAAACTGTTTTATGCAAAATGCTGCAAAAAGAAGAAAAAAGGCTACAGTCTGAACATCGGGTGCGTGTGATTGACCAAACTGTGATAGAAATAGAGAGGCACGAAGCCAATCTTCATACTCGTAGACCACTTTGAGTTCCAGCTCTAAGAAGAGAAAATCGTGGACTAAGACTACCATAGGCTAAAAAACATGTGAACTGATACATGTGAATGAAGGTTCCCTCATCAATAGTTGTCTGTGCTTTTCACCGATGAATCCCGATTTGGTTTTCACCCTGATTCAAGAGGAGTACGGTTTTGTATAGTTCCTGGTCGGACAAGCTGGCTTCAACACCCTCAAGAAGTTCTTCCATACCAAGGTGGTATGATTATGGCTTGGACTGGAGTTCGTTTTAGTGGAAGGACGGACCCCATTTGGATACAGGTCACTATGACGGCTGAAAAATGCCGTAATGAGGTGCTAAAACCTATAGTCTTGCCACATCGAACACAATTGGGTCAACATTTCCTGCTTATGCACGAAAATGCCCGTTTACATATGATCAGGGTGGTAAGAGCCTGGTTGCACGAACATTATGTCACGGTTCTATCCTATACTAACTAATTCCCCAGATTCAAATCCCATTGAGCATACTTGGGATATGCTCCAAAGAAGAGCTCTGAGAAATTTTCCTAAAAATTTGGCCACAGAAGAACAACTTTTTGTACAACACAGTAGGACCTGGGTCAATATTCCTGAACGGGATATTGACAACCTCATTCTGAGTATGCCCAACCGATGAAAATGCATTATGAATGTTATGGGTGCTTTAACCCTTGAGCTGCCACTCTGCTGCGTGCGCAAAAAACATAATACGCCGCGGTGTTTATGTAATTCGATCCGCGGCGAGCACTTAACGACCCACTTGAGATTTATCGCTCGACAGTCACAATGTTTATACTATGGGTTCTTTGAGCTAGAAAAAGCATTTATCACCTTTTGGCAATGTAAAAGACTCATAGGCAGATCCTGGGGCTTAGATAAGCCCTGAGGTAAATACATTACTCTGCAGTGCCATTAGTACGGCCATGCTGTCGGAAAGGATTCTTATACAAAAGCCTTCTACCTTCCTTCGCATTACCGCGGTGGCGGCCTCTTTGATAGCTACACATTCACATTGGAATATGGAGCTGTGTGTGCATAAGGCCAGTGATATTTTTATGTTGAGGTCGAGTGAGAAAGCCCCGGCGCCTGTTCCTGAGTCCATTTTGGATCCGTCAGTATATAGGGTGCTACTTAATTAAGTGCGTTCCTTCTAGTATGATATACGGGCTATAAAACTGAACACAACTATGGTGGAAAATTCAAAGATTTCTGTATGATTTTTTGAGATAATCAAGAAAACAGTTTCTTAACTAAACATTTAAAATATCACCCTTTATCATTTATTTACTCACACGCTTGCAGTAGTCGTCATTTATTCATTCATTTCCCATGGCGCTAAAAAGCAAACTGGCTCCAAAAAGCAAGTCTGAACTCGACTATTTAGGAACTCCATCAAAGATAGCAAATAATTTGTTTGCAGATTACACATCACTAAAGCCGCAAATTATTAAAGGCACATGTAATGCGTCGCTGTTGGCGTGGTGATAGCCACGTCCAAACCCACAAATTACCCGGAAATTGGGCACAAGTTATTGCGTTTGCGTTAGTCTGTGGTTACTTTTTTGTGTTGTTTTGATATCTGTTTTAATAAAACTTTAAATAAATTTTGCTGAAATGTTGTTTACAAAATACGTGACAGGCAACAGTTGATAGGCGGCGGCATAGACTATGTGTCAACTGTTGACGTAAGAGAAACGCTGCGCTTCTAAACGCCCCCGCGCGTAGTTTCCAAAAGGAGATCAAAAAGTACATTTTAAAGTAGGAACGTAACTCCATCTACGACTCAGAGCGATTGCAGAGCGATGACATTAACAACACCAATCTTTCACCATCTTTTGACCGTGTTGAGTAAGCGCAGTCGTTTCAACCTAGACGGAGCGGCAGCATCACGCGACTCATTGACGAGATGTAGTATGGATTGGAACTCAGAGGAGTGACAAATGTTCTAACGAGACTTCTTCACCTCAACCTCCTTATATCTAAACATAGAGCGGCTTGGTTCTTTGTCATACTTCAATGTCAGTTTATTGTTATTGTTTGCTTGATTATGGCATGATTAGAAACTATTGTTATTTTTCATGTTTATTTCAGCTACAGACCTGTTTTTCAGCAATAGTGGGACACAAACAGCTAAAAGCGTTGTTTCTTGAGGCCTGTGTAATTAAACAATCGGTAGCCCATTAAAAAGCAAAGGTACCTTAACAATTTTCTTATTTTACAATGCATAAAGACCATTTTAAGTTGATCCAATAATAGTCACCTAATCCCGCACTGGGTCCTTTGTTGCTGCTGTGCTGGTAAGATTATTCGAAAAACGCTAAATAGCAGTGCTAGATCGAAACACTGGATCAATGTGAATCAGCCTTCATGAAAATCTAGTAAAGATCGCCTTTTTAGTTTAAACATTCTTTCACTCATTCATAATTTCTCCTTGCTCGCTCTGGCTTATGGCCTTACGCAGAAGTTCAGAGACCTTCTCGCATTTACGTATGTGTGTGTGCCGTATGAGTACACCCTATCAGCTGTTCTAGCATGGTTCCTACTGGATGTTAAAATCTCGTGCGGATTTAATAATAAAATTTTGTTAGGAAAGTTAATTTCTAAAAATCATATGGAAAGTTTTGCTATTTTTAACATATTTGAGGTCAATGACCCTCCACAAAGCCACGGTTTTCTTAAACGTATCTAATTACTTCGCACCTTATACAGGGTGTCTCATTCAAATCGGTCAGTATGGGAAAGTCTGAAACTATAAGACATACGAAGATTTGTTCTTAGGAACCATGTCACCGATTTTGATAAAAAGAAAAACTGCATTCATACATTTGAAAAAAAAGTGTACCCATATTGTATTGAAAAAAACGGTGGTCACTTCGAACACCTACTATGATAAATTAAAGTATGTAAAAACAATGCATTTTATTCATTTTAGATATCGTGTTTCATAGAGACATTTACTGCTTAAGACCTACACAACCGTTATTTAAACAGAAAAACTGTAAGCTTTTTTTTCAAAACTACCGGGTTCGATTCCCCAGCTGGGTACACTTTTTTTTTTCAAATGTATGAATGCAGTTTTTCTTTTTATCAAAATCGGTGACATGGTTCCTAAGAACAAATCTTCGTATGTCTTATAGTTTCAGACTTTCCCATACTGACCGATTTGAATGAGACACCCTGTATATTCTGACCTCATGGGAACCGGATTGGTCTTTACCTGACTCTGATAGTTGTATGTGGTATTTCCTGTTAAAGTTATATGTTTTGGGGATCCTGTCGCACGGGGCCTCGCATAAGGGGTACTGTTTCCGAACAGTGTCCCAGAGCGTGGCAATAGGACCATTGTGGTTAACCCATTCGCCTAAAAGCTTTAGGCGTAGGGCCGACATTATTGCCTCCTGTTGTATATACAGGTCTAAAGGCGGGAGCCCAAGAATGACTTCTAGGGCTGCTGTCGGGGTGGTGCGCATGCAGCCCGACATGGCTGAACAAGCCAGGCGTTGGAATCGCTGCAGCTTCGTTATTGTGGTGGTAAGCTCTGTCCTAGGCCACCAGGCTATAGCACCATATGATACAACAGGTCTGATAACAGATGTGTAGAGCCATCGACAGATTTTCGGGGATAAGCCCCAGGATCTGCCTATGAGTCTTTTACATTGCCAAAAGGTGATAAATGATTTTTCTAGCTCAAAAAACCCATAATATAAACATTGTGACTGGCGAGCGATAAATCTCAAGTGGGTCGTTAAGTGCTCGCCACGGATCGAATTACATAAACACCGCGGCGTATTATGTTTTTTGCGCACGCAGCAGAGTGGCGGCTCAAGGGTTAAAGCACCCATAACATTCATAATGCATTTGCATCGGTTGGGCATACTCAGAATGAGGTTGTCAATATCCCGTTCAGGAATATTGACCCAGGTCCTACTGTGTTGTACAAAAAGTTGTTCTTCTGTGGCCAAATTTTTAGGAAAATATCTCAGAGCTCTTCTTTGGAGCATATTTCAAGTATGCTCAATGGGATTTGAATCTAGGGAATTAGGTAGTATAGGATAGGACCGTGAAGGATTGTCAACTTCATCCCCCTTTTTACCCCTTATGGTGCAGAATTTTCGAAAACCCTGAGACACATGAAACTTAATTTTTAGTCGTCAGCCTTAATACAAATTTTGAAGATCCTAACTTCAAACGTCACCAATATTGATTTTTAGAATTTCAGCCCTATCGCACCCCAACCCCATCCCCAGAGGATGATGGTATTTTACGTCCACCACGTCGGATTTTAAAATTGTTTTAGTTTTTCATAATCAGCGACCCGATAAACCATACAAACGACACCCATATTGATGTTTAGACATTGCAACCCTATCAAACCCCAACACCATCCTCAGGTGATGATGGTATTTCACGTCCACTACATTTGATTTCAAATATTATGTAGTTTTTGTAATTAGAGACCCGATAAACCATACAAATGACACCCATATTGATTTTTAGACATTTCAAACCCTATTGCACCCCAACCCCATCCCCAGGGGATGATGGTATTTTACTTTCACCTTGTTGGATTTCAAAATTAATATAGTTTTTGTAATCAGCGACCCGATGAACCATACAAACGACACCCATATTGGTTTCTAGACTTTTTCACCCCATTTCCCTCTTTTAGGAGTTGAATTTGGCATGGAATTTCAATAACAGTGATGTACGTTCTACAGAAGTACAACCCTAATAACTAAATAATTAATTTAGTGGATTTTACTTTGAAAATTAAGGATTTTCAACTTCATCTTCCTTTTCACCCCTTATGGTGTAGAATTTTCGAAAACCCTGAGACACGTGAAACTTAATTTTTAGTCGTCAGCCTTATTACAAATTTTGAAGATCCTAACTTCAAAACTGACGGATTTTCATACAAACTTTCATCCCCTATTTTACCCCCTTAGGGTTGGATTTTTGTAAAACCCTTTATAAGGAACCTACGTGCCAAATTTGGAATCTCTAGACCCAGCGGTTTGGGCTGTGCGTTGAATTGGAATTTAACGAGATTCAACGCAAAATTGAAAAAAAAAGATGGCAGAGTTTGAGCAGTCCATAACGTACTTCAACACGTCGTTTGAGGACATTCGTGCAGATGTCGCTGCTCAAAAGGAGGTGGTAAAGAAGTTGGATAAAGAGAATGAGACTGTACGTGGCACGATTTGGGATCTCACTTCGCGTTTACAGCAAATTGACCAGCTATCACTAGCAACAAACATTGAAATTCAGTGCGTACCCAAACACCGAAACGAACACTTGATCTCTACTGTACAGCAGCTAGGTACTACAATTAAATGTCCAGTGAAAGAACAGGACATTCATTACTGTTCAAGAGTGGTTAAACTCAAGTCAGACAGTCCACGCCTCCGCAACATTCTGGTCCAGCAGCCCACGGCTTCGTGATGAATTTCTTGCAGCAACTATGAAGTTCAATAAAAGCAACAAAAATGAAAAATTAAACACTAGTCACCTCGGCATCGCAGGTGATAGTACAACTCCTGTCTATATTGCTGAAAATTTGTCACCGGAATTCAAGAGCCTCCACGCTGAAGCCCGCAGAAGATACATAAAGGACCTTGGATAGATGTTCGTGTGGGTATAAAGGACCTTGGATAGATGTTCGTGTGGGTACAAAATGGTCGTATTTTTGCAAGAAAAACCGAAGAATCTAACTACGTACATATTCGTGATAGCGCTACCCTCAAAACTCTTACGTATTTTTTTTGTATAATTCCAGTTCTCGCTGTGCTATTGCGTGGAGTGGACGCGTACCGATCTCGTACTCGATAATAATTTATTTTTGAAATTCAATTTTTGTGATTGGCTAACGAGTGTGATTTCTGATTCCTTGTCACACCTAAGGAGTACTTACCTGTCGGCTCCTCCTACTGGGCGGACTTAGAAAGGGAAAATAATATTTTGGAGTGTTCGCGCGATATTTGCACCGCTGTGATTCGATCCGTCGCCTCCTGCGTGTGAGTCAAGCATTCTCCCACCGCGCCACAACGCCAGTTACTACAAGTATCGAAATAGCGGAGCGCCTACAACCGGTCTCCCGCCAAGTACCTGTGCTACGATACAAGCTACGACCGCTGTTGCCGGCTACGAACTTGCTACACGACCGCTACAAGCGCTACGCACGAATCGAAGGTCACGTTACTCATTCAATCTCGACACGCGCAGTCTTTATTGCAGTCGTACCTACTCGCAGTAAGTCAAAGCTTGCACAATGACTTCTATTGCTCACTCTCCACCGCCACAAAAAAATAATACACCATCGTCGCATCCGCTAAAAGATAATACATCAACTCTGACACACACCAGTTCGGAAAAAGATCTTACTGTGCTAAAAAATGAATACTTGCAAAGAACAAAACGAACGCGCTTAGATTTCGACGTTGAAGAGATAATTAGCTCTGTAAACAAAGGAGTAAGTGAAACGATTGGTAAGTGGAAGAGCGAACAGGAGGACGGCATCTCAAAGGCTTTTGATCAACAAAATGCCATCCTCTCACACTTAGTATCAGAAATTTCCGCCATAAAAGCTCAAAACAACCACATACAAGAAGTAAACACTCAAATTCAGAGCTCCATGGTACTAATGAACGAAAATTATGAGGAAATAAAAGGAGAAATAAATACCTTGAAGCGAGAAAAGAAAGAAAACTTAAACTATATTCAGAGCCTTGAAAGAAAAATTCAAGACCTGCACTTCAAGTCCAGATCGTCCGGTGTGGAAATACGCAACATTCCTCGTCTAGATGGTGAAAACGACGAGACCTTGAAGCAGATCGTACGCAGCATCGGACAAGCAGTTGGAGTAAACATTTCCCCGAATGAGTTCCGCGACATCTACCGCCTCCCGGGAGCCCCTGACACCGTGCGCCCAATTGTGGCTGAGTTCTCCAGCGTC
This sequence comes from Athrips mouffetella, assembly GCA_947532105.1. Classification (NCBI taxonomy): domain Eukaryota; kingdom Metazoa; phylum Arthropoda; class Insecta; order Lepidoptera; family Gelechiidae; genus Athrips; species Athrips mouffetella. The sequence goes on along the minus strand of OX383983.1, from coordinate 10,784,643 downwards.
CAGGCTAAGCACAAGCTGTTAACAGCCATTCGGACTTATAACAAGAACGCAAACACAAAAGAGGGCAAACTGCACACCGAACTTATCGGCTTACATGGGAAGCGTCAGCCTGTGTATGTATCGGAACAGATCCCAGGAAATTGTAAGAAGCTCTTCCGCTCTGCTCGTCAATTTTCCAAGGACAACGACTATAAATTCTGCTGGATATCTAACGGAAATGTCTTCTTACGCAAGCAAGAAGGTAGTAAGCAACTTATAGTAACATCCGAGCAATGCCTTCACGAATTGAATATCAATAAGTGACTACTCAATGTCATATTTCTAATCCAGTTAAAAGTAATTCTGTTTTTTGTATCAATTAGTCTATCTAACTCTAAGAACACACTGTGTCATACTCATACCTCTCTGTACACACACACATTCACTCACAAAAACACACACTCACTAAGCAACATAAAATATTATAAGCAACAACATTACTGTCCTAAACGTAATATCTTACCGTTTGTACCCGATATCGATGCTCGACGCTTCATTTCTCTGCTGATAATTCAACTAAAAAATGAATAGCTTAAGTAACATAAATGATGAATTAGATACCTTAAACCTTGAAAACTCTTTTTCTTGCCTCCCGGAGCACTGTTTGAATTATATAGAAGGATCCGAGAAGAATCTTACGGTACTTCAATTAAATATTCGTAGCATAAATAAAAACTTCGATGAATTACTGTTACTACTAAATATTATAAAAGTTAAAATTGACATGATAATACTCACTGAATCCTGGGTTAGTAAAGCTGACAAATTACCCTATTTACACGGTTACAACTCCTTTCTTACAAAAAATTTTAAAAACCAAAATGATGGAATCGTCATTTACACTAAAGTAGGTTTAAAATGTAAGGTCACTGAACCATCGTTTCAAGACGCAAACTGTATGACTTGCACAATAGATAACAAAATCGCTATTATAGCAGTTTACAGATCTCCCTCATACAAAACTAAACAAAATTTAGACAATTTCTCGAACAGTTTAAGTAACTTATATTCCAATCTAAATAATTTTACAAACATTGTATTAGTCGGCGACATAAATATAGATATAAAAGAAAGTTCTATTAACGATCGTAGCTTAGAATATCTAATTTTAAATGCTTCTCACGGACTTCTTCCTACACATTTACTTCCTACCAGATCTGGAAACTGTCTGGATCACATTTTATTAAAATCTAAACTTAGTAACATAACTTTAGTTCTAGAACCAACAATCACGGATCACTCGCCAACCTTGTTATCTATAAAGAAAGTAAACCCAAAACGTAAAAAAGATAACTGCAGTATTCCGCGCTTAAATCATTTAGCAATCTTAAATGAACTACAGTCAACTGACCTCAGTTCAATTTTAACTATAGAGGATGCAAATAAAGCAACAAATAATTTAATATCAATACTAAAAACTGTTATCACTAAATACACCACCTATATAAAAGCACCTCGTAAAGACCGTAACTTAAAACCTTGGATTACGACAGGTTTACTCAGGTGCATCAGAAATAGAGACAAACTCCACAAAAAACTTAGGAAATCACCAGTTGACGTAATTATCAAAACGACCTACACGCGCTATCGCAATTTTTGTAACGGCTTACTCCGGAAATTAAAAAAAGAATTTCAACAAAATGAGTTACTTAAAGCTGGCAAAAATCCGAAAACTTTATGGAAAGCTGTGAAAGATATTACAAATACAAATAAAATTAAAAACCAACCTACTGAATTACTAGATATCAACGAAGATCCTAAAGATTCTATCAATCAAGTCTGTAACTTCTTCTGTAATATAGGCAAAAACCTTGCAAGTAATATCATCTCTCTAAATCTTCAACAACCACAATCAGGATCAGCAATTAATATTCCTGCAAGTGATTCAAATTTTAATTCTCCAAGCAGCTCCCTAGCTATGTTAGAAGTAGACGAAGTAGAGGTTGAAGCTATAATCCTGCAACTACGTGACAACTGTGCCACTGGATGGGACGACATTCCAGCCTCTATAATAAAGCAGGCTCGTCACGTGCTTGTGCCTCCTATAGCACACATTTGTAACTGCTCCATTAGAACCGGTGTATTCCCTGATGCCTTAAAGAAAGCAATAATTCACCCAATTCATAAAGGAGGAAACAGAGACTGTGTCGACAATTATCGGCCAATCTCGGTCCTTACCGCTATCTCCAAAATATTAGAAAAAATCCTCAACAAAAGGCTCATAAATTTTCTTAACAAACATAGTCTTATTGCAAGTAATCAATACGGTTTTCGAGCTGGTGTTTCAACTGAAGATGCAGTAATGGACCTAACACAAAATATTGCAAAAAACTTAGATAGTCATACAAAAAGCTTGGGTATCTTCTTAGATTTAACAAAAGCTTTCGACACAGTCTCTGTTCCCATCCTCATAAGCAAACTTGAGTCTATAGGTGTTCGGGGGCTAGCATTAGAAATCTTTAAAGACTACCTATCTGATAGGAAGCAGTCTGTTAAAATAGGTTCACTTCTGAGCGATGAGGGTGATATATCTTGTGGCGTCCCACAAGGCAGTATTCTTGGCCCAACTTTGTTCCAGGTCTATATCAATGACCTGTGTAAGCTGTCTCTTCCAAACAGCAACATCTACACATATGCAGACGACACTGCAATCATTGTTCAGGGAGCAAGTTGGGATCAAGTAAGGAACTATGCAGAGAAGGCTATGAAGGTAGTCATCACGTGGCTCACAGATAACTTACTTACTCTCAACGTAGGCAAGACAAACTTCATTCCTTTCTATCTTCGCAAAAACTCCAAACCACCAGATAGCTTCATCCTTAAAGCTCACAAATGTGATCTGTCATTAGTCAACTGTGGATGTCAGTCTATACAACAGGCTGAAGTAGTAAGATACCTTGGTGTCCAGATAGATGAACGCCTCAGTTGGAAAATACAGATTGACAAACTTTCTATTAGAGTGGCACGTCTTATCTACATTTTTAAAAAATTAAGGGATTGCGCTGCATTTGAAGTTCTTAAAACCACCTATCTCGCCTTATGCCAGTCAATTATCTCTTATTGTATAACAGTTTGGGGAGGGGCCATCAAAACGGGAATAATAAAGCTGGAGAGAGCACAGAGAGCAGTACTGAAGGTGATGACAAAAAAACCAATAAGGTATCCCACCCATCAACTATATATAGACTGCAAAGTCCTCACCGTCAGGAAGATCTATGTGCTAAACTCAGTTTTAAGACACCATAAAATAATGCCTCTTACTGATAAAAACAAGCGCAGAAACGATCCACCGTCAATCAAACACAGGACTGCCTTTGCTAAACATCAATTCTATGTGTTAAGTTCACTTTTATACAAAAGAATCAACAAAAATCTCAAAATTCAGGACCTTAATAAATTTGAAGTTAAACAGAAGATTACTAACTGGATTCTAAATATAGACTATAACAAAACCGAAGATTTACTAAAATTTATTGCATAACCTAATAACTACGTAGTGCTTAAAGTTGTTTCTTTAATAAATAGTCCCAAGCTAGTGAGATACATGCACATATACACATACACTCACAAACACAATACACTCACGACTCACATACACACATACCTTCACAAACACACACACCCACAAGCACACATACACCCACACCTTCAAAATTACACTCGCATCGCATAGTCTACATACATTCTTCATCACATCACATCACTACATTCATAATCATACACTTTTAAAGACACTGAAAGTAGTTTTAACCTAATTTTCTCTTTTATTCTTTTATTAAGTAAGCATTTCAGTTTCAATTAAAAAAAAAAAAAAAAAAAAAATATAACTACGTCCACTCTGGGTTGAACTTTACTGTAACAAGTACTGTTGTTGTAATCAATCAGCTTGAACGCTGCTTCCTGAGATACAGGTTTCCTAGTTCAGGAAGTAGGGTTGTTTTTCTTAATCAACTAGTATTACCTAATTTATGTGAAACTACCCTATAATGTACGTTTGTAAACTTGGTAAATAAAGATTTTTTTTTTTTTTTTTTTTTTTTTTTTTTTTTTTTTAATTAGTTTTTTTGGCTAGAGTACGATGAAAAACATAACATTCAGTGACATAACTTTATATTATCGGAATGTGCAAGGTCTCAGAACTTAAACTACGGATCTTTTTAATAACGTTGTCTGTAACAACTATGACATAGTTTTGTTAACCGAAACTTGGCTAAATAGTAGTGTTTTTTACTGTGAGCTGTTTGACGATCGATACAAAATTTTGAGACGTGATCGTGAAACTAGCGGATTTCATAATAAATAGAATTTAGGTAGGATTTTGGTCGCGGTCTCCAAGCGTCTTGTTTCAAAACTCATACAAAATTCCGAATCTAAATGTGAGGACATCTGGGTCTCGGTGCAGTTTCCACAGGACAATGGTATAACTACGTCTTTGTTTGTTTGTTGTGTCTCTTTGCCACCTCCAATCCAGGCACATATTTTAGATCATTTCCTTGACAACGTCAACAGTATTGCAGATTCTTCTTCGTCTCAAAAGTTACTGATAGTAGGGGATTTTAATTTAAGTAGTACAGTATGGTCGCTTACGCTTGACTCTGCTGCTCTTGTAAGCAATACCAACAACAGTATGTTTGGAAATTCACTTATAGATTTCATGTCACTTAATGGTCTTGAACAGTACAACCATGTTCTTAACAACAATTGCAAAACACTTGATTTATTGCTCAGTCAACTCAAGGTGTCAAATTTACGTGTCTCTACTGACCCTATCTCCAAGATCGACAAATTATACCCACCAATCGTCTTTAATATTGTATTGCCTGTCTCCGCCACTTTAACACCTAACGATCAAGTGTATCGTTTTTGTTTCCATAAGGCTGATTATGATCCATTGACTTATGAATTGGGTAGGGTGAAGTGGGACGAAATACTTTCGAAGATTAAGGACGTTGATGAGATGGTGTCGGTATTTTACGGGATTTTGCGAGACTATATTAAGAAGTTTATACTTATGAAAAAACTTTGCAATAAACGAAAGTACCCACTTTGGTTAACTCCTTCACTTATCAGAAAGCTGCGTGAAAAATTTTATTATCGCACAAAATTAAGGAGATTTAATCATAATAACAATCATAATCCTCTAGACGGGATAGCTTTCGACCTCCTGAAAGGAAGATGTTATTGTCTTCAAGCGGCGTACTATGCAAAATATATGTGTCGTCTAGAGCAAAGTTTAAAGTTGAATCCCAAACTTATCTGGTCTTATGTTAAGAGCAAGAAGAAAGCCAAAAGTTCGTATCCAGCTTGTATGTCTTTAAACAGCAAGTCTGCCTCCAATGGACAAGATATATGTCAACTTTTTGCAGAACATTTGTCTTCGGTTTATAATACTGATAGTGCCACACCGTCTGTGGCAGTTTTACATTCATCTACTGGTCCACTACTTGTGCACTTTGGCGTTTGAATCTATAACTGTCTACAAAGCCTTAAAAAGACTTGACATACACAAAGGTGCAGGATCTGATGGAATTCCATCTGTCTTTGTTTTCAAATGTGCTAAAGTTCTTGCTGCCCCTCTGACACATATTTTTAACAGATCTTTGGCTTCTGGCATCTTAACACCTTACTGGAAAGAAGCGCTTGTTGTTCCATTGCATAAAACTGGCGATGAGAAAAATGCACAGAATTATCGTCAAATTTCTATCCTTTCCGTGTTTGCCAGACTCTTTGAGAAATTATTGTGTCCCGTTTTAACTTCACATTTTAAACAAATGTTGTCTCCAAACCAGCATGGTTTTATCAAATCCCGGTCGACAACCACAGACCTTATATCATTTGTAGATAAGATTTGCCTCTCTGTTGATTCTAAAAAAATACTGTAGATGCTATTTACACAGACTTTTGTAAAGCCTTCGACCGAGTTTTACACAATATTCTTATTGAAAAACTTTGTGCGAATGGTATAGCTGGCAGTATATTAGCATGGTGGCGGCACATTCAAATTAGGCGTGGACAACCAGTGCGGTGAGAGTGCTACGCGGTCACTCGCTACGCGGTCGTCGGGCGTAACAAGTTGCTACGAGATGGCGTTAGCTGCGAGCGGAAGTACGTGCGCTGCGTGTAATGGATCCTTTATAGACGGAGAGCGCGTGGTCGTCAACCCTACCTCATCGATTACCAAGATGCGACTAATCTAGGGTGATGCACGTTAAAAAGTTGTATCCGAATCAACAGGGTTGCCTGGGCGCAACCTGGCAGGTTTTGTACAGTGGGCAAAAAACTTGTCATTTTTTGGGCAAAAATTACCTCATCGAATACCAAATAGGTACATAGTACATTCGATAGTACTCATCAAGGAGTGCCTAAATCAACAGGGTTGCCTCACTCAATCCTGGCACATTCGGAAGTCGGCCTGATTGAAGGTGGTCAAAAATGACAAAAATTACCTCATCGATTACCAAGTAGGTACTTATTACAACTGATAGAGCTCTTCAAGAAGGGGCAAAATCAACAGGGTTGCCTCGCCAAATCCTGGCACATTCGTGAGTCGGCCTAATTTTAGGTTGGCAAAAAAAGGTTCTAGACATCTTAATAATATTTGCTATAGTATGCCAACACTTAAACTCATTTTTCATATTTTTATACAGGACGAAAAGTTAAGATGGGGTACACAGGGCAGCTTACTATAAGCATTATAGCTACAAGAAAACTTAGTACAGAGACTAACCCTAACTTTTAGAGATATTTTGATTTACATTCACAGATTTTTGAAAAGATTTTACCTCATCGAATACCAAATAGGTACATAGTACATTCGATAGTACTCATCAAGGAGTGCCTAAATCAACAGGGTTGCCTCACTCAATCCTGGCACATTCGGAAGTCGGCCTGATTGAAGGTGGTCAAAAATGACAAAAATTACCTCATCGATTACCAAGTAGGTACTTATTACAACTGATAGAGCTCTTCAAGAAGGGGCAAAATCAACAGGGTTGCCTCGCCAAATCCTGGCACATTCGTGAGTCGGCCTAATTTTAGGTTGGCAAAAAAATACAAAACTTACTTACGATAATAAGTAATGAATTGAAACTTATGCCATTTGAAGGTTCTAGACATCTTAATAATATTTGCTATAGTATGCCAACACTTAAACTCATTTTTCATATTTTTATACAGGACGAAAAGTTAAGATGGGGTACACAGGGCAGCTTACTATAAGCATTATAGCTACAAGAAAACTTAGTACAGAGACTAACCCTAACTTTTAGAGATATTTTGATTTACATTCACAGATTTTTGAAAAGATTTTACCTCATCGAATACCAAATAGGTACATAGTACATTCGATAGTACTCATCAAGGAGTGCCTAAATCAACAGGGTTGCCTCACTCAATCCTGGCACATTCGGAAGTCGGCCTGATTGAAGGTGGTCAAAAATGACAAAAATTACCTCATCGATTACCAAGTAGGTACTTATTACAACTGATAGAGCTCTTCAAGAAGGGGCAAAATCAACAGGGTTGCCTCGCCAAATCCTGGCACATTCGTGAGTCGGCCTAATTTTAGGTTGGCAAAAAAATACAAAACTTACTTACGATAATGAGTAATGAATTGAAACTTATGCCATTTGAAGGTTCTAGACATCTTAATAATATTTGCTATAGTATGCCAACACTTAAACTCATTTTTCATATTTTTATACAGGACGAAAAGTTAAGATGGGGTACACAGGGCAGCTTACTATAAGCATTATAGCTACAAGAAAACTTAGTACAGAGACTAACCCTAACTTTTAGAGATATTTTGATTTACATTCACAGATTTTTGAAAAGATTTTACCTCATCGAATACCAAATAGGTACATAGTACATTCGATAGTACTCATCAAGGAGTGCCTAAATCAACAGGGTTGCCTCACTCAATCCTGGCACATTCGGAAGTCGGCCTGATTGAAGGTGGTCAAAAATGACAAAAATTACCTCATCGATTACCAAGTAGGTACTTATTACAACTGATAGAGCTCTTCAAGAAGGGGCAAAATCAACAAGGTTGCCTCGCCAAATCCTGGCACATTCGTGAGTCGGCCTAATTTTAGGTTGGCAAAAAAATACAAAACTTACTTACGATAATGAGAAATGAATTGAAACTTATGCCATTTGAAGGTTCTAGACATCTTAATAATATTTGCTATAGTATGCCAACACTTAAACTCATTTTTCATATTTTTATACAGGACGAAAAGTTAAGATGGGGTACACAGGGCAGCTACTATAAGCATTATAGCTACAAGAAAACTTAGTACAGAGACTAACCCTAACTTTTAGAGATATTTTGATTTACATTCACAGATTTTTGAAAAGATGTACAGGCAACAAGAAAAATGGCAATTTCCACATAAACTTTTATCATTCCATTTCATCTTCTTATCGATAAAGAACATAATTTTTAATGGGGTTAACCGAGCCGACCATACATGTTATAGGAGAAACAGAAATTTTCATGTACCTTTTTTACGAAATATTGTACCTTTTTTACGAAATATTCTATTCTCTTGTTACTATGAAAAAAAAGTCTTTAAAGGTCAACCAGGGTCAAGTTATTAAAATTCTCAGTAAATGCAAAATAAATAAAATAAAATCAGGCCAAAAGTGCCAGGATTTGGTGAGGCAACCGTGTTGATACTGCCACTTCTTAAAGAGCACTATATCAACATACACACATACATCCTACACTACACACACACATCACATGCACACAAAAACACACATGCACACAAAAACACACAAACACACACTCAGGCACACACATACATCCACTACATCTACATTCGTACAGGTAATTGTGGGGCTTGCCGCTTCGTCCTACTGGAGTGTCGCTCTGGTAGGTGGACGGGGAATTCGCAATTCCCCCTCGACCTACTGCACTAGTATTCGAAACAAACTAGTTTTCATGTATCGATATTTTTTATATTAAGTACAAAAAAAAATATTTTCCATACAGTCTCTTTAAAATGAACGGGAATTTGGGCAACTAATAGATCTCGTCGAGATCTTCATTTCGGTTGACAGCTGTCAAATCTAAAACCACCATAACTCAAAAACTACTTACCCTAGACTTTTGCACGTTCGAACAAACGATAGATCTCGTCAAGGTCTTTACTTCGGTTGACAGCTGTCAAATCTTAAACCACCATAACTCAAAAACTACTCACCCTAGACTACTTTACGTTCGGATGAAAGATAGATCTCGTCGATGTCTTTATTTCGGTTGACAGCTGTCAAACTATAAATCGCTATAACTAAAAAAACTACTAACCCTAGACTACTCGTTTGTTAAGACAAAGGATAGATCTCTTTGAGATCTTCATTTCGCTTGACAGCTGTAAAATCTAAAACCACCACAACTCAAAATTACTGACCTACACTACTTGTATGTTCGGACAAGTGATAGATCTCGTCGAAATCTTTATTTTGGTCTGTCGAACTTAAAATCACTTTTACTTGGAAGCTACTGACCCTAGACTCCTCGTTTGGACGAGATCTTTTATTAATTGTCCCAGCATACGAGTTGTCTAGGGTCAGCAGTTTTTAAGTTATAGTTATTTTAAGTTTGACAACTGTCAAACAAAATAAAGATCTCGAGGAGACCTATCATTCGTCCAAACACAAAAGTAGTCTAGGATCAGAAATTTTTGGGCTGTGGTGGTTTTAAATTTGACAGCTGTCAACCGAAATGAAGATCTCAACGAGATCTATCATTTGTCCGAACATACAAGTAGTCTAGGGTCAGTAATTTCCAAGTTATAGTGATTTTAAGTTTGACAGCTGTCAACCGAAATAAAGATTTTGACTAGATCTATCATTTGTCCCACCATACAAGTAGTCTAGGGTCAGTAGTTTCCAAGTTATAGCGATTTTAAGTTTGACAGCTGTCAACCGAAATAAAGATTTCGACGAGATGTATCATTTGTCCGAACATACAAGTAGTCTAGGGTCAGTAGTTTCCAAATAATAGTGATTTAAAGTTTGACAGCTGTCAAACGAAATAAAGATCTCGACTAGATATATCATTTGTCCTAACATACGAGTAGTTTTATGTTATAGCGATTTTAAATTTGACAGCTGTTAACCGAAATAAATACCTCGACGAGATCTATAATTCGTTCGATCATAAAATAGTTAAGGGTGAGCAGTTTTTGAGTTAAAGTGGTTTTAGATTTGACAGCTTTCAACCGAAATGACGATCTCAACGAAATTCAACCTCAGTTATTTTCATAAGTCCTGAAATGTATTTTATTGTGTTTTATGTAGTCTTGAAAGAAACTTTATCTTTATCTTTGTCCTAACAATCGAGAAGTTTAGGGTTAATAGATTTTAGAGGATATTATGTGAAAAGATAGTTACTTGACAGTAGGCGCAGTCTTTTTGCTTGAAAGAAAGGGATAATGTGCGCAATACGCAACGCATAAGATTGCGACAGATATAATGTGCGTGTTACCAAAACTAAATGACGTAAGCGGCTGATATAATATATCCACTTTAAGTAAAAACTAAGTAATAAAATAAAATTTAAGGTTAATCATATGATAGCAAATACGAATGCCTTTCTGTGTTCTTAATTTCACTACTTAAAACACCTCAGATTCCACAAAAAGAGGAAATCATGAAAATTGAAGAGGTAACTTTTGATTTTTATTTTGTCGAGCCAATTTTTACTAATCGTGTTTTGGTCTTAGCGGTATTATCACTTGAATGGTCATGAAACACATAACCGAAAATCACGGCAAGATACTGAGTAAATAAAAAGATATTTGTCTTCAAAATACACAAAAAAAATCCATGTCGTCTTAAAATATAGCAATTTTTGTTTGACAGCAGTCAACCGAAATAAAGACCAGAAATGAAGATCTCAACGAGATCTGTTATTTGCGGGTGCCCGATTACCCGTGTTTTTTAAGAGACTTTGTATCGAAAATATATTTTACATGTACTTGTTAGGAAAAAAATATCGATACATGAAAACTAGTTTGTTTTGAACGCTAGTGCAGTAGGATGAGGGGGAATTGTGAATTCCCCGTCCACCTACCAGTGGGACACTGCAGTAGGACGACTGGGCATTTACCCAAATGTGTTTTGCCCACTTAGAAATTTCTAATGGCCCTAAAAGTCAGTAAAAAAAATATTTTGAGAGTTCTAATACCTTTACCCTAGTGGACCTTTTACAGAATTCTGTTTCTTAGTATCAAAAGGATAGAATGTTTCGAAAAAAAGGTACATGAAAATTTCTGTTGTTTCTATTACATGTTTGGGAAAATAATTCTGTGCTTTCTGACAGTTCTAATACATTAACCTCGGTTGACCCCATAGAAAATTATGTTCTTTATGAATAAGAAGATCAAATTGAAAAAAAGAATGTGGAAATTGCCGTTTTTCTTGTTGACTGTATATTTTTTCCAAAATCTGTGAATGTAGGTCAAAATATCTCTAAAAGTTAGGGTTAGTCTCTTTACTAAGTTTTCTTGTAGCTATAATGCTTATAGTAGCTGCCCTGTATACCCCATCTTAACTTTTCATTCTGTATAATAATATGAAACGTGAGTTTCAAGTGTCGGCATACTATAGCAATATTATTAAGCTCTAGAACCTTCAAATGGCATAAGTTTCAATTCATTACTCGTTATCGTAAGTAGGTAAGTTTTGTATTTTTTTGCCAACCTAAAATCAGGCCGACTCATGAATGTGCCAGGATTGGGCGAGGCAACCCTGTTGATTTTGCTCCTTCTTGAAGAGCTCTATCAGTTGTAATAAGTACCTACTTGGTAATCGATGAGGTAATTTTTGTCATTTTTGACCACCTTAAAATCAGGCCGACTCCCGAATGTGCCAGGATTGAGTGAGGCAACCCTGTTGATTTAGGCACTCTTTGATGAGTACTATCTAATGTACTATGTACCTATTTGGTATTCGATGAGGTAATTTTTGCCCAAAAAATGACAAGTTTTTTGCCCACTGTACAAAACCTGCCAGGTTGCGCCCAGGCAACCCTGTTGATTCGGATACAACTTTTTAACGTGCATCACCCTAGATTAGTCGCATCTTGGTAATCGATGAGGTAGGGTTGACGACCACGCGCTCTCCGTCTATTAAAAGTCCAAAGGAGTTTTTTGCAGTGTGAGAAATGTATGCTGTGCTATGATTTGGAATGTGAGGGAATCCCGGAAAAGGTTTTTTACCAGGCCATGTCTGTGGAGAGAAGAGCTGAATGGCTGTGTCCTGAATGTAAAAATAAGGTGCCTAAGGGCGGAAATGTAAACACACCAGTACGTCAGCTAGAAAAACCGTTTGGAGAAAGTGTGGGATATTTGGATCAATCGGTGGTTGATTTAGTAAATGAACCGATAGATAGTGTAACCTTTAAGAAAGAAAATTATGTATTAATTTCGGAGAAGAAATTGAGAGAAATTATAAAGCAAGAAATTTCATCGCAGTTGGAAAAATCGTCGAATCAAAGTGAAGTGATTGATGATTATGAAGAGAGAATAAAAAAATTATGCAAAGAAATTTTGGAGTGCCAACAAGAAAATCGCAAGCTTACATACAATGGAGCTCATGAAGAAGGAAACTGAAATTTTCGAAATTCGAAAGGAGTTACAAAAGGACTCGAAACAAAATTAAATGCGAACGAATGTACCTAATGTGAGGTCGACTAAACCTCAGAAAACCAGTGGAGAAAAAGCAACCGGAAGCTTTGTTGGAAAATAAAATGGTAAATGAAGTAACACTAGCTACACAACACAAAGATGATCCACCACAACACAGAGCAAATTTACCTGTGCGTAAGGAGGAATTACCTAAACATTTCGAGGACAAAAGAGTAGAGGAAACAGAAGAACAACCGCAGGAGCAAGAATAGTGGAATAAAGTGACATATAAAAGAAAAGAAAAAAGACTAAACAGGACTGAGTTACGTGAAGGCAATGTGCAGATAAGCAAGTTGAGAGGAGTTGAGAAGAAAAAATATTTGCATGTGTGGTCATTACATCCGGACACCATGGACAAGGATGTGTTAGAACATGTGGCAAGTGTCTGCGGTCTAAATAAGGAGGAAGTAAAGGTAGATCAAATAATTGCAAAGACTAAGTGAGATTATTGCTCTTTTAAGATAGGTGTGCCTGAAAGTAAATATAACCAAATTTCTACAGCCGAAGTATGGCCAGTTAAGGCACATTTCAGCGAGTGGATTTTATTTCGAGCCTACAAATAAATCAGCAGAGAATTGTAGATCGGAATCTAAGCAAGTAAAGGTAGAATTATATTACCAGAACGTGAGGGGGTTACGTACCAAACTGAAAGACTGGTTTAAGAACATTTTGAATTCAGGTGCTGATTTATTTGCAATTACGGAAAGCGGCCTTACTGATTTTATACATGACGGTGAATTATTACCCAATGGATTTCAAGTTCTAAGATGTGATCGTGAGGATGGACGGAAACTTGGCGGGGTTTTTCTGGCGGCAAAGGAAGCATTCAAACTACGCCATGTTCCGCTCCCCGGAAACGCGGACTTGAGCAGTCATCTATTCGAACTTACATGGGCCACAATTAATTTGAATAATAGACTGCTTTTTTTGTGCATTGTGGTGTATATACCTCCTGGAACTCCAGACTCTGAGTACTTGTACATGTTTCATTTAATAGAGCAGTATTGTACATCGATGAACGAACGCATATTACTAGTAGGTGACTTAAATTTGTATTCAGCTAGCCAAAGTGTTCAATGCTATTACGAGTATTTTTTGGCATATTGTGGATTCAGAGAGTATAATAAGGTTCCTAATTGTAATAACCGCATGTTGGATGTCGTATTGTCCACCTTGGCAGAAGGTATAGTAGTAAATGAAGAAAATTTTTATCTTAGTCGCATAGACAAACAACATCCACCACTGAGAGTTAGCGTAACCCTTTCTTGCGGTCGGCCTTCAGACCGGTCTCCACCGGTGGTGTCTCCAACACTGCCTTATCCACGGTGGAACTTTATGAAGGCTGATTTCTATACTTTATATGCATCGTTGGCGGAAGTGGACTGGAGTGAGTTATATGGGGCAATAAGGGTCGATGACTATATTCTCAGGTGAGTGCACGCTTGAATAATGCACAACACGGATTTCGAAGAGGTCGTAGTACCACTTCGAATTTGATGTGTGTTATGACCTTCACCACTCAGGAAATGGACGCAAGGGTAGGGGCACAGGTTGATGTTGCATACTTTGATTTTACAAAAGCGTTCGACTGCGTCGATAATGATATCCTGCTAACTAAGTTTGTGGCATTTGGTTTTTCTCCTGGCTTATTGAAGTTCTTTGCTAGCTATCTGAGTAACCGGAGGCAGTTTGTAGAATATTCCAATTGCGCATCTCCACCCTATAATACATTAACGGGAGTAAGTCAAGGAAGTAACTTGGGTCCGTTGGAATTTTTGATATTTATCAATGATCTCCCGGACGTCATTCGGAATTCCAAGTGTGTACTTTTTGCAGACGACCTAAAGTTATATTTAGCCATAAGGAATCCCGCAGACTGTCGTTTACTGCAAAGTGACATTGATCACGTGTTGGAGTGGTCGCATAAAAATAATTTATTTTTAAATGTAGCTAAGTGTGCAATAATGACCTGCAGTAGAGCGCTGGAATCACTTTCCTTTGAATATAAAATGGATGGACACACAATAAATAGGGCTACATCAGTAAAAGATCTGGGAGTGGTTGTGCAAAGTGATCTGACATTCGTGAAGCACATTAAAGAAACATGTGCTAAAGCATTTAGAAACCTAGGCTTTATTTTGAGGGAGACAAAGGATCTGCAGAGGACTGAGGCAGCTTGCGCATTGTACAACGCACTTTGTACAAAGTGGTGCCATAATATGGAATCCCCATGAAGCCAAATATGTTTCTATGGTGGAAAAAATCCAGAATAAATTTGTCAGGTTTCTATACCTTAAACGGTATGAAATATACCCATTTTTTCCACTTATGTATCCAACCCTCTTTGTTCTGGGGATGGTAGGATACTATTAACTGGAAGTGCGTCGGAACTTTTCGTTGGTGAAGTACATATTCCAAGTACTTAGCGGTAATTTAAATAATCTGGAAATTTTAGAGTCATTGAAGCTTCTAGTCCCAAATGCGACTCTGAGGCGCAGCCAAAGGCCACAAGTTTTGGAAGTGCCTTGGAGCCGCACAAATTTATTGAAATTTGCTCCTGTCTCCAGGGCAATAATTATTTTAAATAAGGTATCGGAGCAGGTAGAGTTTGAGAAAGTGGCGTTAGATTATTTAACTAAATAAGTTATGTAAATAGATTTAAGGATTTTGTACTGCACTATTGCTTTGGGTCTGTACCTGTTATAATAGTGTTAAGTGTGTGTAAATAAATAAATAAATAAATAAATGGTGCACTTCTTATCTGCATAATCGGATCTCGCGTGTGGTTGTTGACGGATACACGTCTGATCCTTTTACAGCTATTTCTGGCGTGCCTAAGGGGTCAAACTTGGGGCCTCTGTTCTTTCATGTCTTTATAATCGACATCAGTCAATGTTTTTAACATTCTACACCTTATTTGGCGATAAGGCCGACTTTGCCCACATTAGGTTAAGTTCTCCACGTACATTTGTTTTTTTGTTGTTATGTGAGCAATAAAGTGTTCTATCTATTTATTTATTCGCAGACGATCTTAAACTTCTAAAAATCATTGAGTCCCCTGATGACTGAAATTTGTTACAAGAAGACCTAAATCATTTGGTGGAATGGTACGATACAAATAGTATGAGCCTGAATGTGAATAAGTGTTTTCATGTTCATTTCTCGAGGAAGAAAAAGCACTTGAGCAGCACTGCATACTATTTAAGTGGAGTCAAGATAGGTAATACAGACAGTATCCGCGATCTTGGGGTTACCCTTGATGGTCAACTTCGTTTTAACATTCATGTAGATAATATAGTGGTCAATTCGTTCAGAAATCTTGGGTTCCTACTAAGGAACATAAGAGAGTTCAGAAATCCTTCAACAAAAATAACTCTTTACAATGCAATACTTTGCTCAGGTTTGGAGTACTGCTCAGTTATCTGGAACCCCCACTACAACGTTTATTCTAAGCAAATTGAGAGCGTTCAGAAGAAATTTCTATGGCACTTGTCTTTTAGTTGTTTCATGGCTTAAAAACTTCCTAGCTACCAGGATCGGCTGAACTTTTTAAAAATGCACGCTTTGTCTGATCGTAGATATCTGCTAGATAACATTTTCCTGTGGAAACTCCTTAATGGCAATATTGATTCCTCTGCGCTGATAAGTAGCGTTAACATCAGAGTGCCATATGGACAACCTTGTCCAGGAACTCATGTAGTTTTTTCGCAAAATGCTGCAAGAACTAATATTGGGCACTTCTCACCGATTAACCGTCTTATGAGGCAATATAACTCTCTGTTCAAGAACAAAGACATTACAATTTTCTCGGGCACATTGCCCACTTTCAAAAACACTGTACTACGAGTACCTCCTATAAGAAATTAGTAATTTTACTTTGTTCTTATAAAGTGTCTTATAATTTTTCTGTTTGCTTTAATAATTTGTAGTTAATATTTCTTTTTTGATCTATAATTAGTTTAAACTACAGTTATTTTGCAACAATGTTTTGTTAAGGATGTTTCATTTATAATTTGCATGCCTTTGTTACCTATAATTAGAGTAGCATTAAGAAAATATTATTGTGAATTTGTCTTGTGCATTGTACGGAAGTATACTTTGTTGGTAACCTAATAAATAAATAAATATGGGTGTCGTTTATCGGGTCGCTGATTACGAAAACTACAACAATTTCAGAATCCGACGTGGTGAACGTGAAATACCATCATCCTCTGGGGATGGGGTTGGGGTGCGATAGGGTTGAAATTCTAAAAATCAATATGGGTGACGTTTGAATGGTTTTTCGAGTCGCTGATTACGAAAACACTAACGATTTTGAAATTCAACGTGGTGGTGAGGATAGGGATAGGTTATAGGGAATTAAATAGGAATAGGGACAGGGATAGGGACGGGGACTGGGACGGTGATGCGGGCGGGGAAGTGGATGGAGATAGGGACGGGGACAGGGACAGGCACGGGGACAGGGACAGGCACGGGGACAGGGACGGGCACGGGGACAGGGACGGGCACAGGGACAGGGACAGGGACGGGGATGCGTACGGGGACGGGGTTGCAGACGGAGATGCGGATGGGGATGCGGATTGGGACGCGGACGGGAATACGGACAAGAATACGGATGGGGATGCAGACGGGGATGCGGACGGGGATGCGGACGGGGATGCGGACGGGGATGCGGACGGGGATGCGAACGGGGATGTGGACAGGGATGCGGACGGGGATGCGGACCGGGATGCGGATGGGGATGCGGATAGGGATGCAGACCGGGATGTGGACGGGGATGCGGACGGGGGTGCGGACGGGGATGCAAACGGGGATGCGGACGGGGATGCGCATGGGGATGGGGACAGGAGTAGGAATAGGGGACAGGTAAGGGTAGGGGTAGGGGAAGGGATAGGGGTAAGGGAAGGGATAGGGGTAAGGGAAGGTAAAGAGGTAGGAGTAAGAGAAGGGATAGAGGTAGAGACAGGGATAGGGGTAGGGATATGGGTAGGGATAGGGATAGGATGGGGTTGGCAAAGGGTAGAATTTTTGTTTGAAGTAAACTGAATTTGGTTTATCTGTTAAGAAATCATCATAATTGTTACTAATAATACTGAGGATCCTCTCCAAAGCTATTACATATCGTTAATTTTTTTTAGCAGCAATAGTACTTCCATTCTACACAATAGTTTTAGTTTTTCTCAATTACTTCTACAAATTAGCTCTGTTTTGAAATAACATAAAGAAGTCACTCATCTCACTCTCTACATTCATTAGGTTAAGTGGCAACTTTAAGGTATAATAATACTGCAAGTTCCTCTGTTTTGAGAAATTTATAGTAATGTCTGTAAATTATATGAAATTCAGCTGGATCTTGTTTTTTATTCATGGATTTGCGCACGGTAAGTCCCGTTTTTCTTTAGTTTAAAATTACCCGGAATTTGACGGAAAAATATCTCATTCCTAGGGAAAACCGGTAAAAAAATAAAATACGCGAGCGAAGCCTCGGGCAACAGCTAGTATAATATAAAAGAAGAAGGTGACTGACTGACTTACTAACATATCAACGCACAGCCCAGACCGGTGGGTCTAGTGATTTCAAATTTCGCTTGCAAGTTCCTTATGAGGTCTAAGGATTTTTCAAAATTCTACCCCTAAGGGGGTAAAACGGGGGTTCAAATTTTGTATGAAACTCCATCAGTCTTGAAGTTTGGATCTTCAAATTTTGCAATTAGACTAAGAATTGAAAAAAATTTGACAAGTGTGACAGCCAGGGGATTCAGAAAAGAGGGGGTACAGGAGTACTCCTATTAATAGATGAGTAAAAAGGTGATAAAGGTTTTTTCAGAATTCAACCCCTAAAAGGGGGAAATCGGGTGAAAAGGTCTTAAAAGCAATATGGGTGTCGTTTGTATGGTTTTTCGGGTCGCTGATTACGAAAACAACAACAATTTTGTAATTCAACGTGATGACGTGAAATAACATCATCCCCTGGGGATGGGGTTGAGGTGCGATAGGGTTGAAATGGCTCAATATCAATATGGGTATTTTTTCTATGTTTATATAAGGATACGAATAACGGTTAATTTTGCGGTAGGGATAGGGGTAGGAGTAGGGTTCAGGATAGGGTAAGGAATAGAGGTAGGGATAAGG
The DNA here is from genome assembly GCA_947532105.1 of Athrips mouffetella. Classification (NCBI taxonomy): domain Eukaryota; kingdom Metazoa; phylum Arthropoda; class Insecta; order Lepidoptera; family Gelechiidae; genus Athrips; species Athrips mouffetella. The sequence goes on along the minus strand of OX383983.1, from coordinate 10,765,771 downwards.
GTAGAGATAGGAGTAGGGGTAGGGATAGGGGTAAGGATAAGGTTTGGGATAAGGGTAGGGATATGGTTAGGGTAGGGATAGGGGTAGGAGAAGGGACAGGGGTAGGGGTAGGAACAGGGGTACCTAGGCGAACGCGGGTGGTGAAGGGTAGAATTTTTGTATGAAAGTCTGATTCTTTTGAGGTGAGATACTCTAACCTACTCTAGGGAGTGAAATGAAAGTGTCGAACATTTAGTTGGAAGTTCTAAGGTTTTGAAACAAGATACATTAACAATTTGGATTTAGTTTAGGCACAAAAAGAAGAGATACATTTAAGTCAATCTTTTTCGAAAATCATTTCTCAGGAGATTGACATTAGGGTAGAAATTTTGTATGAAATTCAAATTCTTTAGAGAGATGCATTAATATATTGATATTGGGTTATGAGTTCAAGTAACGTAAAGTAGACTGGACAAGTTATACAGCGGTTTTGAGACTTCATCCATCATATAGGGGGTGAAAAAAATCATGAAAGGGTTGAAAGTTTGTAAGAAAATCCGATTGTTTGAAAGTGAGATGTATGAAAATTTAGATTTAGGGTTAAAGTAACAATACAGTATAAATTGGTAGATAGAGATAGATAGATAGAGATTGATGCGAATAAACACGGATAGAAACAGAAAGATAGGGATGATAGGGGCAAATAGGGATAGATTGGCATGAACAGGGAAGGATAGAGGTAGGTGAGGATGGATAGGGCAGGATAGGGATAGATAGGGATAAAATAGGATACATATGTATAGAAAAGGATAGATAGGGATGAATGGAGATAGATAAGGGTAAAAAGGGATAGAAAAGGATAGATAGATATGGCAACAAATTAAATTATTCCCAAAATATTTTTTATACCCCAATACACTTCAGACAAAATGGATGAATGTACACCAAATTGGCTGAACGTACACCAAATTTGGGTAAACGGTTCGCTTAGGTTCGTTAGAACTGAACACAATCTAACCGATCCAGAAGCAAATTTGGTGTACATTCATCAATTATGGTAGACAAAATTTGGTGGATATTTTTTGGTAAAAATTTACTCAAATTTGGTGGCAAGTTAATACACAGCCGATAGATACTGTGGATACTTAATTGGCTTATGTGCATACCAGTAAAATTAAGTTTTATGTATTTACTAGCTGTTATTCGCGGCTTCGCTCATGTGGATTTCGTATTTATGTTGTTACCGGTTTTCCGAAGCAATGAGATATTTTCCCGTCATTTCGGGGTAATTTTAAACTAAGGAAAAACAGGACTAACCCTGCGCAAATCAATGAGTATAATTCAAAATCCAGCTGAATTTTATATAATATACAGACGTTACCTATAAATTACTCATAACAGAGGAACTTAGCAGCAGTATCCTAACAAATGTAAAGAGAGAGATACATACACAATACATACATACATAACATCACGCCTCTTTCCCGTTGGGGTAGGCAGAGACCACAGTCCTCCACCTGCTACGATCTTGACATACTTCCCTTGCTTCCTGTACTTTCATCAATCCTTTCATACATGCTCGTCGGTTTAGGGTACTTTTAACCTGGCCTTTATTCAGAACGTCCTGAATTTGGTCCTGGTACGTTCGCCTAGGCCTTCCCCTTCCAACGTTTCCATTCACTCTCACCTGGTAGATCTCTTTCGTCAATCTTCGTTCATTCATCCTCTCTACATGACCAAACCATCTCAGCATCCCTTTCTCGATTTTGGTCACTACGTCTTCTTTTACGCCACACCGTTCTCTTATCACACTATTTCTAATCCTGTCACTCAATTTAACACCAATCATACTCCTTAGCGCTCTCATTTCCACTGCATTAATTCTACTTTCATGCTTCTTCTGCCATACCCAGCTTTCACTGCCATACATCAGTGTTGGTACCAAAACTCCCCCATGAACAGCCAAACGAGCCTTGTGAGACACCTTCTGACTCCTCATAAAGGCGTGCAGGGCACCATTCACCATGTTTCCAGCATTCACTCTTCTTTCAATATCACTTTCACACTTTCCATCTCTCGTAAACTTTGAGCCCAGATACACAAACTCCTTCACTTGTTCGACTTGTTCACCATCTATTAATATAGTACACTCTGTCATACATTCTTCTCTTTCAAGTACCATTACTTTAGTCTTGCTTACATTTACTTTCATTCCTTTCCTGTCCAAAGCCACATTCATCATTGTTACCATCTCCTGCAACTCGTCAGCAGATGACGCAAGTACAACTTGGTCATCAGCGTAGAGAAGACATTTGATGAGTAACTCATTTATTCTCAGTCCACACATACTCTCTTTCAGATCAATCAAACAATTATCCATGAACAGGTTAAACAGCCAAGGTGACGCTACACATTTTACACAGTTTATTCTGACACAAGCACTGGAATCCTCATAGAGAGATTTCAGTGCTTGAATCAGATGACCGTTTACCCCATACATAGACAATGCTGACCACAATTCATTCCTCACCACTCGGTCATAGGCCTTTTCCAAATCCACGAACGCGCAGTAGACTTTTTGGTTTTTAGCCAAAAACTTTTCAGCTATGCACCGCAAGGAAAAGACCTGATCTGTACATCCCATTCCCTTTCTAAATCCCGCTTGTACATCCCATATTTTATCGTCAGTATCTTTCATCACTCTTTCAATCAAAACCTTTGCATACAGTTTGCCGACGACACTAAGAAGGCTTATCCCGCGATAATTTTTGCAGTCCTGTTGTGACCCTTTTCCCTTGTACAGCGGCACAATCACAGCCTTGCACCAGTCACCTGGTACTTGGCCGTTCGTCCAACACAAGTTGAAAAGGCGGTACAAATGACTAGCCACAATGCCTCGCCCAGCCTTCAACATCTCGACCGACACTCTATCATACCCAGCTGCTTTACCTGATTTCATACTTTTCATCGCTTTCATAATCTCATCCATACTTATCTCACTTACACAATTCTCCTCTTCATTCTCATTCATTTCCACAGAAGACCTAGGTTCACTGGCCTCTGCTTTTTCTCTCTCAAACAGACTTTCAAAATATTCCTTCCACCTCCTCAGAACACATTCTTCACCTTTTATAATACTTCCATCCTGGCTTCTGATTTTACTCAGCTCCGATGTTCCAAACTTTCCTCGGGCTGTCCGTATGGATTTCCAGAAAAACTTTTGGTTGGACTGGAAATCTTCAGTAAGCCTTCTGTCAAACTCATCCTTACACTCCTCTTTCTTTCTCTCAACAACTTCCTTAACAATACCTTTCGCTCTTTTATATACCTTTCTTGCTACACTTACGTCATCACTTGTTGTCCTCTGCATTCTTTGGTTTCTTCTTCTCACAAACAGCTGCCTGTACACTTTTATCCATCCACATATTCTTCTTCTTTCCACCCTTTCTCCTTTTTGACACCCCACAAACATTGACAGCTATACTTACTACTCCATCTTTAAATTCATTCCACAAACATTCAATATCATTTACTTCATCCAGGTTCTCAAATCTTTCACTCAAAGAGAGAGATGAGAGACACCTTTATGTAATATTTCAAAAAATATTCATAATAATTATATCACACACACAAACACACACACACACCTACACGCACACACACGAGTTTTTAGTAAATTGTTTATTGTTTATACTTATTTATTTTTTGTCTAATTTTGTTGTCTAATTTTGTATAACGTAATATTTTCTTGATCTCAAAAATGTAGATGTAGTTTTTGTATTCATTTCTTTCATCAGCTGTTGTTACCTATGTTTGTTAACATTATACGTGAAATTTTGTTTTTGGCATACAATTATATTTAATTAATTATTTTTATAAAAATGTCATGCAGGTTTTCTTTGAATAAATTAAATAAAAAAAAACAGAGCCAATTCGCAGAATTGAGAAAAATTTAAACCCTCTCCCTCTCTCTCCCACTCCCCCCTTCCTCTCCCCCTTCCCGTCCCTCTGTCTCTCCCCCTCCCTCACCCCCTCCCCCTCCCTCTCTCCCTCCCTCTCCCCCTTCCCCTCCTTCTACCTCTCCCTCACCACTTCTCTACCTGTCTACCTCTCTACCTCTCTACCTCTCTACCTCTCTACCTCTCTACCTCTCTACCTCTCTACCTCTCTACCTCTCTACCTCTCTACCTCTCTACCTCTCTACCTCTCTACCTCTCTAACTCTCTACCTCTCTACCTCTCTACCTCTCTACCTCTCTACCTCTCTACCTCTCTACCTCTCTACCTCTCTACCTCTCTACCTCTCTACCTCTCTACCTCTCTACCTCTCTACCTCTCTACCTCTCTACCTCTCTACCTCTCTACCTCTCTACCTCTCTACCTCTCTACCTCTCTACCTCTCTACCTCTCTACCTCTCTACCTCTCTACCTGTCTACCTCTCTACCTCTCTACCTCTCTACCTCTCTACCTCTCTACCTCTCTTCCTCTCTACCTCTATTCTTCTCTACCTCTCTTCCTCTCTACCTCTCTACCTCTCAACCTCTACCTCTCTCTATCCCTGCCCCTATCCCTACCCCTAACGCCAATTTAACAAATATCCCTAACATAGAAACGACACCCATATGTATTTTCAGGCATTTCAATCCAATCGCACCCCAACCCCATCCCCAGAGGATGATGGTATTTCACGTCCACCACGTTGGATTTCAAAGTTGTTGTAGCTTTCGTAATCAGCGACCCGATAAACCATACAAACGACACCCATATTGATTGTTAGACATTTCAAACCTATCGTACCCCAACTTCATCCCAAAGGGGATAATGGTATTTCACGTCCACCACGTTGGATTTCAATATTATTGTATTTTTCGTAATTAGCGACCCGATAAACCATACAAATGACACCCATATTCACATTTCAACCCTATTGCACCCTAACCCCATCCCAAGGGAATGGAGGTATTTTACGTCCACCACGTTGGATTTCAAAATTGTTGTAATTTTCGTAATCAGCGACCCAATGAACCATACAAATGATACCCATATTGGTTTTTAGACGTTTCCACCCCATTTTCCTTTTTTAGGGGTTGAATTTGGGGTTAAATTTCAATAACAGTGATGAACGTTGCTTAGAATTACATCATTAAAGCCTAAATAATAAATTATGTGGATTTTACTTTAAAAATAAAGAATTTTCATTTTCATCCCCCTTTTCACCCTTAAGGGTGTCGAATTTTCAAATACCCTGAGACACATAAATATTAATTTTTAGTCGTCAGCCTAAATACAAATTTTGAATATCCTAACTTCAAAACTGACGGACTTTCATACAAACTTTCATCCCCTATTTTACCCCCTTAGGGGTAGAATTTTGTAAAACTCTTTCTTAGTGCACCCCTAGGCCTCATAAGAAACCTACATGCCAAATTTTGAATCTCTAGACCCAGTGGTTTGGGCTGTACGTTGATATGTCAGTCAGTCAGTCACCTTCTTCTTTTATATGTTTCCCTGTATGTTTCCCTTTGCTTAAATAAATAAAGAGGGATGGATGGGGATAGATACGGATGGATAGGGCTAGATAAAAAAAAATTCATTTATTGCAGACAAAAAAGTCCATATTGTCAATATTAAGTACATTAATTAGCTCTTTTCAAAATGACATTAGTGAAGAAAAAAAAAAGATATACTATATTGCCGACAGATGGCTTTACCAAAAGATCAACTGTCAATGTCACGTCCTCATTGACTAAATATTTGATTTGTCATTCTTTTCTTTACACTTTGTTTGTTTACAACATACGAACAAGATATAAATAAGAACAGACTGATTCGTGATTATCAAGCAAGATCATGCGCGTAAAACAATTAAAAAAATTGCTATTCCTTCTATATTCGCACGGAATCAGCAACAAGACGAAGTTTTCCAGGAACTAGTTTTCGATCCATCAAGGGTACAAACAACTCTCGTCCTCCTCCATTTCAATTTTTGGACACACAAACAGAGGAAAATGTGGACCCATTACAACTATTAGATCAAGAAGTAGAATATCAATAATAATAATATCAATAATAAATAAAAAAAAAAATATATATATATATATATATTTGTAATGAATATATGTATATATACTGTATTTAATCATTTGTATGTAGGTATATATATTTTACATATTTATTTCAAAATATTTATATATGTAACTGTATATTGGTGCACTACACTACAGTTTTTCGTCGCTGCTGATTTCCTCAAAAGGTTGTCTGGAAGAAATCACTTTTAGTGATAAGGCCGCCTTTTGCCCACTTATTGTAAAACCGTAATTTTTAATTTTTATTCCTAGATGTGTGCAGTAAAGAGTTATTCATTCATTCATTCAATATCAACAGGCGGATATTTTAGTATAGATACAAAGGAACTGTATGAAAATTTCAACTAGTCAGCTAAGAGCCGCGTGGTCCAGTGGATAGGGCGTTGGACTACCAAACCGATGGTCGCCGGTTCGAATCCCACCCATCCATGAATGTTTTATCATTTGTAATTTGTTTGCCGCCGAGCAGCTACACCGTAGTTCAGTGGAAAGCGATCTAAAGTGAGGAACAAGGAAAAGAAGAAAAGTCCCAAGGAAGAGGAAACCTCAGAGGTAACTCAAGAGGGTACAGAGGGAAGATGTGCCGGAGGAAGAGGTCCCGGAGGGAAGAGTGCTCGGAGGGAAGCCGCGCATAGAAGAGATCCTGGAGGGAAAAGTGCTCGGAGGGAAGTTGCGCATAGAAAAGGTCCTGGAGGCAAGAGGAACTCTTAGGGAAGAGTACGCATAAAAGGTCCCAGAGGGATGAGTGCTAGGAGGGAAGATTCCGTTGAAGAAGTCCTAGCGTGAGGACTGAGGAGTGTAGAAAGTAGAAAATATTTAGCAAGGAATTTCCATAGAAACGCAATCCCTCGGCAACGTAAACTATGGTTTTACTGTTAGTTATTAAAAAAATGATGACGAATCTTTGCACTTTTATACATGCCTAGAAAATTTCCAAAAGATATTGCTTGTGTTATTTACTTACCTTCCTTCCTTGAAACATGTTTATACAATATTTATCACATGGATTCGGTTTATTTATTTAGATATTTTTATTCCCTATGGAGAGAAAGTAAACATGCCAGCCTTTTTAAATAAACCGGCCAAGTGCGAGTTGGACTCGCGCCCTGAGGGTTCCGTACCTATCTACCATATGATATATTAAAAGCTTTTGCTCTTTGACTTTAAAAACTCTGCGATCATCCAACTTACCCCCCTTTTTATTGAAAAGTTCTTGAAACGGGAGCTCACCTTAATTGGTTACTACTAGTTGTGAGAAAAATTGTAACATTTAAGGATTTTTGACTTGTCCTTTTATTTGTACTGTGAGGCCTAGCTTCTTGCCAAATTTCATAATTTTAGGTCAACGGGAAGTAACCTTTAGGTTTTGGTTTAGTGCATAAATGTATGGAGATGAGGACATAAAAAGCCATATCTTTTGATTGCGTCGTTGTATAAAATTTAAATTTTCAGATTTTGTGTGGACCTTAATATTCGTTATCAATTTTTACCTGATACCTCTACCCGTTCGTGAGAAAAAGGGTCTTGACAGACGGACAATAAAGTGATCCTATAAGGGTTCAGTTTTTTATTTTGAGGTACGGAACCTTAAAAAGGCAATCAAATTGAGTCCACAACACTAAGCTCAAATCGAAAGGTAGCTAGTAAACGAGAACATATCAAAAAAGGCATAGGCATGTTGAAAACCTACAAAATATTAACACAACGAATCAAACTGAAATTCTATTATCTAGTGATATTGTTGAAGTCATATTATACAGATTACAGCCTGACTCAAATTTTGACATTTATTGTACAACTAGAGCCATCTGTCGGAGCTTTTGAAACATTTTTGTTTTTTTAAATCGTGAGCTTCATAACCTTCAAAAGAGCTCATTAGATTAAATTAAAAAAAAAATACTAACATACATTCACTTTCAGTATTATACTCGTATAAACATATTTTATTTACTACTATTTCAAGACAAAGTGACAAGTGATGATGACTTCATAGATAGGGAGAGAAAGGGTATGGGATAATAGGGATGGACGGATAGCTGGATGGACGAAAGGATGGTTGGACGTATGGATAGATGGACGGATGGACGGGTGGACAAAGGGCGGACGAACGGATGGACGGACGGACACGGTTTGAAGGACAGATGGTTGGACGGACAGATGGACGGTTAGACGGACGTACGGTTGGACAAATGAATGGATGGATGGACGGATGGACAGATGGACGGAAGGATAGATGGATAGATGGTCGGTTAGATAGATAGGTAGATGGAAGCCCTCGCGGACGAAGTCGCGGGCAACAGTTAGTAATAAATAAAAGTGTATACTAATGGGAAAAGGGGCCTGCGACCTTAAACAGGTTTTGTTAATCGTCTACATTAAATAAATTTACATTTTTGAATTTAATAAGGTTTCTAATAATAACATAAGAAAGCTTACAAAATCTTTTGCAGGTCTATTTTTCTCAATTTCAATATTATCTTCCTTTTTCTTATCCTCTTTGCCATCTTTTCTCTGCTTTTGATCTCTCTCTAGTATTGTTTTCGCTGGCGCAACATTGTAGGTAGCTCTCTGCGGGAAAAATACTACTTTTTTCTATTTTTTATAACATTTATAACTTTTTTGGAAGTTTGGAGACCAATAATCAATAAACAAATCGGCCAAGTGCGTGTCGGGCCACGCGCAGTATGGGGTTCCGTAGTTTCCGTAGTTTTTATTATTTTTAGTTTTTCGGCTACAGCTCATTAGCCTGCTAAGTCTACTTATTTGTGATAGTTTTCCTTTTAATTTCATCATAAATGTTACTACTGTGAATTTTTTCACATTTCTAATAATAACCGTTTAGCCGGCAGGAGGGGGGGGGACACTCGACTCCAACAAAAAATTGCACTTTCAAGCTTAATATTTCGCAAACGGATCCCTAAATCGAAAAATCATCTCAGCAAACTCATTTTTTTTTTTTAAAGATCTATTTAATGACACCCTACACTATGGGGTAGACGAGAAAAAAAAATCATCCTTACTTTACTTGTATGGGAGGTACCATAAAAAAATATATTTTTCAAAATTTTATTCTACCATTTTGTCGGCATATAAGGAAATGTATATCCGTACAAAATTTCAGCTTTCTAGTTCAAAGGGTCTCTGAGCTACCGCGGACAGACAGACGGACATGACGAAACTATAAGGGTTCCTTTTTTACTACGGAACCCTAAAAATGGGTACAAATCATGGAAAATACGTAACCACCTCCGCAACAATGATAGACCTGCAAATACAGCAACAAAAAAACTATCCAACCCATTCTACATACATGTGTTTCGCCTCTACACGAGGCATCCTTAGGGTGCCTGCACTCAGTCAATCTTGATAGCGATCAGGTAGAGATGCAGCTATAAGGAAGAAAGAGAAAGGTGTAGGACCATAGCCTGGGTGTTTACGACTATTTATTCCTTTCCTATTAGTGTAGGATCCAAATGAAATTGAAGCTAGTTCCGTCGATGTTACCTTCGCCATAACAACTACAAGTTTGTGATTGTTCAGGTCAGGCTGTTCTTCTGAACATCAAAAAACCGGTCAAGTGCGAGTCGGACTCGCGCGCCGAGGGTTCCGATATACCTTTAGTATTTTTGGAAGCAATAAAGTCCATTTTCAGGACCGCAAAACTAAATTTGTTTGTAAAGGTTTTTTGCAGATTTCTGAAAAACTGTGCAACTTAGAAAGATCGTTTTATTTTTGCTGTAAAGTTTACATAAACCTCTGTCAACTGTAATTAATTCAGATTTTCCCTTACTCAAACTTCGGAGATAAGGGGGGGGGAATGGTATTTTTTTTGACATTTTTCATCATAACTTGAAAACTAAGAAACTTAAAAAAATACAAAAATATATTTTAAAATTTACAAGTAAAGCCCTTTCATATGATACCCCACTCGACCTAGTAGCGACAATTTGAAATTTGGCCCCCCCTATTTTGGCCCCCTTTACATTAATAATCATACTTTTTCAAAAAAATTTCATGTGCAATTAAGTTGGGCAACTATATTCTAAAACTATTCCAAATTTCAGCTCGATAGCGTAAGTGGTTGCTGAGATATAGAGGTGTGACAGACAGACGGACAGACAGACAGACAGAGCGGCACCATAAGGGTTCCTTTTTTTTACCATTTTGGTATCGGAACCCTAAAAACGCGGTAGTTGCTTTCTAGAAGGGTGACGTCACAATTTTTGTGTATGGGATTTTAAAATTTTTGTCTCTGTAATCTACCGTGCGATATGTTTAAAGAAGGGCTTTTTGAGCTGATTCTACATTCTCACGTTTAAGCTCATAGTTATCTCTACATCAAATAAATATTTCCAAAACATAACAAGTTTCGGCTTCCCAGGCAAAGAATATATAATATTACGCTAACGCATCCCCAGGTAAGAAACGGCTATATAAGTTTTTAACCGACTCGTTATATTCTCGTATTAAACTTCAAGAAAGTATTTTTGAAAATATTTATATTTACTTAGTAAAAATTTTGTCAATAAAGATGTAGGTAGGACCTGATCTTGCACGTAAATTAGTTTCAGTTTCTGATCAATACTTTTTATTGAAAAAAAAAACTGTTTTCAAAATCTGATATTGTGATATAAGGATATATATATTTTTTTTTTTTATTGAAAATGGGCTTACTCTTGAGCTCGATCTAGTCTTGAAGACAGATATGAGGTCTACGATGGAGCGAGCTTGCCCAGAAGAAGCCTATTCACTCGCGACTTGAATAGATTCGGGTTATATGAACTCGGGAACACAGACGTAGGCAGAGAATTCCACTCTTTAGCCGTGCGCATTATAAAAGATGTTTCAAAGCGCTTTGTGCGAATGTGCGGAATATCAACCAAGTATGGGTGATATCCTGCGGTGCGTCTGGACTCCCGATGGCAGAAGGGAGGTGGTGGAATAAGCTCGTGGAGCTCTAGAGCACACTCTCCGAAGTACAATCTGTAGAAGACCGACAGACATGACAGACTATGAAACTTGTTTTTCACCAGCATCTCATCACCAACGAGCTTCTTGGCTCTGCGATCTATCAAGTGCGGCTAGTTGGTATTTGGCTGAGCCATCCCAAAGATGACAGCAATTCTCCACGCATGATCGGACTAGGGCTTTATATAAACTAAAAGCTGTCCAGGAGTGAAGTAACGCCTAACCTTATTGAGGATATTGCATTTTGCCGTCTTTGCGATCGGTCTTGTCTTTTAATTAATTAAATAATCACAAGCAAAATCGTGAACTTGTTTTCCGAGTCGTGCCGAGTCGCGGCATTTTATCTGTGTCATTTCAACATACACAGTGAAGTTTTTGTAATAATGCACAGTGCGTCTACGTTATTGTTAAAAACATGGATAATAGTCCTTTTGGGCGAAGTGGACTTACGCGCCGCAGCCCGCCGTCTACGCCCACTCAAGAGACGCCCACTCAAGAGACGTCCTCTCGGCGCTCTCCTTTTGAGCCTCCGCCCCAGGAAGAGGAAGAGGCCCTGGAATGAATATCTACGCCGGACATACAAAGTTGGCTGTCATCGATAGATCAATGTTTAGGTGATATCTGCTCTATTTCCACTGACACTACTGGAAAATTAAATTCCTAATCAAAACTCAGAATAAGTTCTTTTTGCCGTAAAGTGAGCCAGAACACAGCTCAAATTACTGTCATCTATCAGTCCTTAAAACAAAAAGCAATCCAGACCGCTATAACCGTTCAAACTCTTAAAGAAAAACAGGACCTTTCCCAGCACATTCAAGAACTAAAGAAACGTGTTGAAGAGACCACTAAGCCTAGCCATGAAACAGCCCAATCCTTTGCCGATACGGTTAAAAAGAACTCTGGCAGTTATATCCAGCCATCCAATGTAAGCTCAGGAACAATCTTCCCCACTGATAAGTTAAAGTCTAGTGAAGATACAAAATCCCTAGTGCAGATTATCAAGCCGGAAGTAATGAAATTGCATGTTAGAGGGTTCCGCAAGATTGAAAATGGCGGTGTTGTCATCAGCACCAACTGCAAGGATAACGTCGAGAAACTGAAGCACTCGGTTCAGCTAATAACATCTGGCCTTACTGTGGATGAGCCCCAAAAGCGAAGACCTAGGATTGTAGTTATCGGAGTGCCCATATCTATGCAAGAAACTGAAGTTTTTAACTGCATTTTCCAGCAAAATTTGACGGACAAAATTCAAAGTACGACACTTGAAAATTTCCTGGCTTCTACTAAACTAAGCCATAAATCGGGGAAGAGAAACGCTGAGACCTGTAATTACCTGATAGAAGTGTCTTCTCTTATTCGTAAAGCCCTAATTACAAATGACAGTGTTCGTGAACTGGTCGTCATGCCCTGTGAGAGACTTCACTTTGGTCACAAGGTGTTAAAATGCCATCAGTACAGGCATGCGGCCTGTTGGCAACATTCCAAGATTTTGCCACTGTTCTTGTTTTTAGAGAGAGGCGATACAAACGTGTTAGAGCAGGAGACAACTCAGGCGCACAGTTTCTCAAGACTTTTGCTGGTATTCCATCAGGACCGCTTGCTTTGTTCACGTCTAGGCTTCGGAGTACTCTACGAACCTCTTTTGCGTGTATTGTGATCTCCGACATCGAAGAGTCACAGCGAGGAATCGTTGGTGGTTGATAAGATCTGGCATATAAACGAGAATTGTTTGCAAATAGATACGCAAATAAATTTGCTTTCTCTGTTGCAGAGTGAGCCAGTGACCCGTCAGGTTTCAGCAGGGGAGGTAATATCGGACGGCAGAAGTTTGTTTCGACCGATTTGGATAGGGACCAAAATTGTTTGCTACCAGAAGGGTAGGATGCAAGTTTGGTCCCTATGCGACTGACATGGTCATAACGTGCCTTTCGGATCACCCTCTTGCAGGACTTTGTAGCCGAATTAAATGCCTTTTTCTTCGCGCGAACCCGTCGAGCTCAAACTTTGCGATCACGGGCTAAAACCCAGGCTTGGTATGCGGACTGCATTCGAGCTATAGCGCGAGCGCAGTCCGCATTTAACCAAGGTCGGGCTTTGTGACCGAGCGGTATGTCGGAGAATGGAATATAGTATTCCATCCCCGGCCGTATCACATCCGCAACCGCTTCAGTAGAACAGGAGGTATCGCCCGAAGAAAAACACACTGGCTGCCACGGGTAGGACGCAAAGAAGTGCCGCATCTCATCCCAATCTGCTGACTCGTATCGCCAAACTCACCTCGTGCCACTTGGGCTATCATCCGGAGGAGAGCTGATCGACACGGACTTCACAAAACAGTGGTCGGATGTTCCCAGCGGGGCTGATACCGACACCGAGTGCCTGTCCGGATCTGTAGTCAGCAGTAAATCCAAGCAATTGGGCGTGTGTCCGTCTACATCAGGCACCCGCGTAGCTACATTCACCAGCTGGGTGAGATCTAGCGACAATGCAAACCTGCGAGCCTCTCTCCCAGCATGGTCAGTTTTCTGGTATGGGAACAACCACTCGCTGTGGTAGGCATTAAAGTCCCCTAGAAAATGAAGCTGCGCTGTTCGGTACCGTTGTTAGGCACAATCCGCCTTCTCTAACAGGTGCTCAAAGAGCCTGGTCGTCACCTTATCACCGCTGTGCGACCGGTAGACACCGACGTAGAGAGATTTTCTCTATGCCGGTGTTCACCAGAATCCATATTGTTGATGACCCTGAATCTTCAAAGCAACGGAAACGCCGATAGCAAATGTCATCGCGGACGTACACACAGACCCCAGCTCGTTTTTTGAACTTGTGTTCCAACGAGTAACCCGGGTAGTTGAGGTACGCCACGTCTGACGGTGTTGCTATCTGCGTCTCCGTTAAAAAGAATAGGTGCGGCTTCTCGATCTCAAGGTGGAAATGGACCGGATCGAGATTGGAGTGCAACCCTCGGATGTTAGTGAGGTGCACTTTTAGTGGGAGGAAGTGCCGCCGTTTAGAAACCTTTTTCTTTTTGGACTTTGACATGGGGAGCTTGTTGTTGTGGGAAAACAGAAACTGGTCGAGACGCGGCTAGGTTATCAAATGACTCTTCGGCTTATCTGACCAGTGGAGAACTCATCTGGAGACTGCGGGGACGCCCGAGCCCCCCTGAAATGGCCGTCGGGTCCTCCCGTCCAATTGCCAGCTGGCACGACGGAGCGTTCCAGGATTTTTCGCTATTTGGCGGGGCAGCCCTTCCCACGTCGGCTTTCGTGGTACTTGGGCCCCCATCTACCTGCGGTCGGCCAACGGCAGTGACCGTGCCTCGGATCCCGCTACCCTCCAGTATGAGTGACCCGGAACAGACTTACCTAGAGACCAAGACCGATCCTAAGCCACGCAACTGACCACCTCCGATCCCCCAGTGGCACTAGGACTCCCGCACACCGACGGAACACAGACAAGCTGTTTGCCGTCGGGCTCCGGCGGGAGAGTGGTCGCGAGCCAGGCGGCCGAAGCCTACCACCGCTGAGAGAGACCTTCAGCCGTCGCCAAAGAACGTGATGTCCCGCAGCGCCGTTGCCCGGGGTGGACCGCTAGGAGGTAGATCTCTACCACCCCAAATCGCTCGATCTCTTTCGAGTCATTGGACGTACATTATGCAAACAATGATTCAGCCGTTTATTAACTGGAGGAGCCGAAACTCCGTACATTTTGAAATAATTTATTTGATTCAAATATTACATAGAGCTTTAAGAACGTTCATCCGTTAAAATCGCGCTGGAGTCAAAATTTAAGATTTTCGCCGAAGGATAAAACAATGCAGTTCTCTGTTTTCAAAGAAGACATTAATATCATATTAGATATACTTTCACGATCTGCTTTTTGGTTTAAAAACATTTCAAAATATTGGGATATTTTTCCAAATAGAACAGTTTTTTAACACGTCCGTTTTTAAATTTGCGCTTGACCGTCTACGCAGCTGCGAGATTTATGTAGAATCAAATGGTACAAGATTGAAAAAAAAAATACCATTCTAAAATTCAGGATACTGTTTAGTTTTTGGTTAAAAAAACTCGATTTAGGTAAAAATCAAAGATTTTGGAAACTACGCCAGGGGGCGTTTATAGATATGCCATATACTCGGCAAAAGCGTGCCACGTAAAAGACAAAGTGGACTTGAAAATGGCGGTGTTTAGTAGTGCTGTCTAACTTGTAATCGATATTTTATCGATATGCGGGCTGGCAGACGACGTCGGAAACGTACAAGTAGACTTCGTTAAGTGATAGATAGATTGCTGATAGACAGCTTAATCGCCGCGCCATCAGTACTTTTATCTCCAAGTACTGTAACTCTAGCCCGAAATAAGAATGGTACAAAGTTCAATGTGTCAAGCTTGATGTGCTCTTGACTGTACAGTTACATAATTAGAATTAGAGGCGACTAAGGGCTTATGATGGGAAGGATGGGCAGCAGCATCTTTCTGTTGATTTTACTATCTTACATACTGCGGTCACCAACAACAGCAGTGGCAAGCCACAACGCTAACAAGCGTGGTGACTAGAGTAAATCCCCTCCAAAGAACCACGCGATTTTTTTAAGGGAGCTCCCTGTCCTGCAGTGGATGTTTTATGGGACGTTATGACGATGATAAAACACACTCAGTATTATTATGTAACTCGAGTTTCATAATTAATGTGATTATACAGTGTTATTTTTTTTACCATCCGGTAATTTTAAGAGGTGATTCTTCTCATATTTCCCATATAAGTTAGAAACAGAATTTGAGCATCGGAGGATAAAACATCTATTAGGCTATTAAATAAATAAAGTTAAAATAATCGGAGGATAGAACATCTATTTCGCTATAAAATAAATAAAGTTTGTCATAATAATTCCCTAAAATTATCCCGATCGATCGAAAACGAGGCCATTTTTCGCATTCTTATTACGTCACACTTCCCCTTCCAATAAAACATTTGGTTACTATAAAATAAGTCAAATTAGATACACCAATAGCATCACAATCACCGTACCGGCAAGATGAGTTTTGAGGAGGTGAGTTCTTATGGTCTGTTGTAGCTGCCCTGTGTGCCCCATCTCAACTTTTCAACCTGTATAGTTGACATGAAATAAAACCATTGGCCAAGCACATCTTCATCATCATCATTATTATAATGGTTGATATTCTACTACTTCACAAATACGAACCGCATAGAGCAGTGAGTGTACTGCCCCAGCATGTAAACGTATGATATCCACAGTTCTGTCAAAACAAGATTCCTCAAAATGCAGCGTATAGAGAAATTGGTTTTAAAATTTGTATTTATGTTTTCTATATCAAAAATATCAGTCCACTTCTTTCCGGCAGTTTCATTTCGTGGGAATCTACAAGAAAAGGTTAGAACATATTATTAAATTCCTTCACGTTCAATCTATAATATTGGTCGGGCAACTCGGGCAGCTGCTGCACAAAGTCTCTCAATCTTTTACAGTCTCATACTGTTTTAGTTTCAAAACAAATTAAAAAATGAGTTGTAGACCCTGTGTGCAACTGGCCGTTATAACCAAAGACATTATACTTCTCCCTACTTTTATTTTAATCTGTTAAAATAGCACGCTTTTAAATTGCTGTAAGATTGGCCAGCTGGTATTTTTCAGACTCATCCCAGAGGCGGTAGCAGTTCTTCATAAATTATTGAATTGAAAGTTCCAACTCCAAAATGACCCCTTTTGTATCCTTTAACCGTACACTTAATTATTTTGCTAAAAGTTAAGGTTTATTGAACAGCATTATATGATAATGTAAGAATATTGTAATATCGATATCAGCTGTGCTTGATTACATCACTACGTGTTTACATTGTTTGTATGTAAAAGTTTTGTAATGAAATAAAGACAATGGCAGCTTGAATACATAAAATAAATATAAATTAGTTTACTTCATGGTTGAACAACGCTACATCAAAAATTCGATCAGACAAATATGCGAAATATTCGTCAAAAAGCCAAATAACCAGCGACTTACTTGTGCATAAATATTTGTGGATGGTTCTTGATCTTCCTTGCACTACACAACAAAATAGAACACTGGCATCCTGCCGAAGCCTAAATAAAGAAATCCATTTATAAAAACATTTCTAAACTGATATGTTTGTTTACAATAACAATAAAATTGTCGAACATGTACACCAATTTGACAGCCCACGTACTGTCGTATACCGTTTTTCAAAATGGCGAACTGGCGACAAAGTGTTTTCGGAAAAAAAAGTTTCGATACTGATAAAATATTGTTGTCCTTTTTAAACCTTTGTAAACAAAGATTAGTTAGAAAGAAATAGCATTAACTCTATCAGTTAAGTTTTCCATAGACAATAGCTTCAGGTCCTTTAGAAGCGCAGCGTTTTTCTTACGTCAATGGTAAAAATTCATTCAAAAAAACTACAATTAAAAGTGACATTTTCAGTAAATTTACGGGATATTAACCGTGTCATTTTAGGTGAAAATGTAAGACATTCTTTTTTTCTTTTTGGACTTAGCATGTGAAATCATTCATACTCTAAAATACTATTTTTTTTTTATAAATTATTTTTATATATTACTGTGAATTATTTAGTACTCCTATAAAATCGATGCGAGAAAGCGGCAGCGCTTAGTCGTGGCCCAGGCCTTGTTGTGGCGACGCATCGGAGTAACGCTCTTAATGTGTTAATGCAATATATTTTTAGAAAAAACTCTTTAGTGCCCCTTCATTAAATATACCGCACATAAGGTTTTAAGCAAAATAGTTTTTTACATCCCATACATAAAAAATAATGACGTCATAACTATACCCTCCACCCTTTTAAAAAGCGATTACCGCATTTTTGGTGTTCAGAAAACAGCCTAAACCAATATATACCAGTAGTCGTAATGGCGAAGGTAAGTATGACGAACAGCTTTTCCTGAAGGATTTGAGATTTGGATTGGATCTTACACTATATACATATACTTATAGCTGCATGCCTACCGGATCACGATCAGATTGACTGTGTGCGGGCACCCTTAAGCCGCGATTACACCTGCTTGAATTTGACGACTGAATAAGAAATCTACCTAGGAGGCTACGTAGAAATAGACGTTTGTGAATTCAGAGTTCTAGCTAGGAAGCTAAGTAGAAAAAGTGCCTACTAATACAGTTGCTGAATAGTGATGTTCCGATAGCGATAGTTTCGCTGTCGGTAGTTGATCTTGAAATACAGTAACTCTGTTGAATAGCCTTATCGAAAATAATTATTATACAATAAAATACTATAGATTGTTAAAAATAAGCTGATACAACCTCAAGACAAATACAACCGATAATTAAAAATTACAAACAAACTTATTTGCGGTCTTAAAGATGGGCTTTATTGCTTTTAAAAATACTACAGGAATATCGAATCCCTCAACGCGAGAGTCGGCCTCGCACTTGACCGTTTTTTTAATATAAGTATATTTTTGTTCGATAAGTTGAATTAATCATTCGCACTTGGACATCACTAAACTTGCTAAGTCCCTTCAAGTAAAGGAGTTAGAAGGTTTAGTGATGTGAAAATTTTGCGAATGATTAATTCGAATCGAACAACTTGTCCATGAAAAATAAAAATAAAGCATAATCTTGGTTAAATAATAAGTACTAATAATAAACTTAAAAAAAATCACTTTTTGTATACGACTGTTCGGTTGAGTTAAGGAGTGATCACAGCTAGCTGAATTCAAAGACTAATTCGGCATACATTGCTCGTTTGGTATGTTTAAGCTTTTTTAAGTTTAATAAGCTATTAAATAACACCAAATAATAAAATTTGGTCAAGCGCAGTCTGACTCAAAAAATCTAGCACATTAACTTACTGAAATTTCAACTAATACAATTATGATTATGTGGTGGTACGGAACCCTCGGTGCGCGAGTCCGACTCGCACTTGGCTGGTTTTTTTTGTAGTAATTCTAGTGTTTTTCTATACAACATAAATTAGCCCTTACTAATATTTTCCGTACGTTAAGGTGTTCTATTCGTATTGGCCCTTCACTAAAGTTCCTTACTGTGTTGCTTACTATGCGGCTTACTCAGTTAGTGACTTACTTAGTTCCATCTTTCTACCTTCCTTTCCTACGTAGGAGACTAACTGACTTAGTGTGTGAATTCAGTCAGGTGTGATCGGTCCTTTAGGATATGTTAGAACGAGCAGTCCAAACAGTCAGGTCGGTCTAACATCTCCCTGAGTACAGAATATTTAATAGTAAACGAGTTTTCCTGAGTTTATGTGTTGCTGTTGCCTGCGCATGCGTATTTATTTGCGGGCGGGTGGGCGGTGCACAGGCATGGAATTCATTTATTTATTTACAGTTGATTGTACACAAGAAAATACAAACATAAAATTAAATTTAAGAAAAAAGACACAACAGGTGCTGCTTATTTCTACACGGAAATTTCTTCCAGCAGACCTACGGAAGCGTGATTTGACTGGAAGAGGCAGATAGAACGTGCACATATAAACCACAAAATAGAAACCTAAACTTATACTATACAAACACATACATATATACAAATACATTTATAATGAGTAGATTTAAACGAATTTGACGATTTGAGTAGATTTAAACGGATTCAATTTCTTTGTGCAGCGACACATATCAACAATCAATCAATCACAGCCAGAAATTAACAACGTAATTACACATAGCGGTCGAAAGCGCTCACCAAATTGCACTGCGGAATAAAGCATAATTATTTTTACTAGAAAATATGTTTCTCCAGAATTTTATCTCAAAACCGCGTTGCAAATTTTAAAACAAATTTAAAACTTTGTTGAAGTAAAATTTGTTGTTCAACAAAACTAGTTCTAGTAAGATAACTAAGAAGGCGAACCTTGCACCTAAACCTGCTGGGATGAAACTTGGCAGGAGTCAAGTACATACCCATAGGTAACATATTAGAAGTGGTGCTCCCCAGCAGGACGCGACTGAGATGCACAGTGGGGCATAATGTCGAAAATGTGTAGTTTTTTACTAGGTTGAAAATTGTATCTGTTGAACCGACATAGGTAGCTGGTTGAAAATTTCACAGAAAATGTATTTTATTTGTACGTTTATAGTGCATAAGTTAAAGAATAAGAACAAATAATAAAAACTGGTCAATACACTTCTGCATGACTGCGCGTCCATAGATATCTAAGACGGTATTTTTACCTTAGTGGTACAGAACCCTCGGTGCGCGAGTCCGACTCGTAGCGGCAATTCACAAATAAATTGCAAATATTCTGAAATACGTATTTAATTTTTCATTTACCTAAAATTTCCTAATAAAATTTCTAAAATAATTTCGGAATTTTCCCATTTTTTAAAAGATTTTCCTACAAAATTTTACCTTTTTGGCAGATGATTTACAAAAATGCTGATACACCATTTCTTTATTTTTTTAGGACAGGGAGCAAAAACGCGTTGTATTTGAAGGGGATTTACTTTAGTCACAACGCTTAAGCGTTGTGGCTGTTGACCGCTGTTGTTGGTGACCGCAGTATGAAGGATGGTACTATACACAGAAAGATGCTGCTGCTCACCCTCCGGTTCATAAGCCCTTAGTTGCCTCGTACTAGACCCACGACTTAATGTCAGGATGTTTTGGGGTGAAACGGACCGACAAACCCTTTTGACGCCAACCGATAGACTTTTTTTTTTTTATCGTCAATGGGCTTACTCTTGACCTTAGCTTTAGAATAGACTATCAACGGTGATGCTGGGCGGCGACTGACTGGTATTTCACATATAACTAACTAGCGGCCCGCCCCGGTTTTGCACGGGAAGCTAGAGTTCATAAAAATATCCAATAGATAATGATAGATAGATAGCACTTTCAGTATTTGCCGATTTTAAAACGTGTTTCTTTTTTGTTTTAGATCTTTCTTAAAAGTAAATTATAGAATAACAAAAAACTATCGAGTCAACAAACTATCAGGTCAAGTGTGAGTCGGACTTGCGCGCATTTAGTACAATTCACAGCTGGCGGCTCGCACTTGGCCCGTTTTGTGGTCTGTAGGAATTTCGTATTAACTTTCATCTTTCTAAATGTTTATCCCCTTGGGGGATGATTGTTCAAAAACACTGAAACACATGTTTATTTCTTTCTTTTTCTTAGCCTAAATCCTAATATTTAGTAAAATTTTCATACGAACTTTCATCCCTTGTTTCACCCCCTTGCGTGATAATATCTCAAATTTTTTTAAACACGTGTTTCTAGCTTTCGTGTGTAGCTCTATCTCATAAACTGTAATAGGTATAAACTTGAAACTTTCTACCGATTATGTATTCTGTTGCCGCTATGACAACAATTAAAAAAACGAAAAATAATAAATAAATAATAAATTTCAAGTACCGCATGTCCAAACTGTACAATTTACGTACAAACTTTCATCCCTTATTTCACAGTTGCTCGCGCACAGCGGTCGAGTGCACTCGTGCGTCATCCTGAGTATCGCATATCGTTTACCCCGTCATCACTACCCATCTCTACCCGTGGGTGTCGTAAGAGGCGACTAAGGGTTAATGAACCAGAGGATGAGCAGCAGCATCTTTATGTGTCTGTAAGTAATTATATATATATAATGTATTATATAATAAGTAATTTACCCCAAATGTAAATTCTCGGCTCTTGAAAGAACAATCTCGGCCCTTTGAAGTAATCTCTCGGCTCTTTAAAGTAGGCTGATTGTGTGAGACTGATTCTTCGTTGCCGGTCTTGGTCAAGGGCTCGCCCCAAACTAACGCTGATAAGTTCATGTAACTTCTGAGGTTCTCCCATATACCAAGCGTTTTTGGCTTCTCGAAATCCCGTTCTTCCACGAATGATAGTTTGATCTGCATTGGGTAAAAAGCAACTATTAGGACATATTTTGAAAAAGTAATTGCTTTAATGAGAAATAATTGCTTTGATGATGTAAGTTATCCTAGCCATTAAAATTAAACAAAGCCTATTTAGAATACATTTAGTTTTATAGGTGGTAGGGTCCATCTAGGGAAGTACCACCCCTTGCCTATTTCTGCCGCAAATCAGCAGTGTTTGCACTTCTGTGTGCACTGCTGTGTTTCGGTTTGAAGGGTAAGAGATCCAGTGAAATTACTGGCACATGAGACATAACATCTTATTTCTCAGGGTGGGCAACGCGTTTTGCTGTCTTATTAGCATCAAAGTATGTGACTCATAAGACAGTGGGTGCTATGGGCGGTGGTGGAGACCACTTACGATCAGGTGGTCCACCTGCTGGTTTGCTCACTTGTAACATAAAAAAAAAATCGTGAAACGGAATGTAGGTGTTAAGTTGTATTAATATTTTACAAGTAGTTTTCTTGAGCCATTTATGTATTGAAGTATTATGTAAAAACCGTTACTGACACAAAACACTATATTTTACAAACATCAGGCAAGTAATTTACAACTGTTTTATACAAATAAATTAATTGTTTAAAAACACTAGAATAACACGCTTTTATAAATTTACGTAAAAACCAAAAATAAATTATGAATCGTTCAAGTTTGTTGCACCAATTTACCAACGATGCATTTCTACCGGCTAGTGGTGAGCGTATGGGTCCGATGATGGTGTGTGCTGTGAGCACGCCATTTTACTCGTCGGTGAATGAACATTGGAGGAGGCGCCTTATCATGCTTTCTAAAGAGGGCGCCACCAGTTACACAACTGGAAAGGTTACACAAAGGGGATGCATACATTGAAAGAATTCAATTACAATTATTGGGTAAGCTACTTATATTTAAAAAAAAAACACATGCTTCCTAATACATAAGAGGCAATACTCGCTAAGTTATCTCGGGATAGAGCTATTTCCCTAAAAAATATCCTTTCCAAAAAATTATTCTCCTAATTATTCTGGATTTACAAAGAATTCTTTCTTAAAGAGGTATTGACCTAAATACAGTAGGTTTCTTACCTTACAATAGGGCATATACATGGATAGGCCTCTCCATGTAAATGAGCGATTTTACATAAAGGTACATGCTCTTAATTCTAATATATGTCGGGGTGAAGCTATCTTAAGCCTATCAAGTAAAACACCAACCCGTGGCAGCACAACAAAGTGGTAAACGGTTTCCCGCTCACAACGCGGGTCCACGCATTGTGGGCAACAAAGTGACGTCTCAGCTCAGGTGCGCAGAGATTTTATGGAGGTAAAGTCGACTTACTTGTCCGCAAGGTTGCTATCAATTACCCTTCATGTTGCTTTGTTTCATCGCTTTGTGACATCGTCTCATGTAGAAGGTGTTGTTCCCCAACCATTGTAAAAAAAGAGGCACCAGTCTGCACCACGACATAGCGGGCTTAGCGCCTGGCGTAAAATACGCTTCTACAATTAAAATAGGAAAATAAAAAGAAAGATAAAAGAGACGGCATCCTGTAACAAAGAGGGATTACGTCAACAGGAATATTCCACAAATTCTGCAAATTTTATCTTAGGAAAACTCGAAATATACGACTAACCTGCCGTCTCGTCTTTTCGTTTATTTCTTGCGCGTCCGCATCGCCACCACGGGCGTATTTTTCGTTAGATTTCTCTAGATTATTTTCAGGCTTGGTAATGCGCCGAACACAAAGAGAATTAAACGTAGTGTATTATAATTCTATGGCCGAACAAGACCCAAATGAATAAAATTACAATGACAAGTTGTCTTTACTCTTTTCTCTTTTTAAACCATGGACCCAGAGTGAAAGCTGGTCTCAGCGAAGACGACGATGATAACCTAATATCGAAGAAACCTCTGATACGAGCTGAAATAATTCCTACGAGAACGCCTATCTAAGGCCGGCCGCACACATCCGGAATCTGAATCTGAAATTCAGAATAGGAATTCAGAACGAAAATTCCGGGTGCCTAGCGCACACATCAGGTTTTTTTCGATCCGGAATTTTCGAGACCAGTACGTTTGGAGACGCCATACAAGATGGACGACATAGACGATGAATGATTGTTTACAATTGAACCAATACTGGCACTCGAGAAGAAGAGGGAACGTCGTTATTAGGTGCACCCGTTAATACTCATACATTTCCACACACATAATATTTTTTTCAGTCTCAGACATTTTTTATTTCGTAGTCAGAAAAAGCGGGTCGGACGTCCACTCAGCTCAGCGCTAGCGAGATTCAGAATTAAAATTTCCGGATGTGTGCGGCGGCGGTCAGTACATTTTGTTCGCTAGCGCTGCTTCCTGAACGGTTTTTTTCCGTTCTGAATATCCGACCGCCCGGAAAAATTATATTCATATATATATTTATTGCATGTCACAGTAGACAAAGATGAAAACATACTTGTGACACCCTGTAAGGGTGTTGCAATAGAGACGCTAGCCTATTAATAATTATCTTATATAGCAATCCTTAACATTTAAATTAAATTACATTTACAATTAACAATTCAAATTCAGTAAATACAAAACAAATTATTAAACCTAATTATTATATCTATTACATTATTCATATTTTTATAAAATTCACATTTCAGATTTCAAATTTCAGACTTCACCAATATATACATATTTCATTAAAAATTTTCTTCAAAAAATTCGGTTAATCGGTAATAACTTTTTTTGATAAGAAATTGTTTTAGTTGTTTTTCAAATGTTATGTCCTTATCAATGTTTTTTAAATGGTTAGGTATGTGGTTATAGATTTTTATCATCATTGCAGGCGAGGCAGTTGTAATTAGCTTCAGTTTTGAAGAGACGGTCATTAGTTTATTCATGTTCCGATTATTGCGTTTTATTGTCTTTACTGGACAGTACAAATCGTAGTGCTTTTTAACAAATCTGCATGCTTCAAATATATATATACACGTTAAGGTTAATATACTAAGTTTAACAAAGTAGGGTTTACTTGAGTCAGTTTGGTCGATGTTTACC
This sequence comes from Athrips mouffetella, assembly GCA_947532105.1. NCBI lineage: Eukaryota > Metazoa > Arthropoda > Insecta > Lepidoptera > Gelechiidae > Athrips > Athrips mouffetella. Next base: position 10,740,813 of record OX383983.1, on the reverse strand, counting down.
AGTATTCTGACACATTTTTTTTGGAGTTTAAATATTTCCTGGATAATGCAGCAGTTTCCCCATAATATGATACCATATGAGAGTCTAGAATGAGCATAAGCATAGCGCAGTTTTAAGATTTGTGACCCGTTTTAATTGACGCAGCGCATATATAAAAGACGACAGTTTATTAGACAACTTCTCAATATGGGGCTTCCAGTTAACATCAGAGTCGATTTCTATGCCTAACAGTGTGGCCTTATTTACAGTTTCTAATATATTAGATTCGTATTTAAAGTTAATTTGTAATGCAGCCTTTTGGTATGGTTTGAATTGAATTAATTTTGTTTTTTTTAAGTTAAGTTGGAGGTTATTACGTTCAAGCCAGTTTACAGTTGTATTCAAAACTGAATTAATTTTATTTTCGAGTTCTGTAGTATTTTTACATGATACTATTTACATGATACTATCATCTGCAAAGCAAACACAAGAGATACCGTTTTGTTCTAATAGTTGGGGAAGGTCGTTAATGTAAATGAGAAAAATAATACACCCCAAAACACTTCCCTGGGGGATAGAGCCTGTGATGCAAATATGATCCGATTTTATGTATTCTATGATTCCGTTACTAAAATTAATATTTTCAATTTCCACATATTGAGAGCGGTTTTCAAGGTAGGATTTAAACCATTTGAAAGCCGCTCCTCTATTACAGTCCTCTAATTCAGAACAGAACTTCAGGGTTTTTTCAGTTCTGAAACCGTTAAGAATGTATGCGCCAGGTAAAACATTTTGTATGAAAAGCAGTGCGTTCTGGAATTCAGAATCTTAATTCTGGATCTGAATTCCTGTTCTGATTCCAGATGTGTGCGGCCTGCCTCGGAATGGTGTGTTCCACTCGCTAATCTTGGCTTTACCAGAACATCCTGCAAAACGTCCTTCGAGCAGCAAGCAGAACGCGCCCTTCCTCTGGTGAATTCTACAATAAATAGCATTGTGAAAATGTAGGTACCCTGGTAATAATGCTATCTTTACAAAAATATTTCATCACAAATAATACATAAGAATTTATTTTAAGTAGCAAATTTAATTTTAAAAAGGTTTTTGCTAAAGTAAATGCTGTTCTCTCCTTTAAATACGAGGAAATGCAGTTTTAGCATAGGATGGGCCCCTAAAATCATCGGTCTGTGGCGAGGCCCACTGTGGGGCCCACAGACAGGCAAAATTCGCCATTATTTTCACCACATTTAAGGGAAACGCGACACCGCCCCGGAGAGGGTTTTGTCACAGTTGAGGGGTTATGGCTACATACGCCTGTCCAGCCGCAAAAGTACGGGACCCTAAGTACTATTAATATAACAATATGGGCACCTGGGGGCGGGCAAATTCAGATGGAGTATTCTTCTATTGGCTTTCTGTGATTCTCTTACCAGTTTTATCCTCAACAATGATAGGCAAAGTTTAAATTTATGAGAATAGCAATATTAAATTATCGAGAAAACATTGAATATTACACTGCTGAAATAGGAAAAAACACACGTAGCTACATCAGCCAAACATTACGCAAACACATAGAATAGAAGAACGCTAGTAGCTCGCTCAAAGAAGCAAACATAGGGGAAATAATTCGTGTAAAAGCAATTTTTGGCATAGTTATAGGGGATGGTGTCTAAAGCATCATACTCAAAGTACTTGGGGGGGGGGGGGGGTGTGTTAAGGTCCACTTTCATCTAGGGGGCAGGCCACCGAGACCCATCGCGGTTTACGTAGGCGGCAGACCAAGTGACATAAACTGCATTTTTGGGCTATGAATTAGAACGTGGCCTGACCTGGGAGTCACACGTAGGGAAAATATGTGGGGAAAATCGGCAGTGCTTGTTTTTCACTGTGGCGTTTGGCCCAAGTGGTCCCGCAAGATGTGGCCCGGTCGTGCTATTTCGCTACCGTGCATTCACTCGGTGCTGAACTGCGGGGACACACGTCTGAATGGGAGCGGGCATTTCGTATGCAAAAGAGAGCCGATCGAGCAATAGTACACATACCACAAGATATCTCCGCTAAACCATATTTTTCCAAACTAGGAATACTCACACTACCGTCGATCGTGATCTATCAGATCGCAGTGTTCGTACACACGCACAAGGACGAGTACCAACTGCGAGGGGACAATGCTGTTAAGACGCTCCGTCATGCGAGCAGACTCCAATCTTGTCACACATAAACTTGCCAAGTCTGAAAAACTGACCCACGTCATAGGGCCAGCGATTAACAGACTGCCGAAGACCACGCTGAATTGTTTTAAAGTTAAGCTTAAAAACTGACTTCTTGATCACACTTTTTATAGTGTTAAGGAATTAATGCAAACTGACTATGTAAACTAGTAATTGAAGGTACCTATTTATTTTGTGACTATACTGATAGCATTCATATAATTTGATATTCACAGATTTTGACATTTGTGTTCTTTATTTTTATATTATTTTTACACTGCCATTCTTATATTGTATTATTTTAATTTGTTATTATGATTAAGATAGTTATTATGATTGAGATATTTGTCTGTAATAACTGTTATTACGAAATATACGAATATGAATATAGGAATATAACGTTTTTCTTATACTAGGTTATTTTTTTGGACCTGATATGCGTATGCCCACCTTATTACAGAGGTCAAAAGCAACAACTTTTGTTCTCCGAATTTGCTAACAACTCACAAAAATATTTCGACTCCCCATACTAAAGTGGTCACGTGACCGACCCATTTTGTATCATCATAACATCCCATGAAACGTCCACTACAGGACAGGGAGCTCCCTCCAGAATTTTAGCTTTTGCTGGAAAAATGTGGAGGGGAAGTACCATAGTCACCTCGCTTGTTAGCGTTACGGCTGGCACCATGATCCGCGGTTGTAGGTGACCGCAGTAAGTAAGATGTAATATACAAACGAGGATGCTGCTGCTCATCCTCCAGTAAACCCTAAGTCGCCTCTTAAGACACCCAAGGGTATGTATGGGTTGGTACAATTCTTTGCCGGTACCACACGGGACTGGGAAGTATGGGAAGTTGAAAATTTTTCGTGCGTTGTTAGAAAAGTCGTAGAACAAAAGTTGTTGCTTTTGACCTCTGAAATAAGGTGGGCATACGCATATCAGGTCCAAAAAAGTAACCTTGTATATCTCGTAAACGGTGGCTCAAAGCAAAAAAAAATATTTTACTCAACCTACTTGTATCTACATAAAAATTCTGAACAAAAAAGGTTCTGTACACTTTTTACTGGGATCAATATTTAATGAGATGTGAAGGAAAGAAGATGGACAACCTATATCTTTATATATAAAAGAAGAAGGTGACTGACTGACATATCATATACTATATTCGGTACAATATTCAGGGCGCTGTTGCTGCTGCCGCGATTTTGTATCGCGTCCGCAATGTTTGCGCTGGCGGTAGCTGACAGTGGGGACTGTCCACTGATCAGGAGTATGATCGATAGGTGCAGATCTCTTTTAGTTATAGACTAGCTGTTTCCCGCGGCTTCGATCGCGTGAATTTTGTATTTTATATTATAATGTGTTTTCCGATTGAAAGAGATATTTTCCCGCTGTAAAAAGTAACCTACAGCACTCCGATCCGTTGTTCCAAACTTTTGCCCTATCGGATCAACCTAACCCTTTCCCTACCGCTACTCCTATCCCTACCCTATACCTACCCTTATCCTTACCCCTACCTCTGTCCTTACCCCTATATCTACCCCTACCCATATCCCTATCCCTACCTCTATCCCTACTCCTATTCCTATTCCTAGATTTACCCCTGTCCCTACCCCTATCATATCCCTAGCCCTACTTATATCCCTATCCCTACCCCCATCCCTACCCTTACCCCTATCTCTACCCAAATCCTTACCCCTATCCCTATCCTTACCCCTATCCCTATCCCTACCCTAACCCCTATCCCTACCCTAACCCCTATCCCTATCCCTACCCTTTCCCCATTCCCGCCCCAATCCCTACCCGTATCCCTATCACTATCCCTTCCCCTAACCCTTCCCCTATCCCTACCCCTACCGCTATCTCTATCCTTATATAGACAAAGAAACGATACCCATATTGATATTTAGTCATTTCAACCTTATCGCAGCCCAACATTATCCCCAGGCGATGATGGTAATTCACGTTCACCACGTTGGATTTCAAAATCGTTGTTGTTCTCGTAATCAGCAACCCGTAAAACCACACAAACGACACCCATTTTGGTTTTAGACTTTTTCGCCCCATTTATTCCTTTTATTGGGTTAAATTTTGAAATAAACTAAAACACGTATTTACACATTTTTGGTTAGGAGCCTTCCGGTGAAGTAACGAATAAAACGGTCTTACTTATATCTTGTTTCTCCCTACAAACTTTAATTAATAAGCACTTATAAGCACTATAATTAATTTCAAAATCCAGACCATTTTCTTAATTAACGTCCAAATAAAACATAGAAACGACACCCATATTGATATTTAGATTTTCAACCCTATCGCACCCCAACCCCATCCCCAGAGGATGATGGTATTTCACGTCCACCACGTTGGATTACAAAATCGTTGTTGTTTTCGTAATCAGCGACCTGGAAAACCACACAAACGATACCCATATTTGTTTTTAGACTTTTTCGCCGCCTTGTATAAGCGCGAAGTGTGCAGTTTCCGTGATTATTTCATGGCGAAAGTGGAGAGTGATCTGCATAAAGTTGTCTTAGAGTGTGACAAAGGATGTTACGTCCGCACCCCGCCCAGGCCCACTGTGCGTGCTGCGCCGAATTTGAATCTTAATACTAAAGTGGACAAAAGTCCACTCGTGGGCCTGAGCTGGGTGGGACCTTGGGCTGCGATATGCAGTGCTAACCTTACAACTAAATACATACAAAATTTCGACACTAAAAATACACTTTAAAATCGGGTCCGAACCCGTGGTCTAGAACCGAGAAAACCCTCCGGATGGTATGGCGAGCGACCAATGATGGGCCTCCCGATAGCCTATACACCAGGTATCGGCCCGCCGTTCCAGCCAAGGTCACTTATCGACCCCAAGTTAAGCACACTAAGAAATGAAGGTGACTTACGTGGAAAATTCCCGCCGCTCCACTGAGCCAATAATTGTGTTTGTGTCACCTACCAATCCTAGTGCATGTAGTAGGTGTGAATGATAATATATTACATAAATAAAACATAAATACTTGTTGATGATTGGGCTCTGCGATGCAGTCAAGGTAGCTTCCCAAACGGCGTCCCGATAGCCTTTTCTGCTCCTTCCTGGCAATAAACAGCGCCCTGATACGGTCCAACTGCACGCGTTTACTCTTGACGTGAATTGACTGAGATCGCTCAGCGTGACCGCCAATGTCCCACAAAATGGCCGTGTCACCTCACAGTATCTCGCGACCCGGCAGCCGTAACAACCAAACTTGTGGTAATGTTCACCCGAACGATCTAACTTCTATCACCACTGTCGACGTCCGATGCCGACACCAACGTACTACCACGAATGGGGTCAATACGAAAACCCTTTGTCCGAAATATTGTACGCGGCCGTCCGCGATCTGAACTTGAATTCCGATAATGCACTTGCTTCCCTGCGCTCGACCTGTATTCTTGTATCAGACTGGCCGGCAGTCCTTTCGTGATCGCACGACTCATACTCTCCAACGCATGCTAGGGACCGCTTCCTTCACGAAGTATAATTGCTACCGGCCTCATACCCGCGACGCAGTCGAGTTACGCGCGTTCATAGCGAGCCTGTTACAAAGTTGCAACCCGGCCGCAACTTTGTGATTTCCTACGTACTTAATGTAAAGTCATTTATTCATTGTTACAAAATTAAAAATTAAATACAAATTACAGTCAATCCATGTCAATAAAAATAAAAATATCCCCCTATGGTTCGTCAAAAAGACCTCCCCGAATCGCACCTGGTGGAAAAGTACCCATAACACTGGCGGCGTTGCCGCGCTGAATCGCTAGTGAAATGTGCTGCACCAGGTACGATTCGGCGCGGGGATCAGCTCCGCTTTGCCTGAGCCGTCGCCCTAGCTCTCTCACAAAGGCCCTTGCTTCCACACACCATGCCCCAGTCACCTCCACAGCGAAAGGTATGAAAATGTAAGGGCCTACCAAGTTTTCATATTTTAGCCGCTTTTGTGTTGCCGCCCATTCTGCAGCTGCTCCCGCTTCACGGGTAGTGCGCGGTAGGTGAGTGGCCGCGAAAGTACTCACGCATGTTGCGTCCCAGATCAGGCACCGACCTTTCTCCCATGGCACCAGTGTAAGCCCATCAGGACGTTTGCCATCCACACGGCTTAGGCCTGGAGGCTCGAGGCTACAGGGCACGCCGGCAGACACCAAGGCCCGTCGGATTATATCGTTAAGCATGTGGTGCCGTGGGAACCTACCCGCACACTTAGTACAGCTTAAACCGTGGTAAGCTTTGGTGTCCACCGGAACGCCACACTTGCACACATGCTGTGCACAAACATCACTCCCGAGCCTTAAGGCCACAGCCACTCTTAAGGAGCCATCGTCCAATGCAGTGCCTAGATGGGATGAGGGGAGAGCATGTAGCCAAGCACCTGATTCGTGGAGTAATGCCGATTTTAAACGCGCCACATCAGTTCCAGACGCAGTCTGCAGCAAACTCGCGAAGGATGCCTTGCAGATGGGATCGTCCCATTGGCGTTGCACAGAGGGGTCCTTTGGGCGGGGAGCCGATGGGCACATTTGCGACCAAGCCATCAAGGCCTCATCCACAAATGGGATGTCAATCGTATCACCTTGTACATTGAGAATGTTAGTGATAAGACCAACCACCCCATGGGAAGAGGCCAAAAATGCTGGTACACTCACATCCCGCATTCTCCTCACCCCAAGGCCCCCATGTCGTACAGGCAATGATGCCTGAATCCACTGCGAATCATCGAGGTGTACGTTTAAAATGCTTCCTAATATGCCTCTTAGATCTTGATCTATAAGAGCAACTTCGTCCGGGAATAACCAAGTTGGTGCAGTCCTCATTAAATATACCAACTTGGGTAAGGAAAGGCAACTTCTAAACAGTGTCAATGCGACATGGGATGGCAACTGTTGTAAGTTATGCCCTGTTCGCGTTAACAAATCCTTTTTGTTTTGGAGAGCATCTGCTATTCCATCTTTAAAAATGGGCGAGCCTAAAAGCGTGAAACTACGAGAGTCCAGAACTTTAATGTTGGGAATCAGGCTTTTCAATTCCTGAGAGTGATCCAAGGCTGCGTCGCTACAAGGAAACAACTCACACTTATCGTTGTTGACAGCCAGTCCAACCTCCATAAGCTTTGGCATAAGTGCAGCAATATCTCTAGCAACGACATCGGGAGGGCCGCCAATCGTTCCATCATCCAGGTACCACAGGTTAAGGGGTGCCTCTAAAGACTGTACAATCTTGTTAATCGCTAGACTAAACATAAGTGGCCCAAGTGGGTCACCCTGTTGGGCCCCCACCTGCGATGAAATTTTGTGCCCGTTGAAGTAAAGATTGCTGGGAGAGACGTAGCACTGCCGCAAGAAGGGATATAACATTGGAACCTTATCCCTCGCCTCGGACAGCATCACGTCTCTCTCAATAGTATTAAAGGCATTTCTTACATCAATCTTGACGATCACATCACTGGCGTGTGCCGGGTCTGACACATAAGCACGGGCAGCATGTATAGCCGCTTCGCAGCCCAGTGGTGTACCAAAACCTAGTTGGTGTGGTTGTAAGATACCAGCCATCTCATTTTTGACTGCACGGCACCCTAGTTTAGCTACTAGGCGGCGTATACAACCACCCACCGCAATGGGCCTGACACCTCCATCCTTTTTGTTGAGGGCGCATAAGGATGCTCCATATAGATATGGGCAAACATCGCTGTTGAGCTTGCCCTCCAACAAAAAGTTGCATAATTTAGTTAAGGAATCCAGAAGATGATTTCCATTATCACCGGCGGATGGTGCAATGAGTTCCTTAAAGTGTTGCGGTCTTAAACCATCAAGACCCGCAGCAGAACTGGCATGAAAGGAACCCAAAGCTCTTGCAACATCATCGGGGGATACGATCAGATGGGGCACGGTTGTATCCGGCAACGGCGCAACAGACACCAATCTAGATGGAGCTGGGTGTTTGTCTTTTAGACTAGCAAGAGTATTGGAGTCCGACGGTGCCAGGCTACACTCAGACGTAAGGATTCTTACTGCACCCCTCAAGTCTCCGTCGTGGACCTTAGATTCGATAATTTTATAAATCGACGATGGTCTAAAGTTGGTTTCTTTAGGAGTGAAACTTAACACAGGCGGATTATCCAAGTTTCTTTTCACTTGCTTAGTCAATGTTCCCTCTCTAGTCTCCGGAACCTTAAGCGCTGTATAAGCAAACGATAAAAAATCAAACCAATCTTTGACTTCGTTGGAGCTCATACATTTTTCAATTATGTTGCTCAATTTGCCGGCTGCCAAACATCTCGCACCCTTCGGTATGTGCTTCAGCACTCGGACGCTAACCTTGAGTTGCGGCAGATCATCCAAAACCGATGGAACAGGTGCTGATGGTAAGGTTGAACTATGTGGAGGATCCGTGGGATTTGGCGGGCGAACACGTGGGTGTTGCTGCGGCAAAGGAATCACGGGCCAATGTTTACGCCGTATATGTATGGCCAAACCGCGTTTATTAACAAATGTTTTAGAGGAACTAGGGGGGCAGTGTGGACAAGAAACTCTGGTTGCTACATCCATTGTAAACACTGTACAAACGTTAAACTGCAGTAATACTTATTTACATAACATAAGTTGATAGAATTCATTAGAAAATACAATATAGTATATGTATTACGTAAAAGCTGATTACGAGATCAGATTTAATATAAAATAATAATTATTATTAAAAAAAAAAACGCACCTAATTATATAATAATTTAACTTCTTATGTACTAGTAAGTACCTTCCCAATAAATATAAAAGATTCTTTGTTTAGCAAAAATTTAAATAATATTAACAATTAATATTCTGAAAAAAATGTCAACATGTATAATATCCTATCTATAATATAAACTCCAAACTAAACATTCAACTTATAACGAATTCATTTAGAAGCCAATACAATAAAAAGAAATCTACGAATAAAATGTTTTCTAAATAATTATCAAAACCAGTCTTGATTTATACCATTATTTTATATAAATTTAAGCGTAGATACGCGATGTATCCAAAGTCACAATATAAACTGTTCAACACTTGTTATTTTTCTACTGCATTTCGCATAAATAGAGGGAGTACATAAAAGATATTCTTAATTCTTATTCATTAACTAAAATGTAGCATTGTAGTGACCTCTTCCGGATTGTCCCAGTACTACTACGCGCAAGCGGATAGCTATAGTTCCGCTAGGTCTCGAATGTCTTGCTAGTTCTTACAATGTCTCGCAGATGTCACTCACGAATTATTCTTCCTCAGAAACATAGATGGCGTAATGGTTGTGTAGGAGTCGGTAAAACTGTTGTTCGGTGATCGCAGGCGCAAGCGCTGTTGGATCAGCTGATCTTTATTAATGACATTTCAAAATCGTATGCGCAGGCGCTGTAGGATCAGCTGATCGTTGTTATGACACTTCAAAATCGTGTGCGCAAGCGCTGTTGGGTCAACTGATAATTGATATGCTATTTTAAACTCTTCAACGAACAATGTGAATTGCAAATTAGAATATTTGATAAATGTTCAATACTTTTGTCACTTTTTAAAGTTCCATTGCAGAGTTTAGGTACTCACAATGTTGTTTTATACAGGAACTTGTTGACTAATCCTTTAGTTTAAAACACTTCTCACTTATCACTGATTCAGACGTGAAACGTAAATTTCACCACTTTGTTCTTGTCGGGTTGATTCACAAACACTTGTGCATGAAAATCCTGACAGTATATAACTATTTATTAACTATATTCATGATAGTTTGCGTTTTTGTAATTTTAAGAAATAAATATACACAGAGACGAAATTATAAGAGCTGAGGTGGCGCCCTCTTCTTCGTACTTAATAGGTTCGTGTTTGGTTCCGAACAATGGACAAACCCCCTTGTCTCTAGCTGCTGAGAACTGGCGAGACCCGGTGATACTAAGCATCCAGGACCGGGAGACCGTATGGAGAGAGAAAGAGCTGCACGGAAGGTTTTACAAGGCTCTTCATGAGTCTCACGTGGACTCTAAAGCCTCCGTGCACTGGCTGCGCTTCGGAAATATCTTTGCGGAGACCGAAGGGTTTGTATATGCGATACAAAATCAGGTGGTTAAGGCGAACAACTATCGTAGGTACATTTTGAAGAATAGCACTGTGGACGTGTGTCGGGCGTGCCATCTTCCAGGCGAAACCATCCGCCACATAACCTCTGGTTGTTCTGTTCTTGCCAACACTGAGTATTTGCACAGACATAACCAAGCAGCCGGAATAGTACATCAAGAACTCGCTCTAAAGTACGGTCTCGTGGGTACCAGGGTGCCGTATTACAAGTACCACCCGGAGCCGATTCTCGAGAACGACCCCGCTCGGCTCTACTGGGACCGATCCATCATCACTGACAGGACAGTTCCTCAGAACAAACCTGATATAGTGCTGATGGATCGGGCACAATCGCGGGTGTTTTTAGTGGACATCACCATTCCGCACGATGAGAACCTCGTCAAAGCCGAACGAGACGAGTTTGTCAAGTATCTAAAGCTGGCAAACGAGGTGACCGCGATGTGGCGGGTGGCGTCCACTGAAATCATCCCGGTCGTGGTATCGACGAACGGTTGATCCTAACCAGCTTGTGCCAACATCTGCAGTAGTTGGGCCTCCGTGACGGACCAGTGATGGCCTCAATTCAAAAGGCAGTCCTGCTGGACAATGCCAGAATTGTGCGCCGGTTTCTTTCTCCTCCTCCTCCTCTGGCGCTTGTCTTGGCCGCGCCAGGGAGTCCTCCTGCCCTCTCTTTTCTTCGGAGAAAAGAGTATTAGCAGTGAGATAGTTTTAAAAAGCTGAAATAATAATAATTAGATTAATCGCTCGCCATTCACAATGTTTACATTATGGGTTCTTAGAAGTGTTAGTTTTTTGTAAGTTACTGTTGTCAGCCTTCTAATAAATAATACACACAGATTGTTCTCTTGTATGGTTTGTTTATACAACCGGTTTATACGACGGCATGACGAAAAAAAAAATTCGTTAAAAAAAAACGGGCCCCCGATTTTTTATTTTCGCCTGGTTTTCGGTTTATTATTATGGACGTATGAGACGTTTCATTTAAAAAACACGCAGGAAATATATGAAACAAAACTAACATAAGTGATTTTGTCCATAGGGTGTTTCTTCGAGCAACGCATTCTTTGGTAATTTGCGTGACAATTTTTAAATTTAATATATGTTTTAATTTGACATTAAAATCGTAAAATATACGTTAAAGCTATATTTTTAATAGAAGAGGCACCTCAGAGAGTCATATACTTACAGAGATAATCGAGGTTAAAAAAATGAAGACCACGCAAATCACAAAACACCCCATGAAAATGAAAAGTTGCAATTAAATTTACTTAAATGCATTATTTGATAATGAGACGTGCATTGACGGCCTAAAAATAGAATAGTACCGACCCATCTCTTCCCGTGGGTGTCGTAAGAGGCGACTAAGGAAACGAAATCCAGAGGATGGGCAGCACGACGACCTCTGGCCTTGGCAACTTATAACACGCGCACATTGCGCTGGGACATCTTGGGTCTATCTGAAGTCCAAAGAGAGGGGGAGGACTCGATAACCCTAAAAATCAGGTAGGTAACTTGCTCTATTTCCACGTGGGCGACCAACTGTCCCAGGGAGGTGTCGGGTTTATGGTCCACAAGTCTCTCTTGAACAACGTGGTCATTATCGAGTGTGCCGTCACGGGTAGCGTACCTTATACTCAGAATCACCAAAAGGTATTCGCTGAAGGTCATACAGGTATACGCTCGACACACTCTGATGATGAAGCCGAGGCTATGTATAAGGATATCTCTAAAGCCATACATACGCCTAAGACCCACTATACCGTTGTCATGGGACTCTTCAAAGCGAAATTAGGCAAGCGAGGCTATGGTGAGCTGAGGGTGAAATTCCAGGGGCCACATATTAGCCGACTTTTTGGAGAAGGAAGGACTTTTTACGATGAATTCCTTCTTCAAAAAGTCGGAAAACCGAAAATGGACCTGGATCAGTCCCGATGGTACTACAAAAAATGAGATGGACTTTATCATGTCGACGAAGAAGCAAATATTCAATGATGTCTCTGTGATCAATACGGTTAAAACAGGAAGCGATCACCGATTGGTAAGAGGCACATTGAATATCAACGTAAAGCTGGAAAGAATTCGACTGATCAAGTCTATGCTCCGACCAGCACCCACGAATATTCAAAAACCCGACGGCTTTCAGCTCGAACTGCAAAACCGCTTTGAGTGCCTTGGTGAACGCGTAAATGTTGACGACTACAATAACGGGTTCGTGGAAACTGTCCATAAAATTGGGTCAAAGTACTTCAGACCCCACCGTACTAAAAGAACCAAATAGATCTCTGATCATACCCTCAAGCTAATGGATGAAAGACGCGAAGTGGTTCTGCAGTCTTCGGAAGATGCTTCTCAATATCGGCGACTCAATGAACAGATCTCTAAGTCTGTGACTTGCGACCTTCGGCTATAAATAGCCGAAGTATTAAAATACTAACCATGTTAAAGAAGCGATTGAGCGGAAAAAGGGCTCCAAAGTGTTTGCAAGAGATCTGTCTATTGGGCAGAGCCAGTTGACGAATATGAAGACCGAGGATGGCAGAACCGTATCGTCCAACCCTGAGTTATTGAGGGAAGTCGAGAAGTGTCATATTCGAAGGGAAAACGCCACAGGCATGGCACAGAAATGTGGTAGTGCTCTTCTTCAAAAAGGGTGATAAGACCCTGTTGAAGAATTACAGACCCATCTCACTTCTGAACCATGTCTTTAAGCTGTTCTCGAGAGTCATTATAAACCGTCTCGCACGCAGGCTCGACGACTTCCAGCCTCCCGAACAAGCCGGATTCCGTAAAGACTTCAGTACCATAGACCACATACATATGCTACGGCAAGTTATACAGAAGACCGAAGAGTATAACCAGCCAGTTTGCATAGCGTTTGTGGACTATGAGAAGGCCTTTGATTCGATCGAGACGTGGGCTGTGCTTTGATATCTCCATAGGTAGTTAATAGAATCAGGCGTTACTTTGCGGAAGTCCATCTTAAAGAAATGAAACAAATATATAGATAAACACCGATGTTTGGCACTGGTCGGTCTAACATCTCCTGAGGATGCCTCGTGTAGAGGCGAAACACGTGTAGAGTGTTTTTGGGTGGTTGCTGTGTTGCAGTTGCCTGCGCATGCGCATTTATTTGCGGGCGGGCGGGCGGTGCACAGTGAGTACATAGCATCCATCATTGTTGCGGAAGGTGGCTATATATTTGTTTCATTTCTTTATCTCCATAGGTGCCAAGTTGACTATCGGTACATTGAAGTTTTGAAGGATCTGTACAAAAACGCCACTTTGTCAGTTCGTCTTCAGGACCAGGGCTCGAAACCTATCCAATTGCAGCGAGGAGTGAGACAGGGAGACGTCATATCTCCTTAACTGTTCACCGCTGCATTGGAAGACGTCTTCAAACTGTTCGACTGGAAAGGACTTGGCATCAACATCAATGGTGAGTACATGACCCACCTTCGATTTGCCGACGATATTGTCGTAATGGCTGAGACCCTGGAAGATCTCGGCACGATGCTCAACTGGATCAGGACTCTAAACCTATCCAATTGCAGCGAAGAGTGAGACAGGGAGACCACATATCTCCTAAACTGTTAACCGCTGCATTGGAAGACGTCTTCAAACTCCTGGACTGGAAAGAACTTTACCTGTTTACGGTGATGTTTTAAGTTTGATTTAAATGAATTAATATTTAAATAAAGTAATAGAAATCAATTATGTCACAAATTTAAGTTATTTGAATTGCGTGGCCAAAAATTGATTTGCGTGGGTCAAAACTGCCACGTAAAACACGCAAATCACGACCACGAAAATCAAAATAAAACCTTTATGCTAAAACTAGCTGTTGCCCGCGGCTTTGCTCGCGAGGATTTCGTATTTATGTTGTTACCGGTTTTCCGAAGAAATGAAATATTTTCCCGTCATTTCGGGGTAATTTTAAACTAAGGAAAAACAGGGCTAACCCTGCGCAAATCAATGAGTATAATTCAAGATCCAGCTGAATTTTATATACTCGTAATATACAGACGTTACTCATAAATTACTCAGAACAGAGGAACTTAGCATCAGTATACTAACAAATGTAAAGAGAGATAGATAGATAGATAAATTCTTTATTGTCACACAAAAACAAAACAATACACAGGAGACTCTTAAAACTAGGGTGGACAAAGGCAGTCTTATCGCTTAAAGCGATCTCTTCCAGACAACCTTAGTTGCTTGTAGGAAAATGTAAATAGTAACTGTAGTAGTGTGCCAATGCCAATATATAGATAATATTTAATGTAAATACAACTACAATAAAAACAAAATATACACAAATAAATAAATAAAAATACATATTAAAATATATATAAAATATATAGACAAATAGATAACATATAAATATATACAAACTCAGTTGCAAACTAAGGTACAATTTTATTAAGTAAGAAGTTATGCAGTTTTGATTTAAAAATAGGTAGTGACTTGGAGTGACGAATCTCAGATGGCAGATCATTCCAGAGACTGATAACTTTTAAAGTGAAAGATTCCTTATAGTAGCCTGACCGAGTAAAGGGTATTTCCAACACATTATCAGTCTTGGATCGCAAATCACGAGAGCGGTCAACAACAAGGTAGAGAGAGAGACACCTTTATGTAATATTTCAATACAGAGCCAATTCGCAGAAGTAATTGAGAAAAACTAAAACCCTCTCCCTCTCTCTCCCTCTCCCCCCTTCCTCTTCCCCTCCCCCTCCCTGTCTCTCCTCCTCCCTCTCCCTCACCCCCTCCCCCTCCCACTCTCCCTCCCTCTCCCCCTTCCCCTCCTTCTCCCTCTACCTGTACCTATACCTCTCTACCTCTCTACCCTCTCTACCTCTCTAATTCTACCTCTCTACCCTACATCTCTACCTCTCTACCACGACCTCTCTACCTCTCTACCTCTCCACCTCTCTACCTCTCCACCTCTCTACCTCTCTACCTCTACCTCTCCCTATCCCTGCACCTATCCCTACCCCTAACGCCAATTTAACCGCTATCCCTAACATAGAAACGACACCCATATTTATTTTTAGATATTTCAAACCTATCGCACCCCAACCCCATCCCCAGGGGATGATGGTATTTCACGTCCACCACGTTGGATTTCAAAGTTGTTATAGCTTTCGTAATCAGCGACCCGATAAACCATACAAACGATACCCATATTGGTTTTTAGACTTTTTCACCCCATTTCTCTTTTTTAGGGGTTGAATTTGGGGTGGAATTTCAATAACAGTGATGAACGTTGCATAGAATTACATCACTAATGCCTAAATAATAAATTATGTCGATTTTACTTTAAAAATCAAGAATTTTTAACTTCATCCCCCTTTTCACCCTTAAGGGTGTCGAATTTTCAAAAACCCTGAGACACGTGAATGTTAATTTTTAGTCGTCAGCTTAAATATAAATTTCGAAGATCCTAACTTCAAAACTGACGGACTTTCATACAAACTTTCATCCCCTATTTTACCCACTTAGGGGTAGAATTTTGTAAAACCCTTTCTTAGTGCACCCCCAGGCCTCATAAGGAACCTACGTGCCAAATTTGGAATCTCTAGACCCAGCGGTTTGGGCTGTGCGTTGATATGTCAGTCAGTCAGTCAGCCACCTTCTTCTTTTATATATATAGATTATAAATGAAATGAAATGGTTTTATTTGCTATAGATATGGTAACATGTAGATGAAGGGTACAATATGTAGAGTGCCATATATCTAGCCTATATTTTGGCATGCAAATTTCTTTAAAATTAATTATATTCAAAATAAGATTAAAAATTCATTAAATCTACCAGTCAAAAATATAATAATTAAGCGTGAAATAATCTCAATAATGTCATAAAAGTTGTAAATTGTCAAATATTATTATGTCATAAAAATTATAAAATAAGATTAAAACCTATATATAACCTATATTTAAACCTATATCAAAACCTTTTGAGCATTTGAACTGTGTTTTAAATACAAGTTATGTTACCTTATGTTGGTTTGCTACAAAATTTTATTTAATGAATACATTCACAAACATTGGAGAAAATTGTACCACGCAAATCAAAGTTTTAAGAAACCAAACCCACGCAACGTAGTTCTTACCTTAATTTTTCGGAAACTCGACGGCTTGTCACACAACTACTCAGGGTGTCTACTCTCAAAGTCCGAAATATCGAAACGATACTACTCGAAACATGCAAATGCAAAACTTCGTCCCTTGACAATAGAGTAGAATATTGGTTGGATGAATTTTCAAACTGCATCCAATCAATATTCTACTCTTTTCTATATATCGGACTTTGAGAGTAGACACCCTGCCCGGCCTTTAAATCGCGACCTCTCGGTTAGAGAGTATATATGTTCCTTGAGCGCAACTAGTTGTAACTTGCATTACGAGTAGAATAACGCAACACAAGGCCTCGAAGTTAGGGATGTGCAAGTGATTTTAGGTGTATCCACGCAAATCAGTGGCTACCCCGGGACATGTAGTTTTTTTATTTTATTTAGGGAATGTAATTATTTTAGAACTTTGGTCAATTGTTTCATAGCATTGCCAACTTCTTAGAACTTCGTGTTTTTTTTTTGGTAAGCATGTAGCTTTTAGTTTAAAAGATAAAATTTACTAAGTGGCCAGACACTCCACGAAAATCAAAGAATGGGGGTTTGTCTTTTTTTTTAATGATATCAAATAAAAAGATAATTGAAATATAATCAATAAACCAGCTAAAAGAGGAGTAAAGGTTTGCCTAAAAAAAAATTGGCTAGCTAACTTTACAATTTCCCTTCTTTTTATGTGAAGCCGCTTGCAAAACGTGTCCTGAAGAATGACCCCATAACACCAAGGCACAAACACTAAAACCGACCGCAAATACACCAACACATCTCGCAAGAACGCGCACTGAGTGACTTATTATTATTTGTAGTTTTCGAGTTCTAAATTATTTAAAAAAATATATAGCTGAAGTAGATTCAAAAATTTATATTTTTTTGTACTGGATATTTTTTCAATTTTCTTAAGCGTTACTTTCATACATTAAATAAAAGAAACTTGTAACACTCCTAGTTGGTTCGTATTTGGGAGTTCCCAGGCTTGTAAAAGTTTGCCCTCATGATGGTGACTAATCTTTAGGCTCTTATCTAGGCGGGCCAAACCCACGGTACGAAAACAACAAATTGTTTCGAACACTAGTGCAGTAGGACGAGGAGTTAATGCCAATTCCCCGTCCACTACTATGACATGAACATTGCCACGCCATATCGCCCGACTAAGCGTATTTTTTTATGATTTTTCTCATAAAAACTACCGGATGATAAAACAAAAAGAGTATATAAGTAAGACTAAGTAAATTTTTGTCTTAGTTTGTTAGCAGGTGTACATAGCGATGGCCGATGATGAAACACCTCCTTTTGAAAAATTTCCATAACTTACCCGATTCGGAGAGTCCATAGTTTTGATCAAGAAGCTTTCTTCCTTTTTCATCGGGTTAACATCCACATCAGCAGCCATGTAATTATAGAAAGAGCTTCTCACGAACTTAAAAACAGATGATAAGCCACTACTCCCAGCTTTTTGATCAGGTTCTTGTTTAAGTTCTTCATCAACTTCTTGACTTACTTCTTGACTAACTTCTTGGTCAATTCCTTTTTCAAATTCTCGATCAACTTGTACATCTGCTTCTCGTTGATCAAATCCTTGGTTATCTTCATTTCCACTTCTTGCATTCACATGCGGTGAAAACGAAGCTTTAACAGAATTTTCATTAAAATTTTGCGTTTTAGTGTCATTTGTGTCAAATTTCCATTCGTCTTTTTGGTATTCTTGTAACTGTGCTGCTGGCTTTTCGTCATCGCGTTCTTCAACGACGGTCATTGTAATCTGCAACACAATACACAGGTTACAAGGTCAAGGAAATGTTAATAAATACTTTACCGTTATAAACAATACTATTTGACAAAACTGGCGCTTAAAATAGGTATTACTATAGCTAGACTCAGAGGCTACTGCCAGTATCCTATATAATAGATTACAAGAAATTTGTAACTTTGTAGTGAGAGTAGTGGCCTATTAGGTCAACACTTCGCTTTTCTACCAATGCGCAACGTGTCAGGTTCGGTGCAGTGGGATTTCATTGGTTACTTTATACGCATTAATAGAAGGTATCTAAATAAGGAAAAAGCCGGCCAAGTGCGAGTCGGACTCGCGCACTGCGGGTTCCGTACCACTACATAATCATAATTGTATTAGTTGAAATTTCAGTAAGTTAATGTGCTAGATTTTGTGAGTCCGACACGCGCTTGACCAAATTTTATTATTTGTTGTTATTTTATAGCTTATGCACTATAGATAGATAGATAGATAAACTACAGACACACATACATAATACAATAAACAAAAAAACATACCAATTTTCAAGTTTGTATGTGTTCCCGTTTTTAAAATAGAACTAAAACAAAAATCGCCTCCACGACCATTCAACTTGACCCCTCTCTTATATGAATGTTCTTGGAACGGGAGCTCACCTCAATTGGTTACCATTAGTTGTGAGAAAAGTTGTAATATTTAATTATTTCAGACTTTTCCCTTTATTTGTACTGTGAGACCTAGCTTCTTGCCAAATTTCATAATTTTAGGTCAACGGGAAGTACCCTATAGGTTTTGCTTTATTGCATAAATGTATGGAGGTGAGGGCATAAAATGCCATATCTTTTATTTATTTATTATTAGACAGACAGACAACAAAGTGATCCTATAAGGGTTCCGTTTTTTCTTTTGAGGTACGGAACCCATCGCGTTAAAGACCATTTAAAAGAAATATCACCTAGAGACATTGTTATTATTAGTATCGGTAGTAATGATAAGAATCCACAAGAATTGCATGCTAATTTATGTGAACTGCTAAATAACCTGACTCACGTTAAAGTTTATATTGTACCAATTGTAAATAATTTATATTTAAATGAAAATACATTAAATTATCATTTAAAATTGTGGACAAAACATTATCAAAATTGTACGTATATTGATGTCTACAATAATAACTACCGACTGAGTAATTCTCAATTTATAAAATATATTTGTAAAAAAATTTGCATACAAATTGATTCAACTGAATACGATTTGAAATTCCTTACCTTTGGGAGAAATGGCGTAGACTCCCAATTATCAAATTTGAAAAGAGGCACAATACCTTATTACTTTGCACGTATGAATATTAAGAACAAAATGCTCCGAAAAGCATCAACGTCTGTTTTGTCACAAAAGGGACAACGGGGGGAACCTGTCACAAATAGCGCAAAGTTTTTTCGACCCTAACAACAATAAAAAACAAAACTTTGTAATTTACCACCAGAACATAGCTGGAGCACTTAATAAACAGCAGTGGATAGAAGTGATTATAGATGAGTTAAAAGAAAACGGTGACGATATAGGAGTAATATGTTTGTGTGAAACATTTATTAGGAAGGGGGAAGAAAAAAATCTAAGAATTAGAGAGTATCAACTTGCGGCATCCTACAGCCGACCTAAAGAAAATCGTGGCGGAGTATGTATATTAGTAAAAAATAATTTGACTTTTCAAACATTACCAGTTACCGAACAATATGCAGTTTATAGGGACTTCGAATGTTGTGCAATAGAGCTTACCCAAAATAATTTAATTATAGTATGTATTTATAGGACAAGTAGTAAATACGCTAACTATGACATTTTTTATATTCAACTTGAAAAATTACTTTATGATCTTATGAAGAATAGAAGACAGAAAAAGATTGTACTAGCTGGCGACCTAAATATAGATACCATGATTAAGACTAAACATTCAAGACACCTCAATGACCTATGTAAAAATTATAACTTAACCCTTCATATCACAAATCCGACTAGAAAGGGCAAGACGTGCATTGATCATATGATCAGCAATATTACAAATGCTGTAGGTTACACTAAGTATTTGGGCTTATCCGACCACGACACAGGTCAGTTTTTAGAGATTCCCTTTGATATTAAAACAGTCAAGTTATACTGCATTGAAGAAAAAAGGGATTTAAGCGAACGAAACATACAGAAATTTGTAGTGTATAAATGCGTTAAGTTTTTCAGAAATTTTCCTGGAATATAATACAAATGAAGCTTTTTCGATATTTCATGAAATTTTAACAATGTTTTTTGAACTATGTTTTCCAAAAAGTCTTGTAAAAGTCGTAAAAAGAACCAACAAAGCACGATGGATTACTAAACGTCTGAAACAATCGTGTATAATTAAAAGAAAATTGTATTTCCGATATCAGTTAGCTAAATCTAATAAACATATTTTAAAAAATAAATATAATAAATATTCTAAAATTCTCAAGAAATGTATACTACACACACAAAAAGTAGGAAATAGTAAATATATAAATAAATCGAAACATAAAGGGAAAGCAGTATGGAATATCATAAAATCTCAAACGTCAGATAATTTTAGGGAAGATGGCATTAATTCAATTAAAATAAATAATAAAATCACATCCCATCCTATAGAAATAGCGAACTCTTATAATAAACATATAATAAATCTAACAAGTAATCCCAACACAAGTGTAATGACAAAACATAATATCGAAAGCTGTCACAATTCTATATTCTTAAGCCCAACAGACGCAAAGGAGATTTATAACATAATACTATCGTTGAGGAATACAAACTCCGTTGGTTATGACGAAATTTCCACTAAAGTATTAAAACTGGTTGCTAAACATATTGCACCACCGTTAAGCCATATAATCAATCTATCATTTTGTCAAGGCATATTTCCAGAGAAGTTAAAATATTCCATAGTAAAATCAATTTATAAACAGGGGAATAGAGATGATGTTAATAATTATCGCCCCGTAACATTAATTCCAGTCTTAGCAAAAATTGTAGAAAAGGCTATGGAAAAGAGAATAGTTTCATTTCTTGATAAATTTGACATACTAAGCGAAGCCCAAAATGGCTTTCGTAAACATAAATCTACAACATTAGCTATATTTAATCTGATAAGGTTAGTTATTGAAAGTCTGAATAAAGGTCAAACTCCTGTAGGTTTATTTTTAGATATGAGTAAAGCTTTTGACCGCGTTGATCATAGAATACTCTTGAACAAAATGGAAACATATGGAATAAGAGGAATAGCAAATAAATGGTTTGAAAGTTACCTGGAAAACCGACTACAGTGTACGGAAATAACAAAAACCGATTTGAGTAATAAGAAAATGAAATATAGATCAAAATATCAAGTTAATAAATTCAGCGTCCCACAGGGGAGTATTCTAGGGCCCGTGCTATTTTTATTATATATTAACGACCTTCCGTCGACGACAAACCATAAAGTAATCCTATTTGCAGATGATACAACAATAGTAATTACAGGCAATGACAAAACAAACTTAGAAAATGAAATTAATGATACAGGCGCTAAAATAGTCGAGTGGTTTAATGATAATAATTTGAAAATAAATGTGGACAAAACGAAGCTCATTCAATTTAAAACTAATAGAGGAAAGTCACTGAACTTAAACATAAACTTGGACGGCAAACCTATTGAGGAAGTAAAATGTACAAGATTTTTAGGTATTCAAGTAGATGACATATGCAGTTGGACTCAGCATATAGAATCATTGTGTTGTAAACTAAATAGATTTTCGTT
Source organism: Athrips mouffetella (assembly GCA_947532105.1). Classification (NCBI taxonomy): domain Eukaryota; kingdom Metazoa; phylum Arthropoda; class Insecta; order Lepidoptera; family Gelechiidae; genus Athrips; species Athrips mouffetella. Next base: position 10,718,811 of record OX383983.1, on the reverse strand, counting down.
TGCTTTACGCCGCTTACGCGAGATTTCTTCTATAGACGTCGCTCTAAATGCTTATCATGGGTATGTGGCTTCAATTCTTAACTATGGTATCTTAATATGGGGCAATGGAGTAGAGATTATAAGGTTGTTTAGAGTACAAAAAAAATGCGTCAGATCGATGTGTGGAGCTCATTTTTTAGATTCATGCCGTCCTCTTTTTAAAAAATTCAAGATATTGCCGTTGCCTTGCATATATATTAAAGCTGCAGCAATATTCGTTAAACAAAATCCACAACTATTCCCTACACGACAACAGGTTAGCAACAGACAACTAAGGAAACATGTTGGTATTCAAAAACAAAATCAACCATGCAGATTGGCATCTTTACAAAGAAATAGTTTCTTCATGGCAATTAAAATATTTAATAATTTACCTAGTGATATAAGGATGCTGCCTCTTGTCAAATTCAAAGAAAAGCTACATTTTTGGCTGTTAGACAAATGTTTTTACGCGGTCCGGGAATTCGTACAGTAATTCTGATGTTCGTTCGTACTTCAGCTGATCATTATTAATTTAATACTATCCTAATATAATTATTGTTATAATTGAATTTGTATGCTTGTGTGTGTATTAAGTCTTTAGTAATAGTGTTGTAAACTTGTAATTGATTTAAATTAATGTTGACTTTAAAATTTGCATGCTGTTGAAGGCAGATTTTCGCAGTACTTAAAATAAATCTTATCGTAACATCTAATTATACCGACCGGAAATCAGTGCAAATAAATTATTTGATTTGATTTTGATTTACCCTAAAAATAACAAGTGTGCTTTAAACATCCTCTTGGCAGCTTCGCTAGTTGGACCACAAATGTGGCCGGGTGTACTCGTAGTCGGTTCACAAATGTGGTCGAACTAGCGAAACTGTCAAGAGGATGTAAGGCAGAGGAGTAAAGGTACTGTACCTAACCGACTTTTCCTGTTTAGAAATTTCAAACACTTTAAATACAGGAAAACTTTATTGAACAACTATTTTTTTTGTAGATAGACTGGCTTCTCATAAGTAACATTAGTCATTCTAGCATAAAATTTCAAAATGCGTGGCACTTCGGTGACACAAATTTTGACATTCAGTGACATACTCGTACAGTCTTGTTCCCAGATTAGTAAGTTTATGGTCTTGTTTTGGGATTGTTTAGGAGAAGGCACGTATAATAAATTTTTGTGAGAGGGCCAGCTCAGAGGGCGGCATCTTAGTTAGACAGATTCTCTTAAGTTGACTTCGGATGAGTGGTGGAATTTGAAGAAAAGTGAAAGTCACAATGGTGAACTCGCCCCTTGGCTTCTCGGACTCTGCGGGACGATTCTGACGCACTTTTACATGGGGACATGAGAGTCCGCCTCTTAGATTATGAATAACGGCAGCTTTACTGCCTATAGATAAACAAAGAGCCCGAAAACGCGTAACCAATTTTGATTTGTCATTGTGTGCGTTAGATAGTGATGTACATTTTGGTATCGTTATTCGTGTACCCTGGCGACATTGTGTCTGTTCAGGCGGTAGCGTCGCTGTCAACAATAGCAGTGTTTCACTTGTAGTAGGTAGTAGTGTCGATAATCCTCCATTTCTCCGCCTGGGGCCGTAGTTAAGTGGATTTCTACTATCGTTAACGCCAGTAGTATAGAATTTCTTATTTCATTCTTTTTCTGTCCGTGCTGCTAAACTTTGGAATCGTCTTCCCAAATCTATTCAGGAGAGTCCCTAAATTGCCTCTTTTAAAAAAAGAGTAAAAGAGCATCTTCTCTCACAAATCACTGCTTCGTGTTCGTAGTCATCATTGTTAATTGTTCTTCATACCTTTTTGTATTTATGTGAATATATCTATGCAGGTATTTATTTATATGTAAGTATTGTTATATGTATGTATCTTCTGTATGTATTTATATTATTTATATATTATATTTATACCTATATCATCAATATATTTTATTAACTTGTTTATTTTATACCATTTATTTATTTTATATTATTACATCTGGTTTTTGTGGATTTTAATAATGCACTACTGAGTCCCGCTAATGAACACCCTCTCTCACTACAATGGGTTGGCTGGAAGAAATCTCTTTTAGAGATAAGCCCGCCTTTGTAAATGTCCTTTTGTATGTAACTTTCTGTATTTGACTTTGTGCAATAAAGAATATATATATAAAAATGTATGAGATTGATATTAACTGACGAAATGTTGCGTGACGGCTATGGCTATATTATTTGCAACTACCGTTTACGATTATAGAAAGCCCCTTCTCTAGGTACCTACCCAAAAAAGTCGGTGGAACTGTAATTTATGTTTTTTTGTTCAAACCTCTATTTAGGGTTCCGTACCTCAAAAGAAAAAAACGGAACCCTTATAGGATCACTTTGTTGTCCGTCTGTCTGTCTGTCTGTCTGTCAAGACCCTTTATCTCACGAACGGGTAAAGGTATCAAGTTGAAATTAATACCATATATTAGGATCCATGAACCACACAAGATCTGAAAATTTCAATTTTTTACAACGACGGAATCAAAAGACATGGCATTTTAGGTCCTCACCTCCATACATTTATTCAAAAATGCAAAACCTACAGGATACTTCCCGTTGACCTAAAATTATGAAATTTGGCAAGAAGCTAGGTCTCACAGTACAAATAATGGGAAGAGTCTGAAATCATTAAATATTACAACTTTTCTCACAACTAATGGTAACCAATTGTGGTGAGCTCCCGTTTCAAGAACATTCATACAAGAGAGGGGTCAAGTTGGATGGTCGTTAAGGCGATTTTTGTTTTAGTTCTATTTAAAAACGGGAACACTTCCAAACTTGAAAATTGGTATTTTTATAGTGCATAAGCTATAAAGTAACAACAAATAATAAAATTTGGTCAATCGCGTGTCGGACTCAAAAAATCTAGCACATTAACTTACTGAAATTTCAACTAATACAATTATGTTTATGTGGTGGTACGGAACCCTCAGTGCGCGAGTCCAACTCGCACTTGGCCGGTTTTTTTTTATCTTCGCAACTGCACTACCCGTGCCACCAGCATGAGCCCCTATCTTAGGCCAATGTATTTTTTTTGAATTTTAATGTATGGAGCAAATGTAAAACCACAGAATAGGTAATAGTACTAGCGTAAAACATAGCATTTGAGCTTAGTTATCATTTTTAACGAAGGCATCGTGCTGAGGCTTAATTTTATTGGTTTCTAGGAAAACAAAAATGTAAATGATTCTATTTATCACTTCCTGTTTTCAGATAAATCTTATCATCATCATATGGTGTGGGTTGCAAGGTGGATAACCGACCTCACAAACCCTGGTGTCAGAGTTGTTGAGCCGCCAAAGGCCTCTGACATATGGCTCTTTAACGACTATATCCATAGGTAGTAGTCGGGACCAACGGCTTAAGGTTAGGCAGTCCTACTTGACCCTAAAATTGAGTAACTTTGTAACCACTTTTAGATACAAAAATTGGCAGATTTTTTAACGAAAATAAAATCAAGTAATCTACAGGATATGAAAAGTAATGTGGTTGGCCTCAAAAATTGATTTATTTAATAAAACTCAAGAAAAAAAAAACCAAAATGACCCCTAGTTTTTCCACTTGTAACCACTTTACTGCTGCAATTCTTATCAGAAATATACGAAAATTTATAACCTTATTAAAAAAACAACGTTTATTGATGGAGTTGGCTTATTTTTTTGCAATTTTATAAAAATGTATCTAATTCCTTAAAAAAACTGATTAAATTCCCACTCTTACCCAGCCCATACCCTGCCCTCGTCTATTAGTCTTAGAGGATCGTGTAATAAACCTACTAAAATTCATTTCTTTGTTTGACATATTAAATAGTATTTAATTGTATTTTATAATATATAATGTTTACATCTACTATTTATTCTTATCTATTTATTTTATTTACCTACACATAACATTATATTTACTTCATAAGTCTATGCATTTATGTTCTTGTATATAAATATGAGTGAAATTATATATTACCATATAAATATATGTTATATATATAAATATTTCTAATTAATTTTGTAATATTCCCGTTTTAAATATTTTCAAATAATTTTAGCTCTGTTACCTCCTCACAGCTATTTAGGTACAATATGTAATACCCAGCCAGGCTCACTGACTCCCAAAGCACAGGATTTACCCTAGTTTGGGAGACAGGGATGAATTATTTACAAATGGACTTGTACTTATCCTAAAATGCTAATCTTATAATTTGTTAATTTGGTGCAATAAAGATTTTAATTTAATTATTTTTTTTTATTAATTTCGCGGCGATACATATTAGAATTGTGTAACTTCGTACACTTGTTTCTTAGTCCTATAAGAGTAATATGACTCGGCGCACCGGAAATTCCATTGATGTATGGGAGAGTTATAACGTCATCAATTTTTTGTATGGATTTTTTTTCTACAGAAACCTATCATGTGGGGTATCTAATAAAAGGACTTTTTGAGCCGATTCTAAAAATATAGTACATCTTTATATTTCAGTCACTAGTTTCCTAAAAACTTGAAAAATATTTTCAAAACATACCAAGTTTGGCCTCTTCCTGGCAGGAAATGGCTGAACAAACTTTTGAAAAATATAAATCAAATGAATCGTTATATACTCATTTCCAACTTACTAAAAGCATTTTTCAATATGTTAATCAGAACTATGTATTTTTTAATAAGACTCATACCGACGCGATTGGTGGGAATTCGCTCAGGACCGCGATGGTTGGAGGGACGAGGGGGAGGCCTTTGCCCAGCAGTGGGACAGTACAGGATAGAAAAAAAAAAGAAGGGAAGAAACTTGTTTGAATTAGTACGGAATTTTATATTCTTTTTTACAAAAACCTATCATTATAATATATCCAAGTCTAGAAATATAGTTTATATTACATTTCAGTAACTGGTTCCAAAATTAAAAAAAAAGTATTAAAGAAGCTAATAGCTTTCTAATTAAAAAAAATATAGTTCTTATTAATATTTTCAAAAATGCTTTCATGACGTTGTATATGAGGATATTATGAGTCATTTCATGAATATTTTACAGAAAAAATATTCAGCCATTTTCTACCAGGAAAAGCCCAAACTTGGAATGTTTTGAACATATTTTTCAAATTTTTTGGAAACTAGTGACTGGAATATTAAGATGTACTATATTTTTAGAATCAGCTCATAAAGCCGTTTCATTAGATACCCCACATGATAGGTTTCTGTAAAATATATATATATATCCATGTCGAAGACACCAACTGGGGCGGAGAGGGATGGCACTATGTGGGCAAGGGATAGACATCAGGAATAGCAGAGAACACTATATTGGCCAAACTATTGGTAGTGCACATCGATAACATCTTCGACAATCGCCTACTTTATTCGAGTGTGACTTACTTGCATGACGATCATTTACCCTGACTTGCCATTGACCACTCATACGGTATTCTCTTCCATCACGTCGTCGGTAACCACAGCGGTATGCTGGTTTCGTCGTCCCACCTGTTGTTTTATTTTAAGAAGATTAACTTAGTGCCACAATCCTGTCAACCCCAAAGTTAGATGCTTTCATAAGATGCTACCCACATGTTCAACTACAGCAAACTCACAGTGCACCGTGTTTTACTATCACAAAAGGTATTCGCGTATCATAACCTAAAATCTCCCAGCTTTGTGCCACTGCATGGGTGCTGCTGGCACGAACGTTTGTCTTTGAAAATACCGCGGGAAATTCGAACTGAGAGTCGCTCTACGACATCCATATAAAAAATTGATGACATCATAACTCTCCCATACATCAATTTAATTTCCGGTGCTCCGAGTCATATTGGTCTAATAGGATTAGGAAACATGTGTACGAAGTTACACAATCCTAATGTGTAACGCCAAATAATCCCGATTTTCTACACGATCCTATTAGACTATATGAAGTCAGTGCGGGGCGAGTCTGTGTTACGTACCTCTAATGTACTACACTTTTGCGGGTTAAGCGGGGAGAGGGTATAAGCTCCGCCCACACGGCAAGGTCATTGGCGTGGGTAGTAGCCTTAACGTGCCTTCCGAAGCACGGAATCATCTAACTTATCGGACTATCAGGTGATTCATCCTGCAATGTCCTAACCAAACTGGGAAAGTCGCATCAAGGGATATTTGTTTGAAAGAGTCCCCACCAGGAATCAAACCCAGAACCTCCGGACTCCGGATCGAGAGCCGAGCGCTCTAACCACTAGACCACGGAAGATGTTAATGGCTGATAATTCTACAAAGCAGAAAATCGCTAAATTTCACAACCACAAACGCAACGCAACGTTGGAGTATTGAAGTCGCATATTTCACAACATCAGACAGGACCTCATTTAAGCCTAGTAAGGTAAAGCACCCAATGCTCGTCAAAAATCGAACTAAGCTGATTTCGAGGAGCTGTTTCTCCGGAAGTATCAAGGTCTTACGATATTTTTTCAAACCAAGTGGTAGGAAATTTATTCTAGTTTTATATAATCATAAAATTTCACTTATCTAAAAGAAGAAAACAGTGATATTTGCATTTAAATGAAAAAACACTCGTCTGATATATTCGTCACATTTTACTGAATGCTCGTCAACACTTCCTGAGTATTCTTCACAGCGTGAGACGTGGAAGTGAGGTTTTTAGTGAGGCTAAGCGGGTTATCTGGATTAGGCTTTCTTTGTGTCAAACCATCAGATAATGAGCATCATCATCAATGGAAAAAATACAAACATAATTTTTGCGGAGGTAGTAATTTGATAAACACATTTTATTACCTTGTGTTTTTTTTTTGTTATGGAAATCAAATATATAGCCGCTTCCGCAACAATGAAGGATGCTGTGTACTCACTGTGCACCGCCCGCCTGCTCGCTAGTATATGCGCATGCGCAGGCAACTGCAACAAAGCAACCACCCACACCACTCTACCTGGGCAATACTGGGCATGCACATTTATTTGCGGGCTGGCGGGTGGTGCACAGTGAGTATACTCGTATAGCATCCAGTATTGTTTCGTAGGTGGCTACATATTTGTTTTCCATAACTTAATGTATGTATATTGTAGCCCTTCACTCCATATTGATTACTTCAAATCCCTGGAGAACATTTTGAATAATTACTGTCCTAGTTTTGACCACGTACTTCTTCTATGTGATTTTAATACATGTTTGATTAAGGATGACCACCGTTCCCAAAAACTCCTATCCCTATTATCCTCCATCAACCTACATGTTCTTCCTCTGTCCGCTACACATAACTCTCCAAATTGCACGCCTTCCCTTCTCGATCTTATGATTACATCCTCTCCTGAAAACATTGCTACCCATGGCCAACTTCTAGCTAGCTTATCCTACCATGACCTCATCTTTCTTTCCTACAAAATCCGATCTCCTAGGCGTAAATCGAAATTTCTTTTCTTGCGTAGTTTTAAAGGTATTGACTTGGAGGCTTTGAGGCACGATGCGTCCAGCATTGATTGGCCCCTGTACTTACTGCTGGCCACGTCGACATGAAAGTCCAGGAGTTCGTTAAAACAATACTTTCACTCTATGATAAACATGCTCCCATTAAAAAGGTAAGAGTGAAACATGATCCTGCTCCATGGCTAACCCAGGATATTCTAAATTAGATGGCTCGTCGTGACAAGGCTAAAGGAAGGCTTAGGAGATCACCTTCAGAGCAGAATTTAGCCCGGTACAAATATCTTCGTAACTTTTGTGGTCGTCTGTGTAGGGATGCTAAGCTAAGAGACGCCACATTCACAACTCCATTGAAAATTGTGATCACAGACAAGTATGGAAATTTTTAAAGACACTGGGTATCGGTAAGTCATCAGCCCCTTCTGACTTATCGGTTGATCTACACGCACTTAATGCTTACTTCTCCTGTCCACCTACGCGCTTAGATCAGCATGTCAAAGCTTGTACCGTTTCCCGAATTAATAGCCAAACTCTTCCAGCTTGTCCTTCCTTCTGCTTCAGTGCTGTGTCTGAGGAGGATGTTAAGAAGCATATACTCTCCAAAACGTCTACTGCTGTGGGCAATGATGATCTGTGTTTCCGTATGATTACCCCTATCCTCCATGAGCTCTTACCTATTCTCACCCATATTTTTAATTACTCCCTGGCGACGAGTTCTTTTCCTACAGCGTGGAAACTCGCTAACATCATTCCTTTACCAAAAACCACAAATCCCAATTCCTTTTCACAGTTCCGGCCTATTTCCACCCTTCCATTCCTCTCCAAGGTTCTTAAACACATTGCCCACAAACATTTGGCTAGTCACATGACACCAAATTCTCTTCTGTCTCAATTTCAGTCTGGTTTTAGGCCAGGTCACAGTACAGTTACTGCACTGCTAAAGGTCACAGACGACATTTGCTGCGCGATGGAGAAAAAGATTCTCACGGTTCTCACGTTGCTGGACTTTAGTAGTGCTTTCAACTCTGTAGATTTTGATGTTCTTCTTGCCATACTTCGCTCTCTTAACATTTCTTCCTCAGCTATAGCCTGGTTTGATTCTTATCTTCGTGGTCGCTCGCAGCGGGTCCGCTCTGATGAGGAATTCTCGGATTGGTGTGATCTGGTTGCGGGTGTACCGCAAGGTGGCGTTCTCTCTCCTCTTCTGTTCTCTATCTTCATTAACACTGTTACACCAGTTATCTCCTCAAACTTCCATTTATATGCAGACGACCTACAAATTTACCGCAGTTCCGATATCCTACACATCAATGATGCTATCGATTGCCTCAATCTGGATTTGAGCGTATTTCTAGCTTTTAATTTTGGATTGCTTGTCAACCCTAAGAAATCTCAAGCCTTGATTATTGGGTAGGCAACTTGATCTATTAGATGTTCCTCCAGTTTTGTTCAATGGTACTTCAATTGATTTCACTAAAACCGCAAAGAATCTCGGAGTTATTATAGATTCTAACCTCTATTGGGTGGCTCATGTAAATAAGGTCAGCAGGAAGATTCACTACTCATTTCATTCGCTCAAACGCCTCCAAAGTTTCTTACCTTTGAAAACCAAGATCTCTCTAGCTCAGTCCATTCTTTTCCCTATCTTTGACTACGCCGACTCCTGTTATCTTGACGCCACCACCGAGGAGCTTTTAGACAAACGTGAGCGTCTCCAAAACTTGTGCATTCGATTTATATTCGGATTGCGCAAGTACGACCATGTGTCTCAATTCCGTTCTCAACTCAAGTGGCTCCCATTCCGTTTTCGCAGGAATGCTCACATCCTTTCCCTTCTCTACAACGTCCTATACAATCCTAGTTCCCCTTCCTATCTCCGTGAACGTTTTGCTTTCTCACGTCCAAGCAGCGGACAAAACTGCGAAGTGCACCAGAAAGTTGTGACAGTTTAGTGAATAGTTTCTCTAGATGAGGTTTCCATGACAAGTTTCTATCGAGTATTAGACCTAAATATTTTTCTGACTGGACTTCGTGAAGTATTTCTCCATTGATGGTTAGAGGCTGGTGGTCGGGAACTTTTTTGTTTTTTGCCGCAAAGATGATATAGTTGCTTTTGGCTGCGTTGATTGTCAGCAAATTGCATTGAAACCATTTGTGAAGTACAGTTAAGTCATTATTTGCTTTTTCTACAATAGACTCAATAGAACTGCCGAAATAAAACAAACACGTATCATCTGCGTATAAGGATATATCCCCGTTGAGGCCTAATTTGTTTACGCTATTGATGTAAATTAGGAAAAATAGAGGTCCGAGGATTGAGCCCTGCGGAACTCCACAGGTAATTAATTCGGGTTCGAAGGTTACACCATCTATTTTTACTATTTGGTAGCGGTTAGAGAGGTAGTATTGAGGTATGGGGTACTGCTGCTAAAACAAACCGATGTTGTTCAACGCTACTAACTCAACTGGATCGCACCGATATACCCCATACAGTGTTAATTGTAGCAATACAATATACCTACACGCATTACATCGCCTCATTGGACCAGACATTCTTTTCTCTTTGGTTTTGAAAAAAAAAATATTTTTAACATTTTATTTATTTTTTAAACACGCTAAATGTACTTTGTTTCACTTATAGAACATGTGGTTTAAAGGAAATCGGTACTTTTTCTAACACCCTGTATAGTATTTTGATGCTTCTGAATGCAAATACCTAGACCTAGCGAGATAATTCAATGTTAACTTTGTGAAGGTTTCGTTTGCAATTTGCTATCAATTTTGAAAATAGATATTAAATTAGTAATATTCTTGCAACACGAGCCTCAAAACTTACCACCAAATTAATTTTGTTAAGTCTCTGCAATATTTCATTAGAATGTTCTAAATAAAACGTTGCTGCAATTTTTAATTGTATCATTGCATATTTCAGCTAGCTGTAACGTTTCTTTTCTAAGCTATTACAAGTTCCGAAAATAAAGTTGGTGTAAGTTTTGAATTATAGCTTTAATTTGCAATGTTGCGGGAAAATCAACATGCTAATATAACAAAACTTACAAACAAGCTGTATGACAAAACTCGCGACAGGCTTGCTTCAACATTGCTTTTGGAACTTTCAAATGGGTGATAAAGAAAGTTATCGTAACTTCATGTAAGTAACAATGCTCAGTGGGTATCTGGATATGCAGCAAAGCTGGTCATAGAATATTTTGCACTCCAGAGAATATTTACGATAATGAAGCACAAAATGACTGAACCATAAGTAATTGACGTATGGTCGATTAAATCGAAGAAATAATTATAAAGGTTCACACCGAATAAAACCAACTCTACACTCACACACACTGAACAGACTGAACTGGTAAATAACAACGTTAAATGAGACTTCTCTATACGCGATACGAGCTCGACAACACGACTAAGATATAGCAAGATTGTTAACAAAGCGAAATTTTGATCTACCCTCCGAACGGAATAATAATTGCTTTGGTACGAAATCGACGAAAGGACCAACATCGAGAAAGGGATGCTGAGATGGTTTGGTCATGTAGAGAGGATGAATGAACGAAGATTGACGAAAGAGATCTACCAGGCGAGATTGAATGGAAACGTTGGAAGGGGAAGGCCTAGGCAAAAGTACCAGGATCAAATTCAGGACGTTCTGAATAAAGGCCAGGTTAAAAGTACCCTAAACCGACGAGCTTGTATGAAAGGATTGATGAAAGTACAGGAAGCAAGGGAAGTATGTCAAGATCGTAGCAGGTGGAGGACTGTGGTCTCTGTCTACCCCAACGGGAAAGAGGCGTGATGTTATGTATGTATGTATGTATGGTACGAAAGAATTAATATAACTCGACTAAATTAAGTTGGTTGCATGCGCGCTGAGAAAGTGTTATGTGGCAATGACAACCGCTATTGATTGGGTTATGCTCGGATTGATTTTACGAAAAATTAATTTGTTTTATAAAATTACGCTATGCTTGATAGTTAATTGTCATAATATGTACTGGGTCGCTATTCTCCTAAATTTCTTAACATTGAGTTAATGTTAAGAGTCCGGTATTTGCTATCGGCGAAAACGCGTGTACATTGCATGCTTTCTAAAAGAACTAGAAATTTATTCTATAGGTACACAACGAGCAGCGTAAAAATTAGAAAAGAAAAAATCTGTCAACTCAACTCAAGGATAAAATTTTATACTTAAGAAAGGAGAGAAAGATATGCAAGATGAACGACGCTATGAAACTGAAAGAGATGGATACATTTATCTAAAATACGTCACGCACTCACGCATCCACAATGGCGGCCATTATTTACCTACTTACAAAAATTATTTAGATATTATAAAAAAGGAGACGCTCTCCTTTTTAAGTCTGTGATATATTATACTTAAACAAAACCTTTTTACAGTAAGTAACTAACCTACGGATAAAATAAAACTGAATGTTTACTTTAACCCAATCAAAATTTTGGTAAAACGTTGTTGTTTTTCTTTTACAGGGTGAAAATCTTTCAGGGCTATAAATAAACCTACCTAATATGGGCACAAAGGTGTTGTTATACCTAATGTATGAATAGTCTCTCTTACCACCTATAAGTGAACAGAAATGAAGATTGGAATAGAATTAGTGCAACTGTTGGACCATTCAAACCACACAATACTATTGAAGTGAATGATAGTGAATGCATACAAAGATAATCAACTGCACTACACATATTATATTGCACGAGCAAAATCTCTGAAGTTTAGTTGCACAAAGCTGCTCGTCGGTGAAATCATTTTAACCTTGAGCGGGTCTCTGGATGAGTTCAAAAAATGTACTGCCCAATAATCTGATTCCAAACTGTGGCTTAGCTTTCACCAGGGAAGAATCACAGGATCAGATCTTCAGATCAATGTCTTCGACAGTCAAACCGCTGATGGTTCACTGGTCAAAGAAATATTAATTTATCATTATTATAACAAATATGAAACAAAAGCAAAGAAAAGAGTAAAAATTCTTGAGAAACCTGTAATTAATTCAATAAAACAAAACTGAGATGTATTATTTGGGATTGTGGATTTTCCTTGATAAATTTAGTATGTGGTTTACTTAAAAGCTAAACGCCCCAGTACCAAAAGGCCATTAAAAAACTACTTGGATGCTAATGTAAGTTATAAAGTAAAAATTGTAGGGTATATTTGGGAACTGAATAAGCTAACAAATTATTAGATAAGGTATAGAGAGTTCAGGATAAGTCGGGCTATGATGGTTATTTTCTGAGCATTGGTGAGAGGCGGAGAGCCGATGAATGATTCGTTAGCCTTCCCCCACACGCAGCGCTCACCCCCGCGACTCATTTTTCAACTTCTGCACATTAATGGTCACAACCCGAGTTATTTTGTAAGCTGTAAAGAGCTTTTTTGAAAGACAAATATCTATACAAAAATATTACAAAGAGTCTTAAGATTTTTTATGACTACTGGTCAGGTTTACCAAATATGCCACTTTTAATTTCTTACTTATTGGGGAGAAATGAAAATATTTGTGGGTATCTTAAACTAATAAATATTTTAAAAGCATATTCTGTACTTTTTGTCACTCACAGCCACACAGCATACCTATACCAGAGATCAGGAAATAGTCAGGTGTTTTGTAAACAAAATCAAAACATCAAGTTCATGTGTTAAAAATGTAGATATTTCTGACTTTCTGTATGTAAAACGATAGACTAAGTGTTCCTCTGTGTATTGTGGTTACAAACGTGTGCCTTGTATAATTGGAAATAAATCTTTTTTTATAAGAAAAAAGTTTGTTTACAAAACACTGACTCTTTTGTGAACTCTATAATAGGTATAAATTAATATTTTAGGTATTAACAGATATTTTATCTGTCAGCTTCAGACGGGCTAGCTTTGCGTATTTATAGGTAAAGTCAAGTGCAGGTCAAGCTTAACACTCGCAAAGCAATTCTAGCCTTAGTAATCAAATTAAGAACGGTACAAAGCTCAAAACAATCAATTTATTGATAAAGTTAAGATTTTACAAGTCACAGTAATTTGATTAAATTATATTATACATTGTGTCTAGCTTGACCTGCTCTTGACTGTTCAAATGCAGTAAATATATAATAATTAGCGCCATTTAGCGCAAATTGACTAAATTAAGTACTACGTTAGAAACGAACCTGTAGGGCTCCAAATTTATGAATAAATACCCAGTTGATGCTGATAAAATGTAAATTATCTGCATCAGAGCAGATGAAGATAAAATTACATTTACCTACATCTCTCATATTCGGTAAGTAGGTCCTTATTACCACCAAATGGGGCTTGTATGTGACCAATTAGCGCTCTAGGGTGATAATGTAGCTAGAAAAGCCCTAGGGCGGTTAGTAAGTACTTACCTAAAAGCCCTAGGGCGGTAAGTAAGTACTTACCTAAAAGCCCTAGGGCGGTAAGTAAGTAAGTACTTACCTAAAAGCCCTAGGGCGGTAAGTAAGTAAGTACCTACTTACCTCACAATCGAGATGTAAAGCAGAGTAGTTAGCTCGGGTGTAAGCATCAATTGCACCCTCGAACTATAGGCGCCCTCGCTGCGCTCGTGCGCCTAAATATATCGGACTGCAATTGATGCCTTACTGCCCTTGGCTACTAATCTACTATTATCAGCATCAACTGGAACTGCAGAATAAAATGTGGATACAATAGTAATTAAAACACGAGCCTTATTTTTCATATGTTTATTTCTTTTTCTTATAATGGGTGTAAGAGACAGCCCTCCGAATACTGAGAATACTGAAAGGCTATGCATGATCAGTCAACGTAATTGAACAACTTTCAGTGAACAAAACTTTCAGGAAACGAAAAAAATATCGGCTTCTCCATACAAACTGTCCAATCAAGTTAGCAATTTTGTATGGAGGCCGATTATTTCTTTCTTTCCTGAAAGTTTTATTCGCTAAAATATGTTACGTTGATTGCTCATGCTCTTTCAGTATTCGGAGGGCTGTCCCTTACACCCTGTATAATTAAGAGCAAGCATTTTCATTTCATCATCATTATCAGATCGGCAGCGTGTCATTAAAATTTTATTTATATCTTTACACCAGTTAAAAATAAAAAATCTACATGCTAAATCGAATATAAAATCAAAATTTTTTTCTTTATGCTCAATGCAGTTAATAAAGTTAGTATTTACCTCAATACTTAAAATAGTTTCTGCGTACAATTTTATATTATCTGATTTGGTGTGGGTTTTAGTTACCCAAACTAATACATCCTGAATGGTCGAAAACATTTCCTGTGAATCTTTGTTAAGGTAAAACAACTTTTCATTTTTTTTTATTGTATTCTCTACTTTTCAAAAACTCACTGGTTTTATTTTTATCATAAAAGTTGTTTTTGTATGTAACACAGTCTTTGAAGATGTGAGTTTATGTTTTTTTTCAATAAATAACCAGTTACATACTGCATGTGTGCCTTTCTTTTTGGGTTATCGCACTTAACTTCATAAGATATAAATATATCTTTTTCTAAATAGCTTAAATCTATCTTAAGAGATGTATTATTTGCTTCATTTTGCTTGAAAAGTTCTTTCATAGATTTAAACATATTTTTACATGTATCTTTTTCACAATTAGACACCCGGGTCTAATTGTGAATGCGCCCCTGTCAAATTGTTTAAAAACAGGGACGCAAACGCGATCTCAAAAGCTTGTGGAGATGGGTTTGTGTTCCTAAAACCGTGGCTTCTTATGGCTCCAAAAAAGTTTTCTTACGGGTCTTGGTTAAAATGTCGCATCCATATTGATTTAATATTGTAATTTTCAAAAAGTACATCCCTTAAATCCCTATAATATTGTTAACAGTATGTAAAAAGTTTTTTATTGTTGGTACTGTTGTTTCTTTGTTATTCACTAGGAATGTCATGGAATTCAGTACTACTTTTGCTTTCGACCATACCGTACTATGCTGAGATCTTGGCGTTAATGCGGCTAGAAGAGGTTTTCCGCATCATTTTTTTGAATTTTCGAAACTCCCATTATTGTTTGACTCCCAACAATTGGTCAAAAAATAAAATGACGTCTGCTGTTTCCTGACACTTTAGGTAAAATATCTTTTTCTGAAACAAAAAAAAATAAATGTTAGAAAAATCACAAACAACTAACCGATACAAACTGTGTAAGAGACGGTGTACCGAAAACTGTAAGGGCGTACTCAGTCAACATAACTGAATAAATTTTCCACAGAATCATTTTTCGGGTATGAAAAAACTTTCGACTTCTCCATACAAACTGTTCGATCAGTGTGAGCAATTTCTATGGCGAGGTCAAATTTTTTTATCATTTGCCAAAAATGTTACTTTTGAAAAGTTGTTTGTCTAGAAACAATATTCCCAATTACCTAAAAATTGTGACAGGCATGGCATAACTTATAAGAGAAATAAGTACTTATTAACTTGATCAACCACATAGTAAATAAACAAAAGTCAAAACATCTTTATTAGTCCTTTTGTACAATTTACAACAAAATAACGGAAAATGTAGCTCAATTACCTGAGATATAATTAAAGAATTCATAAAGTAAATGTTATGTATATAAATGGTACAGCAGCACTGCACTTACTTTCTCGCAATACTCAAGGAAAAACTATCAACCGCAAACTTAAATTTGTAATAATATACACATAGTATGGAATTACAAACTTTTATTTACATTTTTTTTAAAAAAATTCGAATGAAATATACAGATTAATTCAGAATTCAAATTGTCAAACATTAAAACAAACAAACCTCAAACAATTTCAAGTAAATCACATGTTTAACTTTTGGTAGCACTGGAACACCCTTTATGTGAATTTTCACAGATCCATGGATACTACCGTAGGATTCTTGCATGGAGATTTTTTAAATTTCCCAACACATGTTCTTTATGGATAATTGTTCAGTTTAGTCTACTGAGCAAGCCCTTCCAGTTTTTGGTACACCGTGTGTACTAAATTTTATTCAAAAAATCATAAAGAATATCCAGTCAGGTAGACAACCAATCCAGGATTAATATTATAGAAAATTTTAATAAATCAATCGAACCAATTTTGGGTAAATCACATATTTACGATTTGGTCGTACAGGAACACCCCTTATATGAAATTACACAGATCAATTGATACTGGCGCAAGATATCTTATATGGAGATGCTTGGTCATGCAAAGTTTCATCAAGATTCTATGAGCCATTTATGAGAAAAATTATTTTTTTCATTTTCGTTGCATGACAGCTACCCTCAAAATGAGAGCCAGCAAGAAACCACTTAGAACCCTTCGATGGATTTGCATAAAACTCCTAAATTCAAAATATGGTGTCAATCGGAACTTTCGTTTAGCTGCTAGGCCAAAGCATGACGGACAGACCAACCGACCGACCGACGGACGGACATTTTTGGGAGACTTGTTTTTTATGATGTATAAGTGATATAGAACACATTTTTAGAAAATTAGAAAAACTTTTTTTCACGAATACAATACCTTTCTCGCTCCGCTCGAAAGTAAAAAGTATATTATAGACAAGATGACTACATCAAGAATGTTGCCGTATGATTCAGACTGGTGAAAAAAAAGGTGGCTGAGAATGGGCATTCTGTACTACCGTCGTACTACCATACTGCAGTCAACATCCACTGCTGTTCATTGTATCAGCCATAATGCAAAAAAGTGGTGTCTTGTACAACCCCCAAATATTACAAACAAACACAGAAATATCTTAGCATAATTTGTTTACCTTTTAAAGATTTTTCTGCACTGACAAATTCTGACTTGAAGTTTTTTGGAGGAGGAGCAGATGATGTAGAGGCCACACCAGATGTACCGCATGCATTCTTTCTATCACAATATTTGTTGCATCTCTCAAAATTTTGAAGCCTTAAAAGTAGATAATCACTAATGTTAAAACAGTTTTAGTTCAGAAATATTGAAAACTGAAAGAATAATAAAAGTTTAAGTCATTTAAAAATTACCAGGCATGCTAGGAACAGGTCCATAAGATAATCTTGTTGTCCAAGTTGAATACTTTTTTTCAAGGTTGTTGTTGTAGTCCTATGGCACCCCGCTGGTGCAGAGGGCCTCAATAAGTTGTTTCTACGCCGGCCGGTCCTGCGCAGTTTTCCTTGCATCGCTCCACGACAGTCCAGCTTCCTTCAGCTCCTTGTCCACAGAGCGCCTCCAAGTGTGAGTGGGACGTCCACGTCTCCTTCTGCCTCCCGGCTGCCAGTCAAAGGCAATGCTGGCCGAATTTTCCTCCCTTCTTAGAGTGTGACCAATCCACCTCCATTTGCGCTGGGAGATTTCTTGTGCAATTGGAGTTTGCTGGCATTTGGACCACAGTTCTTCATTGGAAATAGTGTTCGGCCAGAAGATACGATAGATGGTCCGCAGAGATTTGTTGATGAAGACCTGGATCTTGTTTGTCAGGCCTTTTGTCACTCTCCACGTCTCGCAGCCGTAGAGAAGCACCGACTTCACAATTGACTTGAAGAGGGAAAGTTTTATGCGTCTGGTGAGAACATTTGATAGCCACACTGGTCTTAACTGGGCAAAGACTGCTTTGGCTTTCTTTATCCTAGCTTCAATATCTTCATCGGACCCACCTGTGTTGGTTACCGTACTACCCAGATATGAGAACGAGTTGACGGTAGCTAGTGGGTTGTTATCCAGAAGCACTGGGGACACGTTATTTGGGAACACACGCATGTCGACGGTCTTGCGAGCGTTGATTCGCAACCCAGTCTGATGAGCAGCTTCTTGTAAATTTTGAAGTTTCGCTTGCAGTTGGGGTAATGTTGGCGAGATCAACACTAAATCGTCAGCGTAGTCCAGGTCATCTAGGGTTCCAACAGAAATAAAGATAATGGTAAACAAGAGCTAAAGGGTAGGTACAATTGAATGTCATCAGCATATGAGTGATACCTACAATGCTTAGTTACCATACTGATGTCAGCATGGTAATACTTCTTTAAATGACGCTTACATAAGCTACCATGGGGCTGAATCAAAGTCATGGCACCCTACAAGCAGTGAGTACACCGAAACTTGAGAGGACCTTTATGTACCTTCAGCTTGTATTTGGCAGCTATTTTCCGGCACAAATTGCTTTAGGAGTGTCAAATTACATTTCAATTCAATTATAATTTTAGATTACTCACGGCTTTTTCCACATTTCGGGACACAACAACTTGTGACAACAACTCTTTACAGAGCCAGCCATGTAAATCGTCAGGTCAAACAAGGTCCGGTAGGATCAAAGATTAGCGTTTTTCTTACGTCAATGGGTAGGATGAACAGGGGTCAAACGTTAGAAGAGCAGTTGTTGGTGTCCAGGGGCGAGCAGTTTAGAGTTTAACGTCTAGCAAAAAACCCGAAAACAACATTCAACAACAACGGAATGTTTTTTTTTGTTCGATTGATTTGACATTAACAGTGTTGCCATAAGCTCATTTCAGTTTGTTTCGTTATGTAACATAAAAAGTTACGGAATAAAAAAAAATTATGAAAAAATTAAAATTGTTGCACAAATCTGTTAGCATCTGTGTCTTTCCAAAAAGTGCGTTATTGTATTTGGGTAGGTTTTCTAAACAACACCAATCACGGAAAGGAGCGTCCAAGGTCCTTTTTAGAGTACCGTAACTAAAAATGAAAATAAAATAACCCTTATACAGCGTGAATTTTTATTCGTTTTAATCCCGAAGCCCAGTGATTCTACTCATGATAACAAGCAAATTTACCGAAGAAAAAAATTTTTAGTTGAGAAGAATTTTTCACCTTCCCATACAAAATGAGTCGTTCACGTGACCACTTTAGTATCTCTTTTCCTCGGTCCCTCACTGATGAGGATCGTGACCACATATATTTTCCTTTCATAGACTGCGATAATATGATGTGTGAACCGACCGCTGCATGTTGCCGCCCACTGCCTTCTTTATTGTTTCTGACCATCTCGTAGGTGCCCTACCTTAAGCACGTCTGCCTTCTATTTGGCCTAAAAATAATCTGTTTTTCCAAAAAATGCCTTTAAAACCACACTTAACTTTGACTTAGATCGCATAGTGTGTGCGAAGAAACGCAGGGCACGCTTTCAGTATATACTGAAGAGCCGCGTCGTGATGTTAAGTTCTATAAATATGGACTCATTAGTTCGCATGGCAGTCCAAGGTATGTAGCTGAGTCAGTATGGGCATTCAATGTATGGGGACCAATATTTTCCGGATTAAAGTATGAGCCTTGGCACACTTGTTAGTTAGGTAGACTAGTATTAAAAACGCCCGGGAGTATGGGGCTAAAAGCCAGGTGGGGGGTAGGGGGAGGGGGAAAAGTTTTCCTTATCCGCGAGACCGTGGCTCATCATAACTGCAAAATTTTAGCTACTAGTTTGGTATCGTTTTCGGCTAAACAAAAGATGGTAGATTGTTTTCTGAAACAAAAAAGAAGCATTTACATACAAAAAATAATAATTACTGTCCAAAATAATAAAAAATAAGTTCAATATTTTTTTTGTTAATGGCCATAAAGTTTTAACGTTTATCGGTATCGGTTTTAAAAAAATATTTTTAAAATGCCGCATTCATACAGATTCTAAAAATATAAGCTTTGTTGAAAACTATTGTAAAAGAAAACGTAAAAAAAATTTTTACTTAAAGCGGCAGTGACATACAAATTCTTAGAAAAATACAGGACAACAAAAACGACATTATATGTTGGTAAGAACCAGTATCAAGTAAGAATATAATTTTGTTTTTAAAGAATAGGGGTCAATTCTATTTTTTTTTATATAATAAGAACCCTGAACACCCGTGTATGAACCCTGTGCACCTATAGTTATACCGTCATATTTAAACTTATAGCTGAGCTAAACTTAAAGACAATTTCGAGTAACTCAAAGGTCTGTAATTAATCGATCAACATAGATATGTGCGTAAACTACCTACATGTAGATATATTCTGTCTTTTATGTACATTTGTCTTCGCAAGCGCACAAATCTGTGCACTTAAGTTGCCGCTGCAAGCACCTGCATCTGTGGCCACTGCACTTCTTTTTGCATCTGCATCTGATCATTTCCATGCATGCTTCGGCAACCACTGGCAAGTCTGTCCATGTAAGTTGCCAGCTGTTGCTGACTTTGGTACATCCCCAATTAGATGGATCAGGAAGATTTTGAGTCGGTGACATCTGTTGTTTCTTTATTCTTTATTGTACACACAATTATACAATGCAGTAGTTGCGAAAAGTTATACAATGGCGAGCTTAACTCATAAATTGAGTTGTCTACCAGCTAACCGTTCTCCGAGAGAGAGAGCTTTACATAAATGGGCAGAAGTGTACAATCTAAACTAAGTATTTACAATATTATACAGTAGGTATACAATTAATTTACACTTTTAATTGTGTCATCACAAAATTATTTTATAAGAGAAAAAAAAAACCGGCCAAGTGCGAGTCGGACTCGCGCACTGAGGGTTCCGTACCACCACATAAACATAATTGTATCAGTTGAAGTAAGTTAATGTGCTACATTTTTTGAGTCCGACACGCGCTTGACCAAATTTTATTATTTGCTGTTATTTTATAGCCTATGCCCTATTAACATACCAATTTTCAAGTTTGTAAGTGTTCCCGTTTTTAAATAGAACTAAAAAAAAATCGCCTCAACAACCATCCAACTTGACCCCTCTCCTATATGAATGTTCTTGAAACGGGAGCTCACCACAATTGGTTACCATTAGTTGTGAGAAATGTTGTAATATTTAATGATTTCAGACTTTTCCCATTATTTGTACTGTGAGACCTAGCTTCTTGCCCAATTTCATAATTTTAAATCAACGGGAAGTACCCTGTAGGTTTTTCATTTTTGAATAAATGTATGGAGATGAGGACATAAAATGCCATATCTTTTAATTGCGTCGTTGTAAAAAAATTAAATTTTCTGATCTTGTGTGGTTCGTGGATCCTAATATATGGTATTAATTTCAACCTGATACCTTTACCCGTTCGTGAGATAAAGGGTCTTGACAGACAGACAGACAGACAGACAGACAGACAGACAGACAGACGGACAACAAAGTGATCCTATAAGGGTTCCGTTTTTTTCTTTTGAGGTACGGAACCCTAAAAATACACACTAATACAGGAACAAATATATAATACATATATCATTAATAATATTAATATATATATACACAACATACACTTATACACATACATACATTTACATAATAATGTATAATCCAAGTATAAATACAACATAACCTAAATACATATACTATAACATTAAATCGTTAGATAATACTCCTTCAATGCCTTCTTGAATACTTCGAGAGAGGGGCTTGCACGAATTGAGTGCGGAACTGAGTTCCACAGACGCACAGAGTGCACAGTGAACGAACCGCCGTAACGGCTAGAGGAGTGACGGGGATAGTTAAGGAGAAGGGATCTACTAGTGCGACAGAGTACACCACGGGGAATCTGATACTCGAAGCGCTCACGGAGGTACTGGGGGACAGATGGGTTGTTGAGAATGTTGTACAGCATACATAAAACATGTACATCACGGCGACGTCGGATGGGCAACCAGTTCAGTTGAGTTCTGTACTGCGAGACGTGATCATATTTGCGTAAACCAAAAATAAATCGTATGCAAAGATTTTGTAATCTTTCCAGTTTGTTCCACAGCTCCTCCGCAGCGTCGAGGAAGCAGACATCCGCATAATCAAGGAGAGGAAGCATAAGGGATTGGGCTAGGGTGACTTTAGCTTCAAAGGGCAGGAAACGCTGGAGACGCTTGAGAGACTGGAACGTGAAATGCACTTTCCTGCTGACTAAATTTATCTGACTGGACCAAGACAGATGACAATCAAAAGTGATACCTAGGTTTTTGGCAGTTTTAGAATAAGCGATTGGAATTCCATCTAGTGTCACAGGAGGCAAATTAATGTGGTCAATCGAATTGTACATATAGGAACTACCAATTATCAAAACCTGTGACTTTGATGGATTTACAACAAGTCCATAAGATTTAGCCCAAGCACTAATCCTATCAAGATCTTCATTGATTTTGGCAATAGCAAGGGCCACATCATCCGCTCTAAAATGTCTGTAAATCTGCAAATTGTCAGCGTAGAGATGGTAGTGAGAAGTCAGCACCTGAGTGATTTCATTAATGAAAATGGAGAAAAGGAGAGGAGATAATACGCCACCTTGAGGAACACCCACAGTCAAGTCACACCATTTCGATGTAGAATCGTCAGAGCGGATACACTGCGAGCGTCCCCGAAGATAAGAATCGAACCAGGTTAGAGCAGGTGGAGATACATTAAGAGATCCAAGGATACTTAGAAGAATGTCAAAGTCTACCGAGTTAAACGCACTACTGAAGTCCAATAAGATCAGCACGGTTAGCTGCCCCACATCAATCGCCTGGCGAATGTCGTCAGTGACCTTGAGCAAGGCCGTAACCGTGCTGTGACCTTGGCGGAAACCAGACTGAAAAGAGTTAAGAAGATTGTTTCTATTAAGATAGATAGTAAGCTGTCTTTGGACTACACTCTCCAAGACTTTAGAGAGAATGGGAAGAATTGAAATAGGACGAAACTGAGAAAAAGAAGAAGGATTAGGGACCTTAGGAAGTGGGAGAACATGAGCCTTCCTCCAGCTACTTGGGAATGAGCCCTTTGAGAGAGAGTAGTTAAGAATATGTGTAATGATAGGGACAAGCTCATCCACAAGCAGAAGGATCATATGAAGATGAATCCCATCCTCGCCCACAGCCTTTGTAGAAATAGAAAGGATAGTTCTCTTAATGTCACACTCTGTAACCGGAGTGAAGGTAAAGGGAGTGCACTTGGGTAGAGGCTTTTTGGAAAGTTGTAAAAGTGTAGAAGACTTAGTACTGTCATTAAGAATAATGGGAGCTTGAGAGAAATGCTCATTCAAAGCGTCGAAGTTAACATTTGAGGAAGTTTCGTTTAAGTGTTTGCCAATGCCCAGTGAATGGAGAAATTTCCAAATTTGGCATGTGTTCAGATCTTCTAAGGAGTTATGAATATGGCGTCTTTTGGCATCTCTACATATCCGATTGCAGCGATTACGGAGTTTTTTGTAAGTTGAAAGATTGTCTTCCGATGGGGACTTTCTGTATCTGCGTTTAGCTTTATCTCTCTTGGCCATCATCCGCTTAATTGTGTCAGACAACCAAGGTGAGGGTAACTGTTTGACTCTAACACGTCTGATAGGAGCATGAGAATCATAAAGAAGAGAGATAATTTTATTAAAAGAAAAAACCATGTCATCAACCGTGTTAGAGTCAAAGACAGTCGACCAGTCAACATGACTCGCGTCATCCCGCAATCGCTCCACGTCTATACCCTTGAAGCTACGGAGGAAAAGGTATTTGGGTTTGGGTTTAGGAGGGCGAATTTTGTAGGAGAGGTAGATTAAATCATGATAGGAAAAGGGGGCCGATAGTTGTCCGTGCGTAGCCACCATGTTAGAGTCGGAAACAATGATTAAATCCAGAAGAGAGTGGTCCTGATATTGAGGTGCACGATGAGTAGCTGAAAGTGGGAGGATATTTAGATTGAGGGAAGTGACTACTGCACGAAGTTTCTCAGCACGACTGTCAGATTTTAGAAGGCAGGTATTAAAATCACCAAGGATTATTGTGTGATCATAAAGGGGACAGAGAGATTCAAGTTTGGATTCGAAAGAAGAGAAATAGTCAATACGAGAAGAGGGGCTATAAAGAACGCCTAGAAGAAGCTTAGTATGGTGAAAGGAGATTTCAATAAATAGGTTTTCAGCGGACTGCGTATATTCGCCTGGGGACGAATCAATGACTTTGGAAGGAATATCAGAACGAAGGTAAATTGCTACGCCACCTCCTCCTTTCCCTGTTCTATCGTTGCGTAGTAAACGATAGCCAGGTAGGGAGTACTGAGTAGAGGGAAGAGCAGGTTTAAGGAAGGATTCGGAGATAAGGACTGCATGAACGACACTGGAGTCGAAAGTGGATAAGAGATCGGGATAATGGGCTGGGACACTCTGTGCGTTTATGTGGACGATGTTGAGGAGCTTAGGAAATGGCGAAAATTTTGTTTGAATCAAGTCTCGTAGTTGAGTTGAATCATCGTCCTCACTAAACGCACTAGCATAGCTTACGTCTGACGAGCATGAGGAACAGCATGAAAAGAAGGCATCATCAATATCTAAATCTTCCATAATAAGATAATATACAAGTAATATATAAAAATATGATAAATAAAAATATAGTAAAATAATACAAAACACTAAAATAAATCTAACAAACTAAAATCTAAAATTTACAAGTAACTTACTTCACAAACGCTCTTTTCGTGATTGGAAAATTACTATACTCCAAGTCAGAAAATTTACATGACCAACAAAACGAAACGCAAAATCAAATATCATTGTCATCTGTCTGTCAGTTGTCTTGTCATTGACATCATTACATTCATGAATCATAATTGAAATATGTTGATAATTTTGAAATTTGATCAAATAGGTAGAAAAAATGTGTTACAACTACCTCAAAATAGAAGAGTTTTAAAAATATGAGTGAAGTACTATCTAAGTTCAAGATACCGCCATACTACTTTCGACGATTTGTCCTCTTGCTGGTTTCTCGCTCGGGCGCTGACTTTGGTGCCGTCTTGGGCTCCTCATGAGATTTACCTGATGATTGTGGAGCTCCTTGCTCTTTTTGAATCGAGGGGAACTTGGTTTTGAGGTGCTGAAGTTCGGACATCTGTTCAATCTTGCTGCGCTTATTATCCGGGAGAAGGATGATGATTTTCCCATCTGCTGTCCAGCTGCGGTTAACACCGAAGTGAGAGCGGGCCTCTAGAAAGACATCATGTCGTGATTTGGTCAAAAATTCTGAAATTATGACCTTAGATCCCTTCAGGAGTGTCTTGTTTTTCCACACCTCACTGCATCGCCTCATACTGTGGAACCTGACTAATATTGGCCTGGGCTTACTGGTGTTGGTGCCCAGTCGATAGCAAGCCGATAAATCCTCTTCCGTGCAACCAGTCAACTTCATTTGGTTGGATAAAATATACACAATTGCTGTTTCTGGGTCAGTGGCATCAGACTCTGGGATTCCGTGAAACAGGATGTAACGTGGTAGACGTTACCTACAGAATTGTATATATTTAAACATCACAAACAACTAACAACTAACTTATATCTAACCTTACCTAACATAAAAGCCTAATCTAACACCTAATTAAATACAATAATAAATCAAAATTAAACCATTGCTACCACAAAATATAATTAGAACCTTAACATTTCTATACTCGTATTCAGAACCGTAACGTACTTTCGTTTACTAAATTAATGTCTTGCGGAACGCTGATTCCACCTGCGCGCTCGCAAAAACCGGTCGCAGCAACTCTCGACGCCTGCGAGGCTCATTCCCTCGGGCCGCCTCGCCAGATCGCCCAAATCAGTTACGAGGTAAACACGCATCGCGTCCTCCCTCTAAAAACCGTTACGCTGCTGCCGCGATAGTGCATCCAAATTTTACGCGAGTGATATAATAACCCGCTGGGGTGAGTTGTTATGTTTATGGTGTAGTGCATTAGGCTATAAAAGCGTAAATACTATCTAAGCTTGTTGCTCTGCCTGTAGTCGCTATATTTAAAATTCCAAACACTGGACCTTGACGGTTGGACGGAGTGGAGCAACAAGCTAAGGTTGCTGTGCCAAACCTAACGCCGCCTATTCTGGGGCATTCCAGGTTCTACCTGCAGAGTGGGTTCCTGCTTGAGAATAGGCCTCCTACTCGGAATACTACGCATCGCTACGGCAAGAACATCGCCGAATGCTACGGCTGCTTGAGTGCTCGCCTGACGGAGTGCCCTACTAATCGGTCACATCGTTGGATGAGAGCCGTCAACCCATTCCGCCTTAAGGCCAGTGTTCTCCACTTCTAAATCTCACGGCTGTGTAGAACGGTGGAAAAAAATATAGGTATTCGTTGAACCCACTATCTTTTATTCAAATCTACCTACCTGTGACCCTACGTCACAGTGGCGCCCTTTTCGTGGTTTTTTTTGTCCTCCAATCTACACAGTTCGTAATTATTTTTTTCCTTAGCACTGCAGCGAGCCAATTTTATGTGAACGAACAGGTGATCCTACGGAACTGGTACGTACCTACCTACTTATATTTTTGTTGGAAGTAGTACTTACTTATTTAGATTTTTTTAGTTTTATTTTGTACTTTAGTCTGCTTTTAGTAAATTTTGGTTGAATTGACTATTACGTAGATCCTTACTTAAAATTGTAAACGGTTTTTTTTTCTAAGCGTCTGTTTTTTAAAATTTGGCCGTTGGCTAGTTTTTAACCTACCGTTAGCTGTAACGGTTATTTGTGACTACGTAACAGTTCGTGGGAAGATTATATACTATTCTTTTGTTTTTTTTTTGGGGAAATCTGATTTTAATTGGGGATTTTAATTTTATTTTCTTTCATCTTATATATATTTTTGTTTTTTTTTGTTTTATCACCTATTCGTAATTAGTTTATTTATTGTAAAGATAGTATCGAGCGTTACTTTAAAAATAATAGGGTACTTTATTTTAATTTTTTGTTGCAGTAGTTATTAGTAATTTTGCTCTTCGTAGATTTTAATTTATATCTACCTGCTTTGTTCTTTTTGTTTGTGTAAATTATAGGTGTTGATTTTGTGCAACTGTATTACTGCTATTTGAGTACCTAGTTGATTACTATAAATATGTCAACTCACTCAGCTACTTATCCTATTAAGTACCTTCTGCTTAATAAGCGTGAACTTGAATACGAAGTTCTTATTCGCGGTCTCGATCCTGCTAATACCGTCATTGAACTGAAAAAACAAATCGTTCAAGTTGTACCGATGCTGCCTAGTGCTGATATTGGCGAGTCTGGCTTGGATACTGCCGAGGATATTGCTGGTGCTGCATTATCAATAGATGACCTTGCTGCGCGTGTAAAATCGCTGGATGAAAAATTTGATGCTAATCTATATGAACGCGCGCGTGCTTTAGCTGCTCATATTTATTATCGCTTGTTACGACTTAGCGCAACTGATTTAGGTGCTTCCCGTACTGTCTTTAAATCAGTTTCTAGTCAGTTTACTAAGCTGTTTGAGAAATTGCTTTCTATGAAGACTGATATTCCTTCTGCACAGTCAGGAACGTCGTCGTCCATTAGTAATCCGCTTACGGTTAATATACCTCCTATTGTGGTTAACTGTGACCACTCACTTGATGCTAAGATTCCAAAATTTGATGGCGAGGGTTGCGTTCGTGTATTTTTGAGGAATGTTCATGAATATAGTTTGGCTAAAAATTTAACTCATTCTAAACTCCTAGCTAATGCGTCTCAGTTTTTCTCTGGAAAGGCCACACATTGGTTCCGTAGCCATCAGGATTCATTCCAGTCCTGGGAACAATTAGAAAAACAACTAACAGAAGATTTCACCTTATTTGACCACGATTATAGGTTAATGAAGGAAATCTCTAATAGAACACAGGGTGATTCTGAAAATATTGTGATTTATTTGGCTATTATGTCGCAACTTTTCTCGAGGCTGATAGATCCGATTTCTGAGAAGGATCAACTAAAAATATTGTTGCATAACATTCGACCATGTTATGCAAATGTTCTAGCAGCTTGCCCTAACGGAATTGAAAGCATTTCAGCCTTAAGTACAGTTTGTCGTAACTACGAAAAAATTCACAGCCTAACATCACAGTACCACGAGCCTCCTCGTGTTTCGGAAAACACACTTGCACCGGATCTGGCATTTAATTCTTCTGATTCTAGTAAAAACAAATCTTCCAATAATAGGACTAACTTTAATAACTATAATAAATACAATTCAAACTATAACCTAAATAATAAATCTAATACAAACTATAACCAAAACAAAAACAATGTCAACTATAATCAACAAAATAAATACAATGCTAGCTATAACAGAAATTATAATCAGGCTTACTACAACAGACATTCCAACAATCGATCTAATAATTCTGTACCTACAGCTGGTCCATCCAACCCTCCACCTTTCAACAACGTGCCTATTGCGTCCATCATAAACCGTAACAATGGACCAGTATTCTGTCCTCGTTGTCGCACTAATGAACATTCCCTTCACAATTGTAAGCAAAATCGCTTTCCGATTTGTTTCAAGTGTGGCAGAATGAACGTTAAGTACCCCGAGTGTCCTACTTGTCATTCTAATTCTAAACCAAAAAACTAGATTCTATTGATTGTAGCAATAGGAGTGATTCTGATAAGCCTCCTAAACAGATAAATAAATTTAATGAGAATGAATGGAAGGAGTGGCTTAAGACTGTAAATTTTTTCTTCTCAAATTACTCTGTTGCTGCAATCATTAATAACAAACCTACTAATGATGTGCGTCCCTATGCATGTATTAAGGTAGGCAACGAAAATTATTTTGGTCTGCTGGACTCAGGGTCTGCTGTATCGATTGTTGGAAATAATTTCCATCAACATTTTATAGACGCTGGTTTTGAACTGCATAAATGTAATCGACCTTTGACTTTTACTGCTGCTGGGGGTCATAGCTTATCGCCTTTAGGCTACATTAACCTTCCGGTAATTTTTGAGGACCGAGTTGGTATTCTAAAATGTTACGCTATACCTACAGTTCAATCTACATTGATATTAGGTATTGACTTTTGGTCAAAATTTGAATTGTTTCCTAAACATATGAAATCGATTTCATTTTCTGATAAATCAAATTTTGAACTATCGGCTATTTCTGAGAGTCCTAAGATGATTCGTTCCTACGATGAATTGACTGATCATCAGCGTACTGCTGCTGATAATATAATTCAGCAATTTGGAAGTATTTCTACCGCAAATTGTGGTCTTGGCCGCACTTCTCTAGTCTCTCATCGTATCGACACTGGCGATTCACCTCCAATCAGGCAACGCTACTATCGAATGTCTCCGGAGAAAATCCGCATTCTCTGTGAAGAGGTAGACGAGATGCTACGGTTGGGTGTAATTGAAGTATGCGAGAGCCCTTGGTCTTCTCCAGTCCTGGTGATTGGTAAGAAGGATGGTACACCTAGATTTTGTCTTGACAGTCGGAAGCTGAACGCTGTTACTAAAAAGGATGCCTACAAGTTACCTTACATTTCTGCTATTCTTGACAATCTGAAGGATGCCAAGTACCTGTCCAGCATCGATCTTTCGAAGGCCTTCTGGCAAATTCCTATTGCTGAGGAAGATCGTGACAAAACGGCTTTCTATGTTCCTACCCGTGGCACCTACAGATTTGTCACAATGCCTTTCGGACTGACTAATGCTCCGGCTACGCAACAGAGGCTGGTGGACAGTCTGTTTTATGGGCCGGAATTTGAAAATTCGGTCTTTGTCTTCGTTGATGATATAGTCATAGCTTCTCCAGATTTTGAATCACACATCAGTTTGCTCCTAAAGGTTCAACAAAAACTAAAGATGGCTAACCTTACTATCAATCTGGAGAAGTCATGCTTTTTCCGTCGGGAGCTAAAATATCTGGGCTATATCGTCAACGAAAAAGGTCTGCAAGTTGACCCTAGCAAGATTGAGGCCATACTGAATTTCCCCACTCCTATTAACAAGAAGGATGTCAAAAGATTTCTCGGCACTGCTTCCTGGTACCGTAGGTTTGTGCCCAATTTCAGTGCCATTGCTGGGCCTTTAAATAAACTAACCTCTACTGGAAAAAAGGCTCGTACATTCGCATGGTCAAAGGAGGCTGACGAATCTTTTAACAAACTCAAAGAGATCCTAATATCTGCTCCTATTCTCGCCTGCCCTGATTTCGATAAACCATTCGAAGTCCACTCGGACGCTAGTGACTATGGTGTCGGCGGAATGCTAACGCAAACTATCGACGGTGTTGAACATCCTATTGCCTACATGAGCAAATCACTCTCACCTCAAGAGAGAAACTATAGTATCACTGAACGTGAAGCTTTAGCTGTGCTTGTTGCTCTTGAGCATTGGAGGTGTTATTTAGATAATGGTCAACAATTTGTCGTATATACAGATCATTCTGCTCTTAAATGGTTCTTGAATCTAAATAACCCTACTGGTCGCTTAGCACGCTGGGGTGTTCGTCTATCCGCTTTCAATTTTGTGATCAAACACCGTCGTGGTTCTGAAAACGTCATCCCTGACGCATTGTCAAGAGCTTGCCCTATTTCAGCTATCGATACTCATCTCTATGATGCTGAGCACACTTCCGATGATTGGTACCGCAACATCTACAATGGTTGCCAGAATAACCCCACTTCTTTTCCTAACTACATGGTAAAGGACAAACGACTATATCGTTTCATGAAATCTAAATGCTCCTTAAAGCAAGATTTCGAGTGGAAAGAGGTTATTCCTTCTGAGGCTAGGCATGATGTCATAATGCTTAACCATGCTGTGCCAACTGCTGGTCATTTTGGCATTTTGAAGACGTACAAGCGTCTAGCTCTGTACTACTATTGGCCGGGTATGTACTCTGACGTCGTTAAAGCTGTTACTTCTTGCGATGTTTGTGTTTCGCATAAACATCCTACTCATGCTCCATTAGGTCAAATGGGTGACCCGAAAGTTTGTTCTCGGCCATTTCAAGTAATCAGTGTTGATCTTGTTGGACCCCTACCTCCAACAAGAAAACAAAACTGCTACATTCTCGTGGTGACTTGTTGTTTTAGTAAGTATTGCTTACTATTTCCAATAAGACGAGCCACAGCTGAAACTGTGACTCGGATATTAGAGGAAGAGGTCCTATTGGTCCATGGTATTCCATCTACTGTCGTTATGGACAATGGCAAACAATTTGATAGCGCTACCCTCAAGCAAATGCTTGCCAAATACCATGTACCAAATCTCCACTTTACTCCTAAATATAGTCCTCACATCAATACGGTGGAACGCTATAATAAGACTATAATGACAGCTATCTCCACATTTATTGAAAACGACCACCGTATTTGGGATTTACTTGTACCTAAAGTACAATTCGCCCTAAATTGTTCTGTGAATGAGGTGACTGGCTACACACCCTCATTTCTGGTTTATGGTCGCGAGCTAATCACTTGCGGTTCTCACTTCGCCAAGGCAGAATATGATGATGAGGTTATCTACAAACCTCGTGATCCTTATGCTGAAAATTTAGGTGCATTATCTAGTATTTTCAATAAAGTCCAACTTTCCCTCATTCAAGCACATGCTAGAAATGCTAACTCGTATAACCTACGCCGACGTTCGGCTGAATTCAAAATAGGGGATACCGTGTGGAAACGAACCTTCTATCAAAGTGAGAAGGACAAATACTTCAACAAAAAGTTGGCGCCTAAATTCGTCAAATGCAAAGTCATTGGCAAAAAGTCGCCATTGGTCTATGAGCTTGCTGATTACTCGTCCGGCAAATCTCTAGGATCCTGGCACATAAAGGACATTAAGCTAATAAACTATAAGGACTAGCTTTCCTACCTTAGTAAATTATGTACATATATTTAGTGCTTCTGCTCAATTTTATTTTAAAATCGAACTATCTTTCGAAAGAGTATTTTATTCGTTGTAAATACTCAGCTTTTGAGAAATATTCAATAAATATTGTCTCTGTGTCATGTGATGTCTGATAGAAGGAAGAGTGTAAGGATGGAAGGTGATGTATGTTGTTGTTTCGTAAGATAGAATTAGAAATCGGATTTTACTTCCTAAGGTAAGTAAAATCCTACGCTTTTTGGCGGGGTACTGTAACGTGGTAGACGTTACCTACAGAATTGTATATATTTAAACATCACAAACAACTAACAACTAACTTATATCTAACCTTACCTAACATAAAAGCCTAATCTAACACCTAATTAAATACAATAATAAATCAAAATTAAACCATTGCTACCACAAAATATAATTAGAACCTTAACATTTCTATACTCGTATTCAGAACCGTAACGTACTTTCGTTTACTAAATTAATGTCTTGCGGAACGCTGATTCCACCTGCGCGCTCGCAAAAACCGGTCGCAGCAACTCTCGACGCCTGCGAGGCTCATTCCCTCGGGCCGCCTCGCCAGATCGCCCAAATCAGTTACGAGGTAAACACGCATCGCGTCCTCCCTCTAAAAACCGTTACGCTGCTGCCGCGATAGTGCATCCAAATTTTACGCGAGTGATATAATAACCCGCTGGGGTGAGTTGTTATGTTTATGGTGTAGTGCATTAGGCTATAAAAGCGTAAATACTATCTAAGCTTGTTGCTCTGCCTGTAGTCGCTATATTTAAAATTCCAAACACTGGACCTTGACGGTTGGACGGAGTGGAGCAACAAGCTAAGGTTGCTGTGCCAAACCTAACGCCGCCTATTCTGGGGCATTCCAGGTTCTACCTGCAGAGTGGGTTCCTGCTTGAGAATAGGCCTCCTACTCGGAATACTACGCATCGCTACGGCAAGAACATCGCCGAATGCTACGGCTGCTTGAGTGCTCGCCTGACGGAGTGCCCTACTAATCGGTCACATCGTTGGATGAGAGCCGTCAACCCATTCCGCCTTAAGGCCAGTGTTCTCCACTTCTAAATCTCACGGCTGTGTAGAACGGTGGAAAAAAATATAGGTATTCGTTGAACCCACTATCTTTTATTCAAATCTACCTACCTGTGACCCTACGTCACAAGGAGCACCTTACGACGCGACGCCATCTCATGCCTGTCCAATCCCAAGAGAACTAGCTCCATCTGCGACCTCAACATGCTGAGAGTTTTTAATGTGAGATTGCGGAACACCAAGAAATCTTGAGATAACTTGCCTAGATCTTTGTGAGGAGACTGGTGACTGTTCAACACTTCTTCAAATTCAGCTATCCTCTGCGCGACGCTTGATTCTACCTCTTGTAGCTTACTGTACAGATCCATGATGTGGCACTAGTGATGATGTGGCAGTGGTATGAAGATTGTGATGTTGATGGAGAGAAAATTTGTTATGAGCAGTTGTGAAGCAGGTTTGTTAACCCAAATTATTACATTTAGATGTAAATAGGCAAATATATATATTTTTAGCAATTAAAAACAGTGAGAGCTCTTTAAAACAGTGTTTACACTTCAACTACCCACATCAGAAAAAAAAGTTTAAGTGTTTAAACATGCTTATTGTTCTATATTCTACTTATAGAACATGTGGTTAAAAGGAAATCGGTACTTTTCTTTACACCGTGTATAGCTGGTTCGCAGCGGCTAGGAACAACCTCTCTTATGACGTCCACGAACGCACTGCGAGCGCCCTTTGATTTGCGCCAAAAACCGACAATCGTCGGCTCGCTGCTTAGACTATATAGGCTCGCTGCGTGCCGCTCGTGTAGTGTTCGTTGCAGGCTCGCGAACCACGTACACACTATGTTTTAGGTTACAGTAACGGTTACAGTTATGTGCAACGTTACGGGTTCAGAAATGAGTACCTAAGTTGTAAGCGTCGGCTCGCTGTGAGCCGCAAGCGTACCGCTCGCAGCAGGTTTGCGAACAACGTACACACTATGTTTTTTGGTTACAATACATGCAACGGTTACGGTTACAGCTCGCTAATGAGTACCCAGCTTTAGTCGTACGTCAAATACCTCTGTTCTTCCAAATCATTTTTGGCCATACCAGCTCTACGACGAATTTCAGCGGTGCAGCTCCCATCACAGGTTATCATCGATCAAAGATACACGAATTCACCGACTTTTTCATAACCATCGAGTGCAGCGGTGCTTGGATCGGCACAATTGAAAATGAAGCTGTGCTATTGGGTACCGCTGTTGGGCCCAATCCGCCTTCTCCATCAGGTGCTCCAAGAGCCTGGTCGTCTCCTGGTCACCGCTGTTGTTGTTGTTGTTGTTATCCTAGGGCACCCCGCTGGTGCAAAGGGCCTTCATGAGCTGTCTCCACTTCCCCCTGTCTTGCGCCGTCCTTCTTGCTTCTTCCCACGTCAGTCCAGCAGCCTTGAGCTCGCTCTCGACGGTACGTCGCCAGGAGTGAACGGGTCGCCCAGGTCTTCGTCTGCCACTCGGCTGCCACTCAAACGCTATTGATGCCGCGTTTATGTCGTTACGCCGGAGGGTATGCCCAATCCACCGCCTTTTCCGCTGCGCAATTTCTTGTTTCATAGGCCTTTGCTGGCATCGGGGCCACAAATCTTCATTACTGATCGTGTCCGGTCAGTAGATGCGGAGTATGGACCTAAGGCACTTGTTGACGAACACTTGGAGCTGGTCCGTCAGTGCCTTCGTCACTCTCCACGTTTCGCAGCCAAACAGCAGCACGCTCTTGACGATCGACTCGAAGAAGGTTAGTTTCATACGACGGGTGATTATATTTGATGTCCAGACAGGTTTGAGTTGGGCAAAAGCGCCTTTTGCTTTATTAATTCTAGCTTCAATATCTTCGGTCGAGCCTCCTTGGTTGGTAATGCAGCTGCCAAGGTACGTAAGTTCACCGCTCACCGGTCACCGCTGTGCGACCGGTAAACACTGACGTGGAGAGATTTCTCAATGCCGGTGTCCACCAGAATCCACAACGTTGAAAACCCTGAATCCTTAAAGCAACGGAGATTCCGATAGCAAATGTCATCGCGGATGTACACACAGACCCCTGCTCGTTTCCTTACTTGTGTTCCAACGAGTAACCCGGGTAGTTGAGGTACGCCACGTCTGACGGTGTTGCTATCTGCGTCTCCGTTACAAAGAATAGGTGCGGCTTCTCGGTCTCGAGGTGATGATGGACCGGATCGAGATTGGAGTGCAACCCGTGGATGTTAATGAGGTGCACTTTTAGCTGGAGGAAGTGCCGCCGTTTGAAAACCTTTTTCTTTTTTAGCATTGCCATGAGGAGTTTTTTGTTGTGGGGAACGGAAAGTCGTCGAGACGCGGCGCGGTTATCAAATGGAACCTTTCGACTTACCAATACATCAAAAGCATGAATTAGCTAGATGGGGATAATCATCAAGAAAACTTCTCTAATTTATGTAATAGGTACTTTTAAATATTTTTCCTTTCATGATTACCTTTTCAGGTAACAGTGATAGCTATTATTTTTCTGCTAAAGTTCCCCATCAAAGACTCAAAAGTTCCCAAATTAAAACTAAAGTTTCGAACCGATGTCACATCTCATCCATGTCTCTCTGTACGTAGTGTTACCACCTATGAACATGCTTATGCTACTACTTGCTTTTTGTAATTGTAATTTTTAAATGCATTTCAGTAGAGTATGAGTATTTTTTATTGTATGAAGCATATTTTTAATTTTAAAGTTTTAAACTTAGAATGGATAATTATACTGTGAACTTTTTTTGCATGAGATTGCATTTATTTAACTTACCAACTACGAATCGTTTTCAGAAAGTGAACACCCGGCGAACTACGTTTCTTTCTGAGCCAGTTGCGCCGACTGGTATTTTCTTTGATTGTAGCCGATTTTGCAAAACACCAATTTTACCAACTTCAGACCTCCAATACACAAAGTTTAAATGTAGTATATAGTATTTCTTGACTGCTTGTGTTTATTTGTTTCATATTGCGATGTTTCGAAGCAATTGTATTTTTTTTAGAAAGATAAGAAGATAAATTAAGAAACTAAGTGAAAAGAACCATAGCCTTCTTACCTTCTTACTGACGTGTTACTGGTGTGTGAGTGAGTTTTGTGTCTGTGTGCGTGAACCCTTTTAATAACTCTATACATCGATTCTTCTGTAATATACAACAACGTGTTTTCTAATAAATCAGTCAATGTATCACGATAAAATGTCGTAATTTTTAATAATTTCGCCGGATAGTCGACAGGAACTCTTAACTTGCTTAAGATTTAGGAGAATTGCAACCCTGTTTACTAAAATAATCATATGCATTCAATAGAATAGTGAATGTAAGTACATTCGTAATGGCGGATGTCGTTGGTGCTTTCCAACAAGACAAATTTAATCGACTCAAATTACTAAAGATATGCAAGATTGTGGTCATATTTATTTATAATTACATTGAAAAATAATATCTAAAGGGAAATTAGACCGTATTTTATTAGGATTTGCCTAATTTCACGGGTTTCAGAACCATAAAAATGGACGAATTTCAACGATTCTCCATTTTGGGAGGCTAGCTTTACGGTTTCTAAGAATGAGCCGCCACGCATAAATCGAACACTAATCAATCGAAGACACCTACCTTGGTAAATGCGCTTTGTCCACGTCCTGGGTCTGCTGATGGTCCCGGCTGGCTCGCTGGTGTTGGCGTGGTAGAAATCTTCTTTGGGTGAAATTGGTGATCCTAGGGATATAAACCTATGCACACAACACATGCGCGCGCGCGCGGTTTTGATTGTCCTTTTATAAATATTTTAATGTCCACAAAGGGCGGCGGGTTTTGGTTTTAATCGGTTTTTTAGAAGAGCCGCATGTGACAGTGGCGATCGTCGCGAGATATCTAATTTTGTTCCTTTTCCCTTCCTCGCAGAGGGTGCAAGCGAGCCTCGATTAGACGATTATTGGACGTAGCGTATGAGTATTGAAAACTCGCCTTGGAAGGTATCAACAACTAACCAGTGAATGATAAAGCGTGGCGGTTCAAAGCGAAAATTTGAAATGATTACGAAACATACCTTATGGATATCTGGTGAGCATGTTCCTTGTTGTGAGATAGTAAAATATGTGACGCAAGTAATTTAAAATTGCTTTGTTGAAGTTAGGGTGAGGTGGTCGACATTGAACCAGGGGTACAAGATGAACCATAACGATATTGGCGGTATGCAACGTTGCTGGTTCATGCAATGTGCACAATAGAATTCTTCGCATGCTCTTGCTGACGCTTGCTTGTCGGCGGCACGCTACGTTGATTGTAGTTACTGTGAGACCTGATTTTGTGTTTCTTGAGGGAAAAAGTAAAAAATAAGCTTAGCACAGTTTTTTTTTTCTTATTAAGGTTGGGTTACAAATAAAACGTGATTATAGAGTGAAGATTTGCGCTTCTTTTGAGATATGTCCTGCAGCCACCGCGTGTGTTTGTGAACGTTTACATAACTTAAAGCTTCTTGATGTAGATATGGTACTAATTGAATCACTTTAAGGGGGTTGACAATGAACCGCGGTTCAATAAGTACCCATTCAAATATGTAGCTACAATAAATAATGACCGAAAAATCTGAAATGATTAGAGCATTAAATAAAACGATATCTAAAACGATACAACAATATAAAACAACCGGCCAAGTGCGAGTCGGACTCGCGCACCGAGGGTTCCGTACCATCACATAATCATAATTGTATTAGTTGAAATTTCAGTAAGGTAATGTGCTAGATGTTTTGAGTCCGACTTTATTATTGAAATTTTATTATTTGTTGTTATTTTATAGCTTATGCACTATAAACATACCAATTTTCAAGTTTTTAAGTGTTCCCGTTTTTAAAATAGAACTAAAACAAAAATCGCCTCCGCGACCATCCAACTTGACCCCTCTCTTATATAAATGTTCTTAAAACGGGAGCTCACCACAGTTGGTTACCATTAGTTGTGAGAAAAGTTGTAACATTTAATGATTTCAGACTTTTCCCATTATTTGTACTGTGAGACCTCGCTTCTTGCCAAATTTCATAATTTTAGGTCAACGGGAAGTACCCTGTAGGTTTTGCTTTTTTGCATAAATGTATGGAGATGAGGACATAAAATGCCATATCTTTTGATTGCGTTGTTGTAAAAAATTTAAATTTTTAGATCTTGTGTGGTTCATGGATCCTAATATATGGTATTAATTTCAACCTGATACCTTTACCCGTTCGTGAGATAAAGGGTCTTGACAGACAGACAGACGGACAACAAAGTGATCCTATAAGGGTTCCGTTTTTTTCTTTTGAGGTACGGAACCCTAAAAAACGATATCTCTAACTGGTACATTTTTTTAAGAAATCGGCAAAAGCCCTTTACAAACAAATTTAATTTTGCGGTCTTAAAATGAACTTTATTTGGTCCTCATAATTATATAAGTATAATCAGAACCCTCGGCAGTAGGGTAACATTGGGGTTTTTTTTTTTTGTTTGTCCAAGCCTATGCTTACTTCAATTTTATAGATAGACGAACATTTTATTTTATTTAACTCGTCTGTGTTCCAAGATAGTAAATTAACACCGATCTGACTGAAAGAGAAAATAAAGTCATAAAGTATCCGTCAAATTCCATTCTTGCATTATTTTGAATATCCCTTTTGAAGGCAGTAGAAAGTAGGCTAGGTACTTTAATAAAAGTCAGATTCTTCTAAAATATTTTATCGTTTACACACCATTTTTTCAAACAAGTCACATTTTTTAAAGCACACATAGTTGAATGATAAATACATTTATATATATCACTACAAAATCGATATTCTTCATATAAACTTAACACAGTAGGACAGTTCTTATCTTCTAAGTAAATAACATTATCATTAAAAAAAATATCTTTTATCCACTTAAGTTTTTCAAGACCTTTATACTAAAAAGTTTTACCAATCAAAAATTCATCGACATACAAAGATAACTTGTCATATGGTATAAAACCATCGTTCTAGTACATTTTTCTATTTCTTTGAATCCAGTTTACTTGTTTTCTCTCACTCGCTGAAAGATTATAAAATGGATGAAGAGGTTGAAGCAAAAGAACTTGAAATTAATCCTCACACAAAATTGCAATTTCCTTCAGAATAAATTGATTATCATCGGTTTTAAATCCTTGGACATCCACAATGGCTATATTAGAATTCATATTACCTTTCGAACTAAATTACTCAGCGGTCTGTATTCTATAAAGCCATCGTTTATAATTAAACAATA
Source organism: Athrips mouffetella (assembly GCA_947532105.1). Lineage (NCBI taxonomy): Eukaryota > Metazoa > Arthropoda > Insecta > Lepidoptera > Gelechiidae > Athrips > Athrips mouffetella. Next base: position 10,679,481 of record OX383983.1, on the reverse strand, counting down.
AGCACATTTCTAATCGAACATCAACAGGTCCGGTTTTAATATTTTCGTTTTGCCTTGAGCAATCTATCACAAACAATGGCGCCTTTTCTTTAAACTTATGAAGATCAAGCAAAGGGATCCACAGGAAGGTTGTAGAACAACTGACGAAATCCAGCATACATGTTGTATAATATATTGTATTTATTTTCACAAAACTTTAAGTTAAGATCATCATAAGGGTAGTAGTGAGAATTTAAAAATAATTTAACATTTGTTATATCACAGTGATCAAATTTGGAATTATCTTGTTTTTTATTATTTTTTCTGTTCGTTTGTAATCCAAAAATTATATATCTGGGTTTTTCTAATTGTGAAGTAGTTTTATAGACCATGAATGTTTAGTGGTTATAGGTTACAATGGATATTCATAGAGATCCCAGTTTGGAAAAGCTATTTGAATAGGTTTGTCTTTACTTTCTCCGGTATTCATTAATACTAAAGATTTTATCGTTGTAGTAGATCCAGCATTTCTAATACGATCTATTTAGATTTCATTCATTTCATATCTGATATCTTGGAAAAGAAAGGCAACCGCATTGTTTACAAAATCAAATTCTTTTTCTTTTTGTGTGCCGCTAACGATATATTTAAAAGTTACGGTAAATTTTCCTTCAGTATATACTGTGCTAGCTGGAGGCAAGACATAAATGTCTTTCTGATGAAAGGTATTCGTATTTCATCATTTTCATTAAAACTGGTATTGTAGTATTGGGGTTATATGCATGGATTTCATAACTTTCAATAGAATTATCAAATTGTGGTTGATCAGTTATTTGAAGAATGTTCATATTTTAAATCTAAGAGCCTGAAGGAATTCCTTATTACTCTCAGAAATTTTAACTATCTTTTTACGTCTAGGTTGTGGGACGTCACGTTTTATGATGGTGCTCCAAAGATATTTACTCTGAATTTTATTACTAGCACAATTATGATTAAACACTAGCATTTTATTTTGCGCAAATGAAGGCTCAATTGAATATTTTCGTTCTCAAAATTTATAATATTTCCTTTCAAGTCTAATATTTTTACTGTAACTGATGACACCTGTTTCTTTCTTAAAGGAAAGTAGATGATGTTTTTGGGTACTTCTATAATTTGATGTCCTGGAGTAGAATTTAGAACAAACTCATGTATCACGTGTGTAGATGAACCATCTGTGAATAAACCTTGGATTAAGTCACATTTGATCTGTATCACGGACACGGGGATAATGCTGACAGGCGAGTCGGATTTATGCCATTTATTTGATTCTAATAACATACATACATACATACATAACATCACGCCTCTTTCCCGTTGGGGTAGGCAGAGACCACAGTCCTCCACCTGCTACGATCTTGACATACTTCCCTTGCTTCCTGTACTTTCATCAATCCTTTCATACATGCTCGTCGGTTTAGGGTACTTTTAACCTGGCCTTTATTCAGAACGTCCTGAATTTGGTCCTGGTACGTTCGCCTAGGCCTTCCCCTTCCAACGTTTCCAGTCACTCTCGCCTGGTAGATCTCTTTCGTCAATCTTCGTTCATTCATCCTCTCTACATGACCAAACCATCTCAGCATCCCTTTCTCGATTTTGGTCACTACGTCTTCTTTTACGCCACACCGTTCTCTTATCACACTATTTCTAATCCTGTCACTCAATTTAACACCAATCATACTCCTTAGCGCTCTCATTTCCACTGCATTAATTCTACTTTCATGCTTCTTCTGCCATACCCAGCTTTCACTGCCATACATCAGTGTTGGTACCAAAACTCCCCCATGAACAGCCAAACGAGCCTTGTGAGACACCTTCTGACTCCTCATAAAGGCGTGCAGGGCACCATTCACCATGTTTCCAGCATTCACTCTTCTTTCAATATCACTTTCACACTTTCCATCTCTCGTAAACTTTGAGCCCAGATACACAAACTCCTTCACTTGTTCAACTTGTTCACCATCTATTAATATAGTAAACTCTGTCATACATTCTTCTCTTTCAAGTACCATTACTTTAGTCTTGCTTACATTTACTTTCATTCCTTTCCTGTCCAAAGCCACATTCATCATTGTTACCATCTCCTGCAACTCGTCAGCAGATGACGCAAGTACAACTTGGTCATCAGCGTAGAGAAGACATTTGATGAGTAACTCATTCATTCTCAGTCCACACATACTCTCTTTCAGATCAATCAAACAATTATCCATGAACAGGTTAAACAGCCAAGGTGACGCTACACATCCCTGCCTAACACCTTTTTTGATGCTAAACCATTCAGTGTACGCCCCGTTTATTCTGACACAAGCACTGGAATCCTCATAGAGAGATTTCAGTGCTTGAATCAGATGACCGTTTACCCCATACATAGACAATGCTGACCACAATTCATTCCTCACCACTCGGTCATAGGCCTTTTCCAAATCCACGAACGCGCAGAAGACTTTTTGGTTTTTAGCCAAAAACTTTTCAGCTATGCACCGCAAGGAAAAGACCTGATCTGTACATCCCATTCCCTTTCTAAATCCCGCTTGTACATCCCATATTTTTTCGTCAGTATCTTTCATCACTCTTTCAATCAAAACCTTTGCATACAGTTTGCCGACGACACTGAGAAGGCTTATCCCGCGATAATTTTTGCAGTCCTGTTGTGACCCTTTTCCCTTGTACAGCGGCACAATCACAGCCTTGCACCAGTCACCTGGTACTTGGCCGTTCGTCCAACACAAGTTGAAAAGGCGGTACAACTGACTAGCCACAATGCCTCGCCCAGCCTTCAACATCTCGACCGACACTCTGTCATACCCAGCTGCTTTACCTGATTTCATATTTTTCATCGCTTTCATAATCTCATCCATACTTATCTCACTTACGCAATTCTCCTCTTCATTCTCATTCATTTCCACAGAAGACCTAGGTTCGCTGGCCTCTGCTGTTTCTCTCTCAAACAGACTTTCAAAATATTCCTTCCACCTCCTCAGAACACATTCTTCACCTTTTATAATACTTCCATCCTGGCTCCTGATTTTACTCAGCTCCGATGTTCCAAACTTTCCTCGGGCTGTCCGTATGGATTTCCAGAAAAACTTTTGGTTAGACTGGAAATCTTCATTAAGCCTTCTGTCAAACTCATCCTTACACTCTTCTTTCTTTCTCTCAACAACTTCCTTAACAATACCTTTCGCTCTTTTATATACCTTTCTTGCTACACTTACGTCATCACTTGTTGCCCTCTGCATTCTTTGGTTAGCTTTTACTGCTAACCAATCTGACCATGCTTTCTTCTTCTCACAAACAGCTGCCTGTACACTTTTATCCATCCACATATTCTTCTTCTTTCCACCCTTTCTCCTTTTTGACACCCCACAAACATTGACAGCTATACCTACTACTCCATCTTTAAATTCATTCCACAAACATTCAATATCATTTACTTCATCCAGGTTCTCAAATCTTTCACTCAAGTCTTTCAAGTATTCTTTTCTGACATCCTCCTCTTGCAATCTCTCTACTTTGATACGTTCTAGAACGCTCGTCTCCTCTTGTATAAACGCTCGTCTCTCCTCGTCTCCTCTCTAATAACGTCTGTGAAAATCCCAATAAAGGACCTACACTATTTTTGGCGGAAAAATTAATTGGTTCGGTGCAAAACAAACCACATTTCATCGTATTAACATTTGGTTTGATTTTAATTTCACACTGTTTCAATTCATTTTTTAACTGACGAAAAAAAAACGGAGGAGGTTCTCAAGCCATACAAGCAAATTAATTAATTACGTAAAGCGTGATGCACGGCGGCGGCGCCGACTCAAAATTACTCGGGTATACTTACATTACTTTAAGAACTTTGTTACTTTAAGGTTAAATAAAAAAGTTTTATTATTTCTTGCTTTTCAGTTTTTTCGGCGGTTTAATTTTAAGATATGTAAATATGTCTAATACTCGTAAATCATATGTTCCACAGGGAATCTTTATTTCTTTTTGTTTATTACCATAAACAAAAACATAATTGCTTTTATTTATATTTGGTATTGAATGAAATGTTGAAAAATATAATAAACCACACTCATAAGCATTATCTAATAATAAAGGAGGATTTAAATCACATTGGAGAACAGATTTGTTTCCCGTGAACGTTAGTGTAATAGACATGATGATAAACTGACATTTTTCATAGTGAAGTCTTTATTTATTTTGTTGCCAAAATGATTTTAAAAAATTTATACATAACTGACCGCATATGTACGGATGTTTTTTTTTTGTTCGTTATTATAGTTATACATAACATTAGATCCAACATATCGAAGAAATTCTTCAGGTGGTTTTAAATTACCATAATTATCAAAATACTCTATATAGCCTAAGAGCCAAACGATTTGACTGTATGAAGATTCAACAAAAATTCATATCAGCATTTTTTTTCGTCAAAAATTAGATGAGCTGGTCTATATAATAATTTATTAGTAATCCACCCAAATTTGCGACCGCATTATTTAAAAAAATAATAATAAATGTATTATAAATTCCACAAAAGAAGGGCAAAAATGCTATAAATATTATTTACTTTACATTGACCATTATTTTTATCTTTTTTTAAAGTATATAATCCTCCTATATTTGTAAAAGAAACACAATTAAATCTAAAAAAACAAATTTACGTAAATCTTAAAGTTGCATTAGACCTATGATAAAAATGCTATCAGATCAGTTCTTCAATGCTTTTGTTTCATAAACGTCCCTTAACATATAGTTTACTAAATCCAACAAAAACAAAAATATGGAAATTGAAACCTCCAGAAATTGAAATTGTACCTTCCAGTTTGAAATTTGGGTGGACACAAAAATATAGTCTCTTAAAATTGCATTTAAAAGCCGTTTACAAAAATTTGGCCTGATATGAATTTTTTCTCCAAAATATAGGATAGCTCTTAGGGTAATATAGTTATTCAACTTAGCATAGGCTACCCAATGAGTACCAGAATTCACAGAATTGTCAAGATTTTTTAAAAGGATTTTTTGGAAGCGTATCTCTCATGAATACTCGTCTAAAATATGGTATATCGTTGCTCGATGTTTGTAAGCGCTCTTTTGGGTAGCCTTCGAATCAGTTTTTTTTATTTTTTGCATAAATTCCCAAGCCTTTTCCATGTTCTTTAAGATACAATCCATTCCCGATGCAAAAATCCTCCATTTTCCGATTATGTCTTTTGAGCTCCTGAAGTCGTTGTTTTGCAGATTTAACTGCGTTTACTGCTCTAGCTATTCCAGCTGCTCCTCCTGCAATGCCTCCTGCAGCAGACAAACCAGCAAATATCGGGATCAAAGGTAGGAATCCGCCCACTTTCGGAACAGGAATCACACGAGGCACGTCTACGGATTTTTCTGAATCAGAGGCTATTTCTTTTGCAACAGCAATAGCTAAATCTATAGCCGCTCTTTTGCATTTAGGTTTGAATTTTTTCAAGTGGTTTTTTGTAATAGAAACTATGTTTTTGAATTTTTTCTTTATCCCCTTCCCAGTTTTGACTTTTCCTTTTTGTGATGTTTTTCTAATTTTGTTCTTTCACTTTGGGTAATATAAAGTCAAAGTCAAATTGTTTATTGCAAGTATTGCAACCCATATGGTAGAAAGATAGTAACATATTATTTACAGTATTATCCTAAAAACATATTACAGTTAAAAACTTTATTACAGTTTCAATTTAGAATTGTAATTAACATTATTAAAATGAAACAGAAAATTCAAAATGACGAATTAGAAAAATTTTAATTAAATAGATTTAAATTTAAAATACAATTGGAAATAAAATAAATAGAATTGAAGTTAACACAAAATTAAATTAGAAAATAAAAGTAAAGATTAAAATAGAAACAACGAAAATGAATTAAATCAATTAGATATTTAAAACATCAGAGGTATACGTAAATATAAAGCTTATATTTGAAAGTCAATAGGCATTAAATATTTTCAAAGATAAATATAAAAAAAAATATAATTTTCATCAAAGAACTCTTGCAACGTATAGAAACATTTAGCCGTTAGGTAGTGATTTAGGGATTTTTTTAAATTTATTTAGGTTTTCTTCTACCTGAATAGATTGAGGAAGATTATTATAAATTTTAGCTGACATGGCTACTGGCCCAGAGCTAATAAGTTTCATCTTTGTTTCGGGAAGTGCTAATCTATTATGGGGTCGTAAGTTAGGAAGGCGCGAATATTTTGGAAAGAGGTGGGGGTTTTTTTAACGAAAAGGCTACTTTCTAGGATATAAACTGATGTTAATGTCAGTATTTTATATTCTTTGAAGTAATGTTTACAACTAATCATTGAATCTATATTGGCTATTATTCTTATACGACTTTTTTGTAAGCGGAACAATTTTAACATGTTTGTGCAATTTCAACATAACACAATCCCGTTCTGGAGGCAGCTGTGTGCGAATGCGTTATATGCAGTTATGCCGGATTTAGACGGAGGCAAATTTCAGGCGCCTACCTTCCAGGCAAGATAATATGCATCGTGTAAACAGTTTTTGCCGTGCCTCGGCTGGTTTGGACGACGGCAAAATATTGGAGCCAATACTCTAGGCAGGACGGTAGGCAACGTGTAAACGGTTTTTGGCGTGCGGCTGGCCTGTAGGCATGAAATAGACCAGCGGGCTATTTTGCGGCGCCAAAACAGTGGTCGCGAACCTGCCATATCAGCTATCAGAATCCAGATGTCAGGAACCTTGAAAATGTGCCCAGTAAACAGAGTCATTAAATTAATATTTTAAAAATATTTTTTCGCAGTTAACAATTAGTTGCAAGATAAAAAGGATTTTATTTGTATTGTTGTTTTAAAAATGCATTTTTCTACTTCACTTGTTTATTTTTACTTTCGAGCGGAGCGAGAAAGGTATTGTATTCGTGAAAAAAAAAGTTTTTCTTATTTTCTCAAAAATGCGTTCTATATCACTTATACATCATAAAAACAAGTCTCCAAAAAATGTACGTCCGTCGGTCGGTCGGTCGGTCGGTCGGTCGGTCGGTCCGTCGGTCCGTCTGTCTGTCACGCTTTGGCCTAGCGGCTAAACGAATAGTCTGAACGCCAGTATTATATTACTCTATGGTCTGAATGACATCATATTTTGAATTTAGGAGTTTTATGCAAATCCATCGAAGGGTTCTAAGTGGTTTCTTGCTGGCTCTCATTTTGAGGGTAGCTGTCATACAACGAAAATAAAAAATTGAAATTTTCTCAAAAACGGCTCATAGAATCTTGATGATGACCAAGCATCTCCATGTAAGATATTTTGCGCCAGTATCAATTGATCTGTGTAATTTCATATAAGGGGTGTTCCTGTACCACCAAATCGTAAATATGTGATTTACCCAAAATTGGTTCCATTGAGTTTAATAAAATTTTCTATAATATTAATCCAGGATTGGTTGTCTACTTGACTGGATATTATTTGTGATTTTTCTGAATAAAATTTCGTACACAGGGTGTACTAAAAACTGAAAGGGCTTGCTCAGTAGACTAAACTGAATAATTATCCATAAGGAACATGTGTTGGGAAATTAAAAAAATCTCCATGCAAGTATCCTATGGTAGTATCCATTGATCTGTGAAAATTCATATAAAGGGTGTTCCAGTACTACCAAAAGTTAAACATGTGATTTACTCGAAATCGTTTGAGGTTTGTTTGTTTTAATGTTTGACAATTTAAATTCTGAATTGATCTGTATATTTCATTAGAACATTTTTATGGAAAAACGCAAATAAAAGTTTGTATTTCCATACTATGTGTATGGCATTACAAATTTAAGTTTGCGGTTGACAGTTTTTCCTTGAGTTTTGCGAGAAAGTAAGTGCAGTGCTGCTGTACCATTTATTTTAGTTTGCTTTCAAACAAAAACAACCAGCCGACTTGACCATCGCCGTATCAATGGCAGAAAAACGACAAAGCACTGGCTTTAAACCAAAAGTATATTTTTTTAGGAATGCTTCAATTTATAAAGAACTGTGAGCCAATTCTTGAATATCACTGGGTGATTATATATATATGTATTCTTTATTGCACAAATGACAAAGATTTTAAATGAAAATTGTTTACAAAGGCGAGCTTATCTCTTTAAGAGATCTCTTCCAGCCAACCTATTAGGTGCGGAAGAATGTCATTAAAGCGGGCACAGGGATGTGCATTAATATACGTGATAATAAGAAATTTTAAAATACACTTATAGAGATTTTCAAAATTTTAAAAAGCCACGTTAAACTCATGAAACTCAAATTATTATGTTGGTAATTTTAAAACCGAACGTTATTTTACAATCAACAAATATTGTTTCTTACTTTTGAGGAGTTTAACAAAGCTTATTTTAATTTTAAAAATCTCAAAAATCACCCGTCCAGATTCTAGAATTGGTCCCTGGCCGCCGAGTACCTACTGCACCACCCCCCCGCCCGCTTCCCTCGCATCTCCCGCGCCAATTTTTCGGAATCGTGTAATAGTCTAGGCAACGAAGCGGATCGTTTTATGAAGACTCCCGCATTAAATCCTCAGTCGATGAAACTTTGCTGGGGTATTACACTATGTGAGACAAACCTTATTAAAAAGAATCGAAAAGAATAACGGTACTTTAAATTTTTCCATACTAAAATTACAAAAATAGTATGAAAAAATTTATTTGTTAATGTTTTTTTGGGTATTTTGAATTTACATTTGATTCATGATACTTTATCATCCTGTCAAATAAAATGTGCCTGAGAGAATTATGTTGGGGTCAACTGCTTCGTTGCCTACACTATAAACAGTGGTCATCACAAGATGGCGGCACCGGCGGCGCGGCGGCTCCGTGTAAACGACCGTCTACGCGAGGCAGGCAAAATTTTTGCCGTGCCTGGGTTTTGGCGCCTGAATATTTCCGTCGTCTAAATCTGCCATTAGAGCTGTTTTCACGTCTGTGTTTTTCTTTAATTCATATAACGCGTAGGTAAACCTTGATAGCTTCGAGCAGGTCTTAGACACATGATCTTTCCAATCCATGTTGCAGTCAATGTATACACCTAGAAGAAATATTATTTTCACCTTTTATTTTAATTTTTAATTTACTTTAAAGGAAATTTTACAAATATGTATGCTGTCTTCCCAGGTGACGAGCAAACTAATAATGAAAATGAAATGGAATTTCATTATTTATAAAACACTTGATTTATCGATCCAAGCATTTTCATCGAGAGGTAAACCTAACCATTTCACAAACAATTTCTTTCCTTTTGTCTTTATTACCTTTTCAACCAGATAAATGTTTGGATGTTTAGTTTTTTGCAACTCTTCTAAGTAAAATATAGGACGGTTTCGGGTGTCTTTTATAACAAACGTTACCGGCTTCGTGTTTCGTACCGCAGTTATGGAAAAAAAAATCAGTAGACCAGTTTGGGGTATATCCTTTTTCAAAAGTGCCTTTATAATGTTTGATACGAACAAAGTCTCCAACTTTAAAAGATCGTTTACTTTTTGGTGGCTGTTTAGACCAATTTTTAGGGTTCCGATACCAAAATGGTAAAAAAAAGGAACCCTTATGGTGCCGCTCTGTCTGTCTGTCTGTCTGTCTGTCCGTCTGTCTGTCACACCTCTATATCTCAGCAACCACTTACGCTATCGAGCTGAAATTTGGAATAGTTTTAGAATATAGTTGCCCAACTTAATTGCACATGAAAATTTTTTGAAAAAAGTATGATTATTAATGTAAAGGGGGCCAAAATAGGGGGGGCCAAATTTCAAATTGGTCGCTACTAGGTCGAGTGGGGTATCATATGAAAGGGCTTTACTTGTACATTTTAAAATATATTTTTGTATTTTTTTAAGTTTCTTAGTTTTCAAGTTATGATGAAAAATGTCAAAAAAAATACCATTCCCCCCCCCTTATCTCCGAAGTTTGAGTAAGGGAAAATCTGAATTAATTACAGTTGACAGAGGTTTATGTAAACTTTACAGCAAAAATAAAACGATCTTTCTAAGTTGCACAGTTTTTCAGAAATCTGCAAAAAACCTTTACAAACAAATTTAGTTTTGCGGTCCTGAAAATGGACTTTATTGCTTCCAAAAATACTATAGGTATATCGGAACCCTCGGCGCGCGAGTCCGACTCGCACTTGACCGGTTTTTTTTCATAGTTGTGTAGTATAAGCGTTTTGTTTTTTTTAGGGTTCCGATACCAAAATGGTAAAAAAAAGGAACCCTTATGGTGCCGCTCTGTCTGTCTGTCTGTCCGTCTGTCTGTCACACCTCTATATCTCAGCAACCACTTATGCTATCAACCTGAAATTTGGAATAGTTTTAGAATATAGTTGCCCAACTTAATTGCACAAGAAAAAATTTTGAAAAAAGTATGATTATTAATATAAAGGGGGCCAAAATAGGGGGGGGGAAATTTCAAATTGTCGCTACTAGGTCGAGTGGGGTACCATATGAAAGGGCTTTACTTGTACATTTTAAAATATATTTTTGTATTTTTTTAAATTTCTTAGTTTTAAAGTTATGATGAAAAATGTCAAGAAAAATACCCTTATCTCCGAAGTTTGAGTAAGGAAAAATCTGAAATAATTACAGTTGACAGAAGTTTATATAAACTTTACAGCAAAAATAAAACGATCTTTCTAAGTTGCACAGTTTTTCAGAAATCTGCAAAAAACCTTTACAAACAAATTTAGTTTTGCGGTCCTGAAAATGGACTTTATTGCTTCCAAAAATACTATAGGTATATCGGAACCCTCGGCGCGCGAGTCCGACTCGCACTTGACCGGTTTTTTTTCGTTTACCTAAATAGGTTTCAAGCCAATAGTTCTATATTTAGTATTGTTATATGTTTTTGTTAACGATGAAAGTACGTTGTCTTTCCACTTATAGTTCCCCTTTAAACTAAAATGTCTGTACAATTTACCTTTTAAGGTCTTTATAAATCTCTCGATTATCGACGCCTTTTTTGTAGAATATATTGAATAATGGTTTATGTTATGTCGTTTTAATAATAATTTCAACTGTTTATTGTAAAACTCTGTTCCTAAATCAGTTTGTAAATTTTTGGGTACACGCCCTTTGCAAAACAAATCATGAAAAGCATTACATATACATTCCTGAGTTTTTCGTTTTAAAGGATATGTCCACGCGTATTTGGAAAATGTATCAATGTCTGTATATATATTTGTAATTAGAATTTTCTTTGGAAACTGACTGCATGTCAATAAGATCAGCTTGCCATAGATCATCTATAACTTTCATTATAACCATCTTCGGGGGTAGTTTCTTCTCGCCTGTTTATGTATTTCATTTACCACGGTTTCTTTACTCATTTTTTCTTTATTTTATGTGATAGTAAATCAATAATTTTCTCAAGGGTGTTTCTTCCCGTCCCCAACTGAGTTAAAGTTTCCTGTAATGTGTTTAGTTTTTTACACATGTTTTCTATGATTTTGTCAACATATTGTTTAGGAACACAATATTCGGGATCAATTGGTATCCCTATATTTTTTATAGTTTTATTTCCAGCGCTTAAACAACCATCATCCAATATTATAATAGCTGCTAGTATTGGTGTTGTGTTATGATTAGCTTTTTGTTTTTTAAGCGGATGAAGACCAAACTTATCAACATTCATGGTTGATCGATTAATTAAGAATGAATTTATAAAATACTTGGTGTACTATTTATCCTTGATGATTCCAGCTTCTTTCAATTCTTCAATAATGGAAATAATTTCATTATCATGGTTTGTGTTGCCAGCACTTTTTTAAGCAATCAAAACCTTGAGTCTTTCAATCAACTCGTTAGGATCATCCCAATAAACTAAATCAACGTTTGATTTATATTGCTTTAAAATTGGTAATTGACCTCCTTCTTTTATATTTGGATCCGATCCAAAGAAAAGAGGTTTAATAACTTTACAGTATTTCACGCCAGAATTTTCTTGTATCTGACCTGATGGACAAAATCAATTATGAGTATTTGTTTGAATGAGAATATCTTTGTAGACCAGTTTATCCTTTTCGTCTATTATTTCTAAGTTGGGTTTACTTTTTAATAATAGTTCTGATAATCCGGGTGTCATTTCATAAGAATGATCGCCTATCGTAATCATAGAAAATTTCAAAGAATTAACTCCAGGACTTTTAAATGAAAATGGTAGACTATCATTTCGTAGTATTTGCAATTATCATTTCGTACGCCAAATGCAACATTCGATGATTTATGATCATTTTGAACTATTTTATTAGTCGGAGTTTTAAGTTCGCTATGATACCCCGATTTCTGAGGAGTTTTGCGATTTGTTTCAATGCTGGTGTCTAGTATTTCACCCGTATCGTGACTCACATCGCTTGAAGCTGAATTAAAAGAATCAGTAGATGTAAAACTTTCATTTAATGATACTTCTATTTTTTTTTATTATCTTGCAAAGTATTTGAGGCAATAGCTTCCAGCGGGTCAGTTATTGGTTTAAATATTTTTCGGCGTTTTAAATCTAATTGATGTTCGCTCTCATGCATTTGCTTGATTTTTTTTCAACACTTTTTATAGAATTTATTATTTGTTTCATTATTTCCGACTGCATAGTTTAAAAAATACAAAAGTCTACACTTCCAATTATTTCTGATGTTGAAATATGAATGATCATATAACGTCTTCTAATATGTATAAGTATTCGCATGCGGGATCTATACTTCAAATCAAAGTTAACATAAGTATCAAATGCTTTTCGATACCTACCATTATTTAATTTACAATCTTTATTAATTATCAAACAGGTGAAGGGGACTTTCTAAATTTCTGAAGCTAATGATTTAAAGTTAGACCAGTTTAAATCAGAATTAACGTGTTCATAATATATGTGTCTTAAATTTACATCATCTTGTTTGAAAATTATCAAAAAATTTACGTTATCGCGTATTAACTGTTTTGGAATTTTTGAGTAGGTCTGAGACAGATAGAAGTAATCAATATCCTTATGCCGGCCCATGGAAAAATAATCACGAATCTTCTCTTCTTCTTCTTCCTTCCCTGTTCCCATTATTTGGGGTCGGGTCTCCTCACCCTTCTGCGCCAAGACAATCGGTCTTGAGTTGTCGGTTCTGGCGATTCGGCTTTCTTGAGGTCTCTTTCGATATTCGACCACCAGGTCGATGGCGGGCGGCCTCTGCCTCTCTTTTGTTCTGGGATTTTCAGGGCTAATTTCACTACGTGATCTTCGCTGCGTCTTTTTACATGTCCATACCATCTGAGGCGGTGTTCGGTCATTTTGTCCGTGATCGGCGCCTCGGAACCTTAAAACTGCCGCATATGTGTTCATTGCGCACCTTGTCCAGTCTGGTCACCCCTCCTGCCTACCTCAGCATCTTCATCTCATTGACGTGCACCTTTTGTTCATGCGTCTTCTTAGCTGTCCAACATTCGGCGCCATATAAAAAAACACGAATATGCGTTTGATTTTCGCAAGCTATATCATCAAAAATGAAGATGGAATTTTCTAATGCTTCATTAGGAGGGATCATATTTTAATTTTTATGAAACTTAAATAATTTGACCTCTGGAATGTTTTCAAGCACGTCTTCCAAAAAGCGATATTTATCTTGAAAATTTGTTTTAGAATATAGGTACAAGTTTTTAAATTTTAATCCATTGTCATGAAGCAATAAACTTATCACAGTATTTGTTTTTCCACAGTTTGATGGTCCGCAAATTATACAACGTATAGAGTTAGGTAAAAGAGGACTGTGTTTTAAAATAGCAATATCGGGGTTAGCTCTAATTTCAGAAATTTCTAGAGATAGGGGTTGTTTGATTAACTTCATCTTTCGCTGTGATGCTTTTATTTAAAATTCAGTCCATAAATACCCCTCCCCCCACGGGTGTAGTCACATAGTAAAATGATAATTTTGTTAGTTATTTTTGTTTTATCTAGTAAGTTAATGTGATTTCATAAACTATGAACCCAATATTAGTTTTGTTTACACTTACATCCATGCAATTAAGCCTACAGCACATTGACTTCGACCGCGCAAGGTGATCATTAAAAAAAGTGGAGCAGTGAAGACGCAAACCGTGGATATGTTTTGTTTACACCACCATCTATGCAACTAAGCGTGAAGCTCTCAAGCTTCTACCATATGAGATGATCGTTAATAATAGTTTTAGGTCGAGCAGTGAACTGATATTCTCTTCTCACCAATATAGAGGGCGTGGATACTACAGGGGTAAGTATTTGATTTCTTTCGAATAAAATAGACCCCCTCCCCAATCCCCTCCCCGCGGCTTTAATAATAATAATAATATATTTGTACTTATATGCATCGTGAATCACAAATAATCTTAGGATAGATCCTTATGCATATTGGTTGATTGTACAAGCAAGAACAAATCAAGCTTGACACATGCATCCCGAGATTAGTTTTTATGTCTATTGAAATATGAGGCGTGTAAAGTGCAACGTGTCAAGCTTGATGTGTTATTGGTTGTACCTTAAAATTGCTCCACACTTGATTATGTCTTCCCTAAAGTAATATTTGTTTACAGTTTGCAATTAGATCGCTTCCTTGTAAAACTAGGTACCTATCTGAATTCCATTAGTCTATACCGACTTTGGGGGTCTATCTGATTTCATTTACTTTTGAACAGTTCTGCTGTAAGGATCACATTGATTGGGAAACATACCAACGGTAAGCTGTTATAAATTTATATTATTTCCTAACAGTATATTTATTTACACCATAATTTTTTTTAGCAAACGATATAAAGTAAGTGGTGGAAAAAACTGTTAAAGTTAAAACTCCCTCAAACTATAATTGAATTCTTTTTTCTTTCTTTTGCCCCTTTTATTATTATTTTTCTAGGTGTGAGACTGTATAAGATCCATATGAAATAGTGAGCATAATTTTAGCATGTTACTCGCACTATGAAACCGAACAACTTCTCTCCTATAGTATATAGGTCGGAATACTCGTACAAAAAATAATTTTAGAAAGTGCGTCAGTTGATAGTGAATTTTACAGGGAGGTCAAATTCGATTTTTCGTATTTCGCCTTATTTTTCCTTTTGGAAAAGTTGTTCAGTTTCATGGTGTTAGTTAAGAGCTAAATTATGTTTACTATTTTAATAGAAACCCTATAAAAAGGACCTGCAGTACACGCAGTAAAATAACTATACATGGTTTTTAAATTAACATTATGTAAAATGTTAATACATTTTATTGCTTGTTGCAGATGGAGCCTTCATATTCCCCCCTGTCTCCACCCTTGCTGATCGACTAAGGGGAGTTAGACTGCGGCCAGCGGTGGACGCCATATTTGCTTGCCAACACCGATGCAGAAGCGGGGTCTAGCGTTGTTGGCGTCAACAATCAGCAGTCCACAGCTGGGCCAGTCAGACGGCGAGGGAAAAGGTCCTCCTTCATAGCAAGGAAAGAAAGTGGGGGAGGACTATATGTGGTTAAAAAGTGTGTTGAGGCTTTGGGGGGAGGGGGGGAAAAAGATGTCAAAACTGAATACGTAGTGACAAACGAGAGAGACGTTATTCTTAAGGAGGCCCGAAAACTTGTGCGTCGTATAAGAAAATTTATGAATAGAATTACTCTATTCATAAATTTACTTATTTATGCAGCGCAGTTGTAATACAGGGTGTAAGGGACGGTGTATCGAATACCGGAAGAGGGTGCTCAGTCAACCAAACTAAGCAATTTTCCCCCCTCCACGAGAAAAAATATTAAGGAAAATATGCCATTTCAGACCAAATTAAAGTTTTAGAATAAAATAGAAAAACGTTTATTCTCTGTAAACAGACAGTCCACAAAAGACCTTATCTCTAGCTTATAAGTACTACAACTTACATAAAATATTACTATTTAAAAGAAAAGCAACTACAAAGTCAACTATGTACTGTTTTGGTTTTGTTTAATTAAAATAATAAACATAAAGTTTTAAAAAAATTAAAACTAGTCTATGGTCCTACAGTTTTCTCATTTTTTCCTATAGCTGTATGTCTACCCAATCACGATCAAGATAAACGGTGTGTGGGCACACAATGGGTGCCCGCACACAGTGAATCTTGATCGCGACACCACAGACTAGGTGGATACGACAATTTTTTTCTTCTCTGTAGCTGCATCTCTACCGGATCGCGATCAGACTGAACGTGTGCGGGCACCCATTGACGTTTCATTTGTTCTAGGTAGAAGTTGTAGGTAGATAATGTAATATTTTAGAAACCCCGCACTATAGAACAGTTAATAGATGCCCGCACACAGCCATTCTTGATCGCGATGATGTATTTTTAGATAAGGATGCAGCTATAGGAAAGAAAGAAATTGTCATATACACCTAGTCTATGGTCCTATAGCTTTCTCTTTCTTTCTTATAGCTGCATCCTTATCTTAATTTTTAAACTTTTAATTTTAATGTGATTTATTATTATAATTTTTTTTACATGTAATACTAAATATTATTACCAAATAAAATAATATGAATATAAAAATACATCATCGCGATCAAGATTGACTGTCTGCGGGCACCACGGAGCAAAATGTGCTCCGTGGCGGGCACCCATTGTGCAGAACTTGTTATGTTACCCTAAAATCAGTTACAGTTTTGCTGTTTCTCAACCAAATGAAAAAAAAATAAAAAGATTAATACAGCTGAGTAAAGCCCAATTCTTTGTTTGTCATATTACTCTTTTGTAAGATTTCATTTACTGCCTTTAACAAAACCAATAACGTCTATTGTTTAAAATCAGCCTTTTTCTAAATATTTATTAAACTATGGTATTTATCAAAACCGTTGTGTAGCATGTTATATTAAGCATTTTATCACCTACCGTATCACACTATAACTGTTTAAATCGGATGAGTGGTTAATGAGATATTAACTAAAATTGATACCCAGTTTTCGCATCTTCCCCCTCCCTTTCCTCCCCCGTCCACCACTATATAGTGCGACAACCAGTCGATAATTCTTTGAGTGATCATGCTGAACACAATGATACTAGTTGTCGGTGGAGGAATCTTCGGTCCAACGGGACACGTCATTTTACGTTTATCGTAAAAGCGGCATCTTCACTAATAATCATAGCAATAAACACCCTTTCTACGAGCCAATTCAAACAAAGTTTGACTAGAAAAAAACGATTTTAAGTTAATGAAATCATCAGGCTGAAGTGTGTTTACCAAGTTTTCCAGACTTGAGTCCAAAAAATTTATGAGTCATGAAATTTTAGCTGAGCTATATTTTGTTTATCAAATGGAATAAATTTTGTGAAGGACAAATATTTTTCTTTACTTTTAGGTATGAGATTAATACGCCCGCATATATTTGAAAGTTCTTCAATAAATAAATGACAGTCATAACCAGAAAGATTATGAAAAACTATTGGAATAAAAGGGCATACCTTGCAATTAATATTGCAAATATTATGCCTTAACTTACCTGTAAAATGATCACGATCTAGAACTATTTTATCGGTGGAAACAAACTCTTTTCTACAAATATGACAGAATTTTGCATTATCAACTAATATTTGTTCTTCAGATGTTAGCAGCGGTATCATATTTTTTTGAACATAAAATTTCATACAAACGTGATACATCCTTGGTGAGAAACTCAATAAATTTTTTTGAACAACAAGGCCCTCAGTAAGACACATACTTATTTAATTTTGTGTTAGATTTACAACAAATAAAATATCCAAAAGAAGTTGCTTCATGAATCTGCACATTTTACAAATGTGAGGATTTTCTTTTATCAGAATATTCTCGTAGCAAACATTCAAAGTCCCCATACATAACGATGGGTATTCTCTGAGTTTTTTATAATTCGAAAAGAATATCTTGCTGCCTTCTTCTAGGAGTATAGTCTGTAACCTTGCACAATTATGATTCATTAACTTTTCTTCTGTATTAAAATACCTACATATAACATTCATCACATAAATGAATTTTTGCCTTGTGTTTCATAAGTTGGTTTTGCAAAAGTTTCTCAATATTCTTGAGTAAACAAAAATGAGATTTCCCATTTTTATTCAAAAATAACAAATTTATATGATCTAAACGCCTGCACTTAGTTTTGTATAAGGGACCTGTAATATTATTTTTTTTATGCAATCCATAAATATTAATGCTTATGTGTGTGTTATGTATTTCAAACCTTTTAATATCTGTAAAACTTGGAGGAAATGTCATTCCAGAAACATTGAAGATATTTAAGTAATGGGGGTATGATGAAACTCTATTAAGATTATGTTTTGAAGGATAAAGATATGCAATAATGCTCCACAGAAAACAGTGTTCATCATTGTTCTTTATATTCAAACAGGCTTTAGTATTTTGAATTTTTTTTGGCAGAGGTATGCGTGACCCCGCTCTTAGCGGGTTAAATTTGGCAATATTAATTTCTAAGTGACTTCTTGCCTCAACAGTCCAACCCGACTCAGAATGTTCAAACTCTACACATTTTATTTGTAGAATATTTGCTAATTCATAATATATTTGTGAAATACTCGTACTTTGGAATACTGGGGTATATTTTGTATTGAAAGATAAAAAGTTCTAAACTTATTTTTAAAGATGTGTAAATTTTAAGCATATTATTGATAAGGCTGGAAACTGTGGGAGATACATCAGACAAAAACTGTTCAGGTATTGTATAATTCTTTTTAGGATTAATTTTGTTACTTATTTTTCTGTTTTTGAATGCGGTTGCTATTATATTAACATAGTTGAATTCAGTTTGCATCAAACAGTTTGATTTGTGTAAAATACACTTTTTATGAGATGAGAATCTTGAAACATAAATTTTACATTCTTGACGCAATACAATTTTAAAGAAAATTATGGATCCCCTTTATAAAGGATGTTTAAAAACTATTTGATGAATAAATGACCGGTCTAATACCCTTGAATTGTTCCTTCACCTCGCTCACAACTTTGGACACTGTACGCCAAAGAAAAGTATCTTCATTTACCCTGGTTTTAAGGTTTATCAAAGCCAATTTATATTTCTCCCTGTCTGACAATTTACATGATTCCAATTCACGAGTGTTATGTACCCTCAACTCTATGTAATACTCCCCTTGATTAGATGAATCTGATTGGAACGAGTTACCCGAGCCCGTACGTCGGGAGATGAAGCTCTTCAGAGGCGATGCTCGAATTGACTCTTGTTCATCCTAAAACAGTTTAATAGATGTATTTATCACAATATTTATTACTTTACAAAACACTAACGTTAAATACTTTGGAGGATGTATCCTTCAAAAATATTTATCTAAAATTAACTGACCTCTGATTCAGGGACTGTGTGTAACCTCTTTTTTTTCTGGGGCTGAGCACATGGAAGGAGCTCCTCATCCGTTTCTGATTCAACTTGAGCAACCAGTGAGGTGGATGCTGAGGTAGGAATAGGAGCTACAGCTTTCCTTCCCCTACACGTTGCAATTATTTTCTTATTCTTGGGCGCAGATTTTTTTTAGGGACTTCCTCTTTCACCTCTCCTTCCTCATGTTCTAATTCGAATGGATTAGTCCACCTACAATGTTAAATAGTCAAATATAGACAGAATAACAAAGTAAGGACCAATAAAGTCATAAAATTTATTTTTATTAAATCCTTGATGTCTACACGTCTATACAGGGTGTTAGGGACAGCCTTCTGAATACTAAAGGAGCATGATCAGTCAGCAACACTGAACAACTTTTAGTAAACAAAAGAAACGTAAAATCTACTTCTATCGTTTCTCCATACAATCTATGCAATCAAGTTTACAATTTTGTATGGAGATGCGGATTTTTTGTTTCTTGAAAGTTTTGTTCACTGAAAGTTGTTCAGTGTCGTTGACTGATCATGTGCCTTCAGTATTTGGATGGCTGTCCCTAGCACCCTGTATTAACACTAGTAATGTAAATATTAACACTAGTATTTAAATGCATACTGAAAATAGAATTAAACCCTATTCCCCATAATTAAGGAAGTTAAATAAGTACAAAAAGAACTTACTAGCTCAAAGTCTTCACTTCAAACACTTCATAAATTATCACAAAACAGTATAAGTAAAACAACTTGCTCGTTGCACAGCTATAGAAACATTATTTCCACGCATAGAACAGATGGGTTTTATATCACTTTGATTTTATTAAAATTTATCCACAAGTCTGTTTTGTTATGAAATTTTGTAATATTTAAATAAATTGAATTGATTGGTTTGTGAATTCATTACTTAGACACATATTTCTATTATTAAGCCTGAAATATATTTTACAATATAACCACATCCTAATAAATCTTATTTGGATAGTTGTTTAGAATGTTTGAACGATAACTGTAATTTGATCCATCTTTTTTATATGGCAACGGTATCTACCTTTGTATTCATTGTTGTTTTTGATAAAAAAAAAACTCAATATGATTAAAACAAGCAATGTAAATTTAAACATCCTCATATACCTACATACTATAAACATGTTTTCAAGTTTGTTGTAATTAACACATGCAATACGATATGAAAATTAAAATTTCAATTACAGACAGCAATACTAATAACTCCTCAAAGGAAAAGATGATATATCTTCAATCTAGACACACACCTGATTTGAGATAATCCTGTAGAATATGGCTACATCCCTTTAGCAAAAAAAACAGTTTTTTAATGATCATTTAATAGTGCTGCTGTAAGTACATTATTTGTCACATGGGTTTATCGGAAATTATAGATTTTTTTATTACAATACTTTATTTGTGACTTTATTTACAAGCATAGTAAAGTTATATGTATTTAATTAAACATTCTAGAAAACGTCCATCTAAATACTCTCGCATCTGTATCAGCATATCGTTTCTGTAATTCCTCAGTAATCCCGCCAACAGCCCAAATTATTTTTCCCTTTTCGTATATTTTTTTCTTGCGCGGTTTTTTCCTGTAAAATTAAAAAAATACGAATTAGATCAGATTGAAAAATGAACAAATCCACTTACAAAATTGAAAATAAACATACCAATATTACCTGTGATTGAATTTTCTCACTCGTGTTGATTTTACTTTCATCGTAAATAGGAGCCATTATCAAATAAACACTTAGTAATTTTCGAATAAATTCTCGATTTAATGAACAGAAATGATGGAATACAACATCTTATATATCAGAAAACAATATGTGTTTCCATATTAACGCTATCTAACACAGTTGAGAGGTATTACTAAGTAATACTTTAATTTAATTTAATTTGCTGATTGATATGACATCGATAAGAACCATTGTTAGGAGAGTTGAGACTTGTGTGAAGATGTCGCTAGTTATTTGTAATTAGTATAGAATGAATGTTTCTTTATGTGATAAAACAAAATTTATTTACAATTAATACTATATATTAATGTATACAAGATTAGAAACATTTTATTAATAACCATAAAGCGATTTGAATGTATTTTGTTTCGTAGTTCGCTTGGTGTTGATTAAAACCTTAAATCGCGCTAGTGAAGTTTTTGACTCAATCGGTATATAAGGAATATGAGCTGATTTAATTAAGACTGGCTTGTGTGAGGTGCGTTATCAGAATTAGCCCGATTCAGTTAACGCTTCCATACCTGTACCATTGTCAACCGTGCACTGTCTTCAGTTGTTATTAAGGCTTGGGCAACCTGAATACAGCTATCAGACAATCGCATGGGGCCGAAAGGCGAAGAACAGACCGCTTGTACGGTATCCAAATACATACAAATATATTATAGACCGAAAGGTTGAAGAACTGATCGCTTGTGCGGTATCCAAATACAAACAAATACATTTATAAATACAAATTTTAAACATAACCGAAGCGTTTGTGGTGGGAGCGCCGAATTCAAATACACAAACAAATATAAACATAAACCTACAAGGCACTCCCCCATATTCGCAACGGTTTTTCAAAATTTTAATTTGCTGTCGCTTGAAATAGAACCTGCGACCTTGGGGGTCCTCAACCTTTGGAACCCCTTAAGACAGCCTGAGCGACAGAGCAAATAGAGAGGAGTCTTTTTATTCACACAGGTCAAAAGAAATACAGACCGGTGGTGATAACTTATGTAATTTGTGCACAATAAAGAATATATATATATTGATAACTAATATGGTGTCAGTCCATGTAACAACATTGGTGCCACCAATTTGGTGGGTCTTACCTCGCGGAACCGAAGGTGAAGTGAGGTAGGACCCCCAATGTTACCCTACTCTCGGCGCGCGAGTTTGACTCGCACTTGACCGGTTTTTTCCCTAGTGGTTCAATGAGTACCTATACTCATTCATTAATAACACTGCCGGTTCAATTAGTACCCATACCCGGTTCATTTAGTACCATATCAAAAAAGTGAGAAATTCCAAAAAACCATAAGAGATGCACGACTTTAACTAACATTACCAGTTTTCTTATAAAACAGGTTACTATAAGAATTAAAAATCTTTTCATTTGGGCTACTAAACAAAAAGTTACAAGCGTTCAAAAATTAGGTGGTTCAATGTCGACCACCTCACCCTACTCAGTTGGTTTGGGTGGTTGTAGGGTGATTACTGTTGAGCTGATAGAAAGGACAATGTCGTACGGGCCAGCCCGATTCGTTGGGTGGTTGAAGGTTCGCATTGGTCTAATCTATGTTTGTGGAGTGGATAGAGAGGGCAATGTCGTACGGGCCAGCCTGACTTGGTTGGGTGGTTGAAGGTTCGCATTGGCCCAATCTATATTTGTGAAGCTGGTCGGACAGTGGCGGATTCGGTCCATGCCCATCGGGGCTGGTCGTAGGGACACACTGGTCCGGGCCAGGCTTTGTTGATGGTAGGAAGGACAGTGGTGATCTGGTCTCCATGCCCATTAGGGATGGTCGAACGGACACACTGGTCCTGTCCGTGATTTGTGTGGGAAAGATGTCATCCAGTCCATAGTGAGATAGATGGTCGAAAGGGTACATGCTTTCAGAATTGGGTTGGAGGGGCACATGCCTTCAGAGTAACTTCACAATGAGTGGTTTCAGTTTTGTGTGTCATGGTTGATCCTGATCGTCAGGATGGACGAGCGGATTGCTTGGTGATCTTGTATTTCTTAGGATATTGTTAATGGATCTGATTGACGCACGAGGTCGTGCGCTTGTCAGAATGGCCGTGTTGGCATATTACTAGCAGCATCTTCTTAGTATCGCCGAGTGAGGTCTCCTTGCTTCAGGAAAAAGGTTTAACTAAAAGGGTATAACCATGTTTCCGAGGGATATAAGGTTTAACTATAAGGGTCATGTAGAGAGGATGAATGAACGAAGACTGACGAAAGAGATCTACCAGGCGAGAGTGAATGGAAACGTTGGAAGGGGAAGGCCTAGGCGAACGTACCAGGACCAAATTCAGGACGTTTTGAATAAAGGCCAGGTTAAAAGTACCCTAAACCGACGAGCATGTACGAGTATGAAAGGATTGATGAAAGTACAGGAAGCAAGGCAAGTATGTCAAGATCGTAGCAGGTGGAGGACTGTGGTCTCTGCCTACCCCGACGGGTAAGAGGCGTGATGTTATGTATGAATGTATGTATGATGAAGCGTTAAGGTGAAAGGACGTCACAACAAGTCAATACTCTAGGCAGGACGGTAGGCAACGTGTAAACGGTTTTTGGCGTGCGGCTGGCCTGTAGGCATGAAATAGACCAGCGGGCTATTTTGCGGCGCCAAAACAGTGGTCGCGAACCTGCCATATCAGCTATCAGAATCCAGATGTCAGGAACCTTGAAAATGTGCCCAGTAAACAGAGTCATTAAATTAATATTTTAAAAATATTTTTTCGCAGTTAACAATTAGTTGCAAGATAAAAAGGATTTTATTTGTATTGTTGTTTTAAAAATGCATTTTTCTACTTCACTTGTTTATTTTTACTTTCGAGCGGAGCGAGAAAGGTATTGTATTCGTGAAAAAAAAAGTTTTTCTTATTTTCTCAAAAATGCGTTCTATATCACTTATACATCATAAAAACAAGTCTCCAAAAAATGTACGTCCGTCGGTCGGTCGGTCGGTCGGTCGGTCGGTCGGTCCGTCGGTCCGTCTGTCTGTCACGCTTTGGCCTAGCGGCTAAACGAATAGTCTGAACGCCAGTATTATATTACTCTATGGTCTGAATGACATCATATTTTGAATTTAGGAGTTTTATGCAAATCCATCGAAGGGTTCTAAGTGGTTTCTTGCTGGCTCTCATTTTGAGGGTAGCTGTCATACAACGAAAATAAAAAATTGAAATTTTCTCAAAAACGGCTCATAGAATCTTGATGATGACCAAGCATCTCCATGTAAGATATTTTGCGCCAGTATCAATTGATCTGTGTAATTTCATATAAGGGGTGTTCCTGTACCACCAAATCGTAAATATGTGATTTACCCAAAATTGGTTCCATTGAGTTTAATAAAATTTTCTATAATATTAATCCAGGATTGGTTGTCTACTTGACTGGATATTATTTGTGATTTTTCTGAATAAAATTTCGTACACAGGGTGTACTAAAAACTGAAAGGGCTTGCTCAGTAGACTAAACTGAATAATTATCCATAAGGAACATGTGTTGGGAAATTAAAAAAATCTCCATGCAAGTATCCTATGGTAGTATCCATTGATCTGTGAAAATTCATATAAAGGGTGTTCCAGTACTACCAAAAGTTAAACATGTGATTTACTCGAAATCGTTTGAGGTTTGTTTGTTTTAATGTTTGACAATTTAAATTCTGAATTGATCTGTATATTTCATTAGAACATTTTTATGGAAAAACGCAAATAAAAGTTTGTATTTCCATACTATGTGTATGGCATTACAAATTTAAGTTTGCGGTTGACAGTTTTTCCTTGAGTTTTGCGAGAAAGTAAGTGCAGTGCTGCTGTACCATTTATTTTAGTTTGCTTTCAAACAAAAACAACCAGCCGACTTGACCATCGCCGTATCAATGGCAGAAAAACGACAAAGCACTGGCTTTAAACCAAAAGTATATTTTTTTAGGAATGCTTCAATTTATAAAGAACTGTGAGCCAATTCTTGAATATCACTGGGTGATTATATATATATGTATTCTTTATTGCACAAATGACAAAGATTTTAAATGAAAATTGTTTACAAAGGCGAGCTTATCTCTTTAAGAGATCTCTTCCAGCCAACCTATTAGGTGCGGAAGAATGTCATTAAAGCGGGCACAGGGATGTGCATTAATATACGTGATAATAAGAAATTTTAAAATACACTTATAGAGATTTTCAAAATTTTAAAAAGCCACGTTAAACTCATGAAACTCAAATTATTATGTTGGTAATTTTAAAACCGAACGTTATTTTACAATCAACAAATATTGTTTCTTACTTTTGAGGAGTTTAACAAAGCTTATTTTAATTTTAAAAATCTCAAAAATCACCCGTCCAGATTCTAGAATTGGTCCCTGGCCGCCGAGTACCTACTGCACCACCCCCCCGCCCGCTTCCCTCGCATCTCCCGCGCCAATTTTTCGGAATCGTGTAATAGTCTAGGCAACGAAGCGGATCGTTTTATGAAGACTCCCGCATTAAATCCTCAGTCGATGAAACTTTGCTGGGGTATTACACTATGTGAGACAAACCTTATTAAAAAGAATCGAAAAGAATAACGGTACTTTAAATTTTTCCATACTAAAATTACAAAAATAGTATGAAAAAATTTATTTGTTAATGTTTTTTTGGGTATTTTGAATTTACATTTGATTCATGATACTTTATCATCCTGTCAAATAAAATGTGCCTGAGAGAATTATGTTGGGGTCAACTGCTTCGTTGCCTACACTATAAACAGTGGTCATCACAAGATGGCGGCACCGGCGGCGCGGCGGCTCCGTGTAAACGACCGTCTACGCGAGGCAGGCAAAATTTTTGCCGTGCCTGGGTTTTGGCGCCTGAATATTTCCGTCGTCTAAATCTGCCATTAGAGCTGTTTTCACGTCTGTGTTTTTCTTTAATTCATATAACGCGTAGGTAAACCTTGATAGCTTCGAGCAGGTCTTAGACACATGATCTTTCCAATCCATGTTGCAGTCAATGTATACACCTAGAAGAAATATTATTTTCACCTTTTATTTTAATTTTTAATTTACTTTAAAGGAAATTTTACAAATATGTATGCTGTCTTCCCAGGTGACGAGCAAACTAATAATGAAAATGAAATGGAATTTCATTATTTATAAAACACTTGATTTATCGATCCAAGCATTTTCATCGAGAGGTAAACCTAACCATTTCACAAACAATTTCTTTCCTTTTGTCTTTATTACCTTTTCAACCAGATAAATGTTTGGATGTTTAGTTTTTTGCAACTCTTCTAAGTAAAATATAGGACGGTTTCGGGTGTCTTTTATAACAAACGTTACCGGCTTCGTGTTTCGTACCGCAGTTATGGAAAAAAAAATCAGTAGACCAGTTTGGGGTATATCCTTTTTCAAAAGTGCCTTTATAATGTTTGATACGAACAAAGTCTCCAACTTTAAAAGATCGTTTACTTTTTGGTGGCTGTTTAGACCAATTTTTAGGGTTCCGATACCAAAATGGTAAAAAAAAGGAACCCTTATGGTGCCGCTCTGTCTGTCTGTCTGTCTGTCTGTCCGTCTGTCTGTCACACCTCTATATCTCAGCAACCACTTACGCTATCGAGCTGAAATTTGGAATAGTTTTAGAATATAGTTGCCCAACTTAATTGCACATGAAAATTTTTTGAAAAAAGTATGATTATTAATGTAAAGGGGGCCAAAATAGGGGGGGCCAAATTTCAAATTGGTCGCTACTAGGTCGAGTGGGGTATCATATGAAAGGGCTTTACTTGTACATTTTAAAATATATTTTTGTATTTTTTTAAGTTTCTTAGTTTTCAAGTTATGATGAAAAATGTCAAAAAAAATACCATTCCCCCCCCCTTATCTCCGAAGTTTGAGTAAGGGAAAATCTGAATTAATTACAGTTGACAGAGGTTTATGTAAACTTTACAGCAAAAATAAAACGATCTTTCTAAGTTGCACAGTTTTTCAGAAATCTGCAAAAAACCTTTACAAACAAATTTAGTTTTGCGGTCCTGAAAATGGACTTTATTGCTTCCAAAAATACTATAGGTATATCGGAACCCTCGGCGCGCGAGTCCGACTCGCACTTGACCGGTTTTTTTTCATAGTTGTGTAGTATAAGCGTTTTGTTTTTTTTAGGGTTCCGATACCAAAATGGTAAAAAAAAGGAACCCTTATGGTGCCGCTCTGTCTGTCTGTCTGTCCGTCTGTCTGTCACACCTCTATATCTCAGCAACCACTTATGCTATCAACCTGAAATTTGGAATAGTTTTAGAATATAGTTGCCCAACTTAATTGCACAAGAAAAAATTTTGAAAAAAGTATGATTATTAATATAAAGGGGGCCAAAATAGGGGGGGGGAAATTTCAAATTGTCGCTACTAGGTCGAGTGGGGTACCATATGAAAGGGCTTTACTTGTACATTTTAAAATATATTTTTGTATTTTTTTAAATTTCTTAGTTTTAAAGTTATGATGAAAAATGTCAAGAAAAATACCCTTATCTCCGAAGTTTGAGTAAGGAAAAATCTGAAATAATTACAGTTGACAGAAGTTTATATAAACTTTACAGCAAAAATAAAACGATCTTTCTAAGTTGCACAGTTTTTCAGAAATCTGCAAAAAACCTTTACAAACAAATTTAGTTTTGCGGTCCTGAAAATGGACTTTATTGCTTCCAAAAATACTATAGGTATATCGGAACCCTCGGCGCGCGAGTCCGACTCGCACTTGACCGGTTTTTTTTCGTTTACCTAAATAGGTTTCAAGCCAATAGTTCTATATTTAGTATTGTTATATGTTTTTGTTAACGATGAAAGTACGTTGTCTTTCCACTTATAGTTCCCCTTTAAACTAAAATGTCTGTACAATTTACCTTTTAAGGTCTTTATAAATCTCTCGATTATCGACGCCTTTTTTGTAGAATATATTGAATAATGGTTTATGTTATGTCGTTTTAATAATAATTTCAACTGTTTATTGTAAAACTCTGTTCCTAAATCAGTTTGTAAATTTTTGGGTACACGCCCTTTGCAAAACAAATCATGAAAAGCATTACATATACATTCCTGAGTTTTTCGTTTTAAAGGATATGTCCACGCGTATTTGGAAAATGTATCAATGTCTGTATATATATTTGTAATTAGAATTTTCTTTGGAAACTGACTGCATGTCAATAAGATCAGCTTGCCATAGATCATCTATAACTTTCATTATAACCATCTTCGGGGGTAGTTTCTTCTCGCCTGTTTATGTATTTCATTTACCACGGTTTCTTTACTCATTTTTTCTTTATTTTATGTGATAGTAAATCAATAATTTTCTCAAGGGTGTTTCTTCCCGTCCCCAACTGAGTTAAAGTTTCCTGTAATGTGTTTAGTTTTTTACACATGTTTTCTATGATTTTGTCAACATATTGTTTAGGAACACAATATTCGGGATCAATTGGTATCCCTATATTTTTTATAGTTTTATTTCCAGCGCTTAAACAACCATCATCCAATATTATAATAGCTGCTAGTATTGGTGTTGTGTTATGATTAGCTTTTTGTTTTTTAAGCGGATGAAGACCAAACTTATCAACATTCATGGTTGATCGATTAATTAAGAATGAATTTATAAAATACTTGGTGTACTATTTATCCTTGATGATTCCAGCTTCTTTCAATTCTTCAATAATGGAAATAATTTCATTATCATGGTTTGTGTTGCCAGCACTTTTTTAAGCAATCAAAACCTTGAGTCTTTCAATCAACTCGTTAGGATCATCCCAATAAACTAAATCAACGTTTGATTTATATTGCTTTAAAATTGGTAATTGACCTCCTTCTTTTATATTTGGATCCGATCCAAAGAAAAGAGGTTTAATAACTTTACAGTATTTCACGCCAGAATTTTCTTGTATCTGACCTGATGGACAAAATCAATTATGAGTATTTGTTTGAATGAGAATATCTTTGTAGACCAGTTTATCCTTTTCGTCTATTATTTCTAAGTTGGGTTTACTTTTTAATAATAGTTCTGATAATCCGGGTGTCATTTCATAAGAATGATCGCCTATCGTAATCATAGAAAATTTCAAAGAATTAACTCCAGGACTTTTAAATGAAAATGGTAGACTATCATTTCGTAGTATTTGCAATTATCATTTCGTACGCCAAATGCAACATTCGATGATTTATGATCATTTTGAACTATTTTATTAGTCGGAGTTTTAAGTTCGCTATGATACCCCGATTTCTGAGGAGTTTTGCGATTTGTTTCAATGCTGGTGTCTAGTATTTCACCCGTATCGTGACTCACATCGCTTGAAGCTGAATTAAAAGAATCAGTAGATGTAAAACTTTCATTTAATGATACTTCTATTTTTTTTTATTATCTTGCAAAGTATTTGAGGCAATAGCTTCCAGCGGGTCAGTTATTGGTTTAAATATTTTTCGGCGTTTTAAATCTAATTGATGTTCGCTCTCATGCATTTGCTTGATTTTTTTTCAACACTTTTTATAGAATTTATTATTTGTTTCATTATTTCCGACTGCATAGTTTAAAAAATACAAAAGTCTACACTTCCAATTATTTCTGATGTTGAAATATGAATGATCATATAACGTCTTCTAATATGTATAAGTATTCGCATGCGGGATCTATACTTCAAATCAAAGTTAACATAAGTATCAAATGCTTTTCGATACCTACCATTATTTAATTTACAATCTTTATTAATTATCAAACAGGTGAAGGGGACTTTCTAAATTTCTGAAGCTAATGATTTAAAGTTAGACCAGTTTAAATCAGAATTAACGTGTTCATAATATATGTGTCTTAAATTTACATCATCTTGTTTGAAAATTATCAAAAAATTTACGTTATCGCGTATTAACTGTTTTGGAATTTTTGAGTAGGTCTGAGACAGATAGAAGTAATCAATATCCTTATGCCGGCCCATGGAAAAATAATCACGAATCTTCTCTTCTTCTTCTTCCTTCCCTGTTCCCATTATTTGGGGTCGGGTCTCCTCACCCTTCTGCGCCAAGACAATCGGTCTTGAGTTGTCGGTTCTGGCGATTCGGCTTTCTTGAGGTCTCTTTCGATATTCGACCACCAGGTCGATGGCGGGCGGCCTCTGCCTCTCTTTTGTTCTGGGATTTTCAGGGCTAATTTCACTACGTGATCTTCGCTGCGTCTTTTTACATGTCCATACCATCTGAGGCGGTGTTCGGTCATTTTGTCCGTGATCGGCGCCTCGGAACCTTAAAACTGCCGCATATGTGTTCATTGCGCACCTTGTCCAGTCTGGTCACCCCTCCTGCCTACCTCAGCATCTTCATCTCATTGACGTGCACCTTTTGTTCATGCGTCTTCTTAGCTGTCCAACATTCGGCGCCATATAAAAAAACACGAATATGCGTTTGATTTTCGCAAGCTATATCATCAAAAATGAAGATGGAATTTTCTAATGCTTCATTAGGAGGGATCATATTTTAATTTTTATGAAACTTAAATAATTTGACCTCTGGAATGTTTTCAAGCACGTCTTCCAAAAAGCGATATTTATCTTGAAAATTTGTTTTAGAATATAGGTACAAGTTTTTAAATTTTAATCCATTGTCATGAAGCAATAAACTTATCACAGTATTTGTTTTTCCACAGTTTGATGGTCCGCAAATTATACAACGTATAGAGTTAGGTAAAAGAGGACTGTGTTTTAAAATAGCAATATCGGGGTTAGCTCTAATTTCAGAAATTTCTAGAGATAGGGGTTGTTTGATTAACTTCATCTTTCGCTGTGATGCTTTTATTTAAAATTCAGTCCATAAATACCCCTCCCCCCACGGGTGTAGTCACATAGTAAAATGATAATTTTGTTAGTTATTTTTGTTTTATCTAGTAAGTTAATGTGATTTCATAAACTATGAACCCAATATTAGTTTTGTTTACACTTACATCCATGCAATTAAGCCTACAGCACATTGACTTCGACCGCGCAAGGTGATCATTAAAAAAAGTGGAGCAGTGAAGACGCAAACCGTGGATATGTTTTGTTTACACCACCATCTATGCAACTAAGCGTGAAGCTCTCAAGCTTCTACCATATGAGATGATCGTTAATAATAGTTTTAGGTCGAGCAGTGAACTGATATTCTCTTCTCACCAATATAGAGGGCGTGGATACTACAGGGGTAAGTATTTGATTTCTTTCGAATAAAATAGACCCCCTCCCCAATCCCCTCCCCGCGGCTTTAATAATAATAATAATATATTTGTACTTATATGCATCGTGAATCACAAATAATCTTAGGATAGATCCTTATGCATATTGGTTGATTGTACAAGCAAGAACAAATCAAGCTTGACACATGCATCCCGAGATTAGTTTTTATGTCTATTGAAATATGAGGCGTGTAAAGTGCAACGTGTCAAGCTTGATGTGTTATTGGTTGTACCTTAAAATTGCTCCACACTTGATTATGTCTTCCCTAAAGTAATATTTGTTTACAGTTTGCAATTAGATCGCTTCCTTGTAAAACTAGGTACCTATCTGAATTCCATTAGTCTATACCGACTTTGGGGGTCTATCTGATTTCATTTACTTTTGAACAGTTCTGCTGTAAGGATCACATTGATTGGGAAACATACCAACGGTAAGCTGTTATAAATTTATATTATTTCCTAACAGTATATTTATTTACACCATAATTTTTTTTAGCAAACGATATAAAGTAAGTGGTGGAAAAAACTGTTAAAGTTAAAACTCCCTCAAACTATAATTGAATTCTTTTTTCTTTCTTTTGCCCCTTTTATTATTATTTTTCTAGGTGTGAGACTGTATAAGATCCATATGAAATAGTGAGCATAATTTTAGCATGTTACTCGCACTATGAAACCGAACAACTTCTCTCCTATAGTATATAGGTCGGAATACTCGTACAAAAAATAATTTTAGAAAGTGCGTCAGTTGATAGTGAATTTTACAGGGAGGTCAAATTCGATTTTTCGTATTTCGCCTTATTTTTCCTTTTGGAAAAGTTGTTCAGTTTCATGGTGTTAGTTAAGAGCTAAATTATGTTTACTATTTTAATAGAAACCCTATAAAAAGGACCTGCAGTACACGCAGTAAAATAACTATACATGGTTTTTAAATTAACATTATGTAAAATGTTAATACATTTTATTGCTTGTTGCAGATGGAGCCTTCATATTCCCCCCTGTCTCCACCCTTGCTGATCGACTAAGGGGAGTTAGACTGCGGCCAGCGGTGGACGCCATATTTGCTTGCCAACACCGATGCAGAAGCGGGGTCTAGCGTTGTTGGCGTCAACAATCAGCAGTCCACAGCTGGGCCAGTCAGACGGCGAGGGAAAAGGTCCTCCTTCATAGCAAGGAAAGAAAGTGGGGGAGGACTATATGTGGTTAAAAAGTGTGTTGAGGCTTTGGGGGGAGGGGGGGAAAAAGATGTCAAAACTGAATACGTAGTGACAAACGAGAGAGACGTTATTCTTAAGGAGGCCCGAAAACTTGTGCGTCGTATAAGAAAATTTATGAATAGAATTACTCTATTCATAAATTTACTTATTTATGCAGCGCAGTTGTAATACAGGGTGTAAGGGACGGTGTATCGAATACCGGAAGAGGGTGCTCAGTCAACCAAACTAAGCAATTTTCCCCCCTCCACGAGAAAAAATATTAAGGAAAATATGCCATTTCAGACCAAATTAAAGTTTTAGAATAAAATAGAAAAACGTTTATTCTCTGTAAACAGACAGTCCACAAAAGACCTTATCTCTAGCTTATAAGTACTACAACTTACATAAAATATTACTATTTAAAAGAAAAGCAACTACAAAGTCAACTATGTACTGTTTTGGTTTTGTTTAATTAAAATAATAAACATAAAGTTTTAAAAAAATTAAAACTAGTCTATGGTCCTACAGTTTTCTCATTTTTTCCTATAGCTGTATGTCTACCCAATCACGATCAAGATAAACGGTGTGTGGGCACACAATGGGTGCCCGCACACAGTGAATCTTGATCGCGACACCACAGACTAGGTGGATACGACAATTTTTTTCTTCTCTGTAGCTGCATCTCTACCGGATCGCGATCAGACTGAACGTGTGCGGGCACCCATTGACGTTTCATTTGTTCTAGGTAGAAGTTGTAGGTAGATAATGTAATATTTTAGAAACCCCGCACTATAGAACAGTTAATAGATGCCCGCACACAGCCATTCTTGATCGCGATGATGTATTTTTAGATAAGGATGCAGCTATAGGAAAGAAAGAAATTGTCATATACACCTAGTCTATGGTCCTATAGCTTTCTCTTTCTTTCTTATAGCTGCATCCTTATCTTAATTTTTAAACTTTTAATTTTAATGTGATTTATTATTATAATTTTTTTTACATGTAATACTAAATATTATTACCAAATAAAATAATATGAATATAAAAATACATCATCGCGATCAAGATTGACTGTCTGCGGGCACCACGGAGCAAAATGTGCTCCGTGGCGGGCACCCATTGTGCAGAACTTGTTATGTTACCCTAAAATCAGTTACAGTTTTGCTGTTTCTCAACCAAATGAAAAAAAAATAAAAAGATTAATACAGCTGAGTAAAGCCCAATTCTTTGTTTGTCATATTACTCTTTTGTAAGATTTCATTTACTGCCTTTAACAAAACCAATAACGTCTATTGTTTAAAATCAGCCTTTTTCTAAATATTTATTAAACTATGGTATTTATCAAAACCGTTGTGTAGCATGTTATATTAAGCATTTTATCACCTACCGTATCACACTATAACTGTTTAAATCGGATGAGTGGTTAATGAGATATTAACTAAAATTGATACCCAGTTTTCGCATCTTCCCCCTCCCTTTCCTCCCCCGTCCACCACTATATAGTGCGACAACCAGTCGATAATTCTTTGAGTGATCATGCTGAACACAATGATACTAGTTGTCGGTGGAGGAATCTTCGGTCCAACGGGACACGTCATTTTACGTTTATCGTAAAAGCGGCATCTTCACTAATAATCATAGCAATAAACACCCTTTCTACGAGCCAATTCAAACAAAGTTTGACTAGAAAAAAACGATTTTAAGTTAATGAAATCATCAGGCTGAAGTGTGTTTACCAAGTTTTCCAGACTTGAGTCCAAAAAATTTATGAGTCATGAAATTTTAGCTGAGCTATATTTTGTTTATCAAATGGAATAAATTTTGTGAAGGACAAATATTTTTCTTTACTTTTAGGTATGAGATTAATACGCCCGCATATATTTGAAAGTTCTTCAATAAATAAATGACAGTCATAACCAGAAAGATTATGAAAAACTATTGGAATAAAAGGGCATACCTTGCAATTAATATTGCAAATATTATGCCTTAACTTACCTGTAAAATGATCACGATCTAGAACTATTTTATCGGTGGAAACAAACTCTTTTCTACAAATATGACAGAATTTTGCATTATCAACTAATATTTGTTCTTCAGATGTTAGCAGCGGTATCATATTTTTTTGAACATAAAATTTCATACAAACGTGATACATCCTTGGTGAGAAACTCAATAAATTTTTTTGAACAACAAGGCCCTCAGTAAGACACATACTTATTTAATTTTGTGTTAGATTTACAACAAATAAAATATCCAAAAGAAGTTGCTTCATGAATCTGCACATTTTACAAATGTGAGGATTTTCTTTTATCAGAATATTCTCGTAGCAAACATTCAAAGTCCCCATACATAACGATGGGTATTCTCTGAGTTTTTTATAATTCGAAAAGAATATCTTGCTGCCTTCTTCTAGGAGTATAGTCTGTAACCTTGCACAATTATGATTCATTAACTTTTCTTCTGTATTAAAATACCTACATATAACATTCATCACATAAATGAATTTTTGCCTTGTGTTTCATAAGTTGGTTTTGCAAAAGTTTCTCAATATTCTTGAGTAAACAAAAATGAGATTTCCCATTTTTATTCAAAAATAACAAATTTATATGATCTAAACGCCTGCACTTAGTTTTGTATAAGGGACCTGTAATATTATTTTTTTTATGCAATCCATAAATATTAATGCTTATGTGTGTGTTATGTATTTCAAACCTTTTAATATCTGTAAAACTTGGAGGAAATGTCATTCCAGAAACATTGAAGATATTTAAGTAATGGGGGTATGATGAAACTCTATTAAGATTATGTTTTGAAGGATAAAGATATGCAATAATGCTCCACAGAAAACAGTGTTCATCATTGTTCTTTATATTCAAACAGGCTTTAGTATTTTGAATTTTTTTTGGCAGAGGTATGCGTGACCCCGCTCTTAGCGGGTTAAATTTGGCAATATTAATTTCTAAGTGACTTCTTGCCTCAACAGTCCAACCCGACTCAGAATGTTCAAACTCTACACATTTTATTTGTAGAATATTTGCTAATTCATAATATATTTGTGAAATACTCGTACTTTGGAATACTGGGGTATATTTTGTATTGAAAGATAAAAAGTTCTAAACTTATTTTTAAAGATGTGTAAATTTTAAGCATATTATTGATAAGGCTGGAAACTGTGGGAGATACATCAGACAAAAACTGTTCAGGTATTGTATAATTCTTTTTAGGATTAATTTTGTTACTTATTTTTCTGTTTTTGAATGCGGTTGCTATTATATTAACATAGTTGAATTCAGTTTGCATCAAACAGTTTGATTTGTGTAAAATACACTTTTTATGAGATGAGAATCTTGAAACATAAATTTTACATTCTTGACGCAATACAATTTTAAAGAAAATTATGGATCCCCTTTATAAAGGATGTTTAAAAACTATTTGATGAATAAATGACCGGTCTAATACCCTTGAATTGTTCCTTCACCTCGCTCACAACTTTGGACACTGTACGCCAAAGAAAAGTATCTTCATTTACCCTGGTTTTAAGGTTTATCAAAGCCAATTTATATTTCTCCCTGTCTGACAATTTACATGATTCCAATTCACGAGTGTTATGTACCCTCAACTCTATGTAATACTCCCCTTGATTAGATGAATCTGATTGGAACGAGTTACCCGAGCCCGTACGTCGGGAGATGAAGCTCTTCAGAGGCGATGCTCGAATTGACTCTTGTTCATCCTAAAACAGTTTAATAGATGTATTTATCACAATATTTATTACTTTACAAAACACTAACGTTAAATACTTTGGAGGATGTATCCTTCAAAAATATTTATCTAAAATTAACTGACCTCTGATTCAGGGACTGTGTGTAACCTCTTTTTTTTCTGGGGCTGAGCACATGGAAGGAGCTCCTCATCCGTTTCTGATTCAACTTGAGCAACCAGTGAGGTGGATGCTGAGGTAGGAATAGGAGCTACAGCTTTCCTTCCCCTACACGTTGCAATTATTTTCTTATTCTTGGGCGCAGATTTTTTTTAGGGACTTCCTCTTTCACCTCTCCTTCCTCATGTTCTAATTCGAATGGATTAGTCCACCTACAATGTTAAATAGTCAAATATAGACAGAATAACAAAGTAAGGACCAATAAAGTCATAAAATTTATTTTTATTAAATCCTTGATGTCTACACGTCTATACAGGGTGTTAGGGACAGCCTTCTGAATACTAAAGGAGCATGATCAGTCAGCAACACTGAACAACTTTTAGTAAACAAAAGAAACGTAAAATCTACTTCTATCGTTTCTCCATACAATCTATGCAATCAAGTTTACAATTTTGTATGGAGATGCGGATTTTTTGTTTCTTGAAAGTTTTGTTCACTGAAAGTTGTTCAGTGTCGTTGACTGATCATGTGCCTTCAGTATTTGGATGGCTGTCCCTAGCACCCTGTATTAACACTAGTAATGTAAATATTAACACTAGTATTTAAATGCATACTGAAAATAGAATTAAACCCTATTCCCCATAATTAAGGAAGTTAAATAAGTACAAAAAGAACTTACTAGCTCAAAGTCTTCACTTCAAACACTTCATAAATTATCACAAAACAGTATAAGTAAAACAACTTGCTCGTTGCACAGCTATAGAAACATTATTTCCACGCATAGAACAGATGGGTTTTATATCACTTTGATTTTATTAAAATTTATCCACAAGTCTGTTTTGTTATGAAATTTTGTAATATTTAAATAAATTGAATTGATTGGTTTGTGAATTCATTACTTAGACACATATTTCTATTATTAAGCCTGAAATATATTTTACAATATAACCACATCCTAATAAATCTTATTTGGATAGTTGTTTAGAATGTTTGAACGATAACTGTAATTTGATCCATCTTTTTTATATGGCAACGGTATCTACCTTTGTATTCATTGTTGTTTTTGATAAAAAAAAAACTCAATATGATTAAAACAAGCAATGTAAATTTAAACATCCTCATATACCTACATACTATAAACATGTTTTCAAGTTTGTTGTAATTAACACATGCAATACGATATGAAAATTAAAATTTCAATTACAGACAGCAATACTAATAACTCCTCAAAGGAAAAGATGATATATCTTCAATCTAGACACACACCTGATTTGAGATAATCCTGTAGAATATGGCTACATCCCTTTAGCAAAAAAAACAGTTTTTTAATGATCATTTAATAGTGCTGCTGTAAGTACATTATTTGTCACATGGGTTTATCGGAAATTATAGATTTTTTTATTACAATACTTTATTTGTGACTTTATTTACAAGCATAGTAAAGTTATATGTATTTAATTAAACATTCTAGAAAACGTCCATCTAAATACTCTCGCATCTGTATCAGCATATCGTTTCTGTAATTCCTCAGTAATCCCGCCAACAGCCCAAATTATTTTTCCCTTTTCGTATATTTTTTTCTTGCGCGGTTTTTTCCTGTAAAATTAAAAAAATACGAATTAGATCAGATTGAAAAATGAACAAATCCACTTACAAAATTGAAAATAAACATACCAATATTACCTGTGATTGAATTTTCTCACTCGTGTTGATTTTACTTTCATCGTAAATAGGAGCCATTATCAAATAAACACTTAGTAATTTTCGAATAAATTCTCGATTTAATGAACAGAAATGATGGAATACAACATCTTATATATCAGAAAACAATATGTGTTTCCATATTAACGCTATCTAACACAGTTGAGAGGTATTACTAAGTAATACTTTAATTTAATTTAATTTGCTGATTGATATGACATCGATAAGAACCATTGTTAGGAGAGTTGAGACTTGTGTGAAGATGTCGCTAGTTATTTGTAATTAGTATAGAATGAATGTTTCTTTATGTGATAAAACAAAATTTATTTACAATTAATACTATATATTAATGTATACAAGATTAGAAACATTTTATTAATAACCATAAAGCGATTTGAATGTATTTTGTTTCGTAGTTCGCTTGGTGTTGATTAAAACCTTAAATCGCGCTAGTGAAGTTTTTGACTCAATCGGTATATAAGGAATATGAGCTGATTTAATTAAGACTGGCTTGTGTGAGGTGCGTTATCAGAATTAGCCCGATTCAGTTAACGCTTCCATACCTGTACCATTGTCAACCGTGCACTGTCTTCAGTTGTTATTAAGGCTTGGGCAACCTGAATACAGCTATCAGACAATCGCATGGGGCCGAAAGGCGAAGAACAGACCGCTTGTACGGTATCCAAATACATACAAATATATTATAGACCGAAAGGTTGAAGAACTGATCGCTTGTGCGGTATCCAAATACAAACAAATACATTTATAAATACAAATTTTAAACATAACCGAAGCGTTTGTGGTGGGAGCGCCGAATTCAAATACACAAACAAATATAAACATAAACCTACAAGGCACTCCCCCATATTCGCAACGGTTTTTCAAAATTTTAATTTGCTGTCGCTTGAAATAGAACCTGCGACCTTGGGGGTCCTCAACCTTTGGAACCCCTTAAGACAGCCTGAGCGACAGAGCAAATAGAGAGGAGTCTTTTTATTCACACAGGTCAAAAGAAATACAGACCGGTGGTGATAACTTATGTAATTTGTGCACAATAAAGAATATATATATATTGATAACTAATATGGTGTCAGTCCATGTAACAACATTGGTGCCACCAATTTGGTGGGTCTTACCTCGCGGAACCGAAGGTGAAGTGAGGTAGGACCCCCAATGTTACCCTACTCTCGGCGCGCGAGTTTGACTCGCACTTGACCGGTTTTTTCCCTAGTGGTTCAATGAGTACCTATACTCATTCATTAATAACACTGCCGGTTCAATTAGTACCCATACCCGGTTCATTTAGTACCATATCAAAAAAGTGAGAAATTCCAAAAAACCATAAGAGATGCACGACTTTAACTAACTTTACCAGTTTTCTTATAAAACAGGTTACTATAAGAATTAAAAATCTTTTCATTTGGGCTACTAAACAAAAAGTTACAAGCATTCAAAAATTAGGTGGTTCAATGTCGACCACCTCACCCTACTCAGTTGGTTTGGGTGGTTGTAGGGTGATTACTGTTGAGCTGATAGAAAGGACAATGTCGTACGGGCCAGCCCGATTCGTTGGGTGGTTGAAGGTTCGCATTGGTCTAATCTATGTTTGTGGAGTGGATAGAGAGGGCAATGTCGTACGGGCCAGCCTGACTTGGTTGGGTGGTTGAAGGTTCGCATTGGCCCAATCTATATTTGTGAAGCTGGTCGGACAGTGGCGGATTCGGTCCATGCCCATCGGGGCTGGTCGTAGGGACACACTGGTCCGGGCCAGGCTTTGTTGATGGTAGGAAGGACAGTGGTGATCTGGTCTCCATGCCCATTAGGGATGGTCGAACGGACACACTGGTCCTGTCCGTGATTTGTGTGGGAAAGATGTCATCCAGTCCATAGTGAGATAGATGGTCGAAAGGGTACATGCTTTCAGAATTGGGTTGGAGGGGCACATGCCTTCAGAGTAACTTCACAATGAGTGGTTTCAGTTTTGTGTGTCATGGTTGATCCTGATCGTCAGGATGGACGAGCGGATTGCTTGGTGATCTTGTATTTCTTAGGATATTGTTAATGGATCTGATTGACGCACGAGGTCGTGCGCTTGTCAGAATGGCCGTGTTGGCATATTACTAGCAGCATCTTCTTAGTATCGCCGAGTGAGGTCTCCTTGCTTCAGGAAAAAGGTTTAACTAAAAGGGTATAACCATGTTTCCGAGGGATATAAGGTTTAACTATAAGGGTCATGTAGAGAGGATGAATGAACGAAGACTGACGAAAGAGATCTACCAGGCGAGAGTGAATGGAAACGTTGGAAGGGGAAGGCCTAGGCGAACGTACCAGGACCAAATTCAGGACGTTTTGAATAAAGGCCAGGTTAAAAGTACCCTAAACCGACGAGCATGTACGAGTATGAAAGGATTGATGAAAGTACAGGAAGCAAGGCAAGTATGTCAAGATCGTAGCAGGTGGAGGACTGTGGTCTCTGCCTACCCCGACGGGTAAGAGGCGTGATGTTATGTATGAATGTATGTATGATGAAGCGTTAAGGTGAAAGGACGTCACAACAAGTCATATGGGTGGATGATGGTGATCGTGCTTTTGCGTTTGACTATTTATCGAAATTCATGAAAAATTATAAGTAAAGTTCTGTAACTTTACCAACACAATCATAGTGTCAACCGTAATAACTATCCAGAGTAATACTGGGCCAAAGGTTCCGGGTGCCTCACCACAACCCCAGAGCCCGGAACGTGACATGACAATACGAGTAGTTAGATCTTAATTGA
Organism: Athrips mouffetella; assembly: GCA_947532105.1. Taxonomy (NCBI): domain Eukaryota; kingdom Metazoa; phylum Arthropoda; class Insecta; order Lepidoptera; family Gelechiidae; genus Athrips; species Athrips mouffetella. The sequence continues at coordinate 10,638,627 of OX383983.1, read as the reverse complement.
TTTCTCCTGTACCCTCTATATCCTCCTGAGCCGATATATATATAGGGTGACTTTTAATTAGTTCTCATGATACTGAACAACTTTTCCCAAGGAACATAGGTCGAAATACGAAAAACCAAATTCGACCTCCCATACAAATTGCGTTATCAGCTGATGCAGTTTCTATAGGAGGTTTCAAAACTTGATTTTCGTATTTCGACCTATGTTCCCTGGGGAAAGTTGTTCAGTATCATGAGTACATGCATACCTTTTTCTATCAAGAACTAATTAAAAGTCACCCTATATGTACTTATTACATCAGTAGGTATACCTAAAATTTGCCTTGCTATGCCATATCGCCCGAATAAGCGTAATGTTTATGATTTTTTTCGTAAAAACTACCGGATAATAAAACAAAAAGAGTGTACGGGTAAGATTTAGTCAATCTTTGTCTTACTTTTTTCGCAGTTGTACATAGCGATGGCCGAAGACGAAACACCTCCTTTTGAAACATTTTCATAACTCACCCGATTCGAAGAGTCCATAGTTTTGATCAAGAAGCTTTCTTCCTTTTTCAACGGTTTAACTTCTACATTAGCAGCCATGTAATTATAGAAAGAGCTTCTCACGAACTTAAAAACAGATGATAAGCCACTAATCTCAGCTTTTTGATCAGGTTCTTGTTTAAGTTCTTCATCAACTTCTTGACTAACTTCTTGCCCAACTTCTTGATCAATTCCTTGTTCGACTTCTCGATCAACTTGGACATCTGCTTCTCGTTGATCAGTCCCTTGGTTATCTTCATTTCCACTCACATGCGGTGAAAACGAAGCACTAACATAATTTTTGTTAAAATTTTGCGTTTCAGTGTCATTTGTGACAAATTTCCATTCGTCGTTTTGATATTCTTGTAACTGTGCTGCTGGCTTTTTGTCATCGCGTTGTTCAACGACGGTCATTGTTATCTGCATCACAAAATACCCAGGTTACAAGAGGTCAAGGAAGGTTAATAAATATTTTACCGTTATATACAATACTATTGTGAAAAAGTAGCTCCTAAAATATGCATTACTGCTACTGCCAGTATCCCACATAATCAAATGCAAGGAACTTGTAACTTTGTAGTGAGAGTAGTGGCCTATTAGATCAACACTTTGCTTGTCTACCAATGCGCAACGTGTCAGGTTCGGTGCAGTAGGATTAAAGATGCAAGCGCATTTAGGCGGATCGCCTCGCGGATTCTGAATACTTTGTATGAAAATCTATGGAACAATGCGCACCTAGTCGCATCGCACTCTCGCAATACCGGAATTTGTTGAACTCCCCCAGGCGATGCGATCGTATTATGCGCACGCCACTCCGCGCGCTGTTTCAGTGCTGCCAGATGCGGAAGATGAATGCGATAAAATTGTTTCATTGTATTTTCAATAACAAAAACGAAAACATTTTAATGTTTAGTTTAGGGTGTCTGTCGGTGTATCTTTTGTAAAACCTGCTATATTTTGTATTTCGCTTGGACGAATAAATCAAGGTATTTCTACAACATAATCGGTCGAAATAGAAATTAAATAGCCAAATTGGTAGAAATCGCCCACAAATGGTCACACCATCCCATGCGATGCGCGCGCTGCGAGCGGGCCGCGCGGGCCGCGCGGAGTGCGCGAGGGTGACAGCATCGGCGATGGCTAAAATGCGCGCGGGCGGCCCGCACGATCCGCCTAGAACCGCGTTCACCTTTAATTGGTTACTTTATAGAGTACACGAATAAAACCTGTACGCATTAATAGAAGGTCTCTAAATAAGTAAAAAACCGACCAAGTGCGAGTCGGACTCGAGCCCGAAGGGTTCCGTACCTATCTACCATATGATATACTAGAAGCTTTGGCTCTCTGACTTTATAAACTCCGCGACCATCCAACTTGACCCCTCTTTTATAGAAAAGTTCTTGAAACGGGAGCTCACCTTAATTGGATACTATAAGTTGTGAGAAAAATTGAAATATTTAATGATTTTAGACTTTCTTTTTATTCGTACTGTGAGACCAAGCTTCTTGCCAAAATTTCATAAGTGTAGGTCCACGGGAAGTATTCTTTACGTTTTGCTTTAGTGCATAATTTTATAGAGATGAGGACATAAAAAGCCATATCTTTTGATTGCGTCGTTATAAAAAATTTAAATTTTCAGATCTTGTGTGGTTTATAGACCTTAATATGCGTTATCAATTTCAACCTGATAACTTTACCCGTTTCTGGGGAAAAGGGTCTAGACAGACAGACGGACAATAAAGTGATCCTATATGGGTTCCGTTTTTTTTTTTTGAGGTACGGAACCCTAAAAATACAAGTGTGCTTTACATCCTCTTGACAGCTTCACTAGTTGAACCACAAATGTGGCCGGATGTAGTCGGTCCACAAAATTTTAATGTGGTCGAACTAGCGAAACTGTCAAGAGGATGTAAGGCAGACCTCTTGTTTTTACTCATATAGGTACTTTCTATTACTACGAACAAGTTTCATTCATGTATTCTATATAACGACGTTTCCACTGTACCGAACCTTCCAGGTTGCACATTGGCAAAACAATGTAGTTGTTGATTGTACTAAGATCCCAATTTGCTTGGGTGACGAAATTAAAAACTAACAAGTGCAAGCAAAGTAATAAATCACTTAATTTAAATCTTATCAACAATAAATGAGACAACATCAACTGAACTCCGCCTTGGAGGGTTTTTTTCGTGTGCGTCTGCTATGATCAACGGCATTAGGGAGTTCTTGTTACCAATAATAAAATTGATGCTTTCTGCTATTATATAAGTTCGTAAAACTGAGGCGACCGCCCACCCTGAGTATTTGTTTTCCATCTAAGTAGGGGTTGAGTGATCGTATTAAAGTTTCCTTTTCTGTTCTCTTTAATTTTTTTTTTTTTTTTTTTTTTTTTATAGAAAATGGGCTTACTCTTGACCTCGAGCTAGTCTTGAAGACAGAGATGAGGTCTACGATGGAGCGAGCTTGCCCAGAAGAAGCCTATTCACTCGCGACTTGAATAGATTCGGGTTATATGAACTCGGGAACACAGACGCAGGCAGAGAATTCCACTCTTTAGCCGTGCGCATTATAAAAGATGTTTCAAAGCGCTTTGTGCGAATGTGCGGAATATCAACCAAGTATGGGTGATATCCTGCGGTGCGTCTGGACTCCCGATGGTAGAAGGGAGATGGTGGAATAAGCTCGTGGAGCTCTAGAGCACACTCTCCGAAGTACAATCTGTAGAAAACCGACAGACATGCAACTTTGCGACGGTGGGTCAGACTGTGAAACTTGGTTTTCACCAGCATCTCATCACCAACGAGCTTCTTGGCTCTGCGATCTATCGAGTCAAGTGCGGCTAGTTGGTATTTGGCTGACCCATCCCAAAGGTGACAGCAATTCTCCATGCACGATCGGACTTGGGCTTTATATAAAACTAGAAGCTGTCCAGGAGTGAAGTAACGCCTCACCTTATTGAGGATACCCAACTTTTTTGCCGCAGTTTGGGCTTTTGACTCAATGTTAGCGCCGAAGTTCAGGTTTGCACACAGCTTCATGCCAAGTAGCTCGAGGCTGTCGGTAACTGGTACAGTTGTACCTCGAAAAGTAGGAGCCAGATTGAACGGACTCCTTTTAGCGGTGAACAGACACGCCTGCGTTTTGGTGGCGTTGAAACTCACCAGATTTTTGTCACCCCACTCGGAGACACGACTTAAGGTTGAGTTTATTCGCTCTACCATGGCTTCTCTCGAAGAACGTATCTCGTCACTGCTGGCTTTTGCGCTTGACATATATCTCTCGACGACAGTACTGTCATCTGCGTACCCAACAATACTAGGACCAAGTAGGTCGTTGATGTGCAGCAGGAAAAGAGTCGCAGAGAGAACAGACCCCTGAGGAACCCCAGCATTAATAGCCATGAGGTCAGAGGAGCAGCCATCAAGGACCACTCGGATCGACCGTTCACTCAGGAAGTCAGAAATCCAAGAGCAAAAGTCAGCGGGAATGCCGTATGCAGGAAGTTTGCTCAGCAGACTTGCGTGCCACACCCTGTCGAAGGCCTTCGAGATGTCCAGTGAAACGGCAAGGGCTTCGCCGTATTTCTCGATGGCCTCCCCCCAGCAATGCGTGACATACACTAGAAGATCCCCAGTTGATCGTCCCCGGCGAAAGCCATACTGACTGTCACTGAGTAGGTCGTTAGCTTCTAGGTATGTCAGCAGTTTACCATTAAGTACCCTTTCCATAACTTTGCAGAGTATGGAGGTGATGGCGATTGGCCGATAGTTGCTGGGGTCGGCACGACTACCCTTCTTGGGCACTGGCTGTACGTTGGCAACCTTCCAAGATTTTGGCACCGTTCTTGTTTTTAGAGAGAGGCGATACAGACGTGTTAGAACAGGAGACAACTCAGGCGCACAGTTTCTCAAGACTTTTGCTGGTATTCCATCAGGACCGCTTGCTTTGTTCACGTCTAGGCTTCGGAGTACTCTACGAACCTCTTTTGCGTGTATTGTGATCTCCGACATCGAAGAGTCACAGCGAGGTATCGTTGGTGGTTGATAAGAGCCAGCATCTAAACGAGAATTGTTTGCAAATAGAGACGCAAATAAATTTGCTTTCTCTGTTGCAGAGTGAGCCAGCGACCCGTCAGGTTTCAGCAGGGGAGGTAATGTCAGACGGCAGAAGTTTGTTTCGACCGATTTGGATAGGGACCAAAATTGTTTGCTACCAGAGGGGTAGGATGCAAGTTTGGTCCCTATGCGACTGACATGGTCGTAACGTGCCTTTCGGATCACCCTCTTGCAGAACTTTGCAGCATAATTGAATGCCTTTTTCTTCGCGCGAACCCGTCGAGCTCGAACTTTGCGATCACGGGCTAAAACCCAGGCTTGGTATGCGGACTGCATTCGAGCTGCAGCGCGAGCGCAGTCCGCATTGAACCAAGGTCGGGCTTTGTGACCGAGCGGTATGTCGGAGAATGGAATATAGTATTCCATCCCCTGCCGTATCACATCCGCAACCGCTTCAGCTGAACAGGAGGGATCGCCCGAAGAAAAACACACTGGCTGCCATGGGTAGGACGCAAAGAAGTGCCGCATCTCATCCCAATCTGCTGACTCGTATCGCCAAACTCGCCTCGTGCCTCTTGGGCTATCATCCGGAGGAGAGCTGATCGACACGGACTTCACCAGACAGTGGTCGGATGTTCCCAGCGGGGCTGATACCGACACCGAGTGCCTGTCCGGATCTGTAGTCAGCAGTAAGTCCAAGCAATTGGGCGTGTGTCCGTCTACATCAGGCACCCGCGTAGCTACATTCACCAGCTGGGTGAGATCTAGCGACAATGCAAACCTGCGCGCCTCTCTCCCAGCATGGTCAGTTTTCTGGTATGGGAACAACCACTCGCTGTGGTGGGCATTAAAGTCCCCCAGAAAATGAAGCTGCGCTGTTGGGTACCGTTGTACGGCACAATCCGCCTTCTCTAACAGGTGCTCAAAGAGCCTGGTCGTCTCCTGGTCACCGCTGTGCGACCGGTAGACACCGACGTAGAGAGATTTCTCTATGCCGGTGTCCACCAGAATCCATATTGTTGATGACCCTGAATCTTCAAAGCAACGGAGACGCCGATAGCAAATGTCATCGCGGACGTACACACAGACCCCGGCTCGTTTTTTGAACTTGTGTTCCAACGAGTAACCCGGGTAGTTGAGGTACGCCACGTCTGACGGTGTTGCTATCTGCGTCTCCGTTAAAAAGAATAGGTGCGGCTTCTCGGTCTCAAGATGGAAATGGACCGGATCGAGATTGGAGTGCAACCCCCGGATGTTAGTGAGGTGCACTTTTAGTGGGAGGAAGTGCCGCCGTTTAGAAACCTTTTTCTTTTTGGACTTTGACATGGAGAGCTTGTTGTTGTGGGGAAACGGAAACTGGTCGAGACGTGGCTAGGTTATCAAATGAGACTCTTCGGCTCATCTGACCAGTGGGGAACTCATCTGGAGACTGCGGGGACGCCCGAGCCCCCCTGAAATGGCCGTCGGGTCCTCCCGTCCAGTCGCCAGCTGGCACGACGGAGCATTCCAGGATTTTTCGCTAGTTGGCGGGGCAGCCTTTCCCACGTCGGCTTTCGTGGTACTTGGGCCCCCATCTACCTGCGGTCGGCCAACGGCAGAGACCGTGCCTCGGATCCCGCTACCCTCCAGTATGAGTTACCCGGAACAGACTTGCCTAGAGACCAAGACCGATCCTAAGCCACGCAACTGACCACCTCCGATCCCCCAGTGGCACTGGCACTCCCGCACACCGACGGAACACAGACAAGCTGTTTGGCGTCGGGCTCCGGCGGGAGGGTGGTCGCGAGCCAGGCGGCCGAAGCCTACCACCGCTGAAAGAGACCTTCAGCCGTCGCCACAGAACGTGATGTCCCGCAGCGCCGTTGCCCGGGGTGGACCGCTAGGAGGTAGATCTCTACCACCCCAAATTTCGTTTTTCATTCTTGTGTTCGCTTTCTTGAGCTCGTCTTATGCATGCCATTTGAGTATCTTCAAATTTTTGTGTTGTGACTGCTTTGTGTATATTTTTCATGTCTTTCTTGTTATTTAAGAATCGTCTCTAGCAAGTTATTGTTTTTATATTTTTTTCTAAATTGACAATTTTCTCAAATAGTTCTACTATAGGTTTTTCGTATTTTTCAGCATCTTCTGTATTCAGGTAAGTGTTCATCTTTGTTATTCTCGTTTCTGTATTTGTTGTTATGTTTTGTTCTTGCCTAATCTTGATTTCTTTTTCAGATAGCCATCGAGGACCTCTCCACCACAAATCACATTGTTTCAACTCGCTCAATAGCATCCCTTGCGACGCCAAATCAGCTGGGTTTTAACTCAATTCGACGTGATGTCAGTGTTTGTTGTTTATGTTTTCCAGGATCTCAACTACACGATTTGTGACAAATGGCTTCCACCTGTTCGGACGTCCCGACAGCCATACGATTGCAATAGATGAGTCAGTCCACGCATACATATCTGCTGTTGTTGTAATCATGGCTTGACCTACTTGTTTCATGAACTTGGACAATATGAGTGCGCCACAGATTTCCAGACGTGGTAAAGAGATTGTTTTCAATGAAACTACTCTTGTTCTAGCTACAATGGGCTCAATTTTGACTTTTTTTATTTATAGTTTCAGTTTTAATATAGACTACATCGCTTTCCTTGAAGCACTGCAAAACCCATGAATTTTGGTCTCCTTTGTGTTTTCCCTTGTTGTGCCAAGCCATCTTTTGATTTATTTATCATTGACGTTTTCAAATTTCTTTCCGATCTTAAGTGTTTTGCTTACTTCCTTATCCCAACTGACCTTGTCACACAAAAGCTTTTGCATTCGCTACTTCGCCGAGAGTAATTCATCCAAGCGGATCAAAAAGTTTTTGGATATCAGAGTAGATACTTAGTTTTGTTATCGGTTTTGTTGTTGATAAAAGGGTAAAAAAATGTGTTGTAATGGAACGTGTCTGTGCTTAAATCCTAAACGATGCCTAATGCTTTGATCGTTCCTTCCAATTCCAAGTTATTAAGAGCCCTTGCTGATCTCTTGTCTTCATCTATAGACGTCATAAAATCCGCACTATTAGATGACCATTTAGTGAGTTGGAAGCCGCCCCTTTGCAGAATGTTCGTGACATCTTTAGCCAGCTGTACAGCATCTTCTGCAGTATAAGCTCCATCGAGTGAGTCATCCATGTAGAAGCTATTTGTGATTGTCTCAATAGCTAGCGCATTTCTATTGCCTTCATCCTCAGCAACTTGATAGAGTGTTGTTACAGCCAAAAATGGTGCAGGTGAAGTTCCAAAGGTAACTCTCAAAAGTCTTAATTCTTGCGATTTTTTAGTTTCATCTGATCTCCTGAAAAACCTTTGGAAATCTGCGTCTTCTTTAGAGACCAAAATTTGACGATACATTTTTTGAATGTTAGCCTAATTAAAATATTTCTTAAATCTTCTTGTAGTTGAGGTCCTACAAACAATTCATTATTCAAGGAAACATTGTTCGAACCCTTACAAGAAGCGTTGAAGACAGTGTTTGAGAGGTTTCCTTATGTTTGTGGATTACAGCATGGTGAGGTAAGTATACTGACATTTTTGTTTCTTCTTCATTTTCAGGTACCTTTTCTGCGTGTTTTTCTATGTAGTCATCAATTACCTTTGTATGTTCTCGTTTCAGGTCCGGTGATTTTCTAAATCTTTTTTCCAGCAGCATTTATCTTTGTCTTTCTATTTCCTTCGTATTTCCAGATTGTGATTGTGGACTGTCTGTTTGGAATGGTAGTTTAACAATGTATCTTCCTTCTTCGTTTTTTGTTGTAGTTTTCTCGCAAATTTCTTCACATTGTTTTTCTTCCTTTGTTAGGTGTCTCTTTACATCTGCTTCTATTTCCTAGACTAGTTTTTCATGCACAAGGTGAGCCTGGTGGACCTTTGATCAAGTCATCTTGAAGTATCTTTGCAAATTCTTTGATCCCTAGAAGTAAATCCATAGATCCTGGCAAGAAGTAGTCTGGATCAGTCAGGTTGATTCCTTTGTGGGATGGCCATGGTTGAACTGAGAATGTCTTCGCGGGTATCATTGTCGTCAGTTGTTTGGACATCACATAGGCTTGGATAGGTAAACCGAGCGCAGCGAGGTTCAAATCTCTTTGTAGGTAAACTCGTATATGAATCCCACCGTGATCTTATTCTTAGCCGCACCACATGTTTGATCTCTGTTCTTGTAGATCCCACGCCAATTACACTTCCATTGATTGGTTGACGATGCCATAGACAAATGATATTTTTTTGTAGCGGTGTGTATTTTGTGCCTTCAGACATATAATCTTTTTTTTTTATTTCGTAAACAAGCCTCAAGAGGCCAAAAACAGCCAAAAATAAGTAAATTTACAGGTTTTGGCCGCCATCTTGAATATTTTTAGTGTTTTATTTTTATGTAACAAGCATAATATGAATTCAGCAGGGTATTGGTTTAAAAACACAAATGTTGGGTTTGCTTCTAGACTAAAAACGGAAGCCTTTTTCTCAAAAATTTACTAGTCTTAAACCTTAACAATGATTTACTTATATGAACAAAAGTCTGAATTTGAGTAAATGTTGATAGCTCACCCGATTTGGAGAGTCTAAAACTTTAACGACCGTGCCTCCACATTCTTCCTTAGTATATACATATTTATCAGTAGCCACAAAATTATATATAGTATTTCTCACGACTTTCAAAATTGATGTGATTGCTCTTCTATCTTGTTTTTCAGTTTCACGATCACTATCTATGGACTGTTTGTCAAAATTTTTGTCAATAACTTGTGATCTAGTATAATTTGAGTCATATTTCCAATCAGGTCTGTATAAGTGCTCTACCTGTAAAAAAAATTCAACACACATTAGGTACTATGCGCTTCAAATGAAAATTTCGACAAATTGCGCGCAAAGGGGATCTTTGCTAGTAAGTCGAGCATGCGCACCACGACTTGGAGTCTTCATTAACTAAACCGGTTATGTCTTTTCACGTCCATACATGAAAAGTGACAGTTGCACGAGTCGCGGTGCGCACCCTAAACCGGCAGGTCTACCCTTCTTCTCGTTCTTATAGACAAATATAAACAGATACATCTGCCAATAATTGGGGGGACAATTCACACAAAGTCATCTGATCCTATAGTCAAAGTCAAAGTCAAATTTATTTATTGCAGCCTGTACTAAGGAGTACCAGAAACTGATATACATACATAAAAAGATACGAAAATAACACCTAGATAGAACAAACACTCGTGCTCATCACACTTATGTTTGTCCTGAACGGGGATCGAACCCGCGGCCCACGGCGTAGAAGGAAGGCTCGCTACCAACCACGCCAACGGGCTAGTCATTATTTATATTTAGTCAAATTAACTACCAGCAGTTTACTATTATTTAATATTTGCTACCAGCAGACTCCACCGTTGATGATAGTGCTTGGGACTTCCAAGGGTGTCACAAAAGGCAGCTAAGGGATTCTTCTTAACTCACTATTTGTACAGCGGCGGTGAGCGGCGAAAAAATATTAAAAACATTATAAACATAAATCCAATGGACGTAATCAGAAAGTTGGAATTTTGTAGGCAATTTATAAGAGAAACGAGAAAACTGATTACGAGCAAACACAAGTCCAATGTGATTTTTTATGCGTCTCCGTGGCGCCGAGTGGCGCGCCTCTTCTGTCTGGCCTTCTTCGTAGGCTGCTGGAGCAAGAAGGGCGGTGCAATATACAGCGTGTAACAAAAAGGTGTGATAATACTAAAGGGTATGAAACTGTCCATAAAACTGAACAACTTTTCCCACGGAACATAGGTCGAAATATGAAATACCAAATTTGACCTCCCATACCAAATGCGCTATGAGTTGATGCAGTTTTTATGGGAGGACAAAATAAATTTTTGTCTATTGACCCACGTTCCGTGAAAAATAAAATTTAGTTTCATGGGCGCAGATTTACACCATTTAGTAAGATACACATACTATCACCTAAGACACGTATCATCTCACCTCTCCATTACATGCTGTACATGGAAGTGGAGACACCTTGAAATGTGTAGGCCCTATGTAGGTACCAGTGTGGTGCCCTGATAACAACAACAAAATTTACCTCGTCAAATTCAAACAGTTCCTTTTGTAATACGGCTGCATCAATACTCTCCTGCTCACTAGAGTTTTCTTCTTCTTCTTCGTTATCACTCGTTTGATTAAAAGTATCTTGAAATACTTCTTTTTCAATATTTTCATCTTTAGCTACTAAAGCGGCAGTAATAGTTCCTGCTTGCTGATATTCTGTTTCAGTTTTTATTATATAATCTTTTACAAGTATGTTATTATTTTTAAAATTAGGTTCAAATTCCCTTTTCTCAAGAGTTCTGATAATAGCAAGATCTAATTGTGCATCGACTTCATTTATTTCAAAATTTTGGTTTTTTAATTCAATAGAATCTGAAGGTATTTTTTTTGTGTCATGGGCAAATTCAAATTTTTGCTGTCTTGATGTTTCAAAACCAAAGCGCATTATATTCCTTTCTTTACCTGAATCAGTAAAGTGTGTTTGAATGTTAGCAGAATGAACGTTAGTAAGTTGCTTTTCTTTTTTAAATGTATTATCCTGTTCAATCAAAATTTCATCATAAATTGTTTCAGTTTGAGTCGATTTTTCTCTATCCCTAAACCTCGAGTAAACCTCGTCTACAATGTTGTATTGTGTAGATGAGGTTTCCAAAGATGAAGTGATAGACAACATCTGTGACTTCTTATCAGCTTTCTTTGCCATGGCAGTTTCAGTTCGTTTGTCCTTCAAAATAATTCGTTTGACAGAAGCTTCAGCGGCAGATTCCTTTATTGTTTCATCTTGAAAAGTAGAATCAGCTTTGGTTATTGCTGTAAAGTCTTTATGGAATTCAGAATCTTTTGCCCGTTTAGAATTTGTGACATCGGAAAATTTTTCTTTCTTTGTTTGCTCTTTCATAAAGCTTAGACCAGCTTCCGGTATTTCATTAGATTCATCCACTCGCAAATCTATTGGTTTAGTGGCTTTGAACTGCCATTTTTGTTGAATATTCGCAGATGCGGCTTCTAAATACTTCTCATTACCAGCAGCAGAAGGTTCTTTGGCATCAATATGAAGTAATTTATATCGAAAACATTCTTTGAATTTAGTACTTGCCTCTATATTTTTTAGACCTTCTTTAGAAGCTGAACCCCTTAATTTCGCACTTTTGAGAGAACGTAGTTTCATTTGACTAAAAGAGACAACTTTCTTAGGCGATATTTTGTTAGGGATATGAATAGTACCATATTTTTTACCTTGTACGACACTCAGTTTAGCTAAATTTCTTGCTGATTTAACTTCGGCTAAAGCCTTAAAGCATGTTTTAGATTTTTCTGTATCACTTTGTATTGCTTGTAAATCTTCCAACTTTGGAAACTCGTATCGTTTTTTTTTAGTTTTAAACGTCGCTTTTTTTGGTGGTACTATCACTTTAACGTTAGGCCTAGTAATATTTTTTTCTTCAATGGCCTGTATAGGGTCTATTTCATCAGAGTTTTTGTTTGGATATGTTTCCTTAAATAATGCGCGACTTCCCAATATTGTTATACTTGACTTATCAATTCTTAAATCCCTTATTTTGGGGGCTTTGTGTCGCTTAGCTTTCGGATGTTCTTCAGACCTTTTCATAGTGAATTAAATTACTGAAAAACAACAAAATATGACCTTTGGCTTTCCTAAATAACCCTTGAAGTCATTCATAATTCATATCAATTGTATAAAGGAAGTCTTAAGTCTCATACAGTTTCTCATTTATCAGGTTTAGCAATTAAATAATTTCTATTTACATAATGCATGCAAGAAATAATAATGCCTTTGTTATAATATGAATATTATTATTATCTATCTTTCTTTTATTTTTCTCTCTTCTTTGAAGAGGTTAATTTCCCTACCTCACGGGCCTTAGCCAAACGAGAAGGGGTCGTTTGATGAGGTCACAGAGGTGGTGAGAAATTTCCTGACTATACGGCACGTGTTGAGAATTGTTGCTTTTTGAAGGGTCTGGGTAATCAAAGGGTGGATGTTCAAGGTTTTCAAACTATTGCGTAGTGTTTTAGGTATTACTCCGGTGGAGGAAATGACTATGGGAACGATGTGAACGGTTTGGACTCGCCATTGGGTTTGTATTTCTATTGCCAAATCGCGGTACTTGGTTAGTTTGGATGTGATGGTAGATTGCAAGTTATATGTGTTGGGGATCGCTATGTCTATTAAATATGCAATTTTATTTTGTTTATTATGAAGTGTGATATCAGGCCTGTTAAAATGTACCGTCTTGTCGGTCAGTATGGTTCTGTCCCAATAAAGAGTGTAACTGTCATTGTGATGTACTGTCTCTGGTTTATATTTATAATATGGTTCCTTTTTCTTTATGAATTTCGTTGAATATGCGCGGTTTTGATGTATTATGGATGCTACTTGATCATGACGGTGTTTGTAATCGGATTGTACTAAATTTTTACAGGCTCCGGTTACATGCTGTATAGTTTCAGGCGCACTGTTACATTGTCTGCAGAGGTCAGTCAGTTGGTCTAGGTCTTTTGTTATATGTTTCTTTATTATTATTATTTTAGTTATCTTTTTTTTTCTCTTTATTTAAAAGAGGTAAATGTACCAAAATTGCACGGGCGCTAACCAAGTGCAATTAGGTTATGGGAATGGTCTGTCACTATAGTGGAAGTTAGGAACTTCCTAGTGATGCGGCAAGTATTCAATATTGCCGCCTGATGGAGATTGTGGATAAAGTATTTAGGAATATTCAGAGATTTTAAACTATTTTGCAAGGTTTTGGGGATCACACCGGTTGCCGAGAGAACTATAGGGAAAATACTAACGCTAGAAACATTCCATTGTGTTTTAATTTCTATGGCAAGATCTTGGTATTTGAAGAGCTTCTCTGTAATTGTAGACTGGAGGTTATGCGTGTTAGGAACGGCTATATCAAATAAAAAGGCAGTTTTATTTTGCTTGTCATGAAGAGTGATATCGGGTCTGTTAAAGTGTTATCGGTAAGAATCGTTCTGTCCCAGTAAATTTTGAATCGGTTATTCTCTAATACTGTTGCCGGTTTGTATTTCTAGCACGGGAGTTTCTTCTGAATGAGGTTTGTTGATAATGCTAGTTGCTGGTGGATTATGGAGGCTACCTGGTCGTGTCTATGCTTATAGTCGGTCTGAACTAAGCTTTTACATGCTTTTGTTATGTGTTGGATTGTCTCTGATGTACTATTACATAGTCCGTCAAGTTCTCTGATTATATGTTTTCTGTAATTTTTTGTGGCAATAATTTGATCTGAATAGCCAACATGAAGGCTTCTGTCTCTGGAAATAGTTCACCGCGTCTGAGCCATTCGTTTGACGCATCTTTGTCGACGTATGGTTGACTCAGATCGGCTTGATGCCTTCCGTGTAAAGACTTCTGTGACCAGCTATCAATTTTTTGTTGGTTTGTTACTATTTGTTCGCTAGTTTGTTTTTGTCGATCCAATAGATTCAGGGGTGTGTATTTCTGTATATTGATCGTGTATTGGTGTAACACTGAAGTGTCTGATTTGCCGTGAAAGAACTGTCGAAGTGAGGCTATTTGTTTGTTATGTAGGTTTGAGATGTCGATTAAACCCCTTCCTCCTTCTTGTCTTGGTAATGTGAGGCGTTGACTAAATGACTTTGGGTGATGTTTTCTATATTCAGTAAGGCTAGTGTTCACTATACGTTGGAGTTTTAATAAATCTGTTTGAGACCATCGGATTATGCCGAAGGAATATGTCAAAATTGGTATAGCAAAACTGTTAACTGCTTTTATTAAATTTCGTGATGTGAGATGGGTCTTAAAAATTCGGTTTAATCTGTATTTAAATTTTTTAGTAAGTTCACTTTTGGTATCTTTTTGGTGTATTTGTTTAGATTGATGGAAGCCTAAGTACTTGTATGCGCAATTTTCATCTAATGAATCAATCTGTTCGCCATTTTCCAAGACATAGCTCTCTTTTTGCAGTATACCTTTATTTACCGAATGTATTTTGCATTTGTCGATGCCAAATTGCATGTGGATGTCTTTAGAAAACTCTTGCGTTATATCAGTTAGTTTAAAAAGTTCGGTCTTAGTGGATGCGTACAGCTTAATGTCATCCATATACATTAAGTGTGAAAGGCTGTAGTGGGAGTTGTTATGTTTCAATTTAAATCCGGCCTTCGTTCGGTTCAGTAGTTCAGACAGTGGGTTAAGTGCTAAACAAAACCATAATGGGCTTAATGCGTCTCCCTGAAATATGCCCCTCTGGATCCGAATCGATTCAGTAGTAATCATTCTATTGTCTTGTTTTAAAAGTAATACAGTCTTCCAGTTTTTCATAGAACTTTCTAAGAATGAGATGATTATGGGATGTATCAAAAGCCTTTCTGTAGTCTATGAACATGGTGTGGATATTCCTTTTTCGGCTATAAGCCTGTCTCATTGTTACGGCGTCTATGGTGAGTTGTTCCTTGCAGCCCTGACTATTCTTTCTACATCCCTTTTGCTGTTCAGCTAGGATATTTTGTTCATTAATATGGTTATAGATGACTTCACTAATACAAGCGGTAAGTATTTTGTAGATGGTTTGTAAACAAGTAATTGGTCGATATTTCGCAGGGTTTCTTCTATCGTTATCTTTTGGCAGCATGAAGGTTTTACCGTGGGTGATGTATTCAGGCATCGTATCTGGAAATTGTATGAATTTGTTTATATAGTTATGCAGATGTGGGTGAGTGCTAGTGAGCTTTTTATACCAGTAGTTATGAATGTTGTCTGATCCCGGTGACTTCCAATTATGAAGACGCTTGATGACTCTGATAGTATCTACTGGCACGAAATCGAAAGTCATAACATTTGTTGTTTGACTAATGTTGTGAATCCATTGCGCACCTCTATTGTGTTCGAGTGGAGTTTCCCATATATTTGCCCAATAATCACGCAACGCTTCTGGGGACGGTGTTTCGCTCGGTGTTGAAGCAGATTGTGAGTCTCCATTTAACGTTCTATAAAATACTTTCTCATTATTCTGAAATTGTGCATTCCGTGTTTTCCGTTTAGTGCAAATCATATATCTTTTGAGTCTACTCGATTTTACATTTAGCTTTTGTTTTATGGTGTCCAAAAAATCGGTCACTTCAGTATTTGAGTTTTCATACTGAGCGTGGATTTGATACCTTCTCTTTGTGTCCTCCACTGCTGCAACAATCCTCTGGCTTCTGCAGCCGCCTATATACTGTGTTAGTCTCCCTATGTCCCTTCTTAATTTCTCTATCTTATATTCCATTCTCACTTGCCAAGACGACTTAGTAATTTAGTAGCCGTTTGCTTTGGCAGTCGTGTATGCGGACACATATATAAGTGTTTGGAGCGTCGCGAAATCTATGTCTGGATTGAGATGCTTCGGAAGTATTTCTGTATTAATATATCCGATAATTGAAGCAAATTTTTTTGAAGCTTTTTGTCTTGGGTTGTAGAGTCTATCAACCGCTTCAGTGTTTTTGAATCCTTCAAATGCTTGTCCAAATACTTCTTCTATTTTCTTGTAATCTATGTCTACTCCTTTATACAATAAACCTGATTGAGTGGTATGAAATTCTGCTTCTACTACTTCCCTCGCGGTAGCTGGTATATCTAGAATGTTGGCTAGATTCTCGCGATGTTCAAAAGTTGGTTCAAAATCTGCAGGCGAATCGCCAGTTGTTTCATTTCCTTGTAGTTCTAACTCTACTTCCCTTCTTATTTCTTGCATTCTTCTAGTCGTTATCATTTTGTTATTCACAATTACCCTTCTTTGATCGGATAATCGCTGTTCTGTTATATTAGTTAAGTGGGGGTAGTGTTCCAAGAACTTTTCGTGTAGTTTCTTCCTATAGGCTGTCATGTCCGTTTCGCTACTAGTTACCTCAAAGTAGCATCTCATTATTGTTTCGTTCAGTTGCGTAGACCATGTCATTCTACCTCTACTAGTCGTTAAGTCGAATTGTTGTGTATTAACATTGGGTTCCTGATTTATTGATTGCAGATGACCTGCGACTTCAGATTGGATATTGTCTAAAACAGATTGAGAAAGCAAATGATTGTTAATTATTGCCCTTCTCTGATCTCCTAACCGCTGTCTAGATGCATTGTACTCGGGGTATTTTTGACAAAAGTCTCTATCTAAAGGGTCTAAGTACCCTCGTCCTATCGTGCCTAGTTTTGAGTGTATAAGGTAGGTGCGCCAGATGAATTTGTTTACCTCTTCTGGCCATCGTTTACGCGCACCTGTATTGCCCGTGGTGGGCGCAGAGTGGTCGGCGGTTGCCATCTGCGCAACATCCACAGGCAATGGCGATACAGTGGTCGATCGCGAAGCCATGGACTGCGGTACGTTGCCCCCCCAAGAATACCCTGGGCTGCCCGAGCCGGAGTGGTCGGGGCGGGATTCTCCATCGCGTTGAGCGCTGGTACCCGCCTGGGGTATCCTACATCTATTACGTCCCGCTTCCATTTTGATTGGCTACTAGTGCTCCGTTGGTCATTGGTAAGTCAATAGCTATAAAGCTGCCAATGTCCGCCCCTCACGTGGCATCTGATGTTCGAGCCGGACGTGGAGATAGATTTGTGAGAGGCTTATTATTATTATTATCATTGAGCAGGCAGGCAGTCGATATATTATGATTGATTATGAATATGATTTGGTGATCAAATCGATATATCGTCTTAATAGCTAAAATTTTAAATGTCCTATGTCCTTAAATATCATTGGGTATATTAGGTCCATTTAAAAAATTAATTAATTCTTTAAAATGTTGTTATTTATTTATTACTAGCTGTTGCCCGCGATTCCGTCCGCGTAGGGTTCTGAAAAACGTAGCTAATGACTTTCACCATGGTTCAAACTATCTTCTTATCAAGTTTTATGAAAATCGGTTCATCGGACTAGTCGTAAAAGCGTAACCGACAGATAGAGAGCAAATTTTTGCTTTCACTATATTATACAGAGTGCAAATAGTATATGGATTTAAAGATAAGATAAAGATAAGATAAAAAAGAAGAAAAAGATTTTAAAAAAATCCGTTCAATAGTTTTGGAGATTAGCGCAAACAGACAGACAGACAAAAAAAAAAATCGTGCGCGTGATAAATAAATATATAAATAAATAAATGGAACTATTCTAACAAAAATTTTTAAATGAACTTTAAGATCAAAATGAGTGTAAGAAAACAAAAAAAAATTTAAAAAATTAAATAAATAAAAAGTATAAGAACAAGAAAAACCAAAAATGATCCTTGAACGTGAACTTTGAACAGTCAGTTAATTGTTTCACTGGGCACCTACTCCCAACATCGTATGGCTGAGCACGAGTCTATAGATAGACCCTATCGAGTTTGCGGCCCTTTTTTTTGGAAAAATTAAAGATACTCGTAAAAGAAAAAAAAATACTTAAAAAAAAGGTTTTTTTTTTTCAACACATAAAATTACATAATATTTGTTGGCGACACCTCATTTTTATATACTTTTAATTAGGTTTTTTAGCGTTCTTTATTATTTTTCTATTTTTGATATATTTTATTGTTTTTAGGGTTCCGTACCTCAAAAGAAAAAAACGGAACCCTTATAGGATCACTTTGTTGTCCGTCTGTCTGTCTGTCTGTCTGTCTGTCTGTCTGTCTGTCTGTCTGTCTGTCTGTCAAGACCCTTTATCTCACGAACGGGTAAAGGTATCAGGTTGAAATTGATAATGAATGTTAAGGTCCATGAACCACACAAGATCTGAAAATTTCAATTTTTTACAACGACGCAATCAAAAGATATGGCTTTTTATGTGCGCATCTCCATACATTTATGCAAAAACGCAAAACCTACAGGGTACTTCCCGTTGACCTAAAATTATGAAATTTGGCAAGAAGCTAGGTCTCACAGTACAAATAAAGGGAAAAGTCTGAAATCATTTAATATTACAACTTTACTCACAACTAAGAGTAACCAATTGTGGTGAGCTTCCGTTTCAAGAACATTCATATGAGAGAGGGGTCAAGTGGGATGGTCGCGGAGGCGATTTTTGTTTTAGTTCTATTTTACAAACGAGAACACTTACAAACTTGAAAATTGGTATGTTTATAGTTCATAAGCTATAAAATAGCAACAAATAATAAAATTTGGTCAATCGCGTGTCAGACTCAAAAAATCTAGCACATTAACTTACTGAAATTTAAACTAATACAATTATGATTATGTGGTACGGAACCCTCAGTGCGCGAGTCCGACTCGCACTTGGCCGGTTTTTTTTTACCTTTTTGACGCATTCTGCT
This sequence comes from Athrips mouffetella, assembly GCA_947532105.1. Lineage (NCBI taxonomy): Eukaryota > Metazoa > Arthropoda > Insecta > Lepidoptera > Gelechiidae > Athrips > Athrips mouffetella. The sequence goes on along the minus strand of OX383983.1, from coordinate 10,619,702 downwards.
TCAGCTTTTTGTTATGACTATTTATTTTATTTTCTTTATTAGGATCACCAACAGATAATACATATCAAACAAATGTTTTATACACTAAAAAAAAGGATCATATATATATGTACATCCAATTATAGGTAACCACAACTTACACATGAGACACTTACAATGAAGCAAATATATACTGATACAATATTAATACAGATAACTAAGAAGAATTATGTGACATTCAATAACTAAAAACATTATCATGATCAAGAATAAAAAGGAACATTATAATAGGTAAGAGATCATAATAGAAAATAGTAGTACACAATACAAAATCGGACTTTAATTAGCATAGTTTTGGTTATGTTTTGGTTTAGTTCAGTTTTCGGTAACGTGAGATCTTACTTTATTTTTTAAGGTAGCAAGTGAGTCTTGGAATATATCGATGCAGAGCTGCTCGGGCAAATAATTGAAGAGTTTAACCATTCGGGTGATTGGCGATTGGCGAAACTTGACTACTTGAATAAATTGACTACTTGAATAAATATTAGTTGTAAAGTTTTAAAGTAGTTTCAGTCAAAGTATTGGCTAGGGTTCTCTTAACGAGGCCCTGGCATTAATATTGGTCTTCGAAAAAGTGAGTATTGAACTAGTTTCCTTTTTAGAGATTTTTTTGTGTTTGACTTAAATTTACCTATCCCTTTGCTCCCTTATGCCGCTGTTTACTAGAAGCGCATATAGGAAAATGGCAGAGCAAAACACGGTAGCAGCTGCTAGTAGTACTACGGCACCTTCATCACCACCACCACCACCGCCTGTTGTCCAAACCTCCGTATCCGACCGCTCTGTTCGTTCAAGTCGTTCCTCTAATTCAACTATAGTAGCGCAAAGGGTTGCAGCACAAGCTCAACATGCTCGCTGTCTAGCCGAGCTAGAACGTGTTGCAGTAGAGAAAGACCGGGACAGAGACAGAGTCGTTAAGGAAAATCAACAAGCAGCCGCAGACATAGAACTGCAAGCAGAGTTGGCTGCAATCGAAGCGGGTTCGAGTAATCGAAGTAGAATAGCCGACTGGGATGAATCTAGTGTTAACAGTGCTCCTATTTTTCAGGTCGATGTTAATAATGGCATACAATTACCGTCTGTGTCGGTATCTGGAAAGGTACTATTACCCGGCACTACTACTACGGTTATGCCAGAACATCCTATTGAGACCGTGCAATACCAGAGGTCGCCGCCGCCTATTAAGGCAACGAATCCTGTTGTCGCTGTGGCTGCCGTGTGGCAGGAGCCGCCACTCCTTGAGAATCCTGTCGACGCTACCGTGCCTCTGAGTGAACATTTTCCTACTAAACATGCACAGCATAGGTTAGGTACTACACAACAAACACAAGACAATTTTTTGAACAATTTTATTAAAGTTAGCAATAGTCAGGATACACGCACTGAAATCAAACAATTAGCCGAGGCCATCGCAAGCCTGTCCGCTACGAAGTCACCACCGGGGGTAAGTGACCTAAAGCTTCCTTTGTTTGACGGGCGTATCCAGGACTGGCTACTATTCAAAAGAACTTTTGAATTTTCAAATGGAGGTAAGGATCTATGCCAGTTTTCTTGTCGAGTTCGCCGGTGCGTAGAAACCATACCCGCACTTGGTAAGACAGAGTATTTGGCTTCTCCTGAACTTTGCGATATAATTTCCGTGATGTCGCACTGTCGTTATTCGCGATTGCGTGGTGTCGCGCTTCCGTGATTCGCGCTTCGGTTATGTCGCAACTACGTGGTAAGATCCAACCTATCGCGCTAAGCCGCTCGATCGCGGGCTTGGAGACCAAAGCCTGGAGGAGCAGTCCCGCCCGGAGTATATATTGTATATATAGAGGTCAGTGGCGGGAACCCATCGGGGGAGGAGGGGACTATTCTAACCTAACCTAACTTATTTCCATTTGCTTCTATATTTTTAGCCAAGGGCCTCCGGTTACACTTAAGTTTAGCCGGCTAATGATAGAAGAAACTAACTTTAGCCGCTTCTCGAAAATAAACCTAAGTTTAGCCGGCTAATCTTAAGTTTATGTTCACACCTATCTTTAGCCGTAACATATAGATACTTTTAACATATGTATTACTTAGAGCATGAACCTGAAGAACTTTCCCAAAGAAACCAATATTGTTTTGACCTTTGACCAGCTGATAGTGCATTTTGTATGGGAGGTCAAATTTGGTTTTTCTTATTTCGACTTTCCGACGTAATATTCCTTGGGGAAAGATGTTCAGTTTCATGGTCTCTAAGTATCATGCTAAAATTATGTCCACTATCTCACTAGGCCGATATATGGCGGCGTTTGGGACTCGGTCAATGAAGATTCCGTGCTCTTTCTTATGCTGCGGTCACCAACAACCTCGCTCCATGGTGTCAGCAAGCGTGGCGACTACGGTAATTAATTACCCTACAAATTTTACCGTCGGTACTGTGTTTTTTCTGTCCTGCAGTGGATAATGGGATGTCATGATGTTGACGGTGAGGTATTGAAGTAGGTAGCTAGGTACTTACATAATTAACTACTTACTCAACTTTGAGAAAAAAAGTAAGTATACGATGTTTATTTCCGGATTACAGGATAGTAATCGATATAGTATTAGAAACGGTCCCAAAACTGTGTCTCAAACTGTGGACACAACGAATATTTATATTTTTAAAAGCTTTGACCATGACACATGACACAGCTTATCGCCAAAGAAGAAAAAGAAGATTGAATAGGTATTGTTATCCACAGATAATAATTGTAGCAGTTGCACAGCAAATAAAGAAAGTTTGATGCATAGATTTAGTACTTCGCGCGTGACGCTTTTAACCGGATTGCGCTCTTCCAAAAATTATGCGAGCAGAGTAGGACGTAAGATGAGATGAAGCTGTCCCTTTCTAATAGATTTTGCATGACATTTTGTTTATGTTGCCATGACAACATCAACAAAATGTCATGCAAAATCTTTGTTAAAAATCATTTTACCAAAGAGTTTTTAATCCAGATAAATCAAATCTGCATTTATCAATATTTAATGAAAACTGAGAGAGAAGTTTATACTTTGCACGTTGAAAATTATTCAAATAAGTATTTAAAAATACGTATAAATATAAATTTGTGTATATAAAAGTTAACATTTTGCACGGAAATTGTGCAAACTTCATTAGTATGGCAATAATTAGAAAGGGACGAAGTACATCGGCTATGATGTCTTGCTCTGCTCGTTTTGCTCTGCGTACCGGAGATTCAGACGAGGTTAGCAACATTATTTAATATGTCGCGAAGAAAGCTGGAGTGTTTGTTGGTTATTGTGCGTGAATGTCTTGATAATGAATATGTCATACTACATTTAGGAGTGGACCACATAAACAGAAACGAGGCACTAGAAAGGAACCTCACAATTCCAAAAGCTTTGTTTGGCAACGAAGAAAATGATAAACTTATACTGATATGTGATGGCACTTATATTTATATTCACAAAAGCTCGAATTTTTTGTTTCAAAGGCAGTCATATAGTTTGCACAAATTCCAAAACCTGCTCAAACCATTTTTGATTGTATGCTCTGATGGACACATACTAGATGTCCTTGGTCTATATGCTGCAACAAAGGCAGATGCAAATATAATGAGTGACATCATGAACGACGAAGAGCATCCTTTACATTGCTTTCTATAAGAAAATGATGTATTCATTTTAGACCGAGGCTTCAGGGATAGTTTAAATGATATTGGAGCCTGTGGCTACGAATCGTACATGCCACCAACAAAAGACAGAAACGAAACACAGCTGACTACAGAGCAGGCTAATGAAGCCAGATCAGTGACGATATGCCGATGGGTTGGGGAAGTAGTAAACGGAAAATTCAAACGGGATTTTAAGCTCTTGCGGCAAAAGTATTTTAACAAAGCTCTTCCTCACATGTTTACCGTTTTTAAAATCGCCGCAGCTATTATTAACCACTTTCATGAACCTATCGCCGATAGCAATTATGCAGAAGCTTTTTTGAATATTATAAGGAACAAGATGGATTCCCCAAATCTTCTACACAGCTATGTTGAGAGGAAGAGATTAAACAGCAGAAGAGCTGATTTCCAAAGAATAGAAGCAAATGATCTTCCGAACTTCCCACACCTTACAGAAGAGCATGTCATATTGCTTTCTTTGGGAACATACCAATTAAAACTAGCAAGGTCCTACTGCAGTGAGAACTTGAGAAACGGCTTATATTTAATTGAAATATATAGAGAAAACGCTTTAGAAGACTTGCCAGACTACGGCATCAACGAAGACGTTTGGTTATTACGCGCGCGTATACAGTCACGCCATACGAGATCAAGAACGTATTATTGTTATGTATTAGTAAAAAACAATATTGCAAACAGCAACAGTGATATTGATCAATATTATGGTACCTGTCTGACAGGACGACGTACAATGGGCACCTGTGCTCACATTATATCCATTGTATGGTATCTGGGATACGCGAGACATGAGGGTTTTACTGCTCTTGCAGCTTTTCTGGATGATATTATTGTTGGCCATCATGAATAAATGCCATTTTTTATTAAAACGCTGATATTTTATTAGTTTTAACCAATTCCCCCCTCCCACACCCCACCCCTCCCACACCATCTCCCCCTAACTTAAATCCCTAAATAAAATGTGCACAAAAATACAATTGCATCGTATTATGTAGTGTGTAATGTATAAAAATGTGAATACAATAAAAATGTTATGATATATGTTCATAATAATTATATTATATTATGATACTTTAGTAATGGTTTTGTATTCTACTGCAAAATAAGCAAAGAACATTCCATGCGCCATGGTAATTAGATTTTTTTCTATGGAATCTGTCATTTTATTATGACTATATCTCCGAACGGACAAAGATTCAGGTCAAGTCGTCATAGTAACAATTGTTTATCTCAACAAGACCAATTTGACAAGACTATAGTCAATTCTATTGAAGTGGGTACCAAAATGCCCATCGTCCTTTGGTATTAAGATGTTGCTAACCCTTGAAGGCCTGTGGAAATGTGTTACCGGTGAAGACAAAGACAGCGCAAAGGACCAGCGTGCTTTGGCCCGCATTTGTTTGTCCCTGAAGTCCTCAAACTTTCAGTATGTAAGAAGCGCTAAAACAAGTGAAGAAGCGTGGACTTGCCTAAGCAATGTTTATGAAAACAAAGGCTTGTGTAGAAGAGTTTTTCTATTAAGAAAACTACACCGTCTTGATTTCTCATCTTTCACCTCCATGAGTGAATATATAGAACACGCAATGATACTCGTTCAGCAGTTGGCCGATATTGGTCGTGAAATAGACGATGAAGAGGTGGCAGAAATTCTCCTTTCTGGGTTGACACAGGAGTATGACACGCTCGTTTCTAACTTAGAAACCGCATGTATGACAGGAAGTCTATCCAGTGAGGTTGTCCGAGCCAGACTTCTTCAAGAAGAAATGAGGAAAAGGAGCACAGAAGTACAAAACCTTGATAATACAGCATTTATATCTTCAAAGTCGCATCAAAAGCACACTCGTACCTGCAATTTCTGCGGCAAGCGTGGTCACACTAAAAACCGCTGCTTCAAGTTGAAGAGAAAGAAGAAAGAAGAGCAGTCTGAGGCTGGCTTTCTGGCTTCTGCCTTCTTGACAACCAGCAGCGATTGGTATGTGGACAGCGGCTGCAGCCAGCACATGTGTAACGATAGGAGCAAATTTGTGACTTTTCAAAGCTGTGAAAGTGATGTAAAGATTGCAGATAATAAAAGCTTGAAATGTATAGGTCGCGGAAGTGTTCAAATAACATTATCAGACCATACGAGTATTAATCAAATTGATGATGTACTTCTTGTACCCGAGCTCTCTGCCAACTTGCTATCGGTAAGTAGTTTGATTTCTAGGGGTTTCTTTGTAATTTTTAACTCAACCGGGTGTCACATTTTTAAAAATTCAACTAAGTGTGAAATTGAAGGCAAACCAGTTTGTAGGGCCTCTCTTATAAATGGTATCTATAAATTACCTAGACTAAGTAATATGTCATCGGCTGGAGTGGTGCATTCTTCGGCAACCTTGCCTAAGCAAGGAGCACAGAGTGCGAACGTTGCTGAGGTGTCAGCTGAAGTTTGGCACAGGAGGCTAGGCCACCTAGGTATGTCTGGCATGTTAGCTCTTAAGCATGGTGTTGCATGCGGTGTATCGTTTCAGGACCCACCTGGAGAACCCCTGAAGAAATGTGTGCCATGTATTGAGGGAAAGATGGCGGCTAAGCCGTTCCCCAATGCCACTTCACACCGTGCAAGCCAACCGCTGGAGTTGATTCACACCGATGTCTGCGGACCCCTACCAGTGGAGAGCTGGGGCGGCGCAAAATATCTGGTGACATACACCGATGACTACACTAGGAAGACATTTGGATACCTACTTGAAAATAAATCACAGGTATTTAATTCTTTTCTTAATTTTAAAAATTTTGTAGAAAAGCAAAAGGGTTTAGTAATCAAAGTTTTACGCTCTGACAATGGGGGGGAGTATTGCAGTCGCCAGTTTACCGACTTTTTGGAGAAAGAAGGCATATTACACCAGACGTCAGTTCCTTATTGTCAACAACAGAATGGCGTCTCTGAGCGTCTTAATAGGACTCTCATAGAGAAGGCAAGATGTATGTTACTTGGGGCAGGCCTAGACAAGCGATATTGGGGCGAGGCAGTCATGACTGCCATATATTTAAAAAATAGGTCACCTACTTCTGCTTTGTCCGGTCTTACACCAGAGGAAAAGTGGACTGGTTCCAAACCGGACCTTAGTCACTTACATGTGTTTGGGTGTGTTGCCTACTCTCTATTGCCTGAACATACGTGTAAAAGGCGTAAATTAGATGCTAAAAGTAAGATGCATATTTTTGTTGGATACAGCGACAGTTCTAAAGGTTTTAGACTTGCAGACCCATTGAACCCCAAAAATGTTTATATTTCACGACACGTAGCATTTATAGAGGACAAATTTTATTCTGATACCAAAGATAATAATTTTAATAATGAAATGAATAATAATTATATATTTTATGAATTTAAGAATAATTTTAAATCAAGTCATGATGTAAGTTCTAGTCAAATTAATTTTAATAATAATAATGATTTGAATTCTAGTCACGATAATGAACTGAGCTCTAGCTCTAGTGGTAGTAAGCCGAGTTCTAGTTATACCGTTGAACCGAATCCGAACTATACATCGACACAAAATAACAGCTCTTTGTTTTCAGGAGATGAAGACGAGGACTACTACTGCACCGGCAGTGAGCACGAGACGGACTCCGCATCGTCGCCGGTCGCTGACGCTTTCCCTGAGCGAATGACGTCATCGCCCGAGGTGGCAGCTGGAGGGGAAGTATCTGCTCCCGTCCCGCCTCTTGGTAATGCTCAACGGCCTATTCGCAGCACTCGCTCTCAAATACCTACCAGGTACAAAGATTATGATGTTGATTTCTCTCTTCTAACACAAGATGGAGCTGTCATCCCTGGTGATCCTCTATCATATGAGGAAGCCATGTCGAGCGCTGACAGTCAACACTGGCAAGCTGCTATGAAAAGCGAATATGACTCGCTTATCGCCAACAAGGTATGGGAACTAGTCGACCGCCCACAAGGCGAAAATATAGTTAAGTGTAAATGGGTATACAAACGTAAGCATGATGCTTCTGGTAAGTTTGATAGATATAAAGCTCGTCTGGTTGCCAGAGGTTTCACACAAATTCACGGGGTCGATTATTGTGATACGTTTTCACCTGTAGTTAGGCACTCTACCATGAGAATCCTTTTTTCGTTAGCAGCTGAGCTCGACTTAAATATTGATCATATAGATGTTGCCACCGCGTTCTTGAATGGAGAGCTCGATGAGACCATCTATATGGAGCAACCCCAAGGTTTTACTATTAATGACAAAAACAAAGTTTGTCTTCTACGTAAAGGTATTTATGGCCTCAAGCAAGCCAGCCGTATTTGGAATATTAAAGTTCATAACTTACTTACTGAAAATGGCTATAGGCAGAGTAAATGTGAGCCATGCGTTTACACTAAGAAAAATGGTGGAGATCTTATTATCGTAGCACTCTACGTAGATGATTTCTATATTTTCTATAGTTCTCAAAATAATAATTTGCTGCCCTTGCTTGAGACTAATTTTACTGTAAAGAACCTAGGCACATTAAAAAGTTGCTTAGGAATAAATGTAAATAGAGATAGAGCAAGACGTTGTATAAAACTTGACCAATCAGAGTACATTAAGAAATTGTTAGTTAGATTCGGCATGGAAAATTGTAAACCGGTCTCTACGCCAATGATAACTAATTATAAATTACAAAAGGCGGAATCTGAGGGTCTAGATGATAACACTTATAGGTATAGAGAACTTTTAGGTTGTCTTATGTATTTGTCTGTGTGCACTAGGCCTGATATAGCGTTTGTATGTAGCCAGTTAAGCCAGTTTAACCACGGTTTTGATATAACACATTGGCAAGCAGCAAAACGCGTCTTGAGATATTTATCCGGAACACTAAATTATTGTCTATATTTTTATGGATCTCGTAATTTAGATTTAACCGCATACTCGGACGCGGATTGGGCTAACGACATAGTCGATCGAAAGTCATACACTGGTTTCATAATTAAACTTGGTAAAAATGTTATTAGCTGGGAGTCACGTAAACAGCGATGTGTGGCGTTATCCAGTACCGAGGCCGAGTATCTCTCCATAGGAGATGTATGTAAAGATCTTTGTTTTATAAGAAGTTTTCTTTCAGAGATTATGAATGAATACACTCCTATAGTAACTTTGTATAATGATAATCAGAGTGCGCATAAAATATTAGAGTCTAAAGAGTATTCACATAAGCGCACTAAGCATATTGACCTACGTTATCATTTTGTCAAAGATTTAGTACATAAAGGTTTTATGTCTGTTAGGTACTTACCTACTGGAGAGATGATTGCCGATATTTTAACGAAGCCACTTGGTTTAAATAAGCACAGACATTTTGTTGGACAAATGAATTTGTTTTGAATAAAATGTGTTGATGTGTTTATTTAGTTTGCTTCTATTTGTAGAGTCATGTAGAGCTTTTTAAGTTTCGTATGTATGGCATTCAAATCTTAAGGGGAAGTGTTAGAAATAAGATTTGTTATGTAAAACATACTTATAATTAGTTTGTAAACGAATATTGAAATGTCATCTGCCACTGTTGACACCTGTCAACTATCTGTCAATTCTGTCTTGTTCTCTCGCTACGTTTGTCTTTTTGTGTCGTGTTAATTTAATTAATTTTAATCGAGTATTTTATAAACAATCGACGACAATATTTTGCCATTATTTAATTATAAATAAAGGTGTACAATACTGGGAAATCCTTCGTGTATTATTTCCGCCATCAAGCTGCGATTCCATCATCCACGCGACACGAGGTGATCAGCACCATCTGCATAACACTTTGTTGTCCGTCTGGTTGTCTGTCAAGACCCTTTTCTCACGAACGAGAAGAGGCATCATGTTGAAATTGATAACGAGTATTAAGGTCCATAAACCACACAAGATCTGAAAATTTAATTTTTTTATAACGAGGCAATCAAAAGATATGGCTTATTATGTCCTCATCTCCATACATTTATGCAAAAAAGCAAAACCTGCAGGGTACTTCCCGTTGAGCTAAAATTATGAAATTTGGCAAGAAGCTAGGTCTCACAGTAAAAATAAAGGGAAAAGTCTAAAATCATTAAATATTTCAATTTTGCTCACAACTAATAGTAACCAATTAAGGTGAGCTTTTCTATAAAAGAGGGGTCAAGTTGGATGGTCGCGGAGTTTTTAAAATCAAAGAGCAAAAGCTTTTAGTATATCATATGGTAGATAGGTACGGAACCCTTAGGGCGCGAGTCCGACTCGCACTTGGCCGGTTTTTTTTAACTATTATAACTTGGGTTTGGATTATACCAAATTTAGATAAACAAAATTTACAGTATATATTAATATAGTAGACTTATTAAACATATAAAAGTTTCAGTTGTATAGCTCTTATACTTTAGATTTTATTGACATCTAAAAAACCCCGATTGTGTCACTAACTCACTGATGGTCATCAAAATTCTTAGGGTACTTCTTGAAGTCCTAGAAAGCTAAAATTTGGTATGTAAGCTAGTATTACATTAATAACAAAAAAATCCCTTAAACCAGTGGATGGAAGTTTGTATGGGACTTCGGCAAATTTTATAATAGAGACTCCTTGTTAATAAATACAAATAAAAAAACACGTATTTCAGGATTTTTAGTATGTACTATACAACTTACAAAAAGAAGTGAAATTCCACCAAAAACACTTTCATGTAAAATTTTGCCAAGACGAGACCATATAGCTCGCATTTTCAAAAAATTATCAGATCTCATATAGAGCCAAGCTTCTAACTCTACATGCCCTAACTTCACGAAATCTACACCTAAGTCAAAATATGTGACTTGCCCGTTTCGCTACCGTCATGTGGGCGTAAGGTGAAAAACGTATTCACCGTTCATTGCTTTTCTGTTATACCATAGTTCATGTACTAACGAAACGGCCCAGCCACATATTTTGACTAAGGTGTAGATTTTGTGAAGTTAGGGCTGGCGTGTAGAGTTAGAAGCTTGGCTCTATATGAGATCTGATATATTTTTTTTAAATGCTAGCTATATGGTCTCGTCTTGGCACCATTTTACATAAAAATGTTTTTGGTGGTTTATGTTTACAGTTTGTCTAAAAATGAAGATAAGAAAAATAAATGGCTGGACATTATTGGAACAGAAAATATTAATACTACAACACCAATAGTGTATCTTGCAAACACTTGGTACCTACTGTATATTTCACGAATGCTAAACGTAATGAATAGTTATAAAACATTGTAATTGTAATAAAAAGTTATACATTACGATTTGAATTTAATTTGTCCCTCTTTGTTGTTTCACTAAACTATGGTGCCCTCATACGATAAAAGGCGACCAAGTAACTTAAAATTTCCCTTATGCCCTGAAGGGTGGCGGCTAAAATACGGCTGATTGATTTAATGTAGGTCATTTAGCCGCCTTTTATCACATAAAGACAGCTTATGTTACTTAGTCACCTTTTATCTTATAAAGGGTATTTTGTATCACTCCGGATATTTTAAGAGGTCGTTCTGTCCATGACACTCAGCAACTTTTCCCAAGAAACATAGGTCGGACACGAATGCAGTTTCTATGGAAATTAATTTTCTTTTCGTATTTCAGATGACTATCGATATCGATTGTTTCTGGGTTATTGTCTACAACCCTTAGATTATGAATAACGGCAGCTTACTCTACAACCCATCCACAATCCGCCATTTTGCTTTACACATTTTTTTAGGTATGCACGTTTTTTCTGTAGGTACAGCCCGTCCATTCGGTTTTATAGGCCTGTGAATTTTAGTTATACATGTTTATTGAAGAGTTTAATGAATAATTTTGATTGGGTACCTATTACGCAGTAAACGACATTCAAAGTGAACATCTATTATAGTCGGATTTTTAATCAGACGGAGTAAACTGACAGATCGAATGTTGCCGCTTTTTTACATAATGCAATTAATGTTGTGCTTAAATGATTCACTCAATTTAATCATTTCAGTTCAGTGATCTAAAATCCAAAATATCTGTCTAATGTGTGTTTTTGCTACCTAATAAGGGGAACTAGAACACAAAAAATGGAATAGAGTAGTGTAATATAGGCTTTAGAAAAAGACAATTTTGATTTGATTGGGTGGTGGAATGTGAAACACTCAGATAATTAATAATAAGTTTCACTCACGCACCTTATCAATGGTAGGAGGTTCATTGTTGTGAAAAAAACCATGGACTTTTTGGCGAATGGCTGAGAATGTAAAATCATCCAATTGTCTTTATAAGTCTTTTTTGGCCCTGGTTTTTCAGAAGATTTGAATTCTTCATTCTCTTTAACCTCTTTCATAATACTGTAAACAGCAGTTTAACCAATTCCCAAGATTTCCGCCGTTTTGTTCACACACTCATTTATATTGGGAGATTCTGTTGAAATAAGCAACTTGGATTGTTCCTCAAATACGTATTTGTACGTGTTGCGTATCATCAGCTTCTCTGTCACACTAAAAGAAATACGTGGTCTCTTTTTTTTCGGCGATAAAGCTGTATCGCTTCTTGATGTACTTGGTGGTGGATCCATGTTAATAATAACACAAACAAGAAAAAACGTAACAAAAACAACAAACAAAACAGCGTAATAATTAAAACAGATAACAGCAAAAACCGCAATCGTGCAATCAGACAGAAGATGGATGACAGACAATGACATTTATGCGTCATCATCTTTTTTTTCGTTACTAAGAAAAAGCTTCGAGTCCATACAGCCATGTGCGATGTCTGACTGTTAACTGACGGTAATTTAAATTCTCTAAAATTATTTGCATTTTATTCAAAGTCACATCTTTTGAACTATTTATGAATGAGTCAAATACTTCACTATAATGTGAAAGTTGGTATCATTATTACGTTAATTGACATTTCGATCTGTCAGTTTAATCCGTCTGATTAAAAATCCGACTTTAGAAGATTGGAATACTTGCATTTTCAGAAATTTTTGGATGGAGAGTCGTCGATCTTCGAGATGTGGATTCCTGTGTAAATCAATCTTTCACTGGACATTGGCGTGAAGAGTAGCGTGAAGCCATAATTTTGTAACAATTCCTTTACTTTGACATTGGCGAAATACGTTTTGTAATGAGATGTGATGCCATTAAATAAATACACAATACAATACCACAGAATTCATAATAGTGACAATACTCTTATTTTTTGTAATTTAGAAATAAGAAATGTTTCTTTTATTTTGCTGTAACGGTCGTCTCTACCGCGATACAGGTTCTTACCTAGTGCGGGGGCTAAGAGCAATAGCGGTGTGAAGTTAGCTGAAAAAGTTAGCTGAATTTGATAACCCGACCAAATTGAGGAGGTCATTTTCGGAAAATGGTTTGAAAGCCCCAAAACGGGTGGAACATGATCAAAAACCGAAAAAAACTAAAAGAAAATTGCTTTTCCAGCTAGGACGAGAGCCCACAAACACTAAAACTCGTAAAAACTAAGGTGGTTCCAAAAACATCACGAATCGCTGTTTCGAGGCTAAATATGATTTTCTAAGTCGAATAAAGTATAAATTTAGTAAAATAACACAAAACCCACTATTACACATGCTAAATAAACTTCCTATAAACAGAAAACCGAAAATAAATTAGCATGAAAACAATGTAAAAGTGTTTTATTTCATTCAAAAATATACAGTTTTTCAGAGGCTTGTAGCGACTACCACAGACCAGGTACATCCACAAATCTGATACCATTAGAAAGAAGGTTTCAATAGCTGTCCAAAAATATAGGTTTCAACCAACTGGATATCGTCAGATTGCTGAAAAGCCAACACACAAGCATACTCGTCCATCTTAAATCCGCTAACGTGATGTCAATGTTCAGAGGCTTGTGGCGCCTACCACAGACCAGGTACATCCACAAATCTGTTACCATTAGAGAGAAAGTTTCAATAGCTGTCCAAAAATATAGGTTTTAACCAACTTAATATCGTCAGATTGCCGAAAAAGCCTACCACACAAGCATACTCGTCCATCTTAAATCCGCACCACGTGATGTCAATGTTCAGTGGCTTGTGGCGCCTACCACAGACCAGGTACATCCACAAATCTAATGCCATTAGAAAGAAGGTTTCAATAGCTGTCCAAAAATATAGGTTTGACTTAACTGGATATAGTCAGATTGCTGCAAAGTCTACCACAAAAGTATACTCGTCCATCTAAAATCCGCTAAAGTGAAGTCAATGTTAAGTGGCTTGTGGCGCCTACCACAGACCAGGTACATCCACAAATCTGTTACCATTAGAAAGAAGGTTTCAATAGCTGTCCAAAAATATAGGTTTGACCCAACTGGATATCGTCAGATTGCTGCAAAGTCTACCACAAAAGTATACTCGTCCATCTAAAATCCACTAACGTGATGTCAATGTTCAGTGGCTTGAAGCGCCTACCACAGACCAGGTACATCCACAAATCTGATACCATTAGAAAGAAGGTTTCAATAGCTGTCCAAAAATATAGGTTTAACCCAACTGGATATCGTCAGATTGCTGCAAAGTTTACCACAAAAGTATACTCGTCCATCTAAAATCCGCTAACGTGAAGTCAATGTTAAGTGGCTTGTGGCGCCTACCACAGACCAGGTACATCCACAAATCTGTTACCATTAGAAAGAAGGTTTCAATAACTGTCCAAAAATATAGGTTTGACCCAACTGGATATCGTCAGATTGCTGCAAAGTCTACCACAAAAGTATACTCGTCCATCTAAAATCCACTAACGTGATGTCAATGTTCAGTGGCTTGTGGCGCCTACCACAGACCAGGTACATCCACAAATCTGTTACCATTAGAAAGAAGGTTTCAATAGCTGTCCAAAAATATAGGTTTGACCCAACTGGATATCGTCAGATTGCTGCAAAGTCTACCAAAAAAGTATACTCGTCCATCTAAAATCCACTAACGTGATGTCAATGTTCAGTGGCTTGTGGCGCCTACCACAGACCAGGTACATCCACAAATTTGTCACCATTAGAAAGAAGGTTTCAATAGCTATCCAAAAATGAAGGTTTCACTCAGCTGTTTATAGTCAGATCGCCGTAAGAGCTTATCATACAAAAATACTTACCCATCTAGTTACGGCTAACGAGACCACAATTTGCGGTGGCTTGTTTCATTTTACCACAGAAATAGTGAATGCATGAGAATAAGTCAAATAAAAAGGCATGAAAACAATTTAATCTCTTTTATTTCAAACCCAATTTACCAAATTTTTAGAACCTCATAGCACCTACCACCGACTAGGGACATCCACAAATCTGATAGCATTAGAAAGGAGGGTTTAATAACTGTCCAAAAATAAAGGTTTTAACCAGCTGGTTATAGTCATACGAGTATCGCCGTAAGAGCTAACCGTACAAACATACTTACCCATCTAGGTACGGCTAACGAGACCACAATTTGCGGTGGCTCGTTATATCTTACCACAGAAATAGTGAACGCATGAGAATAAGGCAAATAAAAAGGCATGAAAACAATTTAATCTCTTTCATTTCAAACCCAATTTACCAAATTTTCAGAAGCTCATAGAGCCTACCACCGACTAGGTGCATCCACAAATCTGGTAGCAGTAGAAAGAAGGCTTCAATAGCTGCCCAAAAATGAAGGTTTCAACCAGCTGGTTATGGTCAGATTGCCGCAAGAGCCTACCACACCACACAAGCATAATCGCCCATCTAAAATCCGCTAACGTGATGTGAATGTTCAGTGGCTTGTGGCGCCTACCACAGACCAGGTACCTCCACAAATTTGAAATCATTAGAAAAAAGGCTTCAATGGCTATCTTAAAACATAGGTTTCAACCAACTGGATATCGTCAGATTGCCGCAAAAGCCTACCACACAAGCATAGTCGTCCTTTAAAAATCCGCTAACGTGATGTCAATGTTCAGTGGCTTGTGGCGCCTACCACAGACCAGGTACATCCACAAGTCTGATACCATTATAAAGTAGGTTTTAATAGTTGTCTAAAAATATAGGTTTTAACCAACTGGATATCGTCAGATTGCTGAAAAGCCTACCACACTACTCGTCCATCTGAAATATGCTAACGTGATGTCAATGTTTAGTGGCATGTGGCGCCTATCACCAACTAGGTACATCCACAAATATGGTAGAATTAGAAAGGAGGCTTCAATAGCTGTCCAAAAATGAAGGTTTCAACCAACTGGATATCGTCAGATTGCCGCAAAAGCCTACCACACAAGCATAGTCGTCCTTTAAAAATCCGCTAACGTGATGTCAATGTTCAGTAGCTTGTGGCGCCTACCACAGACCAGGTACATCCACAAGTCTGATACCATTATAAAGTAGGTTTTAATAGTTGTCTTAAAATATAGGTTTCAAACAACTGGATATCGTCAGATTGCTGAAAAGCCTACCACACTACTCGTCCATCTGAAATATGCTTTTGGGCAGCTATTGAAGCCTCCTTTCTAATGCTACCAGATTTGTGGATCCACCTAGTCGGTGGTAGGCTCTATGAGCTTCTGAAAATTTGGTAAATTGGGTTTGAAATAAAAGAGATTGTTGGTTTTGTTTTCATGTCTTTTTATTTGCCTTTTTCTCATGCGTTCACTATTTCTGTGGTAAGATGTAACGAGCCACCGCAAATTGTGGTCTCGTTAGCCGTCACTAGAGTGGTAAGTATGTTTGTATGATAAGCTCTTACGGCGATCTGACTATAACCAGCTAGTTGAAACCTATATTTTTGAACCGCTATTGAAACTTTATTTCTAACGGTATCAGATTTGTGGATGTACCTGGTCTGTGGTGGGCGCCACAAGCCACTGAACAATGACATCACGTTAGCGTATTTAAAATGGACGAGTATGCTTGTGTGGTAGGCTTTTCAGCAATCTGACGATATCCAGTTGGTTGAAACCTATATTTTTGGTCAGCTATTGAAACCTTCTTTCTAATGGTATCAGATTTGTGGATGTACCTGGTCTGTGGTAGGCGCCACAAGCCACTGAACATTGACATCACGTTAGTGGATTTTAGATGGACGAGTATACTTTTGTGGTAGACTTTGCAGCAATCTGACGATATCCAGTTGGGTCAAACCTACATTTTTGGACAGTTATTGAAACCTTCTTTCTAATGGTAACAGATTTGTGGATGTACCTGGTCTGTGGTAGGCACCACAAGCCTCTGAACATTGACATCACGTTAGCGGATTTAAGATAGACGAGTATGCTTGTGTAGTAGGCTTTTCAGCAATCTGACGATATCCAGTTTGTTTAAACCTATATTTTTGGACACCTATTGAAACCTTCTTTCTAATGGTAACAGATTTGTGGATGTACCTGGTCTGTGGTAGGCGCCACAAGCCACTTAACATTGACTTCACGTTAGCGGATTTTAGATGGACGAGTATACTTTTGTGGTAGACTTTGCAGCAATCTGACGATATCCAGTTGGGTTAAACCTATATTTTTGGTCAGCTATTGAAACCTTCTTTCTAATGGTATCAGATATGTGGATGTACCTGGTCTGTGGTAGACGCCACAAGCCACTGAACATTGACTTCACGTTAGTGGATTTTAGATGGACGAGTATACTTTTGTGGTAGACTTTGCAGCAATCTGACGATATCCAGTTGGGTCAAACCTATATTTTTGGACAGCTATTGAAACCTTCTTTCTAATGGTAACAGATTTGTTGATGTACCTGGTCTGTGGTAGGCGCCACAAGCCTTTGAACATTGACATCACGTTAGCGGATTTAAGATGGACGAGTATGCTTGTGTGTTGGCTTTTCAGCAATCTGACGATATCCAGTTGGTTGAAACCTATATTTTTGGACAGTTATTGAAACCTTCTTTCTAATGGTAACAGATTTGTGGATGTACCTGGTCTGTGGTAGGCGCCACAAGCCACTTAACATTGACTTCACGTTAGCGGATTTTAGATGGACGAGTATACTTTTGTGGTAGACTTTGCAGCAATCTGACGATATCCAGTTGGGTCAAACCTATATTTTTGGACAGCTATTGAAACCTTCTTTCTAATGGTAACAGATTTGTGGATGTACCTGGTCTGTGGTAGGCGCCACAAGCCACTGAACATTGACATCACGTTAGTGGATTTTAGATGGACGAGTATACTTTTTTGGTAGACTTTGCAGCAATCTGACGATATCCAGTTGGGTCAAACCTATATTTTTGGACAGCTATTGAAACCTTCTTTCTAATGGTAACAGATTTGTGGATGTACCTGGTCTGTGGTAGGCGCCACAAGCCACTGAACATTGACATCACGTTAGTGGATTTTAGATGGACGAGTATACTTTTGTGGTAGACTTTGCAGCAATCTGACGATATCCAGTTGGGTCAAACCTATATTTTTGGACAGCTATTGAAACCTTCTTTCTAATGGTAACAGATTTGTGGATGTACCTGGTCTGTGGTAGGCGCCACAAGCCACTTAACATTGACTTCACGTTAGCGGATTTTAGATGGACGAGTATACTTTTGTGGTAAACTTTGCAGCAATCTGACGATATACAGTTGGGTTAAACCTATATTTTTGGACAGCTATTGAAACCTTCTTTCTAATGGTAACAGATTTGTGGATGTACCTGGTCTTTGGTAGGCGCCACAAGCCTTTGAACATTGACATCACGTTAGCGGATTTAAGATGGACGAGTATGCTTGTGTGTTGGCTTTTCAGCAATCTGACGATATGCAGTTGGTTGAAACCTATATTTTTGGACAGCTATTGAAACCTTCTTTCTAATGGTAACAGATTTGTGGATGTACCTGATCTGTGGTAGGCACCACAAGCCTCTGAACATTGACATCACGTTAGCGGATTTAAGATAGACGAGTATGCTTGTGTAGTAGGCTTTTCAGCAATCTGACGATATCCAGTTTGTTTAAACCTATATTTTTGGACAGCTATTGAAACCTTCTTTCTAATGGTAACAGATTTGTGCATGTACCTGGTCTGTGGTAGGCGCCACAAGCCACTTAACATTGACTTCACGTTAGCGGATTTTAGATGGACGAGTATACTTTTGTGGTAGACTTTGCAGCAATCTGACTATATCCAGTTGGGTCAAACCTATATTTTTGGACAGCTATTGAAACCTTCTTTCTAATGGTAACAGATTTGTTGATGTACCTGGTCTGTGGTAGGCGCCACAAGCCTTTGAACATGGACATCACGTTAGCGGATTTAAGATGGACGAGTATGCTTGTGTGTTGGCTTTTCAGCAATCTGACGATATCCAGTTGGTTGAAACCTATATTTTTGGACAGCTATTGAAACCTTCTTTCTAATGGTATCAGATATGTGGATGTACCTGGTCTGTGGTAGACGCCACAAGCCACTGAACATTGACATCACGTTAGTGGATTTTAGATGGACGAGTATACTTTTGTGGTAGACTTTGCAGCAATCTGACGATATCCAGTTGGGTCAAACCTATATTTTTGGACAGCTATTGAAACCTTCTTTCTAATGGTAACAGATTTGTTGATGTACCTGGTCTGTGGTAGGCGCCACAAGCCTTTGAACATTGACATCACGTTAGCGGATTTAAGATGGACGAGTATGCTTGTGTGTTGGCTTTTCAGCAATCTGACGATATCCAGTTGGTTGAAACCTATATTTTTGGACAGTTATTGAAATCTTCTTTCTAATGGTAACAGATTTGTGGATGTACCTGGTCTGTGGTAGGCGCCACAAGCCACTTAACATTGACTTCACGTTAGCGGATTTTAGATGGACGAGTATACTTTTGTGGTAGACTTTGCAGCAATCTGACGATATCCAGTTGGGTCAAACCTATATTTTAGGACAGCTATTGAAACCTTCTTTCTAATGGTAACAGATTTGTGGATGTACCTGGTCTGTGGTAGGCGCCACAAGCCACTGAACATTGACATCACGTTAGTGGATTTTAGATGGACGAGTATACTTTTTTGGTAGACTTTGCAGCAATCTGACGATATCCAGTTGGGTCAAACCTATATTTTTGGACAGCTATTGAAACCTTCTTTCTAATGGTAACAGATTTGTGGATGTACCTGGTCTGTGGTAGGCGCCACAAGCCACTTAACATTGACTTCACGTTAGCGGATTTTAGATGGACGAGTATACTTTTGTGGTAAACTTTGCAGCAATCTGACGATATACAGTTGGATTAAACCTATATTTTTGGACAGCTATTGAAACCTTCTTTCTAATGGTAACAGATTTGTGGATGTACCTGGTCTTTGGTAGGCGCCACAAGCCTTTGAACATTGACATCACGTTAGCGGATTTAAGATGGACGAGTATGCTTGTGTGTTGGCTTTTCAGCAATCTGACGATATCCAGTTGGTTGAAACCTATATTTTTGGACAGCTATTGAAACCTTCTTTCTAATGGTAACAGATTTGTGAATGTACCTGATCTGTGGTAGGCACCACAAGCCTCTGAACATTGACATCACGTTAGCGGATTTAAGATAGACGAGTATGCTTGTGTAGTAGGCTTTTCAGCAATCTGACGATATCCAGTTTGTTTAAACCTATATTTTTGGACAGCTATTGAAACCTTCTTTCTAATGGTAACAGATTTGTGCATGTACCTGGTCTGTGGTAGGCGCCACAAGCCACTTAACATTGACTTCACGTTAGCGGATTTTAGATGGACGAGTATACTTTTGTGGTAGACTTTGCAGCAATCTGACTATATCCAGTTGGGTCAAACCTATATTTTTGGACAGCTATTGAAACCTTCTTTCTAATGGCATCAGATTTGTGGATGTACCTGGTCTGTGGTAGGCGCCACAAGCCACTGAACATTGACATCACGTGGTGCGGATTTAAGATGGACGAGTATGCTTGTGTGGTAGGCTTTTTCGGCAATCTGACGATATTAAGTTGGTTAAAACCTATATTTTTGGACAGCTATTGAAACTTTCTCTCTAATGGTAACAGATTTGTGGATGTACCTGGTCTGTGGTAAGCGCCACAAGCCTCTGAACATTGACATCACGTTAGCGGATTTAAGATGGACGAGTATGCTTGTGTGTTGGCTTTTCAGCAATCTGACGATATCCAGTTGGTTGAAACCTATATTTTTGGACAGCTATTGAAACCTTCTTTCTAATGGTATCAGATTTGTGGATGTACCTGGTCTGTGGTAGTCGCTACAAGCCTCTGAAAAACTGTATATTTTTGAATGAAATAAAACACTTTTACATTGTTTTCATGCTAATTTATTTTCGGTTTTCTGTATATAGGAAGTTTATTTAGCATGTGTAATAGTGGGTTTTGTGTTATTTTACTAAATTTATACTTTATTCGACTTAGAAAATCATATTTAGCCTCGAAACAGCGATTCGTGATGTTTTTGGAACCACCTTAGTTTTTACGAGTTTTAGTGTTTGTGGGCTCTCGTCCTAGCTGGAAAAGCAATTTTCTTTTAGTTTTTTTCGGTTTTTGATCATTTTCCACCCGTTTTGGGGCTTTCAAACCATTTTCCGAAAATGACCTCCTCAATTTGGTCGGGTTATCAAATTCAGCTAACTTTTTCAGCTAACTTCACACCGCTACTATATTGATGTGACGTTGCCGTGTTGTGCGACTCGTGCGATCGGTGGCCCCCTCGCACCCCAGCCCCACCCCGCTTGACCTTAAAATTAACGCTGAACAATGGAATATTTTAGAAGATTTAATAAAATTTCTCAGAACCTTTCTAGAAGCCGTGGAAATGTTGTCGTCGCAAAAGGTGTCGTCACTTAATTTGGCACTTATTTTCAGATCTGAAATAAAAGACGTCCTATTGGCGATGCCAGATGACGAATCATTAATAATTCAACGAAACCAAACCTTCTATCTATCCCAGCTACAAGCACGCCAAGTGAAAGGGTTTTTTCTGTAGCTGGGTTAGTCTTGACTGCGAAGAGATCGCGTCTAAATCCTGCAAAAGTTAACAAAATTATTAGTTTAGCTACTTAATTCTCCTAAAAATATTTTTTTTATTAAACTTAAAGAGAGATTTTTCTACTGCCCACCCACCCCTTAATATCTTTAAAAATAACTAGCCCACGCCGGCGACGCCACGCCGCCGCGCCGGGTGCCGCACCCGGCGCGCCGCCGCTGGGCTTTTGGACTGCGGCGCGGACCTCTAATACCAATAAAAATGTTAGAAGCAATAGTCTATTTTAGGAACGCAAAACTAAATTTGTTTGTAAAGGTTTTTTGCAGATTTCTAAAAAACTGTCAAAATTAGAAAGAGCTTTTTATTTCTGCTGTAATATTTAGGTACATAATCTTGTTTTGTTTTTGTGTGACAATAAAGAATTTATCTATCTACTCGTATCTTGTATCGACTGTAATTAATTCAGATTTTTCCTTTCACAAACTTCGGAGATAAGGGGGAATGGTATTTTTAGGGTCCCGTACATCAAAATAAGAAAACGAAACCCTTATAGGATCACTTTGTTTTCCGTCTGTCTGTCAAGACCCTTTTTTTTATGCATTAAAGCAAAACCTAGAGGTTACTTCCCGTTGATTCAAAGTTAAAATACTCCTTATAGTTTAATAAGTAGAGTGAGTTAAATTCAAATAAAAAAAATCAACAAAAAAAATTTTGCAAAGAAAAAAAAACTCGCTGTCTTTTTCATGCATCCAAATATTCGTAACTACAAATTTGTATTTTTTTCCACTGAAAGACAAATTCACAATCTTCTTCTTATTTAAGAGCTACGCTCTTGTCGGTGGAGTAACTTCCACGCCTTCCTATCTTCTGCAACTTGTTTGACTTTCTGATACGACACGACATTTATTTTTTCCTTAATCTGGTCCATGTAGCAACGTCTTGGCCTTCCTCTACCTCTCCTTCCCTCAACCTTTCCCTCTATGATAGTTTTTAAAAATTTGTCGTGTCGTATCAGATGTCCCAACATGTTCCCTCGTCTATTTTCAATAGTATTTAATATGCTTCTTCTTTCATTAACCATGTTTAATACCTCTTCATTAGTTTTCTTTTCTGTCCAGCTGATTTTCTCCATCCTCCTCCAACACCACATCTCGAATTCTTCTAACCTTTCTCTATCTCTTTGCGTTAGGGTCCACGTTTCACAGCCGTAGAGCGCAATACTCCATATAAAGGCTTTAATCAATCCACAATAACTTACATAAATAAACTGAAACTAAGCAATTTAATGGTAGTTTCGATGTTTTGAAATAAGCAGAATTCATGACTTTATCGCAATTTAAATGTTGAGTCTGCCCTAAAAATAACAAACATTAGCTCTGTGACCTAAAAATATCTCGTTGACCTAAAAATATGAAATTTGGCAAAAACCTAGGTCTCACAGTACAAATAAAGGGAAAAGTCTAAAATCATTAAATATTTCAATTTTTCTCACAACTAATAGTAACCAATTAAGGTGAGCTCCCGTTTCAAGAGCTTTTCTATAAAAGAGGGGTCAGGTTGGATGGTCGTGGAGTTTTTAAAATCAAAGAGCAAAAGCTTTTAGTATATCATATCCCACCAAAAACATAAATGAGATACAGGACTTAATCAGATGTGTGAGAATTGGGGTTATATTTTTTGAAATGGTTTTTATGTCTCTTGCTCGAATTCCGTCATTGCCGGGACATTTTTTTTTTCGTTAATATCTTTTATTATTTTGTACAATATTTCTTCTTTAATCTTGCTTAATCTTATCGTTACTGTAGGGTTTTTTTTATATACAAGTTTTCATCCAGCAATGGCACGTCACAAGTACATATTACCTTGTTTACATTATTTTGAAAATCCTCTGCATTATTACATATTTCTTGTGGTTGCAATAGTAGTAATGACTTCATCAATTGCTTTGACTATTCTACCTGTTATTCTATTAATTATTTGCCACATTTTTTTTTTGGGGTTCTTAAAGTTATCACAAATTTCCCATCTAATAGATTTGTTCCTAGCCTTATGGGTAGTTCTCATTTTTGGGTCAAAAAATTAATAAAAAATGAAAACGTCTTTCTAATAAAAATTATGTAAGTAGGATCTTATTAGTTTAGGTCTCACTGTATTAGAAAAAAATATTCGCCGACCTTGCAGCAGCTCCTACAGCCCCTGCAGCTCAGCATGGAAAATAAATTAATTCCATGGAACTGACAATCCTTACATTAATGTACTCTATAGAGAGATATGACAAATAAGATACGCAAATTCTGGTCTATATGTATCTTTTCGATAATTTTAAAAGGCTTTATGAGTTTTAGTATCTAAAATAACACGAAATAAATGAAGCAAGCATCATACAATTGTGTCACTTCCGGGGACCTGAGGAAGTGACACATCCATGGAAGTGATCATAAATCTCATACATTTTTGTCCACGGAAACATGGAAGTGACATTTTCACATTATTATGTACGAAACATAGCCCCAAAAGCAGGCACGACCAAGCAAATTCGCCAAAGTATTTTTGATGTGATAACGCATTTAAACGACAAAACTAAAATAAATATTTGAAAGGTACATAGCTCTGACAAACAACAAAATTGTGACCACTTATGCTTGACGAGTTGTGAGAATAGACATTCAACATTTTTTTTCTCGTACACTACGCGCCGCAGCAAAAAATTTATAACTGGGTCAAAATATGGCAGATCAATCCTTGTCTATGCGTAGTTGCATTTGAATACACGCACGATAATATTAAAGTTACGACCAGTGTGACATACGACATAGACATAGACATATCTTTATTAGTTAAATTCATTACAGGTCAAATATAAAACTAAGTATTGAATACTTAAATTGTAAAACAATTTTTGTTATTAAAATTTAAAAAATCATTGTAGCTGTAGAACGCCTGCTCGACAAGCCACTTTTTTAATTTGTTTTTAAATACGGTTAAGCTTTGGGCGCTAGTAATATTTTCTGGTAATTCGTTGTATACCTCTGGGGCCATGGCATGGATGTTTTTTTTTGCCTTCGTCAGGCAGTGACGGGTGCTGTTTAGGCGATTCGCGTATCTTAGATTGTGCCGCTGGTTGTCGCCTCGCCTTGTAAACATGTTCAGATGAGTGTGAGCGTAAGTAGCTACTTGAAATACCAGCAAACAAGGGAGAGTTAATATTTCAAGAGCCACAAAATGTTTTTTCGCACACTCATCTGACGTGATACGCGCAATCGCTCTCACAGCCCGCCTTTGCAAGCGGAATACACGCGCCCAGTCGGCAGCGCGACCCCAAAACTCCAGGCCTTATTGTAAGAGCGAAGAGCGAGACGTCCATGGAAGTGACCAAAAATTTAATCACAAACTTTAAATAAGCATTCCAAACATTTACTTAACGTTTTAGATGTATATGCTTGTATATTTATAAAGTAAATATATCAGGGGTCAGGGGGTACACATCTCAACTACCCTCTCCTTGGGAGTTGTTGTATTGTATACGGGTACGCGACCCCGGCTCCCCGAGCTATTACTAACTCATCCTGATCCTTCCGAGAAAGTAATGTCCTTTTACCTTATTCCTTTCCTGCACCAAGTATTCCTGTCCCAACTAACCTATCCCTCCCGTTCCTTTTATCCCTGTCCATTCCGCCAATCTAAGGTTGACCGCGCCGATGGATGCGTGGCTAGAGGCGAGTCTAGTCGAAAGCGGTCACAGGCCCTGGGCCCAGGCGAACCCAGAACTAGGCTAGCCTTGTCCTGGCATGCGGGCTCTGCCAGGATGGACCGTAATCCCTTGCTACTCGTGGGAACGCAATGTTTTTGAATAAAAATAAAAACTTAAAAGGCGGCGGTGTGGTTCGCAACCCATCACGTCACGTTCCTCCCGGGGGCGAAAAGCGGGCTACGGAGAGCCGCTTTGCTACGATGAATGTCAGAGGTGGAATGAATGGCAAAATAGATGAAGTATGTCAGATGATGGATGAAAGGCGTATAGACGTTCTCTGTGTGAATGAGACTAAACGGAAAGGTTGTGACACCACAGAACACGGCCCTTACACAGCGTACTGGTCTGGTGTTCCCAGTACCAGCAGAGGCTGTCAGGGAGTCGGTGTCATACTTTCCGGAAGAATGGTAGAGTGCGTGAAAGAAGTCGAGTGTGTGAGCCCAAGACTCATCTGGGTCAGACTGAAAGTCGGACTGACCCGAATTTTTGTTCTAGGTGCATATGCACCAACGAATATTGGTTCGCGAAAGTCCCTGAAAGCCCAGAAAGAAACAGATGAGTTTTGGGAAAATATGAGAGATACGTTAGAGAAATGTGATCAGAATGAACGAGTTATCATGCTAGGTGATTTTAATGGATGGGTAGGAAGAAAGCGTGACGGTTATGAAAGAGTTGTTGGTAAGTTTGGTGATGAACGTGTGAATGATAATGGAATAAGTTTGCTTGAGATATGTTTGGAATGGAGTCTTTTTGTGGCAAACACTATGTTTGACCACAAAAGGATCCATATGTATACAAGAGAGGAGGGTGATGCGAGAAGTATGATCGATTTTGTAGTTGTGGATGAAAGATTGAGAAAAAGAGTTCTGGACGCTCGCGCATATCGTGGAGCCGCCATCGACACAGACCACCACCTGGTTGTGACCCGAATTGGTGGTCTATTTAACCGGTGGCGGCATAGACCACAAGAGCAGACGAGCGTTCTAGAACGTATCAAAGTAGAGAGATTGCAAGAGGAGGATGTCAGAAAAGAATACTTGAAAGACTTGAGTGAAAGATTTGAGAACCTGGATGAAGTAAATGATATTGAATGTTTGTGGAATGAATTTAAAGATGGAGTAGTAGGTATAGCTGTCAATGTTTGTGGGGTGTCAAAAAGGAGAAAGGGTGGAAAGAAGAAGAATATGTGGATGGATAAAAGTGTACAGGCAGCTGTTTGTGAGAAGAAGAAAGCATGGTCAGATTGGTTAGCAGTAAAAGCTAACCAAAGAATGCAGAGGGCAACAAGTGATGACGTAAGTGTAGCAAGAAAGGTATATAAAAGAGCGAAAGGTATTGTTAAGGAAGTTGTTGAGAGAAAGAAAGAGGAGTGTAAGGATGAGTTTGACAGAAGGCTTACTGACGATTTCCAGTCCAACCAAAAGTTTTTCTGGAAATCCATACGGACAGCCCGAGGAAAGTTTGGAACATCGGAGCTGAGTAAAATCAGAAGCCAGGATGGAAGTATTATAAAAGGTGAAGAATGTGTTCTGAGGAGATGGAAGGAATATTTTGAAAGTCTGTTTGAGAGAGAAAAAGCAGAGGCCAGCGAACCTAGGTCTTCTGTGGAAATGAATGAGAATGAAGAGGAGAATTGTGTAAGTGAGATAAGTATGGATGAGATTATGAAAGCGATGAAAAGTATGAAATCAGGTAAAGCAGCTGGGTATGATAGAGTGTCGGTCGAGATGTTGAAGGCTGGGCGAGGCATTGTGGCTAGTCAGTTGTACCGCCTTTTCAACTTGTGTTGGACGAACGGCCAAGTACCAGGTGACTGGTGCAAGGCTGTGATTGTGCCGCTGTACAAGGGAAAAGGGTCACAACAGGACTGCAAAAATTATCGCGGGATAAGCCTTCTCAGTGTCGTCGGCAAACTGTATGCAAAGGTTTTGATTGAAAGAGTGATGAAAGATACTGACGATAAAATATGGGATGTACAAGCGGGATTTAGAAAGGGAATGGGATGTACAGATCAGGTCTTTTCCTTGCGGTGCATAGCTGAAAAGTTTTTGGCTAAAAACCAAAAAGTCTACTGCGCGTTCGTGGATTTGGAAAAGGCCTATGACCGAGTGGTGAGGAATGAATTGTGGTCAGCATTGTCTATGTATGGGGTAAACGGTCATCTGATTCAAGCACTGAAATCTCTCTATGAGGATTCCAGTGCTTGTGTCAGAATAAACGGGGCGTACACTGAATGGTTTAGCATCGAAAAAGGTGTTAGGCAGGGATGTGTAGCGTCACCTTGGCTGTTTAACCTGTTCATGGATAATTGTTTGATTGATCTGAAAGAGAGTATGTGTGGACTGAGAATGAATGAGTTACTCATCAAATGTCTTCTCTACGCTGATGACCAAGTTGTACTTGCGTCATCTGCTGACGAGTTGCAGGAGATGGTAACAATGATGAATGTGGCTTTGGAAAGGAAAGGAATGAAAGTAAATGTAAGCAAGACTAAAGTAATGGTACTTGAAAGAGAAGAATGTATGACAGAGTGTACTATATTAATAGATGGTGAACAAGTCGAACAAGTGAAGGAGTTTGTGTATCTGGGCTCAAAGTTTACGAGAGATGGAAAGTGTGAAAGTGATATTGAAAGAAGAGTGAATGCTGGAAACATGGTGAATGGTGCCCTGCACGCCTTTATGAGGAGTCAAAAGGTGTCTCACAAGGCTCGTTTGGCTGTTCATGGGGGAGTTTTGGTACCAACACTGATGTATGGCAGTGAAAGCTG
The DNA here is from genome assembly GCA_947532105.1 of Athrips mouffetella. Lineage (NCBI taxonomy): Eukaryota > Metazoa > Arthropoda > Insecta > Lepidoptera > Gelechiidae > Athrips > Athrips mouffetella. The sequence continues at coordinate 10,591,593 of OX383983.1, read as the reverse complement.
GGTATGGCAGAAGAAGCATGAAAGTAGAATTAATGCAGTGGAAATGAGAGCGCTAAGGAGTATGATTGGTGTTAAATTGAGTGACAGGATCAGAAATAGTGTGATAAGAGAACGGTGTGGCGTAAAAGAGGACGTAGTGACCAAAATCGAGAAAGGGATGCTGAGATGGTTTGGTCATGTAGAGAGGATGAATGAACGAAGATTGACGAAAGAGATCTACCAGGCGAGAGTGAATGGAAACGTTGGAAGGGGAAGGCCTAGGCGAACGTACCAGGACCAAATTCAGGACGTTCTGAATAAAGGCCAGGTTAAAAGTACCCTAAACCGACGAGCATGTATGAAAGGATTGATGAAAGTACAGGAAGCAAGGGAAGTATGTCAAGATCGTAGCAGGTGGAGGACTGTGGTCTCTGCCTACCCCAACGGGAAAGAGGCGTGATGTTATGTATGTATGTATGTATGTAAATATATTCTCAATAATAAAGACTACGAGTAATTCGGCACAGTATATCACGCCCCGTGTGGTGCCGGCAAAAAATAGTACCAACCTATCTCTACCCATGGGTGTCGTAAGAGGCGACTACAGGGCTAATGCACCAGAGGATGTGTATCGTATCATCTCTCTTATATTCTGCGGTCACCAACAACCGCGGTCCATGGTGCCAGCCGTAACGCTAATAAGCGTGGTGACTATGGTACTTCTCCTGCACATAGTTTTAGCAAAAACTGGAATTTTGGAGATAAGATAAAGATATTTATTTGCTATAGAAATTTAGGGAGGGAGTTTCCTGTCCTGTAGTGGACGTTTCATGGGATGTCATGATAATATTACGATATACATCGTAATATACTAAAGGAGCTTTTATTTTTAAGAAGATTTCTGCAACTGGCAGTAAGACGCATATTTATAGAAAAGTGCCCACGTACAGTTGACCGCACTTCAGTGGTAACACTTTGTCCATTGCGGGTCTCTGGTTTCGGGCGTCCTATTTATGTTTTGACTGACGTGCTGTTGACCGTACCTACCTATCCAAACCTGAAACAAAACTGAAAAAAAAAATCGTTACTTTGGAAATTAAACCTGAAAAACGCGACAAATTGAAAATATTATCATTATCTCCTATGTTCCACGTTTTACGGCATGAATGAAAACAAACAAAGTTGTAGAGAATCAAATTTTGAACAATTTTGGTTCCTACCTTTTTCCCCCCAAAATCGAAAACCAAGAACTGATTCTTCATGGGTCATAAATGTCATAATGATTGAACTATTTGTTATTATCTCCAAGCATACAAACATATTAGAATATGATATATCTACTAATTAAAAAATCCGGCAGTGCGAGTTTCATATTTTTTTACTAGTTTCTAGGACCTAGCCTAGGCACCTACCTAAGTACCTTTGTACCACAAAAGATGTAAAAACAGTATAATTACAACTACCTACAAGGTACGCACAGTAGCAAGTAAGTGTTAACAAAGCCAGTAGGTACCTATAACTTGAACCAGCGCTAAGCTACAAACCCCCGAAACCAAAGACCCGCTCAAGGTCAAAGTGTTACTACCTAACGTGCGGCTGACTGTACCTACCCACTAGGGCCGCGGTTGTTGGTCAAACAAACACAATCACTCTGATGATGACTAGGTAGGTTTAGGTTACCAAGAAGGTATATTATTATACAACTTGTAATTACCAATACGCAAAACCTCTCGGGTGGTAGTTTTACTCGTTCTACTCATGAAACTGAACAACTTTATTGGAAATTAGAATAAAAAATTTGAGAATCGGAATTTTGTATTTTATTTTTGTTGAACAAAAGTACCACTCGAGAGCTTTTGCATACATTGTAAAGTTCGACTATACTTCTAAGGAGTGATTCTACATCGTATAAAATAAAAAAAAATATTTTGCTTAAAAAAAGTTGTTTTAGCTCAAGAAGAAGTCAAGCACAAGGGTTAAACGACGCAGACAAGGATGTTAAGGGATTCCGCACACGACCGAGAATCGGTGACCGATTTTTTGTCGGCATCCCGCTCTGAAGTGTTATCACCTGGATCTTCCGTCCTTGTCCTGGCCGATAATCGCCCACCGATTCTCGGTCGTGTGCGGGAGCCCTTATTGTTATTTTATATCCACTCACTAGCACATTTCAATAAATTACTGGAATGTAATTCGGAGGAAAAACTAATTTAATGATCAAATTAGAAATTAAATATTAATTAAAGTATTTTTATTTTACAATCTGTTAGTAATGTACACACGGCCGCACTTCGGTAGAAACACTTTTGGACCTTATGGCGTGGTAATAGAGTTGAAAAAGTTTCTACCCACAAGCGGTTGACCGTACAATCACCCCTTAAAAGGATCATCCTACTTCTTTTTTACATCCTGTATTCACATTCGTCCACGGCTGGCAATGTTGATCGTAGTGGAACGACAATTTCTGTAGGTAGGACAAGGATTTCCAATTTCTATGAGGTAGATACTTACCAAGAGGTACTTATGTAAACCTACCTAGAAAACCAAACGTGAAGCAAATCTAGAATAAAATAGGTACATAATTTTACTTATTTATCGTCGTTCATTCGTCCGGCGGAAAACAGAAAAACGTTCGGTTTTTATTTTTGTCTGAGACTTGTCTTCATACGTTGTTTATTACCTACACGTAATACGTGGGACACTCAGAAATATTTGCGACACTAAAAAAAATTGTTCTACAGGTACATATATTTTTATTAAATCTTTTCAAAGTACTCTCCACCAGCCTCTATACAAAGATTCATGCGTCTGAACCAGTTTTCAAAACACTTTTTCCAGTCCGCCGTAGACACCTCGTTTACAGCCTGCTCGAACGCAGCCAGCGCATCTTCCGGCGACGAAAATTGTATCCCCTTGAGCTGATTTTTTATTTTTGGAAATAAAAAGAAGTCACACGGTGCTAGATCAGGGCTGTAAGGAGGGTGACCCAGGAGTTTGACTGGTGTGCTGTCCAGGAAGTCCCTCGTTTTGAGCGCGGTGTGAGCAGGCGCATTGTCGTGGTGGAGCAGTAGTCCGCGGAGCCCTGTGTTTGGTCGCTTGTTGCTCACAACAGAAAAAACTTCTGGTAAACATTTGGTAGTATACCATTCGGCGTTGATGCTTCTTTGATCTCGTAAGGGAATTGAGGCCAAGTGGCCAGTCAAATTAAAAAAGCTGGCGATCAAAATCTTCCCCCCGCTTCGAGATCGCTTCACTTTGGTAGGCGTTGGTTCATTTTGAAACACCCAAACTGTCGACTGGCGCTTGGTTTCTGGATCGTATTGATAAATCCAGGACTCATCACCTGTTACGATGTCGTAAACACGCCGAGACGAGCCTGCTTCAAATTTGTTCAGCATATCACGGCACCATTCCACCCGGGCCTGCTTCTGAGCGTCGGTGAGGTAGTGCGGCACCCAGCGCGATACTATCCTCCTCACGCGAAGATGCCCGTGTAGAATCTCGTGAACGCTTCCCGATCCAATCTTTAATATGTGCTGAATCTCCTGATATGTAATTCGCCTATTATCTTGGATTAAATTTTTCACTGCTAGCACGTTTTCTTCCGTAATAGCCGTCAAAGGGCGACCGCTTCTTTCTTTATCCCCCAAGGTTGGTCGACCGCGCCTAAATTCGTTATACCAACGATACACGGTTGCCTTGGAGGGGCCTTCATCCATAAATGCCATTTGAAGTCTATCGAACGATTCATCCGGTTTCAGGCGACACTTGAAATCGTAAAAAATCATAGCTCTAAAATGTTCCCGGCGCAGATCCATTTTTCAGTAAGACACGATACTTTGAATTGGCTCGCAAAAAATGTGGAGGGAAATTTTGAAAATGGAACACACATATTTTTACTTACAAGTAATCATATTTTCGAAAAAGATTCTGACCGGCCAGTCTCCCATATATAAAAACTATTTTTCGCAATACTTTCTGAGTGGCCTGGTACAGGAATCAAAATCTCGATGTCAATATCCATCGTGCGTGATTCAACACGTACATCTCCTTAGCGAGTATACGGAGCTGACCACAGATTAGTATCTATGTAGAGGGCTAGCTGACTGACGAGACCGCGACGGCCGGCGACGGTGAGTCGTGTGCGTTGTTATACGTATGTTCCATTTCTCACCGACAAACGGATCGGCCGATTTTATTTCTCACCGAGTTTTTGTCGGTTGTGTGCGTTGAAGTATGGCAATCAGTACGTTCCTGTCCTACAAAAAATCGGTCACCGATTCTCCGTCGTGTGCGGGGTCCCTAAGGTGCACAAGTAACGAGCTTGTAGTAACTATACGTATTCCAAGTAGGAATGGTTTTTTATGATGGATCTTATATTCACATGAAATAATAATAATTTGTTTTGTCTTGGCTCAGTGTCTCTGTCTATATCTATATTTTCAGAAAGCTTATTAAAAGTATTACCTGGCACTACACTGATTAACGATCGTATTAAGAAGAAAAAGATATGGGTCATCGAATTGTCAAGCTAAAATCTTTTTTTCCACAAGTACCTATTACCTCATCATCATCAAGGCTAATAAATGTTATATACCTAATTACTTTTAGCTATGCAGAATTTATGAAATGCTAGATGAAGGTTGCCCCAAGATTGTGTAGAAAATTTTAAACTGATCATCATCAGAACTTCGGAGATATGGTTAACCAAAAATAGTAAATAATAATAGAATGTAGGGTATAGAATATTAGTTAATAATAATAATATATAATAATAATATAAAGTTAGTAGCTGTGGAAGAGCGGTGTCTCCTAAAAGCTTAATAGGATTGTTGCACGATGTTAGATAATTTGTTCATATTCTCGTGAAGATGCTAAATTGTTAGCGAAACTGGTAGAGAAAAAAAATTTGTGAACCAGTGTACAAGTGTTTCAATACAAAACTGAATATGGTGTTACACCAAGTGCCGACAATCACAAGTATAAATCTATACTTAATAGGAGACACCTGCCCCTATTTTCAAAAAAACTTTGTCAATTGCAGAATAATCATATTTTATTAAACAAAAGATTAACTGTAAGTGAAGTCTTTGAGTATGGTAGTTACAGTACAAAATATACCTATATCAGATATAAACTAGCTTACTACTTAAAACTACCTGAAAATACAATCATGCTTTCAAATCGACACTATTTGAATACATATTTAAATTTGTTCCTGACACCTGTTTGCCCACTAATAACGGGCGCGTTTTGAATTGGGTAAAAATAACCTCAACAGCAGGATAGCTTTTTACGACGTCCGTATCAAGAAAGACTGCTGCCAAAGGTTAAATACTACCCAAAACGGAATGGTCACTAGATAATCAGACCAACACACCAGCTCGGCTAAGAAACATAATAATCATAATAAGTGAGGTAAATGCAACAACTTTTGTTGTAAGACTTTTGTTTGATGTGATGTTCTGATGTGGATTAGTCTATGCTTTCATTTGAGGGGTTAGTTTAGTACAGTGGATATCTAGGCAATAATTAGTACTACATTAAGGTTTGGATGAGTCAGGTGAGGGGAGGGTGAGGGGGAAAGGTGAAGGGAGGTAAGTAGACATAGGTGGGAGCTTGAGATGCTCTTGACTATACCTACCTACAAAGACATATCCATGTAAAACTTCCTCTACTTTAATCATTCCTAGCACCTGGTCCCTTGTATGTGGATAGGGATTGTAAGCACAGATTAAATAATAGTACTCTAACGTTTACAGATCTGACACTTTTTAGATTTAGATTTTAATGTATGTACTGTTTTATGTTATGTATTGTTTTTTTAATCTTTCTTTTTATAATTTTAACGAAGATGTATTGATTGTTAGCTTTAAGTTAAATTTCGAACACAATCTATTTGTTATCTAATAAATAATAAAAATAACTCCCAGGCGGGGTGCCGACAAATTTCAACATTATGGTCTTAGCATAAAGTCCATACTTGCAGTGTACAGTCAAGTGCATAAATATGTATCTAAACTATCGTTTCAAAAGTATGTATCATTGAATGTTTATTATTATAGCATCCAATCTAACTGATATAAATATGTCTGTGGAAACTGATCAATAATATGTATACTATAAAGGACAATTTGTTTTATAACAAGCAATACAAACCTTTTATGGACATATTATTGCTCACTTAGTTATTTAGATATTTTTGCAACAAAAAAGAAGACATAATAACGATGAGAAAAGTGTGACATAATTCTTGAATCTTTACATAAATACATGTAATTGCAATGGATTTCAAGAAACATATTTATGCACTTGACTGTACTGCTTAGGAAACGTTTTTAATTCGCGAGTGGTAGCAGACAGGTGGGCTAAGGAGATGATTTTGTCACTTTATGAGATACTGAGCGAGATGCAAGTAGGTAGGTAAGTTATATTGTTCAATCAAACATGCAAATACTTACTTACCAATTTTGCCGCCATAAGCTTAAAATGACATAAAGAAAAGTAAAATCTACTGCCTCGCCCAGTCGACTTCTAGCGCCGCGTTGCATACGTAGAGTGCGGAGTGTCATAGGCCTGGTGTAAGTGATATAGCTTGATTAGAATGACAGCAGAACAGAGCTGTGAGTGAAACAGGATGGAGTGATTTGTATCTCTGTCGCAAAAAACATCTTCAAATATTGATCTATTATCAAATAGCATTGTTCCACCCTGCTATCATTGCAATCCAGCTACATTAATCTCGCTCTAAATGCCTAAGCTGTTCTTAGGATGATGTGAACACCAGAGTCAGTATCAACGGGCTGGCTTAGCTGCCCAACCTTCAGTGAGAATGCCACATCCTCAAATGGTTTCTGCATCTGACCCCGTTTGAAGTGACCAAGATCTCCATCTTGTCTAGCTGATGAGCAGTCAGAGTATCTTCGAGCCAGCTCTTCGAAAGTAGCCTCTTTGTTTACAATTTTCTCACGAAATTCTTTAAGCATATTCATTGCTTCATCTCTGGAGCGAGTGATGTTATCTTCGCGCCAAGAGGACGGTCTGCGGCTGCCCGCATGCTTCACCAGCAAGTGACTACACTGAACAGACTTGGCAGAAGTAGTATCCTCATCGTCATCCACCAACGGAGCGGCACTATCCGGTATCTCCCATTGCGACTTCTTAGTATGCAGATTTAGGTAGTAAGTCATGCCAGTGCTCCGACTTTTCCTAGCCTCCCATCCTTCCGGCAGAATTTCTTGACTGGACATAGCAAAATTTATAAACGCGTTGAGGTTAGCAGAGAAACCCGCTACGCCGCACCGCTGAAGGGAAGTGGGTTGAATAGTAACAAATTTATGCTCGTAGATTGTTAGTTTACAGATTAACGTAAAACTTTACAATAAAATTTTTACTAAGTGACAAAAAACAAGGAGACGCTCTCCTTTATAAATCTGTGCAAAAAACTTAGAGTAATTATATACTCTAAGGCAAAAAACAAACTATTTGACGTTTAGCGCGGTGGGCGGATTCATTCAGGCGGATTGATTGACTGTGCGTTCCATTTTGCCCTAACAGACTGCTTTAGAGCACTGTGAGCGCGCTTAAGTCGGTCCAAATTGACCAAAAGCGTGCTCAAAAGCACTCGCTTGTTCACCGCCTTACGTCATTGATGACGTCATCGTTTCTGCTATCAGTGCTTTAGTCAAATAGGTGGAGCATTGAAAGCGTGTTGACATTAGTGTCAAAATCGATTTGACACATAAAATCCCACACATTAGCAGCCAGCTGACGTTTCTCAAGTTTTAATTTTAATGAGTTTGTCTCTAATGGAAATGAGAGTGGATTTAGCGCACTTTTTTGAGGGATTAGCTTAGGTTTTGTTAAAGAAAATAAAAACAAAACTGACATTTTGACAGATGAATACGTGAGCGCGCTTAAATCCATTCCAAATTGACTAGAGCCATTAAAGCAGTGATAGCTTTGTGAGCGTGCAAAATCAATTTGGACCGTCCGTCAGTACTGTATACGCTTTTAGCAGCGTTTGTACAATTTGGAACACAGCCTGAGTTGAGCAAGGAGGTTTTAGTAGCAGCTCTTCCTACTAACGCTGTGCTAACGCTGTGTTCCAACTGTGCGTTCCATTTTGCGCTAACAGACTGCTTTAGAGCACTGTGAGCGCTCTTAAGTCGGTCCAAATTGACCAAAAGCGTGCTCAAAGCACTCGCTTGTTCACCGCCTTACGTCATTGATGACGTCATCGTTTCTGCTATCAGTGCTTTAGTCAAATAGGTGGAGCAGTGAAAGCGCTAATGTCAAAATCGATTTGACACATATAAAATCCCACACATTTGCAGCCAGCTGACGTTTCTCAAGTTTTAATTTTATTGAGTTTGTCTCTAATGGAAATGAGAGTGGGTTTAGCGCACATTTTTGAGGGATTAGCTTAGGCTTTGTTAAAGAAAATAACCGCTCAGGTGATTTGGCGCGCGCGCGAAACTGTGCTTGAGTGATCGAGCCGCGAGATCTAACGCTGGGCGCGCTGGCTGGACTATAAACCGGTTGTATGGCTTGTGTTTGGATAATTGAAGGCCTGAAATGAATATTTTCTTATTGTGATTGATTGTATCTGTTGATTTATGTTAAATAAATCTTCATTTGATGAATCTTTTTTTAATTATTCAGCTGCATAAATTTTATGAACAACTTGCATTCAAAAAACTATATTTTGAGAAGTAAAGCGAGGACGTATATGTTTTATGATCTTAATAGATTTGTATGTTCAATTTACATAAAAGAAAAAAATAACAAAAATATAGAGTTAAAAGTTTATGTTTTACAAGCGTTTAAAAATTTGTCGAAAAACTCTAGTAGGAAGAACGACTGACTTTAATATTATTTCCTTGATGTTGGCACTGACAAAGCGCGTTCCATTTGATTGAAATTTATACAATCATTCAGTGAAAAAGGGATGGAACACTTTATCTATGGTTTAATCCTTTAGAACAACAGAGAGAGGTAGATTTGTCAGGCAGCTAGATGGACAATTCAAATGGGTCACACGCTACCCAGAGGCAGTTTGAGGCAAAAAAAATTTGGGCAGTGTGCTACCCAGTGTCATTTAAGCGGATAAAACCAAAACTGACATTTTGACAGATGAACACGTGAGCGCGCTTAAATCCATTCCAAATTGACTAGAGCCATTAAAGCAGTGATAGCTTTGTGAGCGTGCTTAATCAATTTGGACCGTCCGTCATTACTGTATACGCTTTTAGCAGCGTTTGTACAATTTGGAACACAGCGCGAATTGTACAAACGCTGCTAAAAGCGTATACAGTACTGACGGACACGGTCCAAATTGATTTTGCACGCTCACAAAGCTACCACTGCTTTAAAAGCGCGCTCACGTGTTCATCTGTCAAAATTTCGGCATTGTTTTTATTTTCTTTAACAAAGCCTAAGCTAATCCCTGAAAAATGTGCGCCAAATCCACTCTCATTTCCATTAGAGACAAACTCATTAAAATCAAAACTTGCGAAACATCAGCTGGCTGCAAATGTGTGGGATTTTATGTGTCAAATCGATTTTGACATTAGCGCTTTCACTGCTCCACCTATTTGACTAAAGCACTGATAGCAGAAACGATGACGTCATCAATGACGTAAGGCGGTGAACGAGCGAGTGCTTTAGAGCACACTTTTGGTCAATTTGGACCGACTTAAGCGCGCTCAGAGTGCTCTAAAGCAGTCTGTTAGCGCAAATTGGACCGCACAGTAAGGAGGGGCCATAAGCTAAGCGTTCTTGCGAGGGACCTCCATACTAAAATGTATGGAATTTTATCAAAATCCTAAAAACGTAAAATTTTTATCTTTCTCCCTGAGAAATAAGTGACATGGGACTAATAAATGCTACTACCACAGTTTTTCTGATGAAAGCACTTACCATTTAGGAAAAAACGGTGTTAAAAATCACACATAAAATGGCTATTACGGATTATTTACGCTTCCGTTGAAAGTATTAATGATCAATTCACAAGTAAAAAACGATATATTTTCACTTTCAAAAACAAAGTTTATACTAAAACATTATATTTTTAAAGATATCTTGTTTATTGACCGACTAGTATGGGCGACAGTGAGACGCTTTACACTTCACTTGCTCATACCAAAGATTATGGAATCGCGCAGCGTTTTTCTTACGTCAATGGCTCATACAGACTATAGAGTATGGAAACTTGTTACCGTAAAACGGGGTGAGAAGGGATTGCGGGGTGACAAGAGACATCAAGGCAGATTTAATTTAAACCTTTCTAGTAGAAATCTATGGCTGTGGATCCGTACATAATTTATTTTTTTCAAATTTTGGAAATATTGTTTCCTTGTACCCTGGCAACACTTAAGTATCCAAGCCATCAAAAATAAAAAAAAGAACAGTCAAAGTCGGAGGCAAAAAAGTGGCGGTTTGTAAGGTGTTTTTAGATTGATTTTTCAACAAAATTAATGTGTGTTTTAAAGGTATAAAACTTATTAAAAACTGTTCCTGGACCGAAACTTGAACCAACCATCGAAAAAAGTAAGTTATATTTGCCAAATTACATAGAAGATACTCATTTTCAAATATGCACCTGAATTTAGGATATTTTCGGGGTGAGTAGGGTCGTCTAAATGGGTGAGTCGGAGCAGGAACGAGGTGAGTTGGGACTGTGGGTGGGGTTAGTTGATACGAGAATGAGGTGTATAGGGACACTAGAGGGGTGTGTTGGGTTACATTTCATAGGGTTGTCAATTTTCAATAAAAATGCTAAAATAAAAAACCAAACAAAAAAAATATATTTAATTAACCTAGAAGGTAGCCTCCCAACTGTGAACGTGTTTTTGTATTTTCGAAACTTAAAAAAGTTAAAACAATGAAAAATAATGCAAATCTATTAAAAAAATATACTCTTTATAATTTTTTTTATCGTTGTTGTTTTTTTGCTATTTTTGTTTTATTTATTGCTTTATTTACAGGATGCCGAGGGTTTATACTCCACAACCGGGTACAAAAATACGAAAAAAATATGACTTAAATATTATAAATGAAGCACTCGACGAACTTTCAAAATCAGACACATCCATAAAATCTGTGGCACTAAAGTATGGAATTTCGAAGTCAGTGCTTGGTCTTCACAAATTACAGGAAATGAAATCAAGTGGCGGGCAAACTGCACTGTCGGCGAGTGCTGAACAATATATAGTTCACAATTTGAACACTTGTGCAGAATGGGGATATCCATTAACTACTATGGACTTACGCTACGTGGTGAAGATGTATCTTGATTCTTCTAAAATCCAATGTAAAAGATTCAAAAATAACTTGCCTGGTCCGGATTTCGTGGAAAGTTTTCTCAAACGACACAAAAACAATATTTCCAAAAGGATTTGTCAAAATATAAAGAGAGCAAGAGCAAAAGTTTCGCCAGAAACAATAAAAGAGTATCATATGGAACTAGAAAAGTCCATCAGTGATATACCTCTCTCAAATATTATAAACTATGATGAGACAAATTTAACAGACGACCCTGGTCGTAAGCAAGTTATTGTGAAACGGGGCTGTAAATATCCCGAAAGGGTGGTAAATCACACTAAAGGGTCGGTGTCATTGATGATGGATGCAACGGCAGATGGAGAAACATTACCGCCGTATGTAGTGTATAAAGCTATCCATCTAAGTGATACTTGGGTTTTAAATGGACCGAAAAATGCGAGATATAATCGTACTAAATCTGGTTGGTTTGATGGTGTAATTTTCGCCGACTGGTTAAAGAACTTGGTCATACCAATATTAGAAAATAGGCCAGGTAAAAAAGTTCTGATTGGCGATAATTTGTCGTCACACCTTTCAGCAGAGCTCATTAGCCTTTGTAAAGAAAAAGACATACATTTTGTGTTCTTACCGGCCAACTCCACACATTTAACGCAGCCTTTAGACGTAGCGTTCTTTAGGCCAATGAAAACAGCTTGGAGACATATACTCGATAAATGGAAGATGACCGATGGAAGGACATTATCAACAATCCCGAAGGGCTGTTTTCCTCGTCTATTAAAACTGTTGGTAGACCAACTCAATAAAAAATCAGAAAAAAACATAAAAAGCCGGATTTAGGAAAACTGGTATTGCTCCTCTAGACGTCAACGTACTTTTGGAAAGACTGCCCAAAGATATTGGAGCCGACGACAAAGACAACAAGGACGCTATTGACAATTCTTTTATAAATCTTCTGAAAGAAATGCGCTTTGGGACCATGAACATCAAAGAACCAAAAAACAAAAAAAGGCTGGAGGTAGTAGCTGGAAGAAGCGTAAGTAGAGAAAAATCTGAGATGGGTCCTGCAACAAAAAAAAGGAAATTAAATACAGATTTACAAAAATGCTCGTCAACATCACGTAAAGGTAAAAGAATAGGAAAAAAGACAAAGCAAAAGTTGACATCAAAATTAAATACAGAAGTTGATACCTCCAGCAATATGGAGCCGCTAGAAATAGAACTTGGTTCTGCTGATGTCGCACAAATGGAGGTAATTTTATCTGATGGTTTGCATAGCAGTGAAGATGCATCCAATAAAGCTGAAAAGAAAAATACGGAAGATGCTGATTTTATTGAAATTTTATGTGAAATTTTGAGAAAAAGAGAATTTAAAAATTAATCCTTATTTCCCTTCGTCACGGCATCACGCGTGAACAGCTGGACCGATTTCGCTAATTCTTTTTTTGTTGTGTTTGTTATTGTCAGGAGAAGGTTCTTAGGTAGGTGTAGGGGTAGGGTATGGGTAGAGGTGGGGGTAAGTTATGGTAGGGGTAGGGGTAAGGGTAAATAAAATCTGCTTTTAATTTAATTTTTCTTTTGTTACGAACCTAACTTTTGTTAAAATGTTAGTCCCTTTTGAAAACCTATTGGTCGTAATAACCACGACACAGGCCTAGCCTAGTGTGGTTGTTAGAGTTTAATTTGTTTTTGTAGGAAGGACAGTATAATAAACGATTTTGTATTTGTATTTTGTATTTTTTTTGCTTATTTATTGCCTGTAAGGTGGAACAAAGTTCGCCGGGTCAGCTATCCTATCCTACTAATATTACAAACGCGAAAGTTTGTAAGTATGGATGGATGGATGTTACTCTTTGACGTAAAAAGTACTAAATGGATTTCAATGAAACTTTACAATAATTCAGCTTATACATCAGAAAAACACATAGGCTACAATTTATAAATCTGCGCAGACAAAGTCGCGGGCACCAGCTATCTATATGTATACAAGAAGAAGGTGACTGACTCACTGACTGACATATCAACGCACAGCCCAAACCGCTGGGTCTAGAAATTCCAAACTTAGCTTGTGGGTACCTCATAAGGTCTAAGGGTGTATTAAGAAAGGGTTTTACAAAATTTCTCCCCTAAGAGGGTAAAATAGGGGATGAAAGTTTGTATAAAAGACCGTTAGTTTTGAAGTTAGGATCTTGAAATTTTGTATTTAAAATTAATATAAAAATTAATATCTATGTGACTCAGGGTTTTTGAATTCAACACCCTAAAGGGTGAAAAGGGGGATGAAGTTGAAAATCCTTTATTTTTAAAGTAAAATCCACATATTTCTTTATTTAGGCATTAGGGTTGTAATTCTATGCAACTTTCATCACTGTTATTGAAATTTCACCCCAATTTCAACCCCTAAAAAAGGAAATGGGGTGAAAAAGTCTAAAAACCAATATGGGTATCGTTTGTATGGTTTATCGGATCGCTGATTACGAAAACTACAACAATTTTGAAACCCAACGTGGTGGACGTGAAATACCATCATCCCCTGGGGATGGAGTTGGAGTCCGATAGGGTTGAAATGTCTAAAAATCAATATGGGTGTCGTTTGTATGGTTTATCGGGTCGCTGATTACGAAAACTACAACAAGTTTGAATTCCAACGTAGTGGACGTGAAATATCATCATCCCCTGTGGATGGGGTTGAGGTGCGATAGGGTTGACATGTCTGAAAATCACTATGGGTGTCGTTTCTATGTTTATATGAGGATAGGTATTGCAGTTAAGATGGCGTTAGGGGTAGGGATAGGGGAAGGGATAGGGGTAGGGAGAGGGACAGGGAAAGGGACAGTGAGAGGCAAGGGGAAGAGGAGAGGGAGGGGAAGAGGGGGAGAGGGGCAGGGACAGGGATGGTTTGACGCACGGTTGGACGGACGGACGACAGATAGACGGAAGGGTGGATGGATAGACGGTCAGATAGATTGATAGAATCCCTCGCGGACGAAGTCGCGGGCAACAGCTAGTTGTATATAAATGTGGGACGGGCAATGAAAAACGGTTTAATCTTGAAGAACTGATACTTTTATTTAATTATTAGAGCAAAAGAAAAAAACAGCAGCCGGCCATCGCTCAGCTCAAAACGGAAGTGCAACACAAGGGACTCGCATGTCCTGTGCTCCATTCTTAAAACTAACTTAGCCTAACGTCACTTCATCCATACAGCCCAATCATATCCATCTGTCTCGTTCACTCTCTTGCATGCATCTCACTCAGCACACATTCAGAAACATTCCCACATAAATCTAAAATTTTTTGTCAGATAACAACTAAATTAATCAAGAATTTTATGTGAAAACGGCTTTATATCTTAACTTTTATCTTATAATTTTTTACCCATTAAGACCGAACGTTCTTTATAAATAACAAATATTTGGTTATTTTGAACTAGTTAAATGGCAACACTTCATGATTATTTGCAACATTTGTTCCGGAAAAAAGCTTAAAAAACAACAGCCTTGTGAACTTTAAATTAGAGTTGAATGTTCAGGACGCACTGATGACATTTATGTTTCGCAGCTTCATTCTTTGCGATTTAATTTTAACATGTTGTAAGTTGCGTCCCACGCATCAGCCTAGCACGGATTTTTTAGATTTATTTAAAAGGTAAATTAAATCTGTAACGATTTTTAAAGAAAAAAGTATGTTTTTGACTTAATACTAGTTCCAAGATGGCTGCACTTGTATCCGGTACCCCCACTACCCCCACTCTTGGCTGTGTTCGCGGCGAACGGGTAGCTCGCTCGGATCGTCATTATGTGTTTCCGTGCCGAAGCCTACGCACGTCACAGAACCCAGAAAGTTTACTTAACATCGTCGAACAAAGTAATCGTTGTTCTTAGTGTTACGTCCCTCTGAACATGGGGAAAAGGAAAAGTGAGGACAAGGAGGAAAGGATTAGAAGAAAAATCAAGAAATTAAATGATGAACTCAAAAAACATCAGAGAATAATATACTCGTCGTCTGACGAAGATTCAAATCGTAAGTAAAACAATTTTTTTTTTAAATATTTTTGCATACCTATACAAGATGCGAACAACTAAATCCTGGGTTGTGTCCATCTAATTATAATGATGCGTATCTGCCAAAGTCATGGGCTTTTACCATCTAATTATTTTTTACACAATATTCGAATAGCTAAAATCATGGGCTATTTTACTCTCTACCTAGAAAAATGCGAATAGCTATAACTGTGGGCTATTTCATTTATTCTATCGTTAAGAACTTTTTTCGTTCTTTCGACACTAGTGCTGAAAATGGAGACCCGCCGCCACCATCAAGGCACTAGAACCTGAGACAGAGTTGGGAAAAGCGATCCATAAAGACGTGGCCGCTAGATGGCTTGATATCATCAAAAAAGGATTCAACAAAGAAGCTCGAGAAAAATTGTCAAAAGACTACCTTATTCCAAGTAACTGTGAGTTGTTGGTACCTCCTCTATTAAACCCAGAGGCGAAAGCGGCCCTAAGCGGCCTTTTGTCAAACTTGATTCGTCTTTGATGTATCGCCAAAACAAATCAGTAACGCCTTAGCGGCATTAGCTCCAGCCATAGAGGTTATAATTTCTAAGGACTGCGATCAAAGTTTGAAACAAACACTGTTGAAACCAGTAAGTGACGCATGCAGAATCTTATGTGATATACATCATAACGAAACAAAGATTCGGAAAAAAGTTTGTCATTTCATCAATAAGCACTGGTCTCAAGGACACACTAATAAGCTCGAGCACTGATAAATACCTTTTCGGTGACAACATGTCGGAAAAAATTAAAAACGCAAAAAATGTACAAAGATCTGGTGAAGCTTTGAAGGTCCCTGCCAAAGTACAAAAAACAAATTTTCCAAAAAATTACGGGAACAAGAACCAGACAAACTTCAAGCCCCTGCACCAGAAGACTGTGGGCAAAGTAGATGCAGGGAAAACTCCGTCCACCTCTCGTCAACAGAACAACAGAGCGCCGTATCGCCGAGCACCAGCAGAGCGATCGCCACCGCCGTCGCCACGCCGCAGGACGACACGCCGTTGAGTGAGGTACCGTACGCAGGACGATTGCGTTATTATTTAGAACAGTGGTATAATATAACAAACGACAAAACTATTTTGTCATGGATAAAAGGCTATTCCATACCCTTTAAAGACATTCCATTTCAAGCTACTCGTAAGAGTCCTTCCGTCTACCCTAAGTCTTCTCAAGAATCTACAGATTTCGAAAAAGCAATTAAAAATTATTGAAATTCGTAGATGCAGTCACGTTGACGGCGAATTTTTATCAAGTATATTTTTAGTGCCTTAGCCTAATAAGACAAAAAGATTCATCTTGAATTTGAAAAACCTGAATAAATTTATTATAACACACCATTTCAAGATGGAAGACTATCGTACTGCGTCTAAATTAATAACCCCATACTGTTACATGGCATCAATAGACCTTAAAGATGCGTATTTCCTGATTAACATATCTGAATCTGTGATCAGGACTGTCTTTACGAATTTAACTGCTTACCTTTCGGTTTATGTACTGCGCCTTATGTATTTACTAAATTGCTAAAACCAGTAGTTAAATATTTACGAAACAAAGACTTTATGTCGGTAATTTATTTGGATGACATATTATGCTTTGGACAAACCTTTGACGAATGTAAAGATAACGTAAATCACACTCTCGACACGCTTAAATCACTTGGTTTCATAATTAACACTGAGAAAAGTTCATTGATTCCAAAACAACAATGTAGATTTTTAGGATTTGTTTACGATTCAGATAATATGTTCTTAAACTACCCGACGTAAAGAAAACTAAAATAAAGGAAAAAGTAACAAAATATTTGCACACACGACAATGCAAGCTTCGTGATTTTGCTAGATTAATCGGTCTTTTGATTTCAGCGTGCCCAGCAGTGCAATACTCGTGGTTATGCACTAAACAGTTTGAATATCACAAATACGTATGTTTATTGAATAACCCAAGTTATGAACAAAATATCTACCTACCTGATACCTTAAAACCTGATTTAAAACGGTGGTTGTCTCACATAGATGGCGCTAGTTCACCTTTTAGATTCAATAATTTTGATTATGAAATCTATTCAGATTCATCCCTGACAGGCTGGGGAGCTTTTTGTAACAATAATGAAGCATACGGCTATTGGAAAAAAGATGAATCAAAGTTACGTATCAATCAATTAGAATTAAAAGCTGCTTTTTTGGCATTGAAAGTATTTGCAAAAGACTTTTGTAATCGGGATATTATACTAAGAATAGATAATACAACAGCTGTTTGCTGCATTAACCGTATGGGAAGCATACAGTACCCTCATTTAAATAAGATAACCAAAGAAATTTGGCAGTGGTGCGAATCTCGTAACTTATACATATTTGCATCGTATGTACATAAACTCAAAAGATCATGTCGAAGCGGATCGATTATCTCGCAAAACCTTTCAAGACACCGAATGGGAATTAGCAGATTATGCATTTAATCAGTTAAAGATTTATTTGGCGATTTCGATGTAGATTTATTCGCCGGTCGATGTAATGCCAAATGTGGAAAATATGTAACGTGGAAAAATGATCCAGATTCCTGGACAGTTGATGCCTTTACGGTGTCTTGGAAAGACATGTGCTTTTACGCATTCCCTCCATTTATTTTAGTTTTAAAAATGTTAAGAAAAATAATAACAGATAAACAGTGAGTCGTCGTTGTACCATACTGGCCCTCGCAGCCATGGTACCCATTCAAAAAATTGATTTGTTCACCTTGTATATACTTTAAACCAGACATTAACTTACTGACGTCTCCTTTTAGGTCATCGCACAACCTACACAAGACTTTCCCCTTGGTAGCCGCGAAATTGTCAGGAAAACGTATTTGAATATGTCTTTATCAAATCGTACAGTAGATATCATGGTAAATTCACTTACCGATAATACTTACAGACAGTATGATAGTTGTATAAAACCTTGGGTAGGGTTTTCTACCAAAAATGGGCATGATTATCATAATGCATCTGTACCTATAATTTTGGATTTTTTGACCAAAGTATTTGATAAAGGTGCCAAGTATGGGACAATAAACTCGTACAAATCTGCTTTATCCTAGTTATTTCCACATATTCAAGATGAATATAGAGTAAAAAAGTTTATGAAAGGAGTTTTCAGATCGAGACCTACTCAACCAAACATAAATCTGGAAACTCTTTCAAAAAAGACCTTATAGGCCCTAGTAACTGCTCAACGCGTACAAACACTATCGTTAATTAAAATATCTAATATTTACATACAAAATCCTAACCTAATTACTATAAAAATTCCTGATATTATAAAAACATCTAAACCAAATTCATTCCAACCAATCTTAAAATTACCCTACTATAATATAATGAGAATCCAAGTATATATCCAGCTAGGTGTTTAATGGATTACATAAATAAGACTAAAACTCTACGATAAACGATTATTTATTTTTAAATTACAAGAAACCTTATAAGAAAGTATCATCTCAAAGATTGAGCAAATGGATTAAAGACACTTTACAAAAAAGTGGTGTTGATGTTTCCATCTTCAGTGCCCACAACTCACGCCATGCATCTACGTCTGCAGCAAGCAGACTTGGTGTCAATATCGATGTTATTCGAAATACTGCAGGTTGGAGCCAATCCTCTGCTACTTTTGCTAGGTTTTATAATAAATAAATTATTAGTGATGATTTTGCACGTTCCATACTTTCATGTGCCAACCTGTAAAACAAAGCATAATTTAATTATTTTTTTCTATTGTTAAGGTAGTACCTACTATTAAATTGTTATTTTACAATTTTGTAGAATAATTTTTCTCCTAATAACTTTATTTTTACTTACCTTGTACTTTCATTGTAACGCCCAGTATTATATTACTCTATGATTGTACATTTTATATTTGATATCTCTGAACATCTTACAACATGTTAAAATTAAATCGCAAAGAATGAAGCTGCGAAACATAATTGAAAATCAAACGAACTCACCAAGTGAAGTTCGATTCCAATTATGTGAGCAGCTTCATTCGACGCGATTTATACACACCCCCCCTAAAACGAGACTTTATAAGTCACGACTCTATAATAATACCCTACCCTATAAAAACAAATATAAAATGTAGATACTACCAACTAAATGACGATCCGAGCGAGCTACCCGTTCGCCGCGAACACAGCCAAGAGTGGGGGTAGTGGGGGTACCGGATACAAGTGCAGCCATCTTGGAACTAGTATTAAGTCAAAAACATACTTTTTTCTTTAAAAATCGTTACAGATTTAATTTACCTTTTAAATAAATCTAAAAAATCCGTGCTAGGCTGATGCGTGGGACGCAACTTACAACATGTTAAAATTAAATCGCGTCGAATGAAGCTGCTCACATAATTGGAATCGAACTTCACTTGGTAAGTTCGTTTGATTTTCAATTATTTTGTTCTTTATAAACAACGTTTTACGTTCCGTGCGGTGCCGGCAAAGAATAGTACCCACCCATACATACCCGTGGGTGTCGTAAGAGGCGACTAAGGGTTATAAACTGGAGGATGGGCAGCAGCATTCTCCTGTGTATCATTCCATCTTACTTACTGCGGTCACCTATAGCCGCGGTCCATGGTGCCAGCCGTAACGCTGACAAGCGAGGTGACTATGGTACTTCCCCTTCACATTTTTCCAGCAAAAGCTAGAATTCTGGAGGGAGCTCCCTGTCCTGTAGTGCACGTTTCGTGGGATGTTATGATGAAAGAACGTTCGGCGTTTGCGGCATCTTTTTGCTGTATACCGGAAACGTAAGCAAAAGGTTCACCCAGATACTACCATAAAAAATAACCAAAGAGTACTTTAATAAGATAACCGATATCCACGTGTCCGTCTTCCCAGCAAGCCCGTGTGAGATATGGCCAACTGGCATACACCAAAATTTTGTGGAGATTGGTTCATTCCATCAGTAAAGTGTCAGATTCAGTGCATCAAAACTGACGACACTACAAGCTGAAAACTTTGGGTGGCTGTAGAGATGTTTAGCTGCTGGCTGGCTGACGAGACATCTCTACAGCTACCCAAAGTTTTCAGCTTGTAGTGTCGTCAGTTTTGATGCACTGAATCTGACACTTTACTGATGGAATGAACCAATTTCCATTAAATTTTGGTGTATGCCACTTGGCCATATCTCGCACGGGCTTGCTGGGAACACATTGATATGATTTTGTTTTTTCTTAATGGGTTTCACATTTCATAAGGAGGGGGATGTATTTCGCCAGCATGCATATATCTTCAATAAAATCAGAAGTCCGTAGTTAGCAGGACAAATTACGTGTATTTATCGTGTATTCTTTTGACATGACAATCAACATGTTAGCGGAGTTGAACTTATATGCACAGTGAACTATATGTGATACCGGAACTGTTTATAGAGCTAGATTTACGCGAATTATTTTAATTATATTTACGAACGCGATTTAGTATTGTTTTCACAACGATGTTTTTGCAGACACTGACATTTGACATTTTTTCGATTATAAAAATTGTCTTTGTAAATGTTTCTAAAGAGTTCGCATATTTGCAAACTCAACACTTTCCCTAAACATTTACTGGGATAGTCCTAGCGCCACGCGAAGGACCTTAAAAGTTGAACCGGGGAACGCCTTGGTGAGAATGTCCGCAGCTTGATCCTTTGTGCCGATTCTTTCTACACTGCAGATACCCTCGGTCACCAGTTCTCTCACATAAAAGTGTCTGAGGCGTATGTGTTTTGTGCGCTTATGGAATTCTGGGTTATGCGCAAGTCGTACAGCAGCTTCGTTGTCTACAAACAGTAATGGAATATCCGCGAGTACAGTCAGCTGTTGTAAAATCCTTGCGAGCCAGACGAGTTCTCTTCCAGCTTCACTGGCTGCCACAATTTCAGCTTCAGTTGTCGAGATAGCGACTGACGCTTGACGTTGGCTTAGCCATGATACTGTCCCTCCGGCATAGAGACAAACGACTCCAGTGGTAGAGCGACCGGTGTCCTGATCTCCACCGTGATCGGCATCGCTGTATCCCTTCAAAATACGGGTTGAGTACTTCGCTTGGTATCTGATTCCAAGTGAGCTCGTGCCTTTGATATAGCGTAGGATTCGCTTCACTCGCAACCAGTCTTCTTTAGTCGGTGATTCCAATTTTCTAGATGCAACTCCAACTGCATATGCTATGTCCGGACGTGTTCCGACCATTAAATATGCGATGGCGCCTACAGCCTCACGATAGGGGAAGTTCGGTTCTGTGTCGTTCACTTTCCCTGGTTCAGTAGGTGTTGCCTTCTCAATTGGCGTAGCAACAGGGTTGCAGTTTTCCATTCCGAAACGCTGAAGGAGCTTCTTAGCGTAGGCTTCCTGATTGATAAGAATGGAACCGTCCTTTTCTCTGGATATTTGTAATCCCAGGTAATAGGTCGCTGGCTTCGTTGTAATGTTCAGCCGTTCCTTGAGATCGTTTATGAAGGCGGTCGACAGTTTCTCATCTGTTGCAGCTACTAATCCATCGTCGACATACAATGTCATTAGTATTTTCTGTCCATTTTCAAAGTGTTTGGTATACAGGCAGCAGTCTGCTTCGGATTGGTTGAAGCCCATGCTCAGCAGTATACTTTCAAAGCAAGAGTTCCAGCATCTCGGAGCTTGTTTTAATCCGTACAGGCTTCGGTTAAGCTTCCAAACATTTGACGTTCCGTCTCCATAGCCTTCCGGTTGTTTGACATAAATCTCTTCCTTTAACTCGCCGTTAAGGAATGCTGTACAAACATCAAACTGTATGAGATGTAAGTTTTCTTGTGCACTGACACTCAGTAGAGCTCTAATCGTAGCGAGTCGGGCCACCGGACTATAAGTCTGATCATAGTCCTCTCCTTTTCGCTGTTTATAGCCTTTTACGACAAGGCGAGCTTTATACTTGTCGATAGTTCCATCTGGGTTCTTTTTGATACGTAAAACCCACTTGCATGGAAGAGCCTTTCTGCCCTTGGGTAGTACACACGGCGTCCAAACGTTTAAATCTTTAAAGGATTTCATTTCACTGTCCATGGCCTTCTTCCATTCTACATTGTCATCACGTTGCATCGCATCGGAGAAATTCGAAGGGAACGTTTCCGCGGCGCACACGAAATCGTCGTATCTCTCCGGGCGCTTGATTAGACTTCGGTCTCGTAGGTTGTAGCGTGGAGTAGGAGATTCAGCATCATGAAATTCTTCAAAATTGTTGTCTGGTGGATCTAGCACGTCTTGTTCCTGGATATGATCTTCGACTGGAACTTGTTCTGGGTTTCCGTCTGGAACTGGTTCTGGGTTCTCTCCCTCGAGATCAAGTCCATCGTTGTTTGTGCTCATCTCCAGATCGTCGTCGTTACGATCTCCCTCGTTTTCTATAGGGGCTGTTAACCTTGGTGGATCTTGATGTGACTGAGAGGCCTCGCTGTCTTTGGCGTTATCCAATGGCAGTTTAAAAGTATAATCCCTAGTTTCTGTCTGTTCCTCATTAGAAGACTTTTCATCAATGGGAAGTGGTCTCTCGTCGAAGATTACGTCACGCGAGCGGATAAGCGTGTTCTTCTTTCCATCTGTAATCCAGATCCGGTAACAGTCTTCGTCGTAGCCAACGAGTCTGCCTCTGATGGCTTTCTTATCTAATTTCTTTCTTTTTTGTTTTGGAATGTGGGCGTAAGCATTCGATCCGATGATTCTCAAATGTTTAATAATCGGCTTTTTTCCACACCAAAGTTCGTAGGGAGATTTTCCCTCAGTCTTTGTTGGACCTGTTCTATTCAAAATATATGCAGCCGTGTTAATAAGTTCTGCCCACAGTTGTTGCGGCAAAGCTTCGTGTGCATACATCATGGATCTCGCGGTTTCGACCAGAGTTCGATTCTCTCGTTCGCTCACTCCATTTTGCTCCGGCGTGTAAGGTGTCACAAGTCTTTGTTGAATTCCATGCGCGTTCAGGGTTTCTCGAATGGACTTGTTGTCGAATTCACCTCCGTTATCACTAAGCAGGCATTTTACAGTGTGTCCAGCTGTTTCCGTTTGTTTAAGCATCAAGACGAGTTTATTCTTGACCTCAGACTTGTGTCGCAGCATGTACACCATACGGTAGCCAGTATAGTCATCTTTGAACAAAACGTAGTATCTGTAGTTTGAGTAACTCGGTTGAAATGGTCCACAAACGTCGGTATGAACGAGCTCTCCCGGTGCACTAGCACGCGTTCTCGTCCCGAATTTAAATCTATGGGCTTTCCCGTAAATGCAGCCTTCGCAGTTCTCCTTATCAAGAGGTAAATCGAGTCCCAGTTCGCGTTTAACTGTGGCTTTTACGTGTCTCTTGTTTTGGTGAGCTAGTCTCTCGTGATAAAGCTGCAGCGTAGAAGTTGTCTGGTAAACTTCTTGTGGTTGAGCAGGTGGCACGTTCGTTGCTTCGAGCCGGTATAAGCCACCTAGTCTCAGGCGTTTTCCTCGTAAACATTCTTCTCCGTTGACATAGACGGTGCATTCTTTTGTCGTCGATGAGAAAAAGCTATTAGGGAGTTTGTCGTGCAGAGCGAGAACTGAAAATAAATTTTTATTTATAGCAGGGACATACCAGACATCTTGAAGGGTAATGACGAATTCTTTCCCTTTTACATTGGATTTGAGAGTGACTGAACCTTTGCCCTTGGCACGAATCGCATTGCCACTTGCAGTTGTTACAGTATGCGTCTCAACGAAATGCTCAAAACTCTGGAAGAGGTCTGCTCGGTTCGTTACATGGCTCGTCGCGCCATTGTCGACGTACCAGTTCTCGCTGTCGTTATCGTTAAGTGAATTGATTACAGTACCTGCGTTCGCTTCTATAGTCAAAAGAATCATGTTGGCTTTCTCACTATGCGAAGAAGAAGGGGGTTTCGTCATCGAGGTTCGTGGTCAGGAGTAGCAGCGCACTAGTGTCA
Source organism: Athrips mouffetella (assembly GCA_947532105.1). Taxonomy (NCBI): domain Eukaryota; kingdom Metazoa; phylum Arthropoda; class Insecta; order Lepidoptera; family Gelechiidae; genus Athrips; species Athrips mouffetella. The sequence continues at coordinate 10,567,323 of OX383983.1, read as the reverse complement.
GCCTTAATAAATGCCTGGAGTTCTGCTGAAGTACTCGCATTTGTCGGTGAATCTGACGCTGCTGTACTCGGGCTTTCAGGTTGCACGAATCTGCCCTCGACTACGTCTAGCGCGCGATCAACAGTTCGTAAAAGTATGCACATCTTGTATTTCCATGTTTCCCAGTTGGACTTTCCACTTAAAAGACCGATCGTCATATTTTTTATTGGGTCCATATTTCGTCTTTAAATTTTTGCGTGGGGCCCTAAACCTGTTAGCGGAGTTGAACTTATATGCACAGTGAACTATATGTGATACCGGAACTGTTTATAGAGCTAGATTTACGCGAATTATTTTAATTATATTTACGAACGCGATTTAGTATTGTTTTCACAACGATGTTTTTGCAGACACTGACATTTGACATTTTTTCGATTATAAAAATTGTCTTTGTAAATGTTTCTAAAGAGTTCGCATATTTGCAAACTCAACACAACAAACGTTGCTTTGAATAATTTTACATCATAAAAAAGCTATACTCAAGGAAGGCTTTGAAAAGTTGATACCAAGGAGGTTTTTAGCGTGGATTAAAACCTCCTTGGTTGATACAAATCTCCTCGTAACCGATTTTGTTGGGTTATTGCGTAAAATAATGAACGCAGCCATAACCTCTGTCAAAGTCAAATTACGTCAATGGCCAAAGAAAAAGCGCGGGAAGTCAGAGTGAAAAGGCGGAAATTTTTGAAATTAATTTGAAAATTGTTTTAAATTGTTAAAACTTGTCTAACAAGCTGTTATTTTTGTCGTCCCCATCATGGGGAAAAAGGTGAAGCCTAAAAAACGAAAAAGAGGGGAGTCTTTACCGGCAGATGCAGCAGATCTGCCGCAGTCGCCGCGGTTTGAAGATGCTGTTTCCTCAGTAGCTTCAGAAGATGATGATGGGTCTGAAGATGAACGTAGTGTAAAAAAAGATAAGTATGAGGAGTTCCGTGTACCGGACTACGTTCGGGCCTATCCGGAAAATGGAGGTAACTTTGAATATATTGTTTTCATAGAAAGCAAAGACGAAAATGTCCCGATTGGTGATCGTGATATGATGTCACTATCTACTAATCTGAAAAAATATAATAAAGGAGTAAAACAGCTGATACGTATGAACCGCTTTAAAATTGGTGTCATCTTCGAGCGTCCCGGACTTGCTAACGCCGCATTAAATAACAAGAAATTTCTAGACGGCTTTAAATTGAAAGCATCCATCCCAGCCTCAGCAACTGAAGTCACAGGAGTAATCCAACATGTCCCAATAAATCTTAGCAACGAGCAGATATACACGGCAATTACAAGCTCTAAAAACATTATTTCTATAAAAAGATTTATGCGTCGTTCACTTTCAGAAGGAAAGGTAATTCTAGAGCCTACCAAGACAGTCTCCATCACCTTCTCGTGCGAGACTCTACCAGAGAGCGTCGACCTCAACAGCTGGCGCTTCGAGGTACGTGAGTACATCCCGCCCGTGAAGCAGTGTTTGAAGTGCCTCAGGTATGGCCACATTGCTAAATTTTGTAAAAACAGTCAAAGGTGCTCTATATGTGCCAATGACCACAATTATAAGGCATGTCCTACTCCTACCACTGAAGCTAAGTGTTGTCATTGCCAAGGAAATCATGTTTCTATTTCTGCACTTTGTCCTGTAAAAAAAGCGAAAATTGAAGAAAACAAAACCAGAATACTGAACAAAAGAAAAACATATGCTGAAGCTTTTAATGAGAAGTCGTTTCCTTCACTACCTGCTAAATCTAATATCAGTCCATCTGAACAGTTCATGTCCCTTATAGAAACAGACCAGATTTTTAACATTTTACTCCAGACAATAATAACTTGTATCTCTCTTAATCGCAATAATGAAAACAATACTAGTATCAATGCTAAAAGCATAAAAGATGTTCTCAAATCAGTAATTCATAAAAACAATAATAAATAAACCTCAATACAATAATGGATCAGTTGAATATAGTTCAATGGAATGCCCAGAGCATTCGCAGTAATAGACATATTTTATCATACTTTCTAACAGAGAACAACATTCATATCGCTTTGATATGTGAGACTTGGCTCAAGCCGCATATCAGATTTAATATGAAAGGTTATAATGTTGTAAGACTAGATTCAGGTAACAGCCATAATGGTGTAGCTATATTAGTCCATAATAGTTTGCAATTCAGTAAAATAGACACAGTTTATGATGACTCCATTCAAAATATCTGTATTCGTTTAAAATATGGCAATAATAAAGAATTATCTATAGTTAGCTTTTATAGTCCAGGAAATTGTGTTCCTTCATTTTCGAAATCTAAATTAGATAATTTGATTAATAGTATTCCAGGTCCGTTATTGATAGCCGGAGACTTTAACGCTCGCCACTCCGCGTGGGGTTGCAGTAGCGTTGAGCCACGTGGTCGTGCCGTTCTTGAAAGCATCAACGATAATAATCTTGTCTTATTAAACGATGGGGAATACACCACAGTTGGTTCCGATACATGGCAGAGGAATGCTCTTGATTTGACTATTGTGTCGCCTTCAGTGGCCATGAATTGCAGCTGGTCCGTATATGATGATCCACTTGGCAGTTATCATCTACCTGTGATAACAAACATAATGATTAATATAAACACTCCACAAATAGACAACATTTCAAATCTTCCTCCACATTTTAATTTTAATTTAGTTAACTGGAATTTGTATCACAAACATGTAGACAACCTAATTCAGAACTTTATATTTTCTTTAGATAATCCCTTACAATCTTATAATGATCTAATTATTTTATTAAATACTGCAATACAAAAATCTATTCCCCAAAATAAACAGACAAAGCAGCAGGATGCTTCCTCTTCATCAAATACCTCCCCTAGGTCAAAAAATCATAAAAAACGCATTCCTCTCCCCTGGTGGAATTTGAATTGTGATAGAGCAGTTGAAGACTCTAAAAGGGCTTATTTAGAATTCAAACATGATCCTACACAAGAGAATTATATAGAATTTAAGAGATTAAGAGCTTTAAAAAAATTAACTTTAAAGAATGAAAGATATTTGAGTTGGTTTAATTTATGTGTATCATTTAATAGAACTACTCCATTAAGTAAAATTTGGAACATAACTAAAAGATTTAATAAAACGTATGTGCCGCGTAATTATACTATATCCCCTTGGGTACTTGATTTTTTAAAGAAATATACACCTGATACAGTCGAGGCCCCTTTTAATATTCAGACCAAATCTCAAGTAACTAACAATAATAATTATTTAGTAGAACCATTCACATTACAAGAATTAAAGTCAGCAATAACTTCAAGACGTGATACAACTTGTGGTCTCGATGGAATATCATACAGAATGCTCAAAAACATTTCTAATAAAGCTCTCTCTTTGGTTTTAAATGTTTTCAACTCTCTTTGGCAAGATTTGATTATACCATCAGAGTGGAAGAAAGATTGTTTAGTTCCCATATTAAAACCAAATAAAGAAAATAATAAACCAGATTCTTATAGACCTGTAGCCTTAACATCTTGTATGGGCAAAATATTTGAGCAACTACTTAAACAGCGTTTAGAATTTTACATAGAAAACAATAATCTCTTACCATCAAATCAGTTTGGTTTTCGTAAAGGCAGATCTTGTCGCGAGAGCATATCACATTTACAGCTTGATATTTATAACTCCCATAAAATGGACCATGAATTAGTTGCAGTTTTCTTTGATGTTGTTGGTGCTTTCAACAATGTCAATCATAACATCCTCTCCGTTGAACTTAGCTCACTTGGAATACCTGAAAAAGTCATCAAATGGATGTTTAACTTTTTGCAAGGTAGAGAAGTTTATGTTAAAGTAAATAGGCAGTTGATTGGACCACGTTATTCATATAAAGGAGTCTGCCAAGGTGGAATATTAAGTCCATTAATTTATGTGCTCTACATTCACAAGTTAAATAACATTTTGGGTTCAAAAGTCCAAAATCTACAATTTGCAGATGATTTAGTAATTTATTCATCCGGACCAAATATGTGTCAAGTTTTAGGTAATCTTAATACAGCATTGGTTAAACTGAGCAATTATTTCAAATACTTGAACTTGGATATTAGTCCTGAAAAGTCCAAAGTGATGGTCTTTGGTGATAATGAATTAGACTTTTCAATTTCTTACAATAACATAACTCTTCCAATAGTAGAAGAAGTTAAATTTTTGGGAGTGACATTTACAAATAACTTGACTTGGAACAAATATGTTGATTACCTATTGGGCAGAGCCAACAAGGCTTATAATGTTATCAAATCTTTGACAATAGCAGCTGATCCAAAAATTCTATTGATGTTATATAAATCCCTAGTTCGTAGTCATTTTGAATATGGATTTTTATGCTTTGGGTCTGATCAAAGGTTAATTAAAAAATTAGATGTGCTTCAAAATCACAATTTAAGGTGCATTACCGGTGCCATGAAAACTAGTCCAATTAATTCTTTACAGATTGAGTTAAATATCCCTCCACTAAGTATCAGATTTCAATTTCTTAAAACTAAATTTCTTCTAAAACTGTTATCCTTCAATAACCATCCGCTTATGAAGAAAATATCATTTAACTCAAGAGTTTATGATCCACCCAATATAACTAATGTTCCATATTTACTTCACGACTTCTCTGTCATAAATAATTTTGCTCAGCAATATGAAATTAATAAATGTAACAGCAACTGGACATGCTATTCTGGAAGTTACTACAGCAAATTCCCTGACATCACAATCCATATAGATCATGATCTTACCTGTAAAGAAGAAGTGTTTCAAGCCTTAGACAAATTTTCAAACTATCAAAAAATTTATACTGATGGCTCCAAGAACAATAGAAACGTATCCATGGCCTTCTACATACCTCATTTAAAAGTCGGGCATGGGCTTAGACTGCCTAGTGTCATGACCATTTTCTCTGCTGAAGCTAAAGCTATTCTGTCTGCCTTAGAATACATTCGTGATAACAACTCGACTTCAACCATGTGGTTGATTGTCACAGATAGTATGAGTGTCCTTCAGGCTCTACAAAATAACAAACTCGATGCTGGAACCAATTATATTCTACACGAAATTAGATCACTTCACTTGGAACTTTCTTCGAATGGTTTTGTTATTGAATATTTGTGGACGCCTTCACACATAGGTATTCCAGGAAACGAAAATGCAGACAAGTTGGCAAAAACGATTGTTGACATGTTGGATATCGACGACGACATTACACAGTATGTTGCCATACCTCACTCAGATTTAACTTCCAAAATGAAAGAAAAACAACTTCAGACTTGGCACGAAAATTGGCAAGAAACTTTACATTTCAAAGGCTCTTGGTACAGGAAGATAAATGATTCCATCAGCAGTACACCTTGGTTTATGAAATCCAAAATTTCCAAAAGCAGATCATTTTACAAAATTATTTTCAGATTGAGGCTTGGACACGGTACATTTAACGCTCATCTTGCCAGAATGAATATTATAGATTCTCCGGTATGCACAGATTGTGATTTACAGACTAATCAGACACTCAATCACATCTTTTTTGAATGTCCTGCTTACAACATCCAAAGAATAATTTTAATAGATGAACTCCTTGCAGTATATGAGACACCAGCAAATCTCCCGCGCGACATTCAAGTTTTGCTGGCAAATCCATTGAACTATACACCAATTTACAATTTTATTGTTAACACTATTGAGACAATTTAACTAATCGGGACATAATTTTGAATTTGGAAATGACGATTACACGGAAATGACTTTTATACAAGGAAATGAAAATTTTACAAGGATTTGACCATTACATGGAAATGAAAAATAAGTTCAACTGAAGACTTGGCTTCGGCCTGAATAATTTGATAGAGACTAATTTTATATTGATTGTAAGACTTGGCTTACGCCTTGAAAACTGAATATGAACACAATAATAATTGAAGACTTGGCCTTGGCCTTACTACCCGAAGATCTTGAAAATAATTATCGAAGACGAGGCTGAATGGTCACTGATCGTTGCCTGCCTTTTAAGGCGAAATAAACAAAAAAAAAAAAAAAATCAATGGCCAAAACCAACCAACCAATCAATTTTAGCCGTTTCGATTGTCGGATCGGACGGATGTTGTGTTGTGGATAGGTATTTTTTACGATAAAATTCTTAAATATTTTTCCTAGCAAATTCTGATTTTGTTAGCAGAAATACAAGGTTTCTAACGGTGCTATGTACTTCAACTGTGGAATATTGTGCCTTAAGTTTATACTCATCCTAAATCAGGAGTCACACCAATCAGCTGTTTGCGGTAAGTGAATAATTTGATCTAAACTTTTGAAGAATTCATTCAGACTTGCAAGTTTTCTGTTGTGAGTATAAAAGCTATTATAGAATAAGCTTGTATGAAAAGAGACTCATTATTTCATAAATACATTCATACATAACTATGTTTCAAGGATAGGGTATAAACTACAACTAAGAAATTATTTTCAGATATTCTTGTTTGGATTTAGTTAATACTTATTGAATACATTCCGCATCAAAGATTGTGAAAAGAATTGGTTTTCAATAAGGCTCTTTGTATTGCATATTTATTTAATGGCATCACATCGAGTATAGTGAAATGGGTGGAAAGTTCAATGACCTTTTTCATCAGCTGGTGACATATAGGCAAGGATTTTCAAATAAATCCAGTCTTACTTTACCCATTTACTCAATTGAAATGAAAAAAAAAACAAGTTTCAGCATCAAGCTTACAAAATGATGGGATTTCTAATCAGGGCTACAAAGCCGTTTAAGCAAGAGGAGTCAATTAAAATCTTATATTACGCTTATGTTAGGAGTGTCCTAGAATTTGCATCGCAAATATGGTCCCCTTGTTACACAACACACATAAAGAGAATTGAAGCAATTCAGCGTAAAAGCCGCTGATGGCGGCTCTAATACTGACACCCCTGTGACCCTTGAAAAACGTAGAATTATTGCAGACATTATGTTTATGTACAACATGTTTTAATAACATCACAGATAGTCCACAGCTGATCGCTCGGGTAGGACTGTGCACACCTGCAGTTCGCACTCGTCATACCCGTTTATTCTATGAACCGTCTGTGCAAACCAACTACGCACAGAATTCTATTGTAATCAGATGCATACATGAGCTCAACCTTTATACCAAAAAGGATGCATTTCGTAGGAAATTGATGAACGTAGTTTACGGTTCTGGGCGCGACAGTACTTCATAAAATATTAAGTTACCATATATCTCTTGATTTGACAAAATGGCTTATCTATCAATGTTCTATTATAAAGGACATACACACACACATTTACACAAACACACTAATCCACACACTGACACAAGTATGTTTATGTTTATGAATATATTTGCAACCTAATTAGTTTGTTCTTTTTTAAATTTTGGTTTCATTGTGTAGAAATTTTATAACTTTCTTACCATTTTGTACCAATTGTAATTTTAATAAGTGAAGATCTCGTAATTTGGCATACAAATGTTAATTTGTAACTAGAAATAATCATTTATAAGCTGTGAGATTTTTCCCTAAAATAAATTAAATCATACTGGGGATGGAGGATGGGCAGCAGCATCCTCCTTTGTATCTTACTTATACTGCGGTCATCTACAACCGCGATCAATGGTGCCAGCCGTAACGCTAACAAGCGAGGTGACTATGGCACTTCCCCTCCACATTTTTCCAGCAGGGGCTGGAATCCTGGAGGGAGCTCCCTGTCCTGTAGTGGACGTTTCATGGGTTGTTATGATGATGATGATGATGATGAAGCTGTTGGAACTACAATTATTCCAACAGTAGTCCAAATGAATTTTGAATTGACAACATTTTGCAATATGTCCAAAACCCCATATAAAACCTTTGTTGTCAAAACTGCTCCCGCTCAAGTTCTGTGAAAAAACTGATTATCATTTATCTTCTCTCTCATACTACGACTCACATATGGCCATTACAAAAAGCCATTTATATTAATAATGAAAAACAAATAAAAAAATAGTTTACTGTCACAAATGTCATGATCTCGGCTTTTCCGTTTCTTGTTTATCGTAGATTTCCAAAATCTGTGTCATCATTTCAAAATACTATTGGCTCAGTACCTGCAGCTTGCTAAGAGGTAATCAGTCTTAAGTGCAATCTTACCTCTATATTTCAGGTACTATAGGTCATATCGAAATAAAAATAGATATCGTCGGGTTGGTAATTTAATAACGATTAAATTGACGTCACCAATTTTCAACTATCTTTAACCGTCTCTGAGATAAATGAAAAAAACTAAAATCAGGGACCCATTTGAGGATGGGGAGGGGGGAGCGTACACGGGATCGACGTGCAACTTTCTAGATATGTTCAGGGGGACCTAAGAAACACTTTAAAAAATAAGAAACCTTTTACCGCAATTTGTCGAAGGTTATTATTTAAATTTTTTGACCTAGTAGGATTTCGACTTGACAACATTGATTTTTGGATTCAGTGATGTCCAAAACCTCATAAAAACTTTGTTGTCAAAATTGATCCCGTTTTAGCCCTGAGAAAATTTAATAATCACTTTTCTCCTACTCTATAGTCATAGATCCCATACGGAGAACTTTTTTCAGAACCAAATGATATGTTTATGTTTTGAGAGTAAAGGGGCCGGGCTCCTACTTCCCAACGGCCACTGCGACCTGCATAGATCTATTGTAGCCAACCCTTTTTTTCTACATCTCCTCGGCCACACAGACAGCCTAAAAGAAGCTGAAGATCTGCCTAGGATTGAGAGCTTGGGCATCCTCAGGGTGTATATGTCGCAGCCGGATTGTAGAATCCGCCGTATTACGTTTCGGCGCGCCCGATTACAAAACGTTGCTTTTTTTTTAAATCTGCCTACCTGTCGTTCCGCCGGATCGTTGTAACTATGCATTCTACAAAACGGCGGTCAACACTCAAGGTCAATACTCAACGTTTAGCCATATTGTATTTTAGGTTCGTTAGCTAAGGTTATATTAAACCGACGAGCGTGAATGAAAAGGGCGATGAGAGTAGAGGAAGCGAGGAAAGTATGTTACGTTCAGGGGCGTATTGACCAAGATGCCATAATGTCTATGGTGCCAAAATGACCATGGTGCTAAAATAACCACGGTGGTGCTAAAATGACCATGATGCCATGCCAAAATGGCCGTTAAGATCATAGGGGTGGAGAGCTGTAGTCTACAGCGACGGGAAGACGTGGTGTTACGTATGCATTAAAACTGTTCATCAATTCTGGTAAAAGCATTATTTGAAACTTGAAAGCAAGTGAGGTGATTGTTTATGGCAGCCGGTTCACATCCGTCGAACTGATACTTTGTTATTGAAATGAAAGAAACAAAACAACCATGCCAGCTGTTGTGAAAACTGGCACACTGTTGGTACATTAAGCATCAAAAGTAGCTAAGCATTTTATGTATTCAGTACCTGGCCGACCGAGCTGGGGTTTCTGTATGTATAATCTTAATCAAAGCCAATTAACAGATGGCGCTGTAGGATTTCTGAATTGCTAAAAAACGGAGAAAACTATTTTTCCCAGACATGAGACCAAGCTAGATCAATTCTTTACCCCGAAAACGCCCTTATATTAAATTTCATTGAAATTGTTGGAGCCGTTTTCGAGAAACATTACAAATATATACATCTATACAAATATTGCTCCAAGAACCACACATTCAAAGTGACCATGATAATTCTGTACAACAAAAGTTTTTAAATTGTTCTGAGTACCACAAATATTTCAATACTAGCTGTTGCCCGCGGCTTCGCTCGCGTGGATTTCGTATTTATGTTGTTACCGGTTTTCCGAAGCAATGAGATATTTTCCCGTCATTTCGGGGTAATTTTTTAACTAAGGGAAAACAGGACTAACCCTGCGCAAATCAATGAGTATGATTCAAGATCCAGCTTTAATTTTATATAATACTAGCTGTTACCCGCGACTTCGTCCGCGTGGATCTTATAAAAAAAACAGAACTCGAACTTAACTGAAATACTTTTCGCGAAATGCTTCTCATTCTTGATTCCTACGTTAAAGATGCATTTGTACCATGGAGCACAATAGCCAACTTATCCAAGTTGAATGCTATCTTACTACAAATTTAATTAGCTTTTGAATTTATTTAACAGGTGGGTAGTGAGGATGTATTTGTGAAAGTCATATACATTTTCATCTTTATTTACTATGTTATGAATGTAAGACGTGTAATCAGTATTGTGTAAGATTCAACAGTTTTTTTCCAAGGGGCGTTGTTTTGGGGTTAATCCAAGGAAACAATTTTCTGTGTCTATCTTTCGTGGGGTGGAAGTATTCATGAAAGTCATGTAAATTTACGTTGAGTATGTATGTTATGAGTGTGTATGGATAATTTTATGAGTGTCAGACATAATTTACCCGTTTTGTGTAAGACTTTTAATTTTTTTTTTCTAAGTGAAGTCGTTTTTGAGTTGCCTGTAATGACGACAGAGGAAGTTTTCATAAAAGTCATATAAACTTTTACTTTTATTTCCTATGTCATAAGTGCCAGACATGTGTCTGTGTGTGTAAGAATTTGCAATTTTTTCCAAGTGACATAATATTGTTTTTGTGTTAATCCGAGTGTCAATCGTTACAGGCAAACCTAAAAAAAGCAATGAAAAGAGTGAATGAGTAGAGAGGAAGTATTCATAAAAGTCATATAAACTATGTCATGAGTGTCAGACATACGACCTGTGTAGTGTAAGAATTTGACAGTTTGTTGCAGATGAGCGACTGGTTAGTGAGGAAAGAAATTCGTATAAACTTTCACCTTTATTAACTATGTCAAGAGTGTCAGACATACGATCTGTGTTGTGTAAGAATTTCGAATTTTTTGCATGTGAGCGACTGGTTAGCAAGGATTTTATTAATTTAGACTATCTCCATACAAAATTTCATCAAAGTCGGTTCAGTGCGTTAGCCGTGAAAAAGTAACATTAATTATTTAATTGATTTCCCATACAAACTTTCATCCCCTATTTCACCCCCTTCCAGTCTTATTTTTGGAATTAAAAGTAGCCTATGTCCTTTCTCATGGTTTAGACTATCTTCATACCAAATTTCATCAAAATCGGTTCAGCGGTTCAGCCGTGAAAGCGTAACAGACAGACAGACAGACAGAGTTACTTTCACATTTATAATATTAGTTTGGATTTGGATACAGACGTTACTTATAAATTACTCAGAACAGAGGAACTTAGCAGCAGTATGCTAACAAATGTAAAGAGAGAGATGAGAGACACCTTTATGTAATATTTCAAAACAGAGCCAATTCGCAGAAGTAATTGAGAAAAACTTAAACCCTCTTCCTCTCTCTCCCCCTCCCCCTCCTCCCTCTCCCCCTGCCCCTCCCTCTCCCTCACCCCCTCCTCCTCCCTCTCTCCCTCCCCCTCCCTCTCCCTCTCCCTTTACCTCTCCACCTCTCTACCTCTCTACGTCTCTACGTCTCTACGTCTCTACGTCTCTACGTCTCTACGTCTCTACGTCTCTACCTCTCTACATCTCTACCTCTCTACCTCTCTACCTCTCTACCTTTCAACCTCTCTACCTCACTACCTCTCTACCTCTCTACATCTCTACCTCTACCTGTCCCTATCCCTGCCCCTATCCCTACCCCTTACGCCAATTTAACCGCTATCCCTAACATAGAAATGACACCCATATTTATTTTTAGACATTTCAAACCTATCGCACCCCAACTCCATCCCTAGGGGGATGATGGTATTTCACATCCACCACGTTGGATTTCATAATTGTTGTAGTTTTCGTAATCAGCGACCCGATAAACCGTACAAACAACACCCATATTCACATTTCAACCCTATCGCACCCCAACCCCATCCCAAGGGAATGATGGTATTTTACGTCCACCGCGTTGGATTTCAAAATTGTTCTAGTTTTCGTAATCAGCGACCCGATAAACCATACAAACGATACCCATATTGATTTTTAGTTATTTCACCCCATTTCCCTGTTTTAGGGGTTGAATTTGGGGTGGAATTTCAATAACAGTGATGAACGTTGCATAGAATTACATCATTAATGCCTAAATAATAAATTATGTGGATTTTACTTTAAAAATAAAGAATGTTCAACTTCATCCCTCTTTTCACCCTTAAGGGTGTCGAATTTTCAAAAACCCTGATACATGTAAATATTTATTTTTAGTCGTCAGCCTAATTACAAATTATGAAGATCCTAACTTGAAAACTGACGGACTTTCATACAAACTTTCATCCCCTATTTTACCCCCTTAGGGGTGGAATTTTGTGAAACCCTTTCTTAGTGCAACCCTAGGCCTCATAAGGAACCTACATGCCAAATTTGGAATCTCTAGACCCAGCGGTTTGGGCTGTGCGTTGATATGTCAGTCAGTCAGTCAATCAGTCAGTCAGTCACCTTCTTCTTTTATATATATAGATTACTAGCTGTTGCCCGCGGCTTCGCTCGAGTGGATTTCGTATTTATGTTGTTACCGGTTTTCCGAAGCAATGAGATATTTTCCCGTCATTTCGGGGTAATTTTAAACTAAGGAAAACCAGGACTAACCCTGCGCAAATCAATGAGTATAATTCAAGATCCAGCTGAATTTTATATAATATACAGACGTCACTCATAAATTACTCAGAACAGAGGAACTTAGCAGCAGTATCCTTACAAATGTAAAGAGAGAGATGAGAGACACCTTTATGTAATATTTCAAAACAGAGCAAATTCGCAGAAGTAATTGAGAAAAACTAAAACCCTCTCCCCATCCCTCTGTCTCTCCCTCTGTCTCTCCCCCTCCCCCTCACTCTGTCTCTCCCCCTCCCCCTCACTCTGTCTCTCCCCCTCCCCCTCACTCTGTCTCTCCCCCTCCCCCTCACTCTGTCTCTCCCCCTCCCCCTCCTCCCTCTCCCTCTGCCCCTCCCTCTCCCTTTTCATCACCCCCTCCCCCTCCCTCACTCCCTCCCTCTCCCCTTTCCCCTCCTTCTCCCTCTCCCTCTACCTCTACCTGTACCTGTACCCCTATACCTCTCGACCTCTCTACCTCTCGACGTCTCTACGTCTCTACCTCTCTACATCTCTACCTCTCTACATCTCTACCTCTACCTGTCCCTATCCCTGCCCCTATCCCTACCCCTTACGCCAATTTAACCGCTATCCCTAACATAGAAATGACACCCATATTTATTTTTAGACATTTCAAACCTATCGCACCCCAACCCCATCCCCAGGGGACGATGGTATTTCACGTTCACCACGTTGGATTTCAAAGTTGTTGTAGCTTTCGTAATCAGCGACCCGATAAACCATACAAACGACACCCATATTGATTTTTAGACATTTCAAACCTATCGCACCCCAACTCCATCCCCAGGGGGATGATGGTATTTCACATCCACCACGTTGGATTTCAAAATTGTCGTAGTTTTCGTAATCAGCGACCCGATAAACCATACAAACGACACCCATTTTGATTTTTAGACATTTCAAACCTATCGCACCCCAACTCCATCCCCAGGGGATGATGGTATTTCACGTCCACCACGTTGGATTTCAAAATTGTTGTAGTTTTCGTAATCAGCGACCCGATAAACCATACAAACGATACCCATATTGGTTTTTAGACTTTTTCACCCCAGTTCCCTTTTTTAGGGGTTGAATTTGGTGTGAAATTTCAATAACAGTGATAAACGTTGCATAGAATTACATCATTAATGCCTAAATAATAAATTATGTGGATTTTACTTTAAAAATAAAGAATTTTCAACTTCATCCCCCTTTTCACCCTTAAGGGTGTCGAATTTTCAAAAACCCTGAGACACGTAATTATTAATTTTTAGTCGTCAGCCTAAATACAAATTTTGAAGATCCTAACTTCAAAACTGACGGACTTTCATACAAACTTTCATCCTCTATTTTACCCCCTTAGGGGTGGAATTTTGTAAAACCCTTTCTTAGTGCACCCCTAGGCCTCATAAGGAACATACATGCCAAATTTGGAATCTCTAGACCCAGTGGTTTGGGCTGTGCGTTGGTATGTCAGTCAGTCTGTCAGTCAGTCAGTCAGTCAGTCAGTCACCTTCTTCTTTTATATATATAGATTAGTGTTGTATAGGTATTCACTTGTAAATGTGTGGATCTACAGGTTGTTGAGTAAATTGCCCATAACTGAACAACTTCATTCTACGACTTTTGTAAATTCGAAAAACATAAATTGCTTTTTCATACAAGTTGACTCGCTCAGCTGATCAATTTGTATGAAGAAGAAATTTTGTTTTGCGAATTTTCAGAATTCGTAAAACAAAAGTTGTTCAGTTTCATGCCCAGAGCTTCCATCCGAGAAGTTTTGTGCAATTTACTTAACAAGTTGTATATGGAGTTGAGATGGACACCTGAATGCCTAGCTACTTTTGATCATCATCATCACATCGTGAGGTCGATGACCAGATTTTGAGCCGCCAAAGCGTCTGTCCAACTTGGCTCATTAACGACTACATCCGTAGATAGTAGTCGAGACCAAGGCTTAACGTGCCTTCCAAAGCACGGATTCATCTAACATTTCGGACAGTCAGTTCATCCTAAAATATCCTAACCAAACTGGGGAGGTCGCAAAAAGGTATTTTTGTTTGACAATGTCTCCACCAGGAATCGAACCCAGAACCATAGACGCTATCTACTTCTGATGCTGACTGTAGTAGGGAATCACACTATCAGCATAACATCCTACGAGAAGCCCACTGTTGGACAGAGCACCGAATTCACGAGGCGTACTCGTCCGTGTGGTGCCGGCAAAGAATAGTACCAACCAACCCCGTGAACCAACCCCAACCAACCCCGTGAACCAACCGATCTCGAACCGGCAGAGAGGAAGGAGCATCTTTCTGTGTGCGTCGGGCAGGATGGCGCATGGCGGGTGTAACATCGCGAATTTTAATTTAATTAGCATGAGAGATTAGTACCTAATTTGTACCTAATTGTACCAAAAAAAAAGTTACCTCTTTCGTATTCCAGAAATCTTCAAAACAAAGTATCCCGCCAACCAGACACGTCAGGATGGCGGGATTTTTTGCATTTTGAACCATTTGCTGTTTTTAAAAGCGTAGGAATTTAGTACCTTAAATCTTGCCTAAAACGTACCTTCAGAAAATATATGCCAAGCCAGATGAAACAAAATGTAAAATATAAAAATTTCAACTAAAATATTTTTGGTGGGGATAGCGGTAGGGGTAGGGGAAGGGAAAGGGGTAGAGATTGGGGTAGGGATTGAAATGAGAGTAGGGATAGAGATAGGAATAGGGGTAGAAACAGTACATAATAAGTTGATCCTTCTCGTTTAACTTTCTGTGAACTTTCACTTAAATTATACCTATAGAATAGAGGTACAACAGTTGTAAGGCGCTCGCGTCGTTGGTGCCAAAAATATTTAAGTTAAAATTTTTATATTTTACATATTGTTTCATCTGGCTTGGCTTATATTTTCTGAAGATACATTTTAGGTACTAAATTTCAACGCTTTTAAAATCAACAAATTGTTCAAAATGCAAAAATACCCGCCATCCTGACGTCAGGTTGGCGGGGGATACTTTGTTTTAAAAATTGCTGGAATACGAAAGAGGTAAATTTAATTTTTTTTTTGGTACAATTAGGTACAAATTAGGTTCTTATCTCTCATGCTAATTAAATTAAAATTCGCGATGGTACACCCGCCATCCTTACGCACACCATCTTTCTGTGTATCTTAGCATATTACATACTGCGGTCACTACAGTCTGTTCGCTGTGGGAAGGTGCGGGTGACATTATTCGAAACGTTCCTTTTCACTTTTGAATGTCAGCCGCGATTTACAAGCATGACCTAATATTTTAGTTATACTTAAAATATCATAGTCGTAAAATACTAAATATGTAATAACTATAGTAAATTTAATTACTTTACCCTATCAAAATGTTATGGTCTATTAATAAAATTAAAATGAAATAAATATGAAGCTAAGCGTTATGCGTATAACGAATTTTCTAGTAATGGGATGAGTTTTACTACGATGGATAGTCGATATTTTTTTAAAGAAAGGGAAGTTTAGTTCTACTTTGTAAAGGTAAGTTTACTGTATGTATTATTAAACTTTTTTGTATATTTATAGACTTATATGAAACCACAAAACATACATTATTATTACATAACATCCTCCGAAACGTCCACTGCAGGACAGAGACCTCCCTGCCGGCAAAAAAGCGGGGAAAATTTTAAGGGGAATTACTACGATCATGGAATGATATACTGTATGCTTTTGCCCTTTGATCCAAAAAACTACGAGTTCACTCAAACCCGACCCGCCTTTTATATGAATGTACTTGAAACGGAAGCTCACCTTAATTGGTTATAGTTACTTGTAAGAAAAGTTGAAATATATAATAATTTTAGACTATTCCCTTTGCTTGTGCTATGAGACCTAGCTTCTTGCCAAATTTTGTTATGCTAGTTCGCGGGAAATTCACAGGTTTTGGTTTGATTATGTTGTTGTAGAAGCCATACAGACATACGAACCACAGTGTTAAGTTAAGACGGTATTTTAGTCCGAGAAATAGATATTCGATAGGGACAACCTACAGCTTCGAACGATTTTACCTACAAATGACGTTACGCTTTCCCCGGTTTTCTTCTCCAAAACTGAGCTGATTCAATTATTTTTGGCATCCAAATTTAAAGGAAGAGTAGATCTGTGCTCCTATTTTATCATGATAAAATAAAATTTATAATTTTTCTGGTAGTCTTCTAAATATGGTAGAAAATTATTTCTATTGGTTATTATTTTTCGTAAAAAAATAATTGGACCTTGATTTAAAAACAAAATACCATCGCTCAACAGGCATTATCCAGGAAGGGAATAGGGGAACACATTAGTATCAATTTGTATGGAAGAAATGCAGCTAAGTTTCGAAACCCTACAAACAATGTTTCAACAGGTCCAGTTGTTAGTGTTTACTGTGAGAGTCCAAACTCCACGCGAACGAAGTCTTGGGCACCACTAATTTTAAAATAAATTTCATGTTGACAAAAAGGGAACAAGATTTTTGCCGAGAGAATCGATAACGATAAAATTGAATTGCATATCACTTCCCTAGTCTTGTAATATTGACAGTGTCACCCGCACCATCCCACAGCGAACAGACTGTAACAACAGCGGTCGTCAACCGCAACGCTTACAAGCGTGGTGAATATGGTAAATCCCCTCCAAAAAACCTCGCGTTTTTGTTGGTGTTCTAGATCCCTCATGGGATGTGATGATTCGTCCAATGAAACTGAACAACTTTCCGAAAGAAACGAAATAACATCACGCCTCTTTCCCTCGTGGGGTAGGCAGAGACTGTGGCCATCCACCTGCTATGATCTTAACATACTTCCATCACTTCCTCTACATTCATCAACCCTTTCGTACACGCTCGCTGGTTTAAGGTATTTTTAACCTGGCCTTTATTTGAGAAGAAATAAAAAAAAATTCAATGCTCCATACAAAATGACAGGCAAAATCTTATAGTAAATTTCTTTTTTCTTTTTTTAGCATGATATTATGTTTCTTTAAAAAAATGTATTCAGTTTTGTTGATTGATCGTGCCCCTTAAGTTTTTTTTTTTCAAATTTCCTTAGATTTAAACAAAATTGATCTATATCGATAACAGAACTTACCCTTAACGTGTTGAATGTGTTCAAAGTCACCCTGTACTTAAAGTAAAGTCATGACTCTTTGTCTATATTAATTTGTTCTCATAAATCTCATAAAACAGTAAGATATTTGTTTACAAATGTAAACTCAGATCAAATAAATAGTCAAGATGGAGCGCTGTGAACAAAAAAGTGAGGCCGGTAAAACTGTGACTCGCCGTGTACGTACATAGTCACGCACACAAATGCAACAAAACTATGACTCGATATTCAATCTAGTAATCTATGGACTTGTCAGTCAGTCGAGTTTTCGCGGCAAGTACAAAAATTGTGGTAAAAAGTTCAGTTTTTTCAATATAAAATGCCAAATTGTGTTGTTAAAGGGTGCAATGAACAATCCACAAGAGATAAAAAGCGGGATGGAATCACATTTCACGCGTAAGTAATTCTGTGGCGTAAGTAAACTGGGAAGCTAATATTTGTTGTAAAACAAAAGAGATTCGATAACGATTGAGTTCGATGCTAGCGCCTCAAGACACTTTCGAAGTATGTGATAACGTTATTACGTAACGTTATTTTTGTTACATTGGCACAATTTTATTATGGCAACCTGTCCATGCAATGCAACACATGTTTAAGAAGTTGGCCTCAGTTTTCTGTTCACGGCGCTCCGTCTTGAATATTTATTTGATCTGAGAATGTCAATATCACTTGTTTTGTTCGAACTGAAACTGTGTATTTACCACAGAGGGTATTTACCGTGAATAAATAGGAAAACATAATTTTGCTACTTTGTCATTTGTCTACTAGGCTAACATAATTAAGA
This sequence comes from Athrips mouffetella, assembly GCA_947532105.1. Taxonomy (NCBI): domain Eukaryota; kingdom Metazoa; phylum Arthropoda; class Insecta; order Lepidoptera; family Gelechiidae; genus Athrips; species Athrips mouffetella. The sequence goes on along the minus strand of OX383983.1, from coordinate 10,548,775 downwards.
AACTAGCTGCTGCCCGCGACTTCGTCCGCGATGTTTTCCGTAGATTCGAATGCATAGTGAACTTCGTATAATATTTTCTTAGTGCTCGCCTCCATTATTTTACATAATAGTATTTATACTAGCATTTGGCCACGACTTCGTTCGCAATACCATTGTTTAAGTCAAACTGTTAGCCAGTGCCGGATTTACAAAATTGCCGCCCGTAGGCTATTAAAAATTTGCCGCCCCTGCCGACCTCTAAAATTCGATATTACCCTATACATTAATTGAATTTTAATATATGGTTTAGAATATATCCCTAAAGTACGGCCATCCTAATAGGTATTTTATGACAGCTGTCAAACGTACGCAAAATTACGACCTGCAAAGAAAAATGAACCCTGTGTGTTGGTGTTACGGAAACGTCAAAACGGACTTCTTACGTTGGCTTTAAGTAGAGTACGTAACAAAGCTAGAGCGTTTTGTCAATGTTTTGTTGCGGAAGATGTTTGGCCGTAAACGCACACCAAGAGCGAATTTTTCGCTTAAAGTGTAAGCACACGTCTCAAGCCCTTATGCCAAATCACAGGTAAATAACGAAGAAGAAGTTTTTCGTTTTACTGGCGAAAAGGCAGGTTTTTTGCCGTCTTTTGAGCGGTCAATCAAAACATCTGCCTGCCCATGTAACACTATGACGCTCACTCTCTATGACTGTGCTTTTTTGTCCCTCAGCCCCCTAAACTCTTATACTTCCTGAGCACTTACCCTACCTGGCTGATTAGCTCCACTCGGAAGCAATCGACAATTAATCAGCATGGTGTCTGACAGAGTCTCAAGGTTGTATTTTCTATGTTCCTGGCGTTTGCCATCGGAGGTGAGAGAATCGCCGCTAGAATGCTATCTTCTCATGGTGGCGAAATTCGTATATATGTCATGAGTCTAAGAGTAGGAGGCTCGAACTGCTTGGTCCTCAACAGCGTTTATGGAACGATATCACCTGCAAGTATACATACCACGGTTGGAGGCTGGTCCAACTGGGGTCGAGTCATCTGGGTTGAAGGCAAACACTGCTCCGGAGGATGGGGCATTCTTTTTCCTAACCTGGGCACTTTATTGGATGATGAATCGGTGCGTGTCGCCGTGGTATCTACTGTAGGTTGGGCTGTAATGTCTGTAAGCCCCATTTATGCATTTGTGGCAGAACAATTAAAGTCAAGGGGCATCACGCACTAAATTGTCTGTTGCTCAGGGACGTTGCTTTAAACGAGCCTCCAGGTCTAAGCTGCTCAAATTGCAAACGACCAGATAGATTAATCATGATACCGTAGAGCAAGAGGTGAAGTCTGGAATAAGATGCGACGTGTGTCAGTAAGTACGCAGCGTCGCATCTCAACTCGACCTCTTGTGGAATCTGCCGCCGGTGCGCCAGACGGAAGCATTATTTGTTCTGTGGCGTTTGAGATGGCGAGTTCTTGGGGCAGTGAAGCCAAGGAGTTTGTGAAGGAGATAAGATGACGAAGTTTAAGAAGCTGAGGAAGCGCATCGGTCCTTTTCTGGTGCAGCAACTTAAAGCTGCCATACTACAGCGCGGAAACTTTGCGAGCATAATGGGAACGGGTCGTCAGGATAGAATCGGGGTAAGACGTAATGTCGATAAGCTGTTTTGCTGTTTTGGATGAGGCCTACATTTAGAAATTCATTATTTATTTAGATTTATTATTAAGTTAATTTAATTTCTACATGAAAAAAAAAATTACCCCAAATTTGCCGCCTCCCAAAATCTGCCGCCCTAGGCTTCAGCCTACTCAGCCTATTGGTAAATCCGGCACCAGGGATCGTTTTCGGTTAAGGTACAGGGTTAAGCTACCGGTATAATTACGCTACCGGTATAAGTTTTAAAGGTAGACGGAAAAAGGTTATAATAAAGGTTATGGTACCGGTAAAAACATTGCGATACCGCTATTTTATACCTGTAGCGTTATACCTTTATTAACCTTTATTTAACCGATATTATTTCGGTACCGAAATCGCCAGTGCGCGCGATGTATTTGTTGGCGACGTTGCCAGACCGCTCAGCGTGCGGCGGCGGGCGGCACGTTGGCGCCTTTGTCGGCTTGTCGGCGCCTCTGTGTCTCTCACACCTACACTGCACACGCCAAGGCGGCTCCTCACTCGACTGCAGCTCGCGGGTGAATGAAGAGGTTTTGTTTTTGCGTCACGTTTGCTACCCGCACTTACTTCGTTACTTGCTTGTTGTCGGACCACATTTTCATAAGAGTATTAATATCTAAAATATTTCTCAATTCTACGTTGATAAATGATATTCTTCTAACCCTACTTGTCAATGTTTTTATATGATCTGTCCATTTCAAAAACTGATCGATTTCTATACCTAAATATTTCACTGATACTTCTCGTTTGATCTGAGTACAGTCACAATTTAAATTACAATGGCATTTGTGGAACCCTAAGGCAGTTTCATGTCTAGGCAAACCTGACTGAGTGAGTGCAAAGCACATATATGTGGTTTTTTCTTGGTTAACTGATAGTAAATTATTATCAAACCATATTTTGGCCTGAGTTAAACCATAATTAGCCTTTGCAATAGCCTCATCCCAGGTTGCAGCAGAGAAACTAATTACAGTATCATCTGCAAAGCAAATGGTTTTCGCAGTTGGCAATAAGCTTCCCAACTCATTGACATATACTATAAATAACAATGGACCCAAAACACTTCCTTGTGGCACACCGTAGGAAATATCCAACTGATCGCTTGTAACTTCGCCAATACGAACACTCTGTTTACGCGAATTGAGGTAACTAGTAAACCAATCAAGCGATCTGTCAACTATCCCATACAGAGCCAACTTTTTTAGAAGAATTTTATGTGAAATGGTGTCAAAAGCCTTGCATAAGTCAACGAACACAGATACTACCTTTTCTTTTCTGTCTAGTTTATCAATTACAAATTGTGTCAATTCAGCTATTGCATAGGTCGTGCCAAGACCTCGCCTAAAACCAAACTGGGATGGAAATAAATAGTTGTTGTTCTCTTAGTAATTACAAAGCCTAGTTTTAACTACTTTCTCTAGAATTTTTGAAATTGACGACAACAAAGAAATAGGCCTATAATTAGACAAAGAAGAAGGTGTGCCCTTTTTGTACAACGGAATAACCAAGGCGTTCTTCAAAGATGATGGGAATATGCCTGTCCTTAGACTTAAGTTTACAATATGAACTAAGCAATTTACTAAATATTTCTTATGGGTTTTTTAAATAGATCCTGAAATCCCATCCATTCCACTGGATTTGTTTGCCTTCAAAGTATTAATTATTTTATAAATTTCTTTAGGGTCAGTTCTAAACATATAAAAAGACGTGCTACGCGGACATTCAGCTATATTAAAAGCAAGCTCTTCCTCAGACAGACCCAGATTTTGAAGAAGAGTAGTAGCTAGTTTATCCCCAATGCTTGTGAAATAATAATTGAACAAACTGGCGGCCTTTAATGGGTCTTTTTCAACTTCTATACATTCACCATTATCTTCAATTTGTTTTATCTGTTGATAACTATTTTTTTCCTACCAGATACTTCATCTATAAGACTCCAAGTTTTCCTAGCATCACCTATATTTTCTCTAAATTTGGTTCGGTAAAAATTGATTTTCGCTTTTTTTATTATTAAATTGCATATTTTACGGTAGTTTATATATTTCTGCTTTTAAGCTGCTTTGAATTTTACGTAGTTTATCTCTGCGTCTGATACAGGAGAGTAAGTTTGGAGTTATCCAAGGCTTCAGTATTTTTAATCTACAAGAAATATACTTTAAAGTAGTATTATTCTGAATATGTTTATTCAATGTACAAGTAAATTCGTGGACTGCAGTGTCAACGTCATTTGCAGCGTATACACTAGACCAAGATTCCTTACTTAGATCATTAGATAAGCCAAAGTTATTTGTTTGTTTAACGAATATCTTTTTACTACTGCCAGCTTTGTTAAGAGTGGTAGTACAAAGCACACATACAAATTTTTACACTGTGATCTGTCACAGATGTATCATAAACTAAACACTTCATGGATGCTTTTTGAATTCTATGCATGCAGTGGTCTATGCAGCTTTTATCATGCGTGGCTAATGAAACACCTGATCTCATACCATAAAAAGTAAGAAGATCCATATATTCCGCTGCCTGTGGATGTCCATCGTGCATTATATTAATATTTGTATCACCCAATAATACAAGATTCTTGCATGTTTTTGCTTTTTCAAGTGCCTGTTTTAAAGACTCTAAGAATATATCAATATTGCTACAAGAAGGTGATCTATATAAAGCCAAAATAGTTATTTTATTATTTATATTAACTTGTAAACAGTTGGCCCCATAGACTTCAACCTCAGTATAAGTAAATAGGTGTTCATTCTTAATAAAAACTACAACACCATCATTTTGGATGGGATTTATATTTGTGAATATTGACGTGTATCCAGGAATACTTTGCGTTGGAGACCTGTATTTAATTCTGCACTCTGTAAGCACTATCACATCAATAGCAGCTTCAAGAGATTGAAGTGTAACTAAGAAACTATCAATTTTTTTTGCAATAGAACGTATGTTCACGGAAATTATGCTAAGTGTGCAGTGATCGGTTACTAAAAATTGCTTGCATATATTTAAATCGGATGTTTTCAAAGCAGATTCATTACTCTCCTGTTCCTCTAATTGTTGTGAATATACAGAATAATAATTGTTATCCATTGGGAATTAAAGCAGTAGATAACAGAGCGCAGCGCAGCCGAGCCAACCAAGAGTACCAAGACAACTGACTGAACTAACGCAGAAGTTGCAATATTTCACCTATTACTCTGCATGCACGGCACGGCAACGCCGTGCGGCCTATGGTGGCGGAGTCGTCAGAGATGACCTCGCAAAACCCTTTTGATAGCGGTTTAGATATCCCAAAAATAACGGTACCGTTATATTAGCGCTAGCGAAATATTTCGGTATCGAAATGTTACGATATCGCAATATTTCGGTATGACGTCATACCCTTTACCGTTTTAACCGAAAACATTTCGGTAAAACAATCCCTGTCCGGCACTGCTGTTAGCTATCGAACAAAAAGTGTACATTAAAATTGGGTTCAATAGTTTTTGCGTGATGCTCGAACAAAGAAACAAACAGACAAAAAGAAAGGCATAAAAATTACATAACGTGATAATTTATTATAAATATCTTTAATGTAGACAATTAATTCATTTTTAATTTCATAATAGAAGAGAAGAGATTGTTTATCTTGTATTGTACTGGGACTAATTATTATTTGTTTAGTAAATAATTATAATAGAAAGATCGGGACGTTGTCAGATAATCAAATCTTATCATTATTAGAATCGAGGTTAACTTTATCACTATATCTACAATTTTGTCTGTAGAATAGGAAAATACGCTAATTACTTACTACTGTTTTATCATCATCAAAATGTCAGTCGGAAAACGTTGCTGGACATTAGGCTTCCCAAAAAAATCCCTGGTTGGCAAACGAGCAGATGGGTCACCTGATGGTAAGTGTTCACCGCCGCCTATGGACACCCGCAACTCCAGGGGGATCACAAGTGCGCTGCCGGAAATACCTGCACAAGAAACTGATTCCACAGGTACCTAGATGCAGTCGGTTTATTGGGTAGGTGCAGTTAGTTTATTGGGTAGGTGCAGTCGCTTTTTTGGGTAGGTGCAGTCGCTTTTTTGGGTAGGTGCAGTCGGTTTATTGGGTAGGTGCAGCCGGTTTATTGGGTAGGTGCAGTCGGCTTCTTAGTTAGGTGCAGTCGGTTTATTGGGTAGGTGCAGTCGGATTATTGGGTAGGTGCAGTCGGATTATTGGGTAGGTGCAGTCGGTTTATTGGGTGGGTGCAGTCGGTTTATTAGGTAGGTGCAGTCTAGAGCACGACCCCCTCACCCCCTTCCCCCTCACACCTAATCCTCCCCCCTCACCCCCCTTCCCTCACCCCATTTACCTCACGCCCCTCCCCTCGCTCTCTGATCCATCCAAAGCTCGGTAGAGGTGTAGTACAGTCAACGACAGGTCAAGCTTGACACTCGCAGTGTGACTCTAGCCCGTACGTCTATTGAAATAAGAACTTTATGTGTCAAGCTTGATGTACTCTTGACTGTACCAATTATTGCCGCCAGAGGGCCTACTATATCCACTTGCATGAAATGACCCCCCAAACGAAAGCGTATCCACGTAAAAATCCACGACAACCGGTCCAGCGTTACTCGCATCCAGCGATCTCCCGCGACCTTGACCAGATCTTCGTTCCATCTTGTGGGGGGGGGGAATAAATAATCTGAATCTAATCTGTTAATGACGTCAGCTAAACTACATCGCTTCACAAACAATGTGGCGCCATTGTGGGAAAAAAATAATCGTCAATAAAAACCCACGCGCTCTTTTAAATATGTTTAAATGTACAAGGTTGATATACAACAAACATAAGTCAGTTTTAATTTTGAATTAGCCTGTTAGAACCGTAGCCTAAACCCATGGATTTTTCTCTTTTAGATAATCTGATATTTTATAATAACCTTTTTTTTATATAATTTCTGCTTAGTTACAGTTTTTAACTACGTAGGTACTTTAAGAGATGTGTCCTGCCGAAAGGTTTAAAAGAAGTTAGAAGCAGCTTCATCAGTATACCCTTCGTCATGATTCAAACCAGATTCAAACTACGAGAGGGATTTTATCTTAATTTCTTTTTTTTTTTTACTGTCAATGGGCTGAGTTCCTTAAGGAGTATGTCCTCATCTCCATACATTTATGCTAAAAAGCAAAACCTACAGGGTACTTCCCGTTGACCTAAAATTATGAAATTTTGCAAGAAGCTAGGTCTCACAGTATAAATAATGGGAAAAATCTGAAATCATTAAATATTACAACTTTTCTCACAACTAATGGTAACCCGCTTTAAGAACATTCATATAAGAGAGGGGTCAAGTTGGATGGTCGCGGAGGCGACTTTTGTTTTAGTTCTATTTTAAATCGGGAACCCTTACAAACTTCAAAATTGGTAATTTTATAGTGCATAAGCTATAAAATAACAAAAAATAATAAAATTTGGTCAAGCGCGTGTCGGACTCAAAAAATCTAGCACATTAACTTACTGAAATTTCAACTAATACTATTATGATTATGTGGTGGTACTTAACCCTCGGTACGCGAGTCCGACTCGCACTTGACCGGTTTTTTTTTATTTTGAGGTACGGAACCCTAAAAAGTAGTTAAGAATAAGAATAAGAATCATTTAGTTACCAAGTTACTCAGTCTCAAGGTTAAATAGACAACTATTTGTTTACAAAAAAATGATGAAACTAATTGCAAATAGATTTGTTGAATTTAATCCAAGAGTTGACTATCAAAACTCTACCTTTTCAAATTACCGATGAAAATCGTAAATCGTGGCGGTGAGAAGTAGCCATTTACAAAGAGGCCTTGTGTTTACTTTACTTGTTTATTACTTGGTAGGTAAGTCTTAGACTATATAATACTAACGTAGTAAGTACTAGGTTAAGGAGTGATCACACCTAGCTGAATTCAAAGACTAATTCGGGATACATTGCTGGGAGGCTTGGTTATGTTAATTGCAATATCCTTACTTCAACGAGCAATGTATGCCAATTAGTCTTTGAATTCAGCTAGGTGTGATCACTCCTCTAGACTAAATTGTGCAATTTTATTTACCGTTATAGCTATCTTTCAATAGTTGGCATGAGATTTTAGGTAAGTACCTAGTTTATTATGCAACGTGATTTTTCTTTAGCTCAAAATAAAATAAATGGTACAGCAGCACTGCACTTACTTTCTCGCGATATACGAGAGTCATCAATTGACAGTGTCCCCACCGGGAATCTAACCCAGAACTTCCGAATCAAGAGCCGAATGCTCTAACTACTAGATTATAAAGGGCTGCGGATAGTAAAGAGTAAATAAGGACCAAGTGCAAACTTAAGTTTGTAATTCCATACAAATAATATGGGAATACAAACTTACCCATACTAGATTTATGTAAAAATGTTTAAATGAAATATGCAGTCAGGTACATAACCAATTAAGAATTCCAATTTGAAGCATTAAAATAAGCTCATTGAAAACAATTTTGAGTAAATCACATTTTTAAATTTGAGTACTAAGGGAACACCCCTTATATAAACTTCCACAGACCAATGAGTACTGCCGAAAGATACCTTGCATGAAGAGTCTTGGTCATGCAAAATTTCATCAAGATCGTTTGAGCCGTTTTTGAGCAAATCGATTTTTTTCATTTCCATTGTATGACAGCTACCCTCAAAAAGAGAGCCAGCAAGAAACCACTCAGTATCCTCCGATGAATTTACAAGAAAATCTTAAATTTAAAATATGGTGTCAATCGGACTATTCGTTTAGCCGCTAGGCCAAAGCGTGACGGACAGACCGACCGACGAACCGACCGACCGACCGACGGACGGACATTTTTGGGAGACTTGCTTTTTATGATGTATAAGTGATATAGAACACATTTTTGAGAAAATATTTTGCAACAACCCAAATGTAAAGTACCTTTTAAGTTGACCCATTAGTAGACATCGTCTAATAAAGTTATTTAGTAGACATCGTCTAATAAAGTTATTAAAAAAAATCTAATTGTTTCGAACACAAATAGCGCGGTTAATTAACATTTATTTAGTTTTCGTAAAAAAATTAAAAAAAATATTAGGGCCACCTTCCGACTCAATCATGTGGTCCCTGATCATCATCTGGGACCAAAGTACTTGGGAATACAAATCTAACGAACCCAAACTCGACGGGTCTATCTTGTTTAGTTTATTAGTTCCTATGGCCACCGTCCGACTCCATCATGTGGTCCCTGATCATCATCGGGGACCAAAGTACTTGGGAATACAAATCTAACGAACCCAAACTCGACGGGTCTATCTTGTTTAGTTTATTAGTTCCTATGGCCACCGTCCGACTCCATCATGTGGTCCCTGATCATCATCTGGGACCAAAGTGCTTGGGAAAATGGGAATACAAATCTAACGAACCCAATCTCGACTGGTCTATCTTGTTTTATTTAGGAGTTCCTATGGCCACCTTCCTACTTCATCATCAGAACCCTGGTCGGTCATCATCTGGGATCAGATCAGAGTAAGTACTTAAAAAGACAAATCCAACGAACCCAAACTAGACGGGGTTACGTTATTCTGTTTAGAAGTTCCTATGGCCACCTAGCGTCTCCATCATCCAGACCAGCTCGATGATACCTTAACATTGTATTGTCATCGAACTTAGATAAGCCAAATTTCAGCCCGATCAAATGAGGAAAACTTGTCTAAAATTTGTCCCACACAAACAGACATACAAACTCACAGTAAAAAGGCAAGTAAAAAAAAGCTTGTAACAAAAATTTAAGTCGTCATAAGGAATGTTTATTCATATAAAATGGCTAGAAACCAAACGGTTTCCACCAGCTTCTCGGCTTCAACCAACAAGCTTCTTGGATGTGCGTAATATAACGAGTGCGGCTTGGTGGTATGTGGTATCTAGCTGAACCGTCCAAAAGGAAACAGCAGATGCATGATCGAACTTGTGCTTTACACAAAATTAGAAGCTGACCAGGCTTAAAATACCGCTTCACCTTGTTGAAGATAACTAGCTAGCTTTACCTAGCTTTGAGCTTTCTCAATATTGGCGCCGAAGTCAAGATTAGCACACAGCTTCAAGAAGCTCGAGGCCTAGGCAGGTTACAGAGGTACCTCGGAAATTAAGAGCCAAATTAAACGAACTGCTTTTAGCAGTGAAGACATGCTTATAAATTTTGTTGGCGTTTAACTCAGAGATCAAATGACTAAAGATTGAGTTTATTTGCTCTACCGTACCCTTTCTGAATAAACTTAACTTTTTTTTCCGGTTTTATACTAAATTCTTGTGTATCTAAACGGCGGCATAAACTAAGTTACAAAGGCCGCACGCCAGCTCATCGCTAGGGCCGCCAGACTATGCCCATCGCGCTGCTCCTACTTGCTCTGCCCCTCGCGCTCTCTCCAGCCACACACTGCTCTACTCGCGCGATTTATCGCGACGCTCCGCACTACGTCACTTGCCATTGCTACACGATAGACGTCGAAACTGTGGCAGGATGCACGCTATGTATTTTTAGCAAAGCTAATTATACCAATTTCTTCTATAGAAATATACGCCGTACTAAAGGAGTTGATGTATGATATCTATTTATCGAAATAAGAATAGATTATTAATTATTGTAAATCGTCCGCAAAATTTCAAAGGACAAAAGCATGAAGAATATAATATAGTGGATAGGTACGGAATGTTAACGTTTTTAGGGTTCCGATACCAAAATGGTAAAAAAAAGGAACCCTTATGGTGCCGCTCTGTCTGTCTGTCTGTCCGTCTGTCTGTCACACCTCTATATCTCAGCAACCACTTACGCTATCGAGCTGAAATTTGGAATAGTTTTAGAATATAGTTGCCCAACTTAATTGCACATGAAAATTTTTTGAAAAAAGTATGATTATTAATGTAAAGGGGGCCAAAATAGGGGGGGCCAAATTTCAAATTGTCGCTACTAGGTCGAGTGGGGTATCATATGAAAGGGCTTTACTTGTACATTTTAAAATATATTTTTGTATTTTTTTAAGTTTCTTAGTTTTCAAGTTATGATGAAAAATGTCAAAAAAAATACCATTCCCCCCCCTTATCTCCGAAGTTTGAGTAAGGGAAAATCTGAATTAATTACAGTTGACAGAGGTTTATGTAAACTTTACAGCAAAAATAAAACGATCTTTCTAAGTTGCACAGTTTTTCAGAAATCTGCAAAAAACCTTTACAAACAAATTTAGTTTTGCGGTCCTGAAAATGGACTTTATTGCTTCCAAAAATACTATAGGTATATCGGAACCCTCGGCGCGCGAGTCCGACTCGCACTTGACCGGTTTTTTTCATTAGATCATTCTTCTGCTGCTGGCAGCGACATGATTTGACGCGTGAAATCGACGTGCTTCCGTGACCACAGCTCGATGCAGACCGCGTCCGCGGGCAGTATGTGGCTGCCTACTCGCGCTCATATGGCCGGTCCTTTGACTCGCGCCCGAAAAACCGACAATCAAGGGATCGATGGGCATGACGAGGAGCAATGCGTGCGGCATGACGAGTAACGCGGCCACACTACGTCTCTGCCTCCTTCCCTCGCTACTTCCCACGCCACTCGACGAGTGTCTGGCCGGGCTATAAGCGCATGCTTTGGTCGTGCAGTAACATATTATTAGTGAACGGACAAGCCCCAATGATTTCGTATGTAAATTCTCTCAACCAAAACACAACAATCTTGTTCAAAACACACAGCAACTATGTGACAATACGAGGAAACTCTTTGTGGCCCGTGTGAACAATAACCGATTTAGTCACACCGCACCTTGTCCGGTTTTATAACATAAAATACACTGGGCGTCAAAATTAAGTAGTACACTTTTCAAATTGCGATTACTCCAAGACTATAGAAGTTAGAGCTTTGAAATAAAAATCACATTTAAGTAACTTTCCTATTTTTAGCACACGGAGAAAAAAAAATCCACCAGAAATTACAAAACACAGTTTTAGTATTACTTATAAAAGTTTTGCTGTAATTGCAATAAATACTATTTTTTATCAAAGGCTTAGTATTACTAAATGTAATTTCTATTATACAGTTTTAGTAAATGTAAGATATTACAAATTTTAATGATTATCGCAAATCATAGTAAATGTTGTTAAAGTTTAGTAATTCCTGCAAATCTGCTTAGTATTTCTAGAAAATTCGTTTTTTATTATCAGCAAGTGGTTTTAGTACATGGCAACATTACAAACTTTAGTATTTTTTAATGACAACGTCTTTGTATTGACAAACAATTTGCTTGAAATTACTAAAATATTCTTATAGTAATATTACTAAATCGTTTTTGTAATTTCAAGCAACCATTTTTAAAATCTAGCGTTAGTTTTGCTTGTGCTGCGTTTGCGTCTCATGCGACGCGCTTGGTATCTGCCATTTTGAGTGTAGACGCGCTGCAAGCTGGTTGTCTTGTAAAAAAAAACCGGCCAAGTGCGAGTCGGACTCGCGCACTGAGGGTTCCGTACCACCACATAAACATAATTGTATTAGTTGAAATTTCAGTAAGTTAATGTGCTAGATTTTTTGAGTCCGACACGCACTTGACCAAATTTTATTATTTGTTTTTATTTCATAGCCTATGCACTATAAACATACCAATTTTCAAGTTTGTAAGTGTTCCCGTTTTTAAATAGAATTAAAACAAAAATCGCCTCAGCAACCATCCAGCTTGACCCCTCTCTTATATGAATGTTCTTGAAACGGGAGCTCACCACAATTGGTTACCATTAGTTGTGAGAAAAGTTGTAATATTTAATGATTTCAGACTTTTCCCATTATTTGTACTATGAGACCTAGCTTCTTGCCAAATTTCATAATTTTAGGTCAACGGGAAGTACCCTGTAGGTTTTTCATTTTTGAATAAATGTATGGAGATGAGGACATAAAATGCCATATCTTTGGATTGCGTCATTGTAAAAAATTGAAATTTTCAGATCTTGTGTGGTTCATGGATCCTAATATATGGAATTAATTTCAACCTGATACCTTTACCCGTTCGTGAGATAAAGGGTCTTGACAGACAGACAGACAGACGGACAACAAAGTGATCCTATAAGGGTTCCGTTTTTTTCTTTTGAGGTACGGAACCCTAAAAACGACGAAGCTCTAGGTTTTGATTGAGATCTAGGTTTTTGATTGTTTTCCTTAATGACTGTGAAGTGAACCGAGGAAAAAGTGTTTTAAGACGGCGCTGGCACGGCCGATTGCCAGTGGAAGTGTGTTATGTGGTTAAATCGATTTTCAAATTCATCAGATGATGTTCCTTCCATCTTTAAGATATTACCATATTTAAGACATTTCTATTTGTGTATCTTTGTGTACTTGAATAAGCTTTATTAATAAAAACAATTAATAAAAGTTAAATGGGTTTTTCATTGAAAACCTATGTTTTTAGGGTACCGTACCTCAAAAGAAAAAAAAGGGACCCTTATAGGATCACTTTGTTGTCCGTCTGTCTGTCTGTCTGTCTGTCAAGACCCTTTATCTCACGAACGGGTAAAGGTATCAGGTTGAAATTAATACCATATATTAGGATCCATGAACCACACAAGATCTGAAAATTTAAATTTTTTACAACGACGCAATCAAAAGATATGGCATTTTATGTCCTCATCTCCATACATTTATTCAAAAATGAAAAACCTACAGGGTACTTCCCGTTGACCTAAAATTATGAAATTTGGCAAGAAGCTAGGTCTCACAGTACAAATAATGGGAAAAGTCTGAAATCATTAAATATTACAACTTTTCTCACAACTAATGGTAACCAATTGTGGTGAGCTCCCGTTTCAAGAACATTCATAAAAGAGAGGGGTTAAGTTGGATGGTTGCTGAGGCGATTTTTGTTTTAATTCTATTTAAAAACGGGAACACTTACAAACTTGAAAATTTGTATGTTTATAGGGCATAGGCTATAAAATAACAACAAATAATAAAATTTGGTCAAGCGCGTGTCGGACTCAAAAAATTACATTACACTAGCACATTAACTTACTGAAATTTCAACTAATACAATTATGTTTATGTGGTGGTACGGAACCCTCAGTGCGCGAGACCGACTCGCACTTGGCCGGTTTTTTTAAAGTTTTTCAGTTTTGGTAATTTGTGTTGTTGATATTCATAAACCCATACGTGCTATGGCAGAGGTGTATGAGGAGATTTTACGAGTCGATTCTATCTGTTATTATGAGCAAAATAACTTAGAATTATCCCCAAAATCTCTTGCGATACGTCTGCTACAGCCAGACTGTATCGTGGGTTTTTGCTTATAACTACTTACTAAAACTAAAACACTTTAATTAAAATTACAAAATGAACACTAAAATAAACAAAAAATTTGTAACCTATGACGTCATCATTTCCGATATTATTACAGTACTCCTAAAATTACAAAACATTTAGTATTTACCTATGACGTCACTTCCGTAATGACTATTGTACTCCTAAAATTACAAAACATTTAGTATTACCTATGATGGTCCATTTTCGATTTTACTATTGCACCCTTATAATTACAAAACAGTATTGGTTTGAACATCGTAAATTACTAACACATTCTTGAAATTACAAAAATGTAACATGTAATATTTACTAACTGCATTAACAAAAATGAATTCATGGATATTACAGGGCATTTGTTGTCCTCGGATTTAGTAATATTTTAGTAAACATTAATGTATTTTTGTTAGTTTTTCGCTCAGTGCAATAGTCAAGTTTTACACTTAAATTTAAGAAAAAACTAAAAAGTTATTCATTTTGAACGTACTGTCAAGAGCTTCATTTTTATGTTTTGGACCTGGTTCACACTTTAGTAACTTGTATTACCGCCTCGGGCTCTGATAACAGCTTGGAGCCGGTTTGGCATGCTGAACACTAAGTTTCGGAGGCGGTCTTGGGGAATATTTTCCCATTCTTCTATCAGGGCCTGTTTTAGAGCCCTGGGGGTGGCGGGGGGTGGTGTGTGCCTTCTGACTAGCCTTGCAAGCTCATCCCATAGGCGTGTTCGATCGGGTTAAGATCTGGGCTTCTTGATGGCCAAGCCATCAAGCTAATGCCAACCTCTTGAATGTATTCTTGTACGAGGCCAGCGGTGTGTGGCCAGGCGTTATCATGCATTAGTATCGCTCCTTCGCCCATATTTACTAAATATGGCCCTGCATACTCGTTAAGATCTCTAAAGCATATCTTTCACCAGTCAGAGTGCCATTTTCTATGACTACTAGCTCTGTGCGACCCTCTGAAGAGATGCCAGCCCATACGTGTACAGAGCCCCCGCCGTATTGGACTCTTTCCGAGATGCAAGCTTGAAGGCATCGCTCAATAGGCCGCCTTCCATCGGAAGTGTATAAAGAGAAACGAGACTCATCTGTGAACAAAACTTTTGTCCATTCTTCTTCGCCCCATTGTACGTGTTGACGGGCGTAGCGTAGTCTCGCTACTCGATGCCCTGTCTCAAGTTTGGGGCCATTTGCTGGCCTATGGGACTTCAGGTTAGCTTCAGCAAGTCTTCTTCTCACTGTACTCTCACTAATGTAATCAGCTCGGGGTCTGAAGAAGTTGTTGCTGGACCTCAACTGCATTAGGTGATCCGTTTTCTATACAAAAATTCAAATGACTTGCATTCTTACGCGGGACATAAAATTCTGTTAAAAAACGAACGAATACTGCTATTTTTAGTAAAATTTTTCGCTAATTAATACAAAAATACAGTTAATGTACTGAAAGTACTATTTTTGTTAGCAATTTTTGGTTCAATATTACGATGGTGGGCGTGCGGTCAAAATTGTACGGTTGTGCTTTGTGTGCATGTGTGAGTGATCGTACTCATGTAAACACGGACTGACGAGAGTAATTGACTTTAGTGGACATATGGAGATATTTTTCTTATCGAAATTGTTGTTAGGCGTTGAAGTTGCACGATGAAATTTACGCGAATCAACTTTTTGCACATATACTCGTATAGTTGGTACTTATTGCATTAAAAAATAAAACCTTATATTTGCAGCAGTGGCTCCATCTAGTTGCCTTCGGGGCTAAGCTGGCCGTCACAGATCACCTTAAGGTGACGATTTCTTAACACAGTAGAAACAATAAAGCGGTCTTCTCGGGTACTAGTGCACCTGGGTCTGCCATTACCTGGTCTTCTTAGATGGTTTCCAGTCTCTTCGTACCTTTGCTGTAGACGCCGAATTGCAATTGATTTATCAGCAATAAATGTAAAAACAAAATAAAAACAAAAGTAAGACAACAGTTTAAAAAAAGAGTGTTTTTGTTTATTCAGTTTTTAGGGTTCCGTACCTCAAAAGAATAAAACGGAACCCTTATAGCATCACTTTGTTATCCGTCTGTCTGTCTATCAAGACCCTTTATCTCACGAACGGGTAAAGGTATCAGGTTGAAATTAATAACATATATTAGGATCTATAAACCACACAAAATCTGAAAATTTCAATTTTTTTACAATGACTCAATCAGAAGATATGGCATTTTATGTCCTCATCTTCATAAATTTATTCAAAAATGCAAAACCTACAGGGTACTTGACATAAAATTATGAAATTTGGCAAGAAGGTAGGTCTCACAGTACAAATAATGGGAAAAGTCTGAAATCATTAAATATGACCACTTTTCTCACAACTAATGGTAACCAATTGTGGTGAGCTCCCGTTTCAAGAACATTCATATAAGAGAGGGGTCAAGTTGGATGGTCGCTGAGGAGATTTCTGTTTTAGTTCTATTTTAAAAACGGGAACACTTACAAACTTGAAAATTGGTATGTTTAAAGTGCATAAGCTGTAAAATAACAACAAATAATAAAATTTGGTCAAGCGCGTGTCGGACTCAAAAAATCTAGCACATTAACTTACTGAAATTTCAACTAATACAATTATGATTATGTGGTGGTACGGAACCCTCGGTGCGCGAGTCCGACTTTTGACGATTTTAATGGAACTTTTTTGTTTCATAGGTAATCGTTTGACTTAAATACTGGTATAATTTTGTTTAACGTATGGACGAAATTGCGGGCAAAAGTTAGTATTAAAAACTTAGAGTATTATAATACTCTATGGTTTAAACTTTAACTTAGTTCAAGAGCGCCGCTCACCTCTTGCACAGATTAGATAATTGTAAACTGGCGTTCCTCTCGGTACTTGAATACTTTGTTTTGTTGTGGCAAACTCCTTGCTTCGCTAACAAAGTATTCCAGACAACCTTTGAACCAATCTTTACTTCTAATCTCTTTGTTACAGATCTCAAGCAAGACTGCGGCCATGACTTAATTTTGAGAAACTTAAGTGATATGATAAGTACTTAAGTACATGTGATATAAGCAGCCCAGTATATAAATATATTTTATTATAATTAATTAGTTTTATATAAGCGAAGTCAATATGGATCCTGGTTATTTTGATATTGAAAGAAAGGAAAATCCAAAAGAGAAGGCAAATTTCATCTCAAAGATGACTTTTTGGTGAGTGATTACGAGTATTATATAATTTTTGTGAACTTAAGTATTTCTTCTTCATAATCTGTATTTGTGTATCATGCTTAGTCTAGTAAAGTCTCGTTTTTTCCGCCAATTATTGGTCCAGTCATATAAGGGGATTCACTTCGGAGATAGGAAGCTGTAAACTCGTGTACACCTTTAATTACATAAAAATAAAATTAAAATTAAAAGTTTGGTGTTTCTCTTACTTTGTAAGTTAAAGTTTCCTTTACATTTCATAACAAAATCAATGTTTTCAGGTACACGCGTCCAATTTTTGCAAAGGGCCGAAAGGGGCAGCTCAGCATATCAGATGTTTACAGGTAATCAGAGTCGGGATTATTTCTGAGCTATTTAACTCTATTTTCTTCTATATTTAGATATACCGTTATAAAATCGTAAATCAATTTAGTCTTACATTGAAGATATTTCCAAAAGTAAAAAAGATATTTCCAAGAAAAAATCAATCAATCGACATACTATTTTGATGCTTCTGAATCCAAATCACAATTTTTGATCATTTTGTCTGTTTGTTTGTTTATAGGTTCGTTCAAGCATCACACAAAAACTAGCGAACCGATTTCAATGTAACTTTTTTGTTTGAAAGCTTATATCTTAAGCAAGCTATGCTACCCGTCAACAGATGGCGCTATTGGTTTGTGTCTAAAACGCGGTATTTAAAAAAATAGTTTTAGATCGATTTTTTGGCCCCAAAAACCCCCTTATGGTAAATTTTATCGAAATCGTTAGAGCTGTTTTTGAGAAACCGATTACAATATTGCTCGTTTAATAGTATAGGAGTACTTACGTGCGGACGAAGTCAAGGGCTAAATGCAATTACTTAAGGTTCGTAGCATATCATCATTACATCCCATGTAACGTCTACTGCAGGACGCAGGCGCAGGGTGCTTTCTCCAGAAATACAGCAATAACGCGTGGCACTTTGGAGTGGATTTACCATAGTCACCACGCTTGCAAGCGATGCGGCTGGCGACCGCTGCTGTTGGTGATCTGATCACAGTGTGTAAGATCATACACAGAAAGGTGCTGCCGCCCATCCTCCTTTTCATAAGCCCTAAGTCGCCTCTTACGACCCCCACGGGTAGAGATTTGTTTTGTACCTGATACAATTTGTCAGGTACGAGTACAAAGAAAATTACCTTATATACAATGTGTCCCAGGGATAAATGACCGCCCGGGGTTTACTGAATATTTGTACAAAATTATTAATAATTACTTTTATATTTGGGACTTAGCGGCTTTGGTTTTTTATAATGATTTTTTTTTTCCTTTTTTTTGTAAAGACGCGTGACGTGCTGCAGTTTTTTTACGATATTTCCTAAGTTTGTTTATCTTTTTTCATTTAATTTTTTTTGACTAGCCGACATTATAGTTTATCAATTAAAATGTTTAAACATAACTAAAATGTAGTAAAACATTTATTAAATAAAAAAACAAAATTAAATTTCGAAGAAAAAAAAACTTTTATTTTCAGTTTTTTCAAAATAAGTCTAAAAAATGCCCCCTTAATATCACATTTTTTTAATTTATCAATTAACTACATGATACTTCTTACAATAACTCTGAACAATGTTTGTTACTATTTCCAACTATTTCAACTACAAACTCTTGAATCAGACCTTTACTCGTTACAGAACACAAAATAATAATTTGATAGTAACTTTGTTTTTTTTTTTTACTAAAATAATTACATCTAATAAAAAAAGTATCTTATGGATATTAAGACGCCTAACAGTGTCAATAGCGGTTTTAGTTAGATTTGAAGACTTTGCTCTTTTTTACTGAGTATAGGAGTCAAATTTCAACTGACTTTACTTTTGCTTTTGTTTGAAATTGGTAGCAAACATTGTTCTGAGCTATTGTAGGAAATATCATGTAGTTAATTAATAAATTAAAAAAATGTGATATTGAGCGGGAACCTTTTAGACTTATTTTTAAAAAACTAAAAAATTGTTTTTTTTCGTCGAATTTTAATTTTGTTTTTTATTTAATAAATGTTTTACTACATTTTAGTTATGTTTAGTAATTTTAATTGATAAACTATGATGTCGGCTAGTCAATAAAAAAAAATAATGGAAAAAGATGAACAAACTTAGGAAATATCGTAAAAAACCTGCAGAACGTCACGCGTCTTTACAAAAAAAAAACCGGCCAAGTGCGAGTCGGACTCGCGCACCGAGGGTTCCGTAACACCACATAATCATAATTGTATTAGTTGAAATTTCAGTAAGTTAATGTGCTAGATGTTTTGAGTCCGACACGCGCTTGACCAAATTTTATTATTTGTTGTTATTTTATAGCTTATGCACTATAAACATACCAAATTTCAAGTTTGTAAGTGTTCCCGTTTTTAGAATAGAACTAAAACAAAAATCGCCACCGCGACCATCCAACTTGACCCCCCTCTTATATGAATGTTCTTGAAACGGGAGCTCACCACAATTGGTTGTAAGAAAAGTTGTAATATTTAATGATTTCAGACTTTTCCCATTATTTGTACTGTGAGACCTAGCTTCTTGCCAAATTTCATAATTTTAGGTCAACGGGAAGTACCCTGTAGGTTTTGCATTTTTGAATAAATTTATGGAGACGAGGACATGAAATGCCATATCTTTTTATTGCGTCATTGTAAAAAAATTAAATTTTCAGATCTTGTGTGGTTCATGGATCCTAATGTATGGTATTAATTTCAACCTGATACCTTTACCCGTTCGTGAGATAAAGGGTCTTGACAGACAGACGGACAACAAAGTGATCCTATAAGGGTTCCGTTTTTTTCTTTTGAGGTACGGAACCCTAAAAATAAAAAATCATTAAAAAAACCAAAGCCGCTGTCCCAAATATAAAAGAATTATTAATAATTTTAAAACGCCGGGCGGTCACTTATCCCTGGGACACATTGTATGTGTCTGTTATCATGCATGTTTTCTTTGAAAACTTAAACCGCCATTATGGGACGACTGAAATATTTTCTCGCTTTCGATCCGTGTTTCTTTGACAAAGTTGTTCAGTTGGTGGTCTGAGTAACAATAGACATGTTGCACTGATGGAATGTTATAATTTCTGTATGAATAAAAAAAATGTGTTTTCTTTATTTTAGATGCACTCCAGGTCACAGAGCGGCGCCGAGAGGTGATGCCCTAGGTCAAACTTGGAAAAACGAACTAGGCAAAAGAGGTAAATAGAAAGAGAGAAGAGATAGGTGGTAGGACTTTGGTGCAAAGTCTGTCTGGGGAAGTACCACCCCCTTGCCTATTTCTGCCGTAAAATAGCAGTGTTTACACTGCTGTGTTTCCAGGGAGCCAGTGAAATTACCGGCACATGAAACACACCGTTCTCAGGGTGGGCAACGTGTTTAGATGTCTAATCAGTGTCAAGTTATGCCACTAATACAAGACAGTGGGCGCTATGGGCGGTGGAGACCACTTTCCATCAGGTGGCCCACAAGCTCGTTTGCTCACTTGTCACATAAAAAATACCAGGCCACTCAGAAAGTATTGCGAAAAATAGTTTTTATATATGGGAGACTGGCCGGTCAGAATCTTTTTCGAAAATATGATTACTTGTAAGTAAAAATATGTGTGTTCCATTTTCAAAATTTCCCTCCACATTTTTTGCGAGCCAATTCAAAGTATCGTGTCTTACTGAAAAATGGATCTGCGCCGGGAACATTTTAGAGCTATGATTTTTTACGATTTCAAGTGTCGCCTGAAACCGGATGAATCGTTCGATAGACTTCAAATGGCATTTATGGATGAAGGCCCCTCCAAGGCAACCGTGTATCGTTGGTATAACGAATTTAGGCGCGGTCGACCAACCTTGGGGGATGAAGAAAGAAGCGGTCGCCCTTTGACGGCTATTACGGAAGAAAACGTGCTAGCAGTGAAAAATTTAATCCAAGATAATAGGCGAATTACATATCAGGAGATTCAGCACATATTAAAGATTGGATCGGGAAGCGTTCACGAGATTCTACACGGGCATCTTCGCGTGAGGAGGATAGTATCGCGCTGGGTGCCGCACTACCTCACCGACGCTCAGAAGCAGGCCCGGGTGGAATGGTGCCGTGATATGCTGAACAAATTTGAAGCAGGCTCGTCTCGGCGTGTTTACGACATCGTAACAGGTGATGAGTCCTGGATTTATCAATACGATCCAGAAACCAAGCGCCAGTCGACAGTTTGGGTGTTTCAAAATGAACCAACGCCTACCAAAGTGAAGCGATCTCGAAGCGGGGGGAAGATTTTGATCGCCAGCTTTTTTAATTTGACTGGCCACTTGGCCTCAATTCCCTTACGAGATCAAAGAAGCATCAACGCCGAATGGTATACTACCAAATGTTTACCAGAAGTTTTTTCTGTTGTGAGCAACAAGCGACCAAACACAGGGCTCCGCGGACTACTGCTCCACCACGACAATGCGCCTGCACACACCGCGCTCAAAACGAGGGACTTCCTGGACAGCACACCAGTCAAACTCCTGGGTCACCCTCCTTACAGCCCTGATCTAGCACCGTGTGACTTCTTTTTATTTCCAAAAATAAAAAATCAGCTCAAGGGGATACAATTTTCGTCGCCGGAAGATGCGCTGGCTGCGTTCGAGCAGGCTGTAAACGAGGTGTCTACGGCGGACTGGAAAAAGTGTTTTGAAAACTGGTTCAGACGCATGAATCTTTGTATAGAGGCTGGTGGAGAGTACTTTGAAAAGATTTAATAAAAATATATGTACCTGTAGAACAATTTTTTTTAGTGTCGCAAATATTTCTGAGTGTCCCACGTAGATGTGTTGATTCATTCAAACTTATTTATTATCTCTTTAGGTTACAAGTGAGCAAATCCTCTGCTCCCATTAAAAACTTAGTTAGTTTTATTTTTTCAGAAATGGGCAAGCAGCCGTCGCTATTTTGTGCTATTTTCAAAATCTATGGGCCTAGTTTTCTTGTGGGTAATTTATTATTTGCAATCGTGGACGCTACAGTTAGGTAAGTTTTGTCATTATTGAACGTTTTTCTGGCCCTTTCGCGTGATTGGTAGTGAGCCGCAGGTTCAATTCCCGCCAAGGGCGAGTATTTTTTTTTTTCTGGGTGTTATTTATCTATTTATGTGTGTATATCAGTCTCTGGTACAGTCAATGACAGGTCAAGCTTGACACTAGCAGTGCGACTCTAGCCCGTACGTCTATTAAAATAAGAACGTACAAAGACCAATGTGATTCTGATTCAAGCTTGACGTGCGCTTGACTGTGCCAATAACTGATAATCCCCATACTAGAAAATGTACCCTGGAACACCCCGGAAAACTAGATTGCGCTTTCAAATAATCTGGAAAGTAATTATGGTCTACCGAGTATTGTGTTAAAAAAACATTAAAAATTTCAACATAATTACAATATTTAAAGAAACACACATTGTAATTTCGTATATTTTTTTAGAAGAATACTCGATAAATCGTAATAACTTCTCAGGCTTTTAGCGCCATCTAGTTTCATACGGTTCCTGTACCAACTGCCGAAAAGCTGCCACCAGGTCACGATCTTCCTTGGTCCATATGGAAGTCACTAAACAGACTGCGGTCGGGCGTTGGCAGGTGCGGGGAACTCATGAAGAGGTGGGGCTTCTCTGATAACGACAAGAGTGAATGCGGTATTTTGCAAACCATGACACACTTGCTGTCGTGCCCTACTTCTCCAGTTTCCTGCACTCGGAGGGACCTTTTTGAAGGCAACCAAAAGGCTATTGATGTGGCTACTTTTTGGGCTAAGCGTTTATAGTCAGTTTTGCCATTGACTCGAAAAGAAGAAGAAGAATGGGATGGCCAGTCCTTATTATTCGTTAATGCCATAGTCACAGAATAAACTAACAGTACTCTCATACAGAACGGACACTCTCCGCCCCCCGCCCGCAATCTACCCTGCACTCCCGAGGCACTTTCTTCTGAGGGTACTTCGTACTGAATATGCGGGCCTACGCGACCTTAAAATTTCAAATTCGCGCTCGATGTATGTAGTCTCTGGGGGGTGTGCCAATCCCAAGCTTTGCCTAGTTTGGGATCAGACGACATATTTTGATAGCAATGGCATTTTGTCAGCTATTGACGTACCCTTATTCATTTGGAATCGTCTACCTTACCTAGGAAATGTGACGAGGGCACTGGTTTTTACACATCGACTGCCATCTGACCTCCGCAACCCAGAGGGCAAACTAGACCCAATCGTAGATTAGGCTTTGCCAGGTTAAGCCACGATCACACCTAGCTGAATTCAAAGACTAATTCGGCATATATTGCTTGGAGGCTTGGTTATGTTAATTGCAATATCCTTACTTCAACGAGCAATGTATGCCGAATTAGTCTTTGAATTCAGCTAGGTGTGATCGTGGCTATAGTGGCAAACTTGGTTGTTAGAGTTTTCAAGCCGCCAAATGGCATCTGACTCGGCTTAACGACTACTATCAGTGACAGCAGGCGAGACCAACTGTTGAACGGAGCGAGAAAGGTATTGTATTCGTGAAAAAAAAAGTTTTTCTAATTTTCTCAAAAATGTGTTCTATATCACTTATGATGTAATAAACAAGTCTCCCAAAAATGTCCGTCCGTCGGTCGGTCGGTCGGTCTGTCCGTCAAGCTTTGGCCTAGCGGCTAAACGAATGGTCCGATTGACACCATATTTGGAATTTAAGAGTTTCAATACTGTAGACAGTATTGAAATTAAAGCTCATGCATGTCCTGATGAGACATCTGGATGCAATTGTTCTAAAATTTCTAGAGCCAAATGTATCAAGTACCTTGGTATCTTAATAGATGATAATCTCAACTGGTACGCGCAGGTACAAGCTACAGTAAATCGTATACGTAAACTTATTTTTGTGTTTAGTAAGCTCCGAAACTCATCGGATACACAAATTTTGTCGACTGTATATACTGCCCTCTGCGAATCCGTGCTGTCCTATGCTATCATAATTTGGGGAGGTACATTTAAAACTACTTTTATAAATCTTGAAAGAGCTCAGAGAGCTGTGCTGAAGGTGATGTATAGGAAACCTTGGCGATACCCGACCGTCCAGCTGTACAGGGATACTAAAGTACTTACGGTTAGGCAAATATTTATTCTAAGAGTAACCTTATAGGGCCGCCACACTATGCTCCTCGCGCTGCTCTTCGCTCTGCCCCTCGCGCTGCCGCGATTATTCCCTTTCTAGCCACACACTGCTCTACTCGCGCGATTAATCGTGACGCTCCGCACTAGGTCACTTGCCATTGCTACACGATGGACGTCTTAACTGTGGCAGGATGCGCGCTATTATTTTTAGTAAAGCTAATTATATGAATTTCTTAAATAGAAATACACGTCCTGCTAAAAGAGTTGGTGTATGACATTTATTTATCGCAATAAGTATAAATTATTTATTTTTTTAAATCGTCCTCGCGAGAGACGCGCGAATATGTGGCTGGCTACTCGCGCTCATATTGCCGGTCCTTTGACTCGCGCCCAAAAAACCGACAATCAAGGAATCGATGAGCATGACGAGGAGCAATACGTGCGGCATGACGAGTAACGCGGCCACAATACGTCTGTGCCTCCTTCCCTCGCTACTTCCCACGCCACTCGACGAGTGTCTGGCCGGGCTATTACGCAAACACGCCACTGTGCCTTTACGAGTACATAGCAGCTCCCCTCCTAGAAGACGAAAAAAGCCAGCATGCTCCACAACTCCCTGTAACACTACCTTCGCATATAAGCAGTCTGGTCCAACAAGTAGGAGATTGTACAACAAAATTCATACTATTTTAGACATAGTTAATCTGAATAGCTATGAGTTAAAAAAGAAAGTAAGACTATGGTTGCTCACCTTAGATTATAAAGAAACTGAAGATCTGATATCGTAGAAAACCTAGACTATATTATCTCCATTCACATATATTCACACACACTTATTTATATAAACACATATTATATATTAACGCATACACACATCAAGCACCCCAGAAAGAAAATATCTTGGAAAGAGCCGAACCACTGACTTTCACAACACAGGTTTTGCTAGCGTGAAAAACAGGGAATCCTTTCTTTTGTGCCTTAAACTAGCCTACTTACCTACTTACTGTTTTGTAATTTTAAGTGCAAACCCTATGTAATTTGGCTAAAAATAAATTTTATTTATTATTATAATGATGACTCTCGTATATCGCGAGAAAGTAAGTGCAGTGCTGCTGTTTCATTTATTTTTCAGATTATCGATACCGATGTGTTTAGAGGGTCTTATCAAATACTTCTCTCCGACACACTCCGGTATTTCCTCAAAGGAAGCTTATTTGTACGCTGCGGGCGTCGTTGGGTGAGTACACAATTGGCGATTTTAATAAACTATATTTTTATATTAACACATAATTTAAGTCTCGTAATCATTTTCTACTTTCAAGAATCATCCGAACACAGGAAGTGTTAAAATAAAAACGTTTTTCACATTGATTAAGACTAGCGGCTAATAGTTTCTACAAGAATGCTTTCTTAAAGATAATTTCGCGCCGTATTTTGCGAAAATCGTTGCACAAAGCTATATAGACTGGGATGAATTTCAAAATTTGGCTCTCCTTCTTAGGGTCAGAACTTAAATGGGACCAGCAGCGCTAGAATTGAACACAATCGTGATCGTTATCCATTGAGTTGAAGCCAATGCATAGGTTTCACGGTAGCACCGAACACAATCGTTATCGGCTTCAAGACGATTACCATTTGAACCGTCTTCAATGATAGTCATTCGATCAATTGAATGAATGATTCGGTACTATTTGACATTTGAAAGCCATTATCGGTAGCACCGAAATTTAAAAAAAAAAAAAAGAAACAAAAATTGATTCCGATTCCGAGTCCAAAACGTCAAATGAACAAGGTTACTCCATCGTTACCTTGTTGGCATAATTTGGTAGATTTCCTGAATTTTTACGGTGTTTTCACCACATATTGTTAGGTATTGTTTTTTTTTGCTGTTGCTTTTGATCGTTTCTTTTGTGTTTTTGCACTCCTCCTAGCAGCGGCAGAGCAAGAATGATTAAAGAAAAGAGATCTTTTGGAGCGAAGAGTAATGAGAGACTCTTGCTTGCAGATCTCTGCTGCTGCCAGACAAATCATTCATCGACAGTTTTTGCCTTTCGAAAAGGACTTTTACAGATCTTTGTAAAGATTTGATCTCACTTTTGGCACAGGATTAAAGGAGCAGCGCAATGCGCTCAGATATTTTTGGTACTTACCTGTGTTTTTGCATCATCAATCAAGATGATGTTAGTTTGTTATTTGACTACATACATACATACAGAACATCACGCCTTGTTCCCGTCGGGGTAGACAGAGACCACAGTTCTCCACCTGCTACGATCTTGACATACTTCCCTTGCTTCCTGAACCTTCATCAATCCTTTCATACATGCTCGTTGGTTAAGGGTACTTTTAACCTGGCCTTTATTCAGAACGTCTTGAATTTGGTCCTGGTACCCTGTGAAATTTATCTACTAAAAGAATGTAGCTTCGATCAACCCTCTCCCAAAACAGACAAATTTATTGACTTCTACTTTGTTAATTTATTGACTTTTCAGATTCTGGAGTTTTGCGAGTGGTTCTTACCAACATTGTGTTGGAGATCACAGGATGATTAATGTGTGTCAAAGGACAATGCCGAATTGCCTGGCAGAGGTCACCAATGCCTCATATTTAAACTCGCCACATATTTTAAGAAAAAATATATAAAATTCCCACAGCAACTTGAGAGAGAAGCTCTTCTATAGAGGTAATAATTAATTTAAAATTCCCGTGTGGTACGGGCAAAGAATAGTACCCAAGGAACATATATACTCAAGGAACATATATACTGATGTGGCGGGATGTCAAGGTAAATTTTTCTGCCAAAACCAGGTAAAAGTGACTATACACAAGCCAAATCTTTTAGACCAATCAGCTGAACATAATTTTACTGAAAACTAGAAAGATTATGCGTTATTATATATATTATTTTCATAGACATTGAAGGAGCCTTTAACAAAACAATGTTCCACAGCATGAGAACGGCACTAGAAACCCACGGGGTGGGAACGACCCTCAAAAACTGGATATGCAATATGCTAGAACAAAGAGCGATACAGGTAACAGTGAACGACAAAACAAGGAGGTGTATTGTCTCCGCTGCTATGGAATCTTGTAACAGACAGCCTCCTCACACAACTAAATGACAAAGGTTATTTCATGATAGGATATGGCGATGATATTACCATCCGTATCAACGGCAACCACAAGAACACTCTATGCAACCTCATGGGACAGGCACTAGTGTGATAAACATAATCTCTCTGTTAACCCTACCAAAACCGAAATGGTCCTTTTCACAAAGGAAAGGAAACTTTCAACAATGAGAATGCCAACATTTTTCAAAACAAAATTAACTCTATCAACCGAGGTTAAATACCTTGGAATAATGAATGACAACAAATTAACTTGGCAAAAACACTTAGACAACACACTGAAAAAAGCCAGCATAGCCGTGTGGCAATGTAAAAGACTCCTAGGTCAGAACTGGGGTCTCACTCCCAAAATTGTGCACTGGCTATACACAACAGTAGTAAGACCAATCACCACATACGGCGCGCTGGTATGGTGGCCCAGGACAACTCTAAGTACTGCTCGAGTGGACCTAGAAAAGCTACAGAGACTAGCATGCATCTGCATAACGGGTGCAATGCGCACCACACCAACAGCAGCCCTGCAGGTGATGCTAGACCTGCCACCCCTAGACTTATACATACAACAGGAGGCAACTCTTGCATCACTCAGGCTGGGACTGTCAGGGACACTGAGCGTAGACTCTAGAATTCACCACACAAAAATAAAAGACAAAGCCCTAAGTCACCAGCCGCTATTAGCCGCACCATGTGACAGGATACCTAAACAAAACATCTATAACAAAACATACAACATAAACTTACAAGAAGAAACACATGACTACTCAGGTATAAATGAACTGTGCATATACACTAATCGGTCAAAAACAAAACTAGGCACAGGTGCAGGTACATATTCACAAGACTTTAATATTGAAATATCAAGCGCCCTAGGACAATTTAACACAGTATACTAAGCTGAATGTGTCGGCGTTATACAAGCTGCACAAGCAATAACAGCGAGGAACATAACTAACACAAGCATTTGTATAGTCTCGAACTTTAGAACTTACCCGTGGGTGTCGTAGGAGGCGACTAAGGGTTAAAAACTCAAGGATGGGCAGCAGCATCCTCCTGTGTATCATACCATGTTACTTACTGCGGTCACCTACAACTGCGGTCCATGGTGCCAGCCATAATGCTGACAAGCGAGGTTACTGGTACTTCCCCTCAACGTTTTTACCGCAAAAGCTAGAATTCTGGAGGGAGCTCCCTGTCCTGTAGTGGACGTTTCATGGGATGTTATGATGATGAATAATTAATTTAGATATTATATACACTTTCAATCTAAATGCCCTTAACAGTTGATTTTTTTTAGATTCATGGAAAAGTTCAGTTTCCACGAGTACTGGGCTAAAAACTTAAGACAAATGCTCCTATCACTTGCTCATGAAAGTTAAAAAGTTGCATTGGAGATGAAATAAAAACAAAACTCATGACTAACCATATAGAAACTCCTCCCTGCCTAAAACTAGCTTCAGGCAAGGAGGTAGTCATAGCCCGGATGCCTGGACATATGGGCAAAGAGACTGCTGATAAATTGGCAAGGATGGGAGTGGATGAAGTCTTGATAGGCCCAGAACCCCGCCTACCCATCCCCAGCAAGATAATTAAAGGGGTTTTCAAGAGAATAATTATTACAGAGGCAATTGCTCATTGGAATACCATAGAAGGACACCGACAATCCAAACTCTTTATAAAAGAGTATGATAAGACAAGACCAGACATTTATTACAGCTTCCGAAAGCAGATATAACTAAGATAGTAGGCATAATAACAGGACACTGTATCCTGAATAGACACCTAACTATTATGAAGACGAAGGAAGATCCAGCCTGTCCAGCCTGGAGTGCGGAGAAGATGAAACTAGCTTCCACTTCATCGACAACTATTGTATCATATAAATATTCATAATGATGTTTAGATAATAGCCGTGGTCATATGCCATGCCACATTCCCTAACTAAATGAAGTTATTAAGTTTATGCCACTTTCCGCCAGTTGCACAAATCATCTTTAAAATTATTATTATTATTTGATAGCCCAGCAGCAACTTACAACAATTAAAGCGCCTTTAAGTCTATTGCAGACTCTTTCTGTTTTGCTGACAAAGAAAGTGACAGTAATAGATTCAGATTCAGATAATTTTATTCAATGTAGATTCTTTACAGAATACTTATTGAATGTCATGCAGAATACAATGCAAATAGAGCGAGTCTACGCCGTTTCGGATTTAAAGCAGCTTTAACTTTAAAGACGCTTTGTGCAACTGGCTGTTTGCCCTTAAGCTTCTTTGAGGGAAGGTGGCATGGCATTACCCGTCTACGGCAAAAAGAAGGGTGAATTGTAACTCCGTTCAAAGAAGCTCGACAAGCGATCGAAACCATTGTCGGTCTGACAAGGGCCTAATCCGCAAATCAGATATATAGATATATTTTAAGTTCAAAAACTCAACAAGTAGGTACTGCAAAATGTTGCTTTAAAAAGTATGAAACAAGAAAAATTGTCAACTCAAATTATTATGTACAAACTATTATATTAAATAAATATTCATAGTGATGTCAGATAATAGCCGTGGTCATATTATGCCACCAACCCTAAAAGCGAGCAAAGGCTTTAGGGAAAAGTGACAACAATATAACCACGGCTATTATATGAACATCAGTATCAATATTTATTAAATACCATAGTTTATACATAACAATTTTAGTGACAATATTTTCTTGTTTCATACAATTTAGAGCAAGATTTACCAGCTGTAGTCGGGTTCTAGATTTTTAACAAATTTTTTATTTGCCATACTATTTTTCAAGTAGGTAAAGTTATGTTTAAAACCATTACATCTTTATTGACCTACTATTTAGTTAGATATAACACTTTATTGCTCACATAATAACAAAAAAAAACCGGCCAAGTGCGAGTCGGACTCGCGCACTGAGGGTTCCGTACCACCACATAAACATAATTGTATTAGTTGAAATTTCAGTAAATTAATGTGCTAGATTTTCTGAGTCCGACACGCGCTTGACCAAATTTTATTATTTGTTGTTATTTTATAGCCTATGCACTATAAACAAACCAATTTTCAAGTTTGTAAGTGTTCCCGTTTTTAAATAGAACTAAAACAAAAATCGCCTCAGCAACCATCCAACTTGACCCCCCTCTTATATGAATGTTCTTGAAACGGGAGCTCACCACAATTGGTTACCATTAGTTGTGAGAAAAGTTGTAATATTTAATGATTTCAGACTTTTCCCATTATTTGTACTGTGAGACCTAGCTTCTTGCCAAATTTCATAATTTTAGGTCAACGGGAAGTACCCTGTAGGTTTTTCATTTTTGAATAAATGTATGGAGATGGAAACATAAAATGCCATATCTTTTCATTGCGTCGTTGTAAAAAATTGAAATTTTCAGATTGATTGATTGATTGATTTTTTTTTGTGTGGTTCATGGATCCTAATATCATTCAACCTGATACCTTTACCCGTTCGTGAGATAAAGGGTCTTGACAGACAGACAGACAGACGGACAACAAAGTGATCCTATAAGGGTTCCGTTTTTTTCTTTTGAGGTACGGAACCCTAAAAACGGTCAAGTGCGAGTCAGACTCGCGCGCCGAGGGTTCCGATATATCTTTAGTATTTTTGGAAGCAATAAAGTCCATTTTTAGGACCGCAAAACTAAATTTGTTTGTAAAGGTTTTTTGCAGATTTCTAAAAACCTGTGCAACTTAGAAAGATTATTTTATTTTTGCTGTAATATTTAAATAAATTTCTATCGACTGTAATTAATTCAGATTTTTCCTACCGCAAACTTCGGAGATAAGGGGAGGGGAATGGTATTTTTTTGACATTTTTCATCATAACTTGAAAACTAAGAGTCTTAAAAAAGTACAAAAATATATTTTAGAATGTGCAAGTAAAGCCCTTTCATACGATACCCCACTCAACCTAATAGGCCCCCTTTACATCAATAGTCATATTTTTTTTTTATATTCTTTCTTGTGCAATTTAGTTGGGCAACCATATTCTAAAACTATTTCAAGTCAATAGGCCCGTCCACACCAAGCGAGCTGCCGCGCCCGAGGCCCGCCGCGCGGTGTCGCGCCATAAGGGTTCCATTTTTTACCATTTAGGTATCGGAACCCTAAAAACAAATGTACATGGAGAACTTAAACCTAATGTGGGCAAAGGCGGCCTATTGTTTATTTATTGATATTTATAAAATTATTTAAGGTAAAATCACTTTTTGTACCCAATAAAGTTATTGTTATTGTTAAAGTGTGGACTTTACCTTAAACAATTTTATAAAATATTCTTATAGTAGTATAAGAATATTTTTTTTAAAGAAAACAATGTTTAAAATTTGTATTTTTTTAATAGAAAATAAACATATACCTACTATAACTTTGTTTTAATCACAGCCGGTTCTTGTTAATAAAACACCGTAGCCTAAATTAAGATTATGTATAATCACAGTATTTACTGGCTTTTACAATCATCGTCAGGTAATATCATATTGTTATGAGCTAGCGGTTCGGGATTGGAGTGAAACACCAAAGTAAGTTTTTCCGTTTATTAGGACTTAGTACCTGGGCGACCGAGCTTCGCTCTATAATAGCTGCCTCAACATTAAAGGAAGTGGTCCTTTTGGGAATTGTCCTTGTGGGAAGTGGTCCTTGTGGGAATTGTCCTTTTGAGAAGTGGTCCTTTTGGGAAGTGGATGTTTTGGAAAGTTGGCCTTATGGGCCTAAAGGAAAATATCGTCGGGTGAGCAAGTTATGCTACTCGCCAACAGATGGCGCTGTAAGGTTCTGTAAAAACACGAGGAAAACGATTTTTCTCAGACATAAGACCTAGCTAGATCGATTTTTTGCCCCCAAAAACCCCCGAATGATAATTTCATCGAAATCGTAAGAGCCGTTTTCGAGAAACCGATTACAAATATATATATATACAAATATTGCTTGCTTAATAGTTAGGACTTATATACAACCCGAGCTTCTCACACCTCACCAAGTTCGCCCTCTGAGCCTCTTTGTACGGTCTTCCCTCCGTGCACTCTTCCCTCAGGGATCTCTTCCACAGAGTTTTCCCTCCGAGCAGTCTTCGCTCTGGGAGCTCTTCAACGGAGTCTTCCCTCCGGGACCTCTTGTAAGGGGTCTTCCCTCCAGGACCTCTTGTATGGAGTCTTCCCTCTGTACTCTAGTACCTCCGGCACCTCTTTCAGAGTGTTCCCTCTGTACTGGAATAGCCAGTCTGGAGTAGCCATCATCATTGGTATCTTCTCAGGCGCCCACAGTCCTAACTGTTCGATGAGGAGTAGTGGGCATGGGCTGCCTAGTGGCCACAGGGTGCGGCGGGGGAGGGGAGGGGCCTCAACAGCGTAGCCGCTTGGTGGCCCGGCTTATATATATACCCATGCTACTCGTTTCCGAACATTCTGGACTCATTTTTTTATTTAGGTTTTTGTTAGATATTTCTAGTAATTAGCTGTCTTTCTTCTTTTCTAGAATGTTCTGAACAAAAAACAAATTATAAAACAGCCATATGGGTGGGTGGGATTGGAACCGGCAACCATTGGCTTGTTAGCCCAACGCCCTAACCACTGGACCATGGGGCTATTAACGATGAAATTTTGATAGTTCTTTTTGAAAGCTAGCAACCTGACGTCATGCTCGTGTCACTATGTAGGTTATAAGGTTGATGACTGACAAACCCTGTTGACAGAATTGTTAAGCCGTTAAGGCCTGTGACTTCTTCAGAAAATAGGACCGATATGGCTTACGTGCCTTCTGAAGCACGAAATCATTTTACTTTTCGCACCCACTAGGAGGTGACTAGAGGTTGCAATGGGGGTCACCACTATTAGCTATGCCGCTCCGAACAAAATTAGTATGTCTCCATATTATACATAAGCATTACATCCATCTGCTGCTCCCTTGAAACCGCTCGGGGAGCTGGCATCCTGAAATGTTGTACAAAATGTTAAATGCATATCTACTAAACAAGAATGGCAGACTAGACTACCGAAATGCAGACAAAAAGTAATTCACAAAATATTTGGATTTCAGTCGAAAGGAAAGTGCATGATTAAACTAAAACATTTCTGTATTTGAGAATCACTACAAACTAGACATAGCCTATGTATCTGCAGAGGAAATTACAAGAGAAACAGAAAATTTGTAACTAACCTTGACTTCCACTTTCTTCTCTCTTTTTGTCGTTTAATAATTTGTGACTGCTGCTGAGCGAATATTAGGGGTAGGTAAGGGCTTTTCACACACAATATGAAAGAAACATCGTCAAAAGCGCCAGATAGAAAATTTTATAACCTAGGGTGGAAAACATAACCTAAAAGACTGTCGTGAGTTTAGTTGCTCGCTTTTTGTTCAATACTTTTTATTTTTTTGAGCTAAAAATCAAATAAAAAATAATTATTTCACTCAATTAATCCCTTTCAAGCCAAAATACTGTATAAAAAGTAACATTTTTCTTATCAAAGATTTTAAAATCGCTTCCGAAATATTTTCATGGTGAAGAAACGTAACGCATATATTTAGTTCACTTTAATCATTCATGAAACCCATCAATCGTATTCAACCCAACTGATAGTTACATGCTACCGTTTTGTTCAACACGATTACGACTCAATGGGAATCATGATACCGATTCAAATCGTTAACGATTGAGTTTCAATTCTAGCGCTGCTGATCTGACAATCAAGTTTTTGTGGGGTTTTGAACACCGCAAAATTCAAAAATCAATGTTGTCAAGCCGAAATCCTACTAGTTCAAAGAAGTCAAACAATAACCTAGGCTAAATTACGGTAAGAGGTTTCTTGTTTTAAAAGTGTTCTTTATGTCCCCCTGAATTCTCTGTTGATCCCATGTAAGCTCCCTCCTCCCCACCCTAAAACAGGTCCCTGATTTTAGTTTTATTTATTTATCTCGGAACAGCGAACTAAAATACTATAGAACGATATCTACGCTTCAAATTCGACCCCACGAAATAGTTACCTAAGTAGGCGGAGCTAAATGAGTTACCTCTCAACTACCCACTAGCTGACATTGCAGCACGCGCGCGAACCAATCCCTGCTCTCGTTCTGAATTTGAACCAATTGATTCGTATTTTGAATATGTATACGTCCTTTTGGTTTCACGTAGGGCCACTTTTTGTGTATAATTTGTTCTGAGTTAGAGGTCCATAGTATTGTAGTTCGCTGTCTCAGAAACGGTTAAAGGTAAATCAAATTTGCTAACGTAAATATGATCTTAATAAAATTACCAACCAGCTGATACCGGTTTTTTTTTATCGTCAATGGGCTTACTCTTGACCTCGATCTAGTCTTGAAGACAGAGATGAGGTCGACGATGGAACGAGCTTGCTCGGAAGAGGCCTTAACTCGGGAACACAGACGCAGGCAGAGAATTCCACTCTTTAGCTGTGCGCATTATAAAAGATGTTTCAAAGCGCTTTGTGCGAATGTGCGGAATATCAACCAAGTATGGGTGATATCCTGTGGTGCGTCTGGACTCCCGATGGTAGAAGGGAGATGGTGGAATAATTTCATGGAGCTCTTGAGCACACTCTCCGAAGTACAATCTGTAGAAGACCGATAGACATGCAACCTTGCGACGGTGGGCCAGACTGTGAAACTTAGTTTTCACCAGCATCTCATCACCAACGAGCTTCTTAGCTCTTCGATCTATTGAGTCAAGTGCTGCTAGTTGGTATTTGGCTGAGCCATCCCAAAGGTTTTATTTCAATGTGACCTATAGTATCAGAAATATAGGGTTAAGTTTGCACTTACAACTGAGTACCTCTTAGCAAGCTGCTGGTAAAAGTTGTCTAAATGAGTAGGATATCGAACATTTTGGTTTTAAACATCACAGAATTCAAAAATGCTATGCTGTCAATTCAAAATCCCACTCATTTGGACTACTATTACCAGCAGCTTGCTAATAGGTAATCACTATATTTCAGATACTATTGGTCACATTGTAATAAAACAAGTGTCAACTGGTTGGTAATTTTATAACGATTAAATAAAGTGACGTTAACGATTTTCATCTATCTTTAACCATTTCTTAAATAAATGAAAAAAACTAAAATCTGGGACCCGTTTGAGGGTGGCGAGGGGGGAGCGTACATGGGATCAACGGAGAATTTTCTAGATATGTTTAGGGGGACCTAAAGAACACTTTTAAAACAAGAAACCTCTTACCGTAATTTAGCCTAGGTTATTGTTTGACTTTTTTGAACTAATAGGATTTCGGCTTGATAACATTGATTTCTGGATTCTGTGATGTCCAAAACCCCATAAAACCTTTGTTGTCCAAAATGGTCCCGTTTTAGTTCTGGGAAAATTTAATTATCATTTATTTCCTACTCTATAGAGGTTCCTTTGTTATGTTTATTGAAATGCCCAACTACTCATATTATGCTATTTTTGGTTTTACAAATGTACTGTAGCGCATACGCCTGCTTGTCTTGTTATTTTTGACGTTTAAAATTTTATTTTTTTAAAGCGCTGAAAAACCACTCATTAGCGCAAATCTTTACTGCTTTTTGTACAAATTTTCCTTAATAGGTATTTATGGATCGGTATGAGCCATTTTCTTAGCTTGTTAAAATTTAATGCGCTGTCAAAAGAAGCAATCCTATTGGTAGAGGAGCCAAAAAGGATTTTTCACGTGATAATCAGGGCGACTAAGAGATGTCTCAGTAGATGGGGCTTTATGAGAGTATCACGAAAAACTATATAAGAAGTTCCAGACCGGAGCCCGGTGTTCAGGAGGCCATTGTCTGGAAATGAAAAGGAACAGAAAAACGTGATCTTCAGCAAAAACAATTCTCATGCCAAAAGACGAGGGCTGATGAGTAGTGATATAAAAACCTTGACCAGACAAAAAAACCGGGGGCTAAAGTCATTCCAGACAAGCCTGAAAATCTGAAAAGGGATATTGTTTTGGTCTGGTTTGCCAAAAGCCTCTAGATTTTAGTCTGTTTTTTTTTTTGTATTTGTTATCAGTATTAACTTCTCTATTACAAGCAATCACTTTTGTTCGCCTTGAATATCACGTAAAAAAATGCTTTTCATTTCCAGACAATGGCCTCCTGAACACGGGGCTCCGGTCTGGAACTTCTTACATAGTTTTTCGTGATCCTCTCATAAAGCATCTTCTGTTGAGACATCTCTTTTTCGCCTTGATTATCGCGTTAAATTTTATCAGGTACTCAATAAAAAACAATTTAATGGTCTGGTTTGCCAACAGTCTTCAGATTTTTGGCAAACCAGTGTCTGGTCAAAGTTTTTATATCACTAATCAGCGCTCATCTTTTGGAGTGAGAATTGTTTTTGCTGAAGATCACGTTTTTCTCTTCCTTTTCATTTCCAGACAATGGCCTCCTGAACACCAGGCTCCTGTCTAGAACTTCTTACATAGTTTTTCGTGATCCTCTTATAAAGCATCTTCTATTGAGACATCTCTTTCTCGTCTTGATTATCGCGTGAAAAATCCTTCTCGGCTCCTCTACCATATTGGTTAGGTTTTCCAGCTCACAACACAAAGGCAGGCTAAATTGTATACACACGCAATTTTTAATCTTAACCCTTTTACTTTAAGGTTGATGGCCCTAAGTGCAGCAATGATCCACCCAATGCTGCTGTGGCTACTCAATATGAGCATGAAGATACGGGTGGCTTGTTGTTCGTTGATATATCGGAAGGTGAGTCTAGTGCAAGGTGGACTAAAATTTGTACAAAGCCGACTCTTAAACTTGGCCGTGCTGCAGGGGTTTCTTGCCGTTTCTTTTACGGTAGTCTAGTAGACTGGCTGTCATAACATCCCATGAAACGTCCACTGCAAGACAGGGAGCTCTCTCCAATATTCCAGCTTTTTCAGTACCATAGTCACCATGCGGCTGGCACCATGAACCGCGGTTGTTGGTAACCGCAGAATGTAAGATGGTACGATATACAGAATAATGCTGCTGCCCATCCTTCGGTTGATAATCCGTTACTCGCCTCTTATGACACCCACGGGTAGAGATAGGTTGGTAGGTACTATTCTTCGCCGGCACCACACGGGACTCGCTCTATTTGCATTGTATTCTGCATGTTATGAATGATATCCAATAAGTATTCTGTAAAGAATCTGCGTTGAATGAAATAATCTGAATCACACTGTAGGTAGCTTTTGCGCCTAGAGCCGACAGTCGAAATTATTTTAGCTTGATTAGACAGCGAGCGGGCAGAGAGCTGCACGATTGGCTTATACAGAAATGTTTTTACTCATCTTATTAGCCATTTCTGTCCCACTGCTGGGCAAAGGCCTCCCTCCGTTCCTTCCACTGGTCTCTACTCTGAGCCTCTTGTTGCCAGTCTTTACAGAAAGCGTCGAGTTCATCGCGCCATCTGCGCCGTGGAATATAATAATAATAATCAATAATATTATATTAATAATATTGATTATAGGGGAGAGCGGGGCTGGTTGTGCCGGGGGTAAGTTGTTCCGACGCAAATATCTCAAAAATAAAAAGCGTTGGCTATAATTTCTTAATGCATCTCGAAGTAAGAATATGTATGTTTCGTTTTGATTATGAACATTAATTGATTTGACCAAAAGTTCTGTCATAAAATGTTTAAATATGTTTTAAGGAATAAAAAGGCTAGGTAGCTGTCTTTTTAATATAATTCAATTATTGGTTAGTATAACGTCGATATGTTTGGTTTCTGATTTCTAAAACTATTTCAAACCATTAAAATGATCAAATATTAAGACCGACACAACCAACCTCAGCCCCGGCACAGTTTGCCCCATTTGCAATTTGGGTCAGTTGTGCCTAGCCACCACCGCTTCTAAACATCACTATTTGTAGAAAACTATTAAGAGTGACCAAAAACTCGATTCAAATATAAAAAAAGCAACTACCATTCTTAGCATTCATATTATTTGATTTATTTAAGGATTCGTCAAAATCGGCACGTTCAGTCCAGCTCTACTCAGTACAGGAATATTTTGAAACTGACACTCCATGATGATTAGTATATCTTTAGGTTTTTCTGTCGATTGTAATAAAAATATTATCTTAAAAAATAAGCATTTCTTGACATTTAAAATCTATATTTGACGTTTTTCTATTATTTTAATTAGTTGTATACTGTTTTGACTTTTTAAATTATGTTTTTTTTTATGCATGCAATGTTAATTTTTTTTGACGTAATAATTGTTACTGAAATTGCTATGCTCTAATCGAGCTTACAGTAAAAGAACCCCTAACTTACAACTAATATTTTTTTTTTATCTTACGGTCTTAGCGCTGACAGCCATCATAAGCTACAGGCTGAATAGATTGTTAAGCCATAATATGGCCTCGTCACCTGCAGAGTTAACCGTTGAAAGGCCACCATGTGTTGCCCAGATTGGACAGTTGTTGACAAGGTGATTTATGTCTTGAATTTCCCCGCATTCACAGTCCGGATTTGCCCTGAATCCCCATCGATGCATAAGATGGGCGCATCGGCCTTGACCTGTTCGCACTCTGTTTAATTGGCACCAGGTTCTGCGCGGTAGGCTAAATCCCGCAATAGCATCGTTAGGGTTGCTAATGAGATGATGGTTGGGGGCAGCACCACTGTAATATTTTTATTTTATTTTATTTTATTTTATTTGGAAGATTTACAGATAAATGAAGTTATATAAATAAACAAATGAGTATACCTATACTAATAACAAATCTTCACCGATAACACAAACATAAAAATAATCCTTTGACAGAGCGTTTATAGAGGCTTATAAGTATAGGAAGAAGAATGAAATACTACGCCTGAGATTATGAAATAAATAAATAAAAAAAAAACATAAATAACAAGAAAACAAGAAATAGGGTTTCAAAAACAAGAAATAAAAAAAGACATTAACTAGGTACTATTAAATTGATTGGTGAGCAACCTTTCGATAGTCACAGCACTAGTACAAAACATATCAATATTAGCATCACTCAATATCTCATTTGATTTACGGCAAGCACGAATTAGAAAACAATTTTGTCTGTAATATTGGCCAATAAATAATTGTATTTAACGGGACAGAGCTATACCTGAGAGCAAGTGCTTTTTACAGCGTGGTAATGAAATATCTGACAATACTTGAGGGCGATGCATAGGACATGAAACTGAACAACTTTCCCCAAGAAACATAAGCGGAAAAATTAAAAATTTGGCTTCTGGCTACTGGAATTTGTATAGGACGACCAAAAAGTTTGTCACCCTTTTTTTAAAATCTCAAATTTATTTACATTGCATTATTAATTAACATTTTAATGCTATTTTATATTTGAATTTCTCTTATTCTTTTCTCATAGAGGGAGATGAAACGAAGAATGTGCGCGGCTGCAAATTATTTTTAGCCTCGGGCAACCTATTGAATCCCTTGCTGTTCAGTCAGGATTCTAGTCTAGAATCCTTCACTTTGCTCTGGATTCAAAATAGCGCCCTCGCCTATAAAATATTATTTACCTACTGCCAGTTATACAATCTACTATATTGTTCACATTATTGAAGCAATACTTACCTATTCTTTTTATAATGCAATGACATTCAAAAAACATGTGGGCAAGTGTTATTCGAATGACATTGCCCTGCAATTCTTCTCAAGGTGATATTCTCTTTAGTTTCTTACTAAATAAACTGTAGTAACAACTTTACGTTTGCATAATACACTCGGCAGCAAAAAAATCGCTCGTTTAATTTTTCCGACATACATTTCCATACAATGATGGGGTTAAAATAAGCGTCAATGTTTGTCTTAAAACGAATAAAAACACGTAATTGGATAAGATAGTATAGCGCGAGCAGCAGCAGCGAGAACGTACTCCCCGCCTGCTAGCCAATTAGGAACACGCGTGGACGCGCCAACCAATCCCGAGGCTCGTACACAGGCAGTGAGAAGGGCTAGTTGGCGCGCAGTTCAAAAGCCTGCGCGCTTTTGCTAGTTGATGTTGTTTTGTTTGTCAATTTGTCTGTCAGCAGCCATATCACTAAGTAAAAATTGCTTTATAATAATTAGTTTGGTGGCAATAATAACATCTTATACCCTAATTTGTGTTTGCCTTGTATGTATCTCCAAGCCATTATCCGCCCTGTTAAGTTGAAGAAGGCTGAATAGTGAAATCGTTATATTAGATCCCAAACAATAATTTTGTTAACGAATACACACCTATTAAGTGTTGAGGAAAAACTGCACATTTCGCACAAAAATTGATTTCGAGAAATGTAAGGGAAATCAGCCTGAATTCCTGAGTGAATATCGCATCACATTCCATGTGTCATACCTTCTTTCCTGGCTATCGTAGATAAGTGTGATCTGGGATAAAGCTGTTGCTAGGGATCTTATCTAACGATCTCACTAATGAGGGTCATCGTCATCACAAAATCTTATGAAACATCCACTACAGGACAGGGAGATTCCTCCAGAATTCTAGCTTTTGCTGGAAAAATGTCAAGTCAAAGTCAAAAGTCAGTTACGGAGGCACCATGGACCGCTGTTGTAGGTGACGGCATTTAGTAAGATGTAAGATACAAAGGAAGATGCTGCTGCCCATCCTCGAGTTTATAACCCTTAGTCGCCTCTTACGACTTGGGTTGGTACTATTCTTTGCCGGCACCACATGG
Organism: Athrips mouffetella; assembly: GCA_947532105.1. Lineage (NCBI taxonomy): Eukaryota > Metazoa > Arthropoda > Insecta > Lepidoptera > Gelechiidae > Athrips > Athrips mouffetella. Next base: position 10,507,703 of record OX383983.1, on the reverse strand, counting down.
TACTCAGGCTAAGACTAATCAGGGTATCTATGTTTTTTTTTATGTTACAAGTGAGCAAACGTTGGAAGGGGAAGGCCTAGGCGAACGTACCAGGACCAAATTCAGGACGTTCTGAATAAAGGCCAGGTTAAAAGTACCCTAAACCGACGAGCATGTATGAAAGAATTGATGAAAGTACAGGAAGCAAGGGAAGTATGTCAAGATCGTAGCAGGTGGAGAACTGTGGTCTCTGCCTACCCCAACGGGAAAGAGGCGTGATGTTATGTATGTATGTAAGTGAGCAAACAAGCAGGTGGGTCACAACCGCCCATAGCACCCACTGTCTTATTAATGGCATATTTGACACTAAAATGACAGTAAAGGGCGTTGCTCACTTTGAGAACTAAGATAGTATGTCTCATGTGCCGGTAATTTCACTGGCTCCCTTGCCCCTCAAACCGAAACACAGCAGTGCAAACACTGCTGCTTCACGGCAGAAAAAAACAAGGGGGACGGACTTTCCACAAAAGCCCTACCACCTTGAAAACTACTACTAGTCTAATCTCAATTTCCGATATATCGATACGATACTACTTCGATATAGTCAAATTCATAACTTCGTTCACTGACAATAGAGAATATAGTAGAATATTAGTTGCTCAGAACAAAAACCTCTTCTTTGATTAGTTGGATTAATTGTCAAATTGGCAGTGATAAGCATCCAACCAATATCCTACCCTATCGTCAAGGGACGAAGTTTTGAATTTGCATGTTTCGAAGGTATCGTATCGATATATCGAAAATTGAGAGTAGACACCACACAGTTCCGTGTTTGGAATCGTTTAAAAAAAAACATTGACGCTATGGCGAGAAACTGGAACGAGCGATTTATTTATGTCTAGTGTATTAGTGTGAAGCAAGGTTGAAAGCATCAAGTCCTCTTTTCCGTGTAAAACCAGTGTTCAGAGTTATTTTTAGGGTTCCGTACCTCAAAATAAAAAAACGGAACCCTTATAGTATCAATTTGTTGTCCGTCTGTCTGTCAGTCAAGACCCTTTTTCTTACGAACGAGAAGAGGTATCAGGTTGAAATTGATAACGAATATTAAGGTCCATAAACCACACAAGATCTGAAAATTTCAATTTTTCACAAAGATGCAATCAAAAGATATGGCTTTTTATGTCCTCATCTCCATACATTTATACAAAAAAGCAAAACCTACAGGGTACTTCCCGTTGACCTAAAATTATGAAATTTGGCAAGAAGCTAGGTCTCACAGCACAAATAAAGGGAAAATGTCTAAAATCAGTAAATATTTAAAAAATTTCTCACAACTAATAGTAACCAATTGAGGTGAGCTCCCGTTTCAAGAACTCAAAATCAAAGAGCAAAAGCTTTTAGTATATCATATGGTAGATAGGTACGGAACCCTTAGGGCGCGAGTCCGACTCGCACTTGGCCGGTTTTTTTTGTATATTTTTATTGTTGCGCTTTTGAGTTGACACTATTCATTAAGCAGACTCTAAAACATCAATTATGGTAAATACCATAACCATGGCATACCATTGTAATTCAGTTTACGTTGCGTCTGCTGATCTCTTTGCATAATTGCCTCAGACCACGATAAGTGCTGTCATTATTTTGTCATCTGTGTCATATTTTATTTCATTTGGTCTGGGAGCCGACAATTTTTTTTCCTGTGATATAAAGGGCGAAAACGAGATGTGAGATGAGAAAACTAGAAAGAGAAAACTATGTGAGAACTTCTAGACCGGAGCCCGTATTCAGGACGCTTTTTTCAGATTTTCGGGCTGCTGGTCTGATTTGGCTAAAGCTTCGGCTTTTTTGTTTTGCCAATGTTTTTTTGTACCTATCGGTAAAATTTAATCACTCAGGCCAATCACTTTTAAGCCCAAGTCACACAGAGGCGGTATGATTGCGAAAGCGGTCCGGGGGCGGATCTGCGGGAATAAATACGGCGCCGCGACTGGTTTTCAATGTGACAAGGTGCATAAGAACTCATACTTTACTTTACCAAAAATTCCGCCCCCGGAATGCTTCCGGTACGGCCTCAGTGTGACTCGGGCTTTAGTCGCCCTGAATATCACCACCATTATGTTATACAAACTGACACGACTGAAAATCAGAAATAGACAATTTCTTTGTGATATCTTGGGGACATTCAGAGCAAACGAAAGTGATTTCCGGTGATACAGTAAGTTATGGTGATACTAAAGAAACAATGGCATACAACAAAAGGTGCTCCCACCCCGGTGTTTGTAACTGTTGCAAACAGTTATAAACAGTTTCGTTTTGTCTCCAAATTTTACTAAATGATTTGTTTATAAATGTTTACAGACGTTCGTCAACTGTTAGGAACAGTTGCAAACATTCTAAACGTTTCTAAACATTCAATGTTTTGGATTGTATGTATCTGAAATGTTTCTAAACGTTGGGAAACGTTTATAAACATTTCCACTATTGCTCCCACACCGGATGTTAATAATTGTTTGGAAACGTTTGTAAACACCGGTGTGGTAGCACCTAAAGTCGGGGGCTTCAGCTAAAACAGACTAGCTTAAAAATCTGAAAATGGCCTCTTTAACACCGGGCTCCGGTATGGAACATCTCATATACGTACATACATAATATCACGCCTTGTTCCCGTCGGGGTAAGCAGAGACCACAATTCTCCATCTGCTACGATCTTGACATACTTCCCTTGCTTCCTGTACTTTCATAAATCCTTACCATACATGCTCTTTGGTTTAGGGTACTTTTAACCTGGCCTTTATTCAGAACGTCTTGAATTTGGTCCTGGTACGTTCGCCGAGGCCTTCCCCTTCCATATAGTTAACTCTATCTACTTAGACATCTCGTTTTCGCCCTGATTATCACGTGAAAGAACCTTCTCGGCTCCCGGCGGCCCAGTTTACTCAATGTAGATTATTTACAGAATACTTATTGGACGTCTTGTCATCATGCTTATAGGTACGTCGTACAAAATAACTCTGGCTGTGACCGTTATTGCGCAGAAGTCAAAAAATAAATCGCGATCATGAGCGCGGCAGGTGGGGGGAGGCGAGCGAATCGTTCATTGGCTCTCCGCCTGTCACCCATGCGCAGAAAATAACATGCGCGTCAGAGGCAAACTAATCCTGCACACGCTATACTTCATACTCGTATATAGACAAAAATTCCAAAAAGTGTCTGAATCGTATCTATTACAGGCGCATAATTGAGTAGGTTGTTGAGGTTGCTGCGCTGGGCGGGAGGATGGTGCCGGCTCTAGAGTGACAGGGACAAACTATACATCTGCACTGCTCACTCCAATGATGTGATCACCTCCCCGCACCGCTCCACTACCGGGGAACCTACTCAGTTATGTATGCGCTATGCCTCTGTACTGTTTCAGCTTACCCTAAAGTAAAGTAATGTTTGCATTTTTCTAATTATTAGCTGGTGGAGAGCTATGTTCTCTGCCTACCCCGATGGGAAAGAGGCGTGATGTTGTGTATGTGTGAATTTTGAACTATGCTTGTTAAGGCCAGGTTAAAGGTACCTACCCTAAACCTCTAAGCGGGTATATGCGGGTTGATGAAGGTTGAGGAAGCGAGGGAAGTATGTCAAAATCGTAGCAGGTGGAGGGCTGTAGTCTCTGTCTACCCCGACGACAAAGAGGTGTGATGTTATGTATATATTTATTTTTCTGTTTACAGCTCCTACGTTTAGACCTGACCGTCGGCGGGAAAGCCTCCGAAGGCCTAGCGGGCCATGTCGTCAACCTCTTGACAACAGATGCGCAACGATTCGACATGGCATCTTTATTCTTAGTGGACTTAGTAAAGACTCCGTTAGAGAGTGTGCTGATAATATATTTAATGTATAGGCAGATTGGAGTAGCCACGTTGATTGGGGTGTCGTTTTTGTTGCTGTTCATTCCGTTACAAGGTAAGACTTTTCAATACTTTACAATATTATAGAAGCGGAACCCGAGAAGGTTTTTTTCACGTGATGATCAGGGGAAAAACGAGATGTTTTAGTAGATGGGAATTATTAGACGTTCACAAAAAACTGTGTGAGATGTTCTATACTGAAGCCCATTGTTAAGGAGGCTTTTTTCAAATTTTCGAGCAGGGAGCCAATTTTTGAAAGTCACCCGGTGATTTTCGAGATTTTTAAAAATTGAAAAGAGCCACGATAAACTCATTAAACTCAAATTGTTATGTTGGTAATTTTAAAACTGAACATTATTTTATAATTAACAAATATTGATCCTTACTTTTGAGTAGTTTAACAGGGCTTATTTTTAATTTTGAATATCTCTAAAATCACCCGGTGTCTTTCAAAAAATTGGCTCCCTGGTCTGTTTTTGCTAAAGCCCCCGACTTTCTTGTCCGGCAAATGATTTTAGTATCAACATAAGCTACTCTATCTCCAGTAATCACTTTTGTTCGCTCTGATTATCACCATGTTTGGATATGGATATAATGGTGATATTTAGGGTGAACAAAAGTGGTTGCCCAAAAAAAAGAGTAATTTTACTGATACTATAAACCAATAGCCAGACAAGAAAGCCGAAGCTTTAGCTAAAAACAGACCATTCTGAAAATCTGAAAAAGGAGTCCTGAACACCGGGCTCCGGTCTAGAAGTTTCTTGATCCTCTCATTGTCCACCAACTACTTAGACATCTCGTTTTCGCACTGAATATCAAACCAAGAAAAAAAAACATCGGCTCCCGAACCATATTGTAATAAAAACTGAGATAGATGCGTCAAACTTAGTTCAAATATAGAATACTACAGTCGATATAGCTTGATTAAAATGACTGCAGGAAAACTATGCGTGAGAGCAGGTCGGATCGATACGTGCAGTGGCGTGCACTCCATACATGCAAAAAAGCTCTGCATACCCTGTGGTCCCAGACGATCTAATTTACTAAAATAACTCCCGTAAAATGAAAAATCCTCGTCAAAATGTCTTTGAGTTGGCTTCCCGTATATATTTATCTACGCGCCATCTATGCTTAGCGGTGAACACTCGCGTGAAGCACCGCAGCGCTCTGCAAGTACGGCGTCGCGTGCACAATAGCAGTACTAATCCCTGCTTATTTTTCATACAAAGCATCTCGCACAGAACTATATATAAGCTAACATCTCGTGAAGTCTCGTGTAGTACACAGCAAAAGTTTGTCTGTGTGCGTGAAAATGTATGCATCTGTAGCGCTTGCAGAAGCTCAGCTTATAGTGCGACCTGTCCGAATTGAGAAGCCGTCAAAGTATCGCTTAGTTGTTGAATAGAGAGAGTCGACTTGTTTAGTCGAATTGATCATCACTGTGTTTCGAAAGTAAAACCGATATAGCAGTTTTTACGACGAAGTTTTGTAGAACGTACCAAATCTGAAGAAATATAGGCGCGTTGACGGCGTTGATTCGATAAAAAAAAAATTATTAGTAAAAATACGTAAAGAATACAATATGAAATAATAAGTAAATTAAATTTATTTTATTAATTAGCGCAAAGTAATCAATATTTGGATATCATGGACATGGATTCCAAAACAGTGAGCAATTCCCTGACAGCAGGATATCTTTATATAACATCCATATAAATTGGAAAAAAAATGTGCATACCCTGCCAAAATTCTCTGTGCACGCCACTGGATACGTGTCTCTATCGCTCCAATGTGTGGCGCATCGCTCCTTCCTGCTCTAACACTGCTGTAATTCCAATCAAGCTACATTAATTCGAGTTAAGCTGTTGCCCGCGACTTCGTACGCGTCGGATTCAATAAAAAGTTGCCTGTGACTTCCCCATGGTTCGAATTTATGACTATCAATTTCATCAAAATCGGTTCAGAGTTTCAGCCATGACAGTGTAACAGACAGACATATATAAAGACTGACATACAGAGTTATTTTCACGTTTATACTACGGCGTTCAATAAGTAGTGAGAATGACCCAGGAATTAAACGACTATTTGAAAAAAAGTGCATTATGAATTTATCAATTCATAATGCACTTTTTTTCCTAGCTTAAACATTTCCTTGAACCCTGAATCTCGCAATTTTCTGAAGCTTCGACCGATTGAAAAATAAAGGTTTATTTTTTGTCCTACCAAAGCTTTCGATTTTGCATCCGTATTTGTTTCTCCTTTGGTGTTGGGGAACAGATAGAAATTACTATGAGCTGAAGACTGTCAGTTAAGTCTACTAATAAGTGGAAGAGTGGTAAACTTTTTCAAATTCGGCATCGCATCTTTCGAAACTTCAGTTTTTCTTATTTGCGCTGGATTAGCTATCTGAATATTATGGCCTAAGTTTTTGATACCATCTTTTTAGTGAAATTAAATATCAATAGTCACAAACATCAATAAAGTATAGCCAAAATTTTGTTCATTCTCACTACTTATTGAACACCCCTCGTAATATCAGTATGGATGGATGACGGGAATTGTTCAAAGTTCAGTGAATGCAAATAGAGTCTACTATAGTCCGTTCCACGAGTCAATGCCAAAGCTTACCAACACATTTTGCAGCTATATCAAGGCTATTGTGCTCCATGATCAATAGTAATCAGCTAAAGCTGTCAGAAAAAACAAGTTTGTAAGACAATGTTATTTTTAGGGTTCCGTACCTCAAAAGAAAAAAACGGAACCCTTATAGGATCACTTTGTTGTCCGTCTGTCTGTCTGTCTGTCTGTCTGTCTGTCTGTCTGTCTGTCAAGACCCTTTATCTCACGAACCGGTAAAGGTATCAGGTTGAAATTAATACCACATATTAGGATCCATGAACCACACAAGATCTGAAAATTTCAATTTTTTACAACGACGCAATCAAAAGATATGGCATTTTATGTCCTCATCTCCATACATTTATGCAAAAAACGAAAACCTACAGGGTACTTCCCGTTGACCTAAAATTATGAAATTTGGCAAGAAGCTAGGTCTCACAGTACAAATAATGGGAAAAGTCTGAAATCATTAAATATTACAACTTTTCTCACAACTAATGGTAACCAATTGTGGTGAGCTCCCGCTTCAAGAACATTCATATAAGAGAGGGGTCAAGTTGAATGGTCGCTGAGGCGATTTTTGTTTCAGTTCTATTTTATAAACGGGAACACTTACAAACTTGAAAATTGATATGTTTATAGTGCATAAGCTATAAAATATTAACAAATAATAAAATTTTGTCAAGCGCGTGTCGGACTCAAAAAATCTAGCACATTAACTTACTGAAATTTCAACTAATACAATTATAATTATGTGGTGGTACGGAACCCTCTGTGCGCGAGTCCGACTCGCACTTGGCCGGTTTTTTTTCCGTTAAATATACTCTGGTCCGTCTGGTTCGTCGTACTTTGTCTGGTTCTACGGCTGCAAAATGTGTTGGTAAGCTTTTGCATTGACTCGGGACGGATTATACAGTTTCGGAACGTGCTATGGAGCATCTAATAATGAATATCTTTCTTTGAAAATATATTATTTTTTCAGCATACCTTGGTAAAATATCGAGCAAACTTCGCCGCAAGACAGCCATTAGAACTGACAATCGGATACGACTCATGAACGAGGTCATACAGAGCATAGAAGCCATCAAGATGTACGCCTGGGAGAATGCCTTCGCTAGGATCATAGGGCACGCTAGAAAGTACGTTATCCTATACTATCAAACGAGCAATATTACACTGTAAGAGCACTGCATGTTATCCTACGTCATCTAGTACACGAAATTTGCAACTTTGTAGCGATAGTGGTGGCCTACTAGGTCCACAAAACGTTGGTCTGCCAATCCGAAACCTGGCAGGTTTTGTACAGTCGGAGCGAAAAGTGGTTGAGTGACAGATTACACGAATGAAATCTATTCGTAGAAATAGAAGGTACCTATACAAGTAAAAAACAACAGGTCTGCCTTGCATCCTATTGGCAGTTTCGCTAGTCGGACCACAAATGTGGTCAGATGTGATTGGACCACAAATTTGGTCGGAGTGGCGAAACTGCTAAGAGGATGCAAGGCAGACCTGTTGTTTTGTACTTATATAGGTACCTTCTATTTCTACGAATAGATTTCATTCGTGTAATCTGTTACTTAACCACTTTTCGCTCCGACTGTACAAAACCTGCGGTTGCGGATTGGCAGACAACGTTTTGTGGACCTAGTAGGCCACCACTATCGCTACAAAGTTGCAAATTTCGTGTACTAGATGACGTAGGATAACATGCAGTGCCCTTACGGTCTATACTGGGTGTAAGGGACAGGTTGGCAAATACTGAAAGGGCATGATCAGTCAACGTAACTGAACAACTTTCAGTGAAAATTTGTATGTTTATAGTTATGAGCTATAAAACAACAACAAATAATAAAAACTGGTCAAGTGCGAGTTGAACTCGCGCGCATCCAATACACTTCTGTGCGACTACGCGTCCTTGATTAACAAGACCTTACCTTTTTACTTCCTGGTTCAGAACCCTCGGTGCGCGAGAATAACTCTCACTTGGCCGGTTATTTTTACCAAAAACACGAAAAAGTTGATACGTCACTAACCTGTACAACAATTCCATGACTGTACTTACTAACCGCGGTTGTAGGTGACCGCAGTAAGTAAGATGTAAGACAGGAGGATGCTGCTGCCCATCCTCCAGTTAACCCTTAGTCGCCTCTTACGACACCCACGGGTATGTATGGGTTGGTACTATTCTTTGCCGGCACCACACGGTTCATGGAGCCAGCCGTAACGCTAACAAGCGAGGTGACTATGGTACTTCCCCTCCACATTTTTCCAGCAAAAGCTAGAATTCTAGAGGGAGCTCCCTGTCCTGTAGTGGACGTTTCATGGGATGTTATGATGATGATGATGACTTACCAACCTTCAACATTTTGTTACAGAAAAGAAATGAACGTAATAAAAAAGATGTCCTGGCTTCGCGCCGTAATGATATCGTGCGTGAAACTCAACACCAAAGTCGCCATTTTCCTATCCTTAATATCATTTATCTCTTTCCAAAACGAATTAACAGCTGCTAAAGTGTTTGTCATATTTTCCTATTACGAAATTTTAAAGTATACGTTAGTCGACTTCCTGCCTTTAGCTATAACGTTTACTTTGGAGGCGTATGTTAGTGTGAAACGAATGCAAGAGTTCCTATTACTGCCTGAAGTTGAAAATCAGACTAGGATAGATTTGTTGACGATTGATGAGATTGTAAATCCGAAGCAGAAAGTTTTTGAGAAGATTGGAAACGGGTAAGTGAGTTTTTTATTTCGCTTATTTACAGCTGCAGTTGAAATAATGTTGCTTGATTAGAATAACAGATAGATAAATTGAATAGAATAAAAGTTATTGGAGCGACAGAGACACGTATCGCTCCGTCCTGCTCTCACGCAGAGTTCTATCCTGCGGGCTTTTTACGTTGCCCGAGTGAAAATATATCTCGGAGAAATGTCACTTTATTTGAGGAATATTGAATAAACACTGGCTATTTAATCTATGGGCGTAGATAAACTGACAACTGCAACGTGCTGAGCCAGCTGCTATCATTCTATAGTTCGTCCATCTTAAGAATGCAGTGAGTCCTCGCTTTTCGCCGCTGGTAGCCAAGCCCCGTAACCAATCAGGTCGCTTAAAATTATAAAGTCAAATGCACAATGACTAACTCAAGACAAACCTTCGAAAGAAGCGGTTGTTTCCTTTATGAGTTACCAAAAAAAAAAATATATGCATTTTAACTCCGTTGTGAATACACCTTTACCCTGCTATAATGACTTACTGCATCCTTAACGCGGACGAACTATATTCAAGCTATATTATTTAGATTGTAGTTGCACAAAACATCTTCAAAGTTAAAGCTGCTTTTAACCTATTGCTGTCACTTTCTATGTCAACGAAACATAAAGTATCAGCAATAGATTTAAAGGAGCTTTAACTTTAAAGATGATTTGTGCAACAGAGTGAGGGATATAAGGTTTAACTAAAAGGGTATAACAAGCACAGAGAATGTATGCCCATCATCATCATATCGTGTGGGTTATTAGATCGATGACCGACCTCACAAACCCCGGTGTCTTGAGTTGTTGAGGCGCTCAAGGCCTTTACTACTACCGTGGATAGTTGCTGGAACAAACGGCTTAACGTGCTTTTCGAAGCACGGAATCATCTTTTCGGTCAGTCAAGTAGTTCATCTTGCAATGTGCTAACTAAAATGGGAAAGTCACACATGGTGAATTTTGTTTGACATTGTCCGGGAGTCGAACCTAGGACCTCCGTTTCGAGAGCCGAACGCTCTAACCACTAGACCAAGGAGGCCGTCCACAATTTGCCCAGTAAATTGAACAACTTTTCCTTAAGAACATATCTCAAAATTTTACTTTCTATAGAAATTACATCAGCTGATTGATTTTGTATTGGAAATCAAAATGGTTATTTTCTTATTTCAACCTATGTTCCACAGGGAAAGTTGTCCAGTTACAAACTAGACCTAATCCTAGATTTGGGTTTAACTGGTTAGTGGCTGGATGTATGAAAGGATTGATGAAAGTTCAGGATGCAAGGGAAGTATGTCAAGATCGTAGCAGGTGGAGAACTGTGGTCTCTGCCTACCCCGACGGGAACAAGGCGTGATGTTATTTATGGTTAGTGGCTAACCTAACTGTCACAGTTTTCAAGCCGCTAAATGGCCTCTCGAGACGTAGCTCAAAAAGCTGCAGTATTGAAATGGGCCTGGGCTGGACATTAGTGGACATGTAGCACGAATGCCCTCTAAATGTTTGGCCAATACAACGTGTTACAGCGCCTTCAGAACAAGTTTGTCCATGACGGTTATTTTCCGCGGATGTGTGACAGGCGGAGAGCCAATGAACGATTCGCTCGCCCCCTGGGGGGAGCCGCGCTTACCCCCGCGACTCATTTTTTGACTTCTGCGCATTAACGGTCACGGACAAAGTTATTTTGTACGCAGTATAACGGAATAAGCGAAACTGAGAAAATAGTTGGTTCAGAATCGAGAGTAGAATCAATTTCACGGGTCATGATAGGGGTTTTTTTTTTTTTTGTTATTAAAAATTTTGCCGCTTCCAAATATTTCTGTGGATACGCGCGCGGGAGGAAAGTGGGCGTGGCGTGCGCGGACGCGAGGCGAACGCGCCATGATAACTTAAAAATCTACTAGAACGCCAATGAAACTTTAAAATAACAATATCTAGAAGAAAAAAATCTTTTTAAGTTATTTTTTACGGGAATGGATTTATTTTATAAAAATCAGTTGTAGTCCGGTTCCTTATAGTCTTATATAGTCAAATTCACCAAATTGCACAGTTAGGTACATATATTGCTCTCAATTTTTTATAGGAGCCAATTCTTGAATATTGTATGGAAATTTTTTGAAATTCAAGAATTGGCTCCTATCAAAAATTGAGAGCTATGTACCTTACTGGAAAAAATTTGGTGAAATTGTAAATCGTGTCTACGTGAAACAGCTAACTGACCGCACTATTGGGGTGTATGAGGGTTTCGCTTCATTAACACGTTGTATAACTACTAACTGGATACCTACAACAAAGCGACGTCGGGGCCGCCCTCGGAAACGTTGGTACGACGAACTTAACACCCACTTAAGTAACTGGCGGGAGTTGGCTTTAAGCTGGTAAAAATAGAAAGCGGGCATTACATTATCCAATCTGCGGCGCTCTAGCTTAGCTCTAAATCATTTACACTATCCAAACTGAACACTCTAGCTACGCTTTAGCTCAGCTTGTGCTCTGCAGATTGGATAATGGAATGCCCGCTGAAAGAGGAAAGGGAGGCCTCAGCAGTGAGACAGTGTGGGCTGATAATAATACAGGTTGTAAGGGACGGTGTACCGAAAACTGAAAGGGCATGTTCAGTCAATAAAACTGAACAACTTTCCCAAAGAAACATTTCTGGGAAATGAAAAAAAAAATTTGGCTTCTCCATACAAATTGCTCAATCTGGTCGAACAGTTTCTATGGAGAAGTAATTTTTTTTTTTCATATCCCAAAAATGTTTCTTTGGGAAAGTTGTTCAGTTTCGTTGACTGAACATGCCCTTTCAGTTTTCGGTACACCGGCCCTTATACCCTGTATAAATGGCCTCTGATACGGCTTAACGAGCACCATCATTGACAGTAGTCGAGACTATCTGCTTAACGTGCTACCTAAGCACGGAAACACTCTAGTTGTTGTGCCACCAGCTTTCGGCCATCTGAGTTCTGACCACGGTCAACTTTGCTTATTTTGTGTGATCGGAAAGAAAGAGCCATACACATTCAGTCGCGGCCATGAGAATGGCACGATTAATCCTTTTTCTTTGTGTTCTTAATTTTCAAGACGGAAATTTTTAACTGCACACGACCACAACAGAAACGAATTACGCGGCGTTTTGTAGAATGCCGCCGCCGTTTTGTAAAATGGCGAATTAAAAATTTCTCGGAATTTTGTAGAATGGCCGGCCGTTTGTAAAACGGCGTGTTATACAATATGGCTATGACATATTAATAGCGATGCGTCACGAACTGAAATTGTTGCTGATATAATAATATTTTGCGTTAACTGTTTTGCTTTGCAATATTTGATTAGGATTGGGATTTTCTTCATATAAAGAAAGAAGATTATTTGATATGCAGTAAAATACTACCCTTTTCAAAACAATGTTCATATGGATAGTAAAATTGGAACAGTTACCCGGAATGTTTTCAAATTCGGGAAAAAACTGAAGTGCTTTTTCTATGGGATTTTTGTATGAACTCTTAGATCACTCTGTGAAAAATCTTCTTTTTATCTTTCAGCCAACAAACCTTCATAAAATCGGAAACGAACCTTACCGCTCGCAAACAAGAGCTAATAATTCTAAGAGACTTCAACGCTTTCTGGAAGAGTGTGGAAGACACAAATGATGATAGGAAAATACCGGCTCTGATCGATATCAACCTTACGGTAAGCGGTTCACTACAGCGAAGTCCAGACACTATAGTTCGTCCATCTTAAGAATGCAGTGATTCATAGTTTGTCCATCTTAAGAATGCAGTGATTCATAGTTTGTCCATCTTAAAAATGCAGTGATTCATTGTTTGTTCATCTTAAAAATGCAGTGATTCATCGCTTTCCGCCGCTGGTTACTCCAGTCAATCTACGATGGAGGTTGCATTAAATGCACATTTTTAAGAAATTAATTTTAAATATTAATATAGGCTATTTGAAGCTGTAAATAAATAAATCCGGCAATTTTGTAAAAACACATTTTTTTGTAAAAGTTCTAGTATAAGCTGCTCTGTGCTACATGGTAAATATTATACAGGTTGAGTTCACCTTATACTGGTTTTAACAATACCAACGTTATGTCGGGGATTACTGTGGTTTTAAATTTTTGAATGTTTTACTGGTGAAGTGCATTTAATGCTACCCTCTTCATACAAATTTACGTAGATTGACTGGACTAGGTAGCCAAGCCTCGTAAGCAATCAGGTCGCTTAAAATTATAAACTTGTGACTGAAGCAAACCTTCGAAAGAAGCGGTTGTATCCTTTTTGAGTTACCTAAAAAACGAAAAGAAATATTTTTTTATTTTATTTTAACTCCATTGTGAATACACCTTTACCCTGCGTTTGCATTAATGACTTACTGCACTCTTAAAGCGGACGAACTATAAATACTTGAAATAGCCCGAAACCCCGAAATCACCACATTTTTCAATTGTCTCGTAGTAAAAGAAGAATATTGTAAATTATCAAATTAACGTCATAACACTTGATCATCGTCCGTGTTGTGCTGGAAAATACTAGTACCAAACCCATCTTTACCCGTGGGTGTTGTATGAGGCGACTAAGGGCTTTACCTGGAGGATGGGCAGCAGCATCTTCCTGTATTTAGTAATCTGTGTGAGAGAAAATAAAATATTTATTTTGTATTTTTTGTATTTGTGTATCGCCACCTTACATACTGCGGTCACCAACAACAGTCGCCTGCCGCAACGCTTACAAGCGTGGTGACTGTGGTAATTCCCCTCTTAAGTAGCAAGCGTTTTTGCTGCAGTTCTGGAGGGAGCTGCCTGTCCTGCAGTGGTCGTTTCATAGGATGTTATGATGACGTTTGATCATATGTGCATAGACATAACATCCCACGAAACATCCACTGCAGGACAGGGAGCTCCCCACGCTTGTAAGCGTTGCGGCAGGCGACTGTTGTTGGTGACCGCAGTATGTAAGGTGGCGATAGGGCGGCGGCGGCGGGTGGCGTTTTACACGAGTGCCCTATGGACCAGCTACACGAAAAAGACTCTGGATGCACTAAGGGTGCAGTATAATAATGGTTTTAGCATGAAGGAAAAAAAAAATACGCGCCCAGATGGAGTAGTAATCATGCCCATTTTGTATCGAAACCAATGCGGCCGCTCAGAGGGGTGGGAGGGTAGGTGGAAGCGGGAGACGGGGTTTGTCTTTTAACTCTATCACACATCTTTGAATACGTTACGTTAGAAAAAGATAGAGACATTTATGTTATGATATGCCCATTTAAAAACAAAATATCAATAAAGTACGAAATTTATTTGTATTTATTTGGCATGTAAAAAACAAGAAACTTCATGGTTGCTGAATTTGAAAATAGTGATGTGATGTATATTTATCGATTATTTACTTACATTATATCACATGGCTCCTGGACTTATTTATCGAACCTCTCATACTCGTATACAATGGTGATCAATTTGCAACTTGCAATAATATTGAGAACTGCTTACTTTGGGCATTTGGTATTTTGTCTTTTTGCTTCTCCATACAAATATAACTTTTATTTCCTAGAGTGAGCGAACTACCGAGAGACGCACAGGGATAGACGGCCCACCTGATAGTAGGTGGTCACTGTCGTCTAGGACATCTTGCAACTTAGGGGAGCAGATACGGTGCAGGCCTTTGAGATGTCTGTAGACTTGCCTTTTGAAGGACCCTAAATTGTTGTGCAAAGGAAACACCTCGAGAGGGAGATCATTCCACACCTTGCACGTGTTCGAGATCAGACGTCCAGGTGGTGAGGATGAAATCTATCACTTATCGGAATTAAATATAAAATTGCAAGGACCACGTCAAATTAAACATAAACAAATAAAAATACATTACAAATTTTTAAACAATATTTTTAATTTATATTTTTAACTATTTAAATTATTGTAAAACGTATTTACATTACGTGTAAAATAACTTTTGACCACCTATTTTTCTCGTAAATCACCATTGATATTGACATAATATTTATTACAATGTAAATTATTAACAACAAAAAGTAAACCAATGTTTTGTAGTCTAATTAAAAATCTAATAGAATTAGTTACACATGCCATAGTTGATTGTTTTATTTTCTTCCTTTGCTCTTCAATTTTGTATTTTCTGACAATGTAGAGCTACCTTCGGAAGCATGTATCGTTGAGTTCTGAGGGGGAAGCACTTGTTCATCAACCTGTAAGAATGAAAATATATTATTTGGATAAAGAGATAATGCTGAAGCTAATATAACACCAATACTTCGTTCAGTATGGTCTGTCTACCTAACTGTTAAACGAAGCACAAAAATCTTACAGTTCTTAGAATAACTGAAAAACTAGATCAGCAACTATTTGCCATCGTTACGAATAGTCAAATCTAGATATATAAAAGAAGAAACTGATTGACTGAATGAATAAATGAATGGCTGACTGACTAAGAATCAACGCGCAGCCCAAACCACTGGGTCTAGAAACTCTAAATTTGGCACTTAGCTTTCTTGTGTGATCTAGGGCTGACTAAGATAGAATTTTTCAAAATTCACCTCCTGAAGGGGTGAAACGGGGGTCCAAAGTTTGTATATGGCTAGTTAATAATATTAATAAGACAATGCACAGAGTTATAAACGTACATACAGCTGTTTTTCAGATGGGATAGCTGGTAGAGATTATGGATTTCTGAGGATGGAAAAACTAGCTTTTCATTTACCTTGTGACATAGGTTCTCGGTTGGAATGGCAGCTTTATGAAGTCTTTTTCTGCGGGCTTCAGTTAATTCGTAATTACTGTTACTAAAATGAGCTGAGCAGATTCTGCTATATTTGGTTGGAATCCAATTTTGGTCTCTCCCACATGTTGGCACCCATTGACGTTTTTGCGCCGGATCTTTTAGAAAACTGCGATAAATAAATGAAATAAAATTATAACGACGACTCGATTCTATATTATTTTTTATCGACTACTTCACATCACTAAAAATCAACAACACAATTTGCTACAAAAAATTTGACCACGAAAATTGTAAAAACCAAGCGGTTTACTACTCACCAGAAAAATGTGATACCAGCAAGCTTTGTAGTTTTGCTTGTGGCATGGTTTCGGCACAATTTCACCGCACAATTATTAATGTTTTGTGTTATTTATTTTATTTCTGATATTTTATGACAGAGATGTTGTCCATGTCACATGCCGTGAACGACTATTTGGAAGAAAAGTGTGAATGTGTGTGTGAGTTACAAAATTGTATCATAGCCGGCACCCATAGTACGTTTTGATTACTACTCCATCTGGGCGCGTAATTTTTTTTTCCTTCATGGGTTTTAGGATACTGTTTAGGCTGCCGCGTTTTTGTAGTGCGTCTGGGATGTTTGCGGAGGCTAGAACTGATGATTTTCATGCTGTTCTATGGAAAAGAACCGCATCACTACTGCAAAGAACACGTAGCAGTTCCAACAGTATCCTAAAAATGTTGAGTGCAAAATTGGCTGAGCCTATGCTTAGGCACTTTGTTAGTCTCCTGGTCAGACAGGAGCGACTTAGTAAGTAAGTAGTAGGTTAAGTAGTGTGATTATTTGTTACTAACGTAGTTTAAGTTGTGTATATTTACTAACAATGTGGACTGTGATTGTCTGAATAAATAAACTTTATTATTATTATTATTTTCTTTGTATATTTTTATTTTTTATTTTAGTTTATTGAAGAACAAGCAGTCTTATCTAAATATATTTAAAAAGATTACAATATTGCAATAAATAGACCTATAGTTCTCTTAATTAATTTAGAATTTTTATACTATGTGAGCCAAATATATATATATATATACATATCTAAATAATTCATACAATACAATACTACTATTTTCTGATCAAATCTTTTCTAAAACGACTTATATACGGAATAAATATGTCTATATCATTATATTCTTCATTAAAAACCTTACAACTACGCCTTATAAAACTATTCGCCACATAACAAGTATTGCTCTTCTTAACATGAAACAAAGGTTTCTTAACACAGCTGCGTTCTTTTCTGCGAGGAACCCTAAAGTTAATTTGATGTAATAAGTTAATTTGATGTAATAAGTCGGGGGCGTCCACATGATTATGAATAAGTTTGTAAAGGAAGAGAAGGTCAGCATGATTTCGACGATCAGACAATTTGATATATTTGTACCGTTGTAACGCAGTTTCATATCCAGAATAATGATTGCCTAACCTGTAATCTAAAGCCTTGAGAAATTTCTTCTGTACTCTTTCTAACCTATCGATATGTTTCTATACTTTTTAGTCTCTCCGAGGAGGTAGTTTTTACACGGGCCGAAGCCAAGTGCTAAGCGCATATAGCTTTAATCTACAGACAGGAATTTTCTTACAATTCTGCACGTGTTTAAAATGACAGCTTTTTGAAGGAGTGGGATTATAGAGGGATGAATGTCAAGAATTTTAAGGCCTATTTTTAGAGTTTTTGGGATTATACCAGTAGAAGAGATGATGATTGGTGTGGTTTTTACTATTATTAAGAGGGGAATTACCACAGTCGCCTCTTACGACACCCGCGGGTAGAGATGGGTTGGTACTTGGTACACACGGCCGCTCGTCGGTAGAAACACTTTGACCTTGAGCGGGTCTCTGGTTTCGTGCGTTTGTAGCGTAGCGCTGGTTCAGCTTATACTGGTTTTGTTTCTTCGTGCTTGCTGCCGAGCGTATTATTCTTTGCCGGCACCATACAGTTTCCAAATTCATCATAACATCTCATAAAACGTCCACTACAGAACAGGGCGCTCCCTCAAGAATTTTAGCTTTTGCTGGAAAAATGTGGAGGCGAAGTACAATAGTCACCTCGCTTGTCAGCGTTATGGCTGGCATCATGGACCGCGGTTGTAGGTGACCGCAGCAAGTAAGATGGTATGATACACAGGAGCATGCTGCTGCCCATCTTCAAGTTTACAACCCTTAGTCGCCTCTTACGGCACCCACGAGTATGTATGGGATGGTACTATTCTTTGCCGGCACCACACAGAACCAGAATCATCATCATCATATCAGCCGAAAGACGTCCACTGCTGGTTATAGGCCTCCCCTAAAGATCTCCATGACTCGCGGTCCTGCGCTGCTCGCATCCAGCGGCTTCCCGCGACCGCCACCAGCTCGTCGGTCCACCTTGTGGGGGGCCTGCCAACGCTTCGTCTTCCGGTACGTGGTCGCCACTCTAGAACCCTTACGCCCCATCGGCCATCGGTTCTTCTTGCGATGTGCCCTGCCCACTGCCACTTTAGTTTAGCGATTCTCAGGGCTATGTCAGTTACTTTAGTTCTGCTGCGGACCAGATTATACTGCCTTATGAATACCTTATTCCAGATAAAACCAGAAACGCTGACTACCATAGTAGGTACAGTCGGCTCGGGGAAGTCCACCTTACTACTAGCCATGTTGCGGGAGCTGACCCCATCGAGCGGTAGTTTGGAAGTCAACGGTACAGTCGCGTACGCTGCGCAGGACCCTTGGCTGTTTGAGGCTTCTGTGAGTTCTATTTTCGTTTTTAGCGTTCCGTACCAATATGGTAAAAACGGAACCCTTATGGTGCTACTTCGTCTGTCTGTTTGTCACGCCTGTTTATCAGCAACTACTCATGCTATCGACTTGAAATTTGGAATAGTTTCAGAATATGTTTGCCCAACTATACAGGCTGTTAATTTGATTGCGTGCCATAGCTCAGGGGCGGGATCAGTATCAGTAACTGACCGACTTTTCCCAAGACTTAGGTCGAAATACGAAAAACCAAATTTGACCTCCCATGCAAAATGCGCTATCAGCTGATGCAGTTTCTATGGAAGGTCAAAAATTGATTTTCGTATTTCGACCTATGTTCCTTGGAAAAAGTTGTTCATTTACTGATACTGATCCCGCCCCGGAGGTATCGCAATCAAATTAATACCCTGTATTGCTAACGAAAGAATTTTAAAAATATTTTAATAATATTGGAAATGAGGCTTAAAAAGGGGGGCAAAATTTCAAATTGTCTTGATTAGGTCTAGTGGGGTATCAGATAAAAGGGCTTCACTTCCTCATTACAACATTCCATGAAGCATCCACTGCAGTACAGCTCCCTTCAGAACTCCAGCAAAAACGCTTAGTACTTAGGAGAGGATTTAACATAGTCACCACGCTTGTAAGCGTTGCAACTGGCGGCCGCTATTGTTGGTGACCGCAGGTTATAAGATGGTACGATACACAGAAAGATGCTGCTGTCCATGTTCCAGTTCATAAGCCTTAGTCGCCCCTTACGACACCCACGGGTCGCGATGGGGTGGTACTATTCTTTGCCGGCACCACACGGGGCCTCCTAACTTGTCATGAATTATTTCTTTAATCTTAATTCTATGACCTTAATTTTCCACAATTTTATTGTTAAAGGTGGTACGGCTTTTGTGGAAAGTCCATCTGGGGAAGTACGTGTTTCGGTTTGAAGGGCAAGGGAGCCAGTGAAATTACCGGCACATGAGACATACCATCTTAGTTCCCAAAGTGAGCAACGCGCATTGCTGTCTTATAAGTGTCAAAATATGCCGTTAATAAGACAGTGGGTGCTATGGGCGGTAGTGACCACTTACCATCAGGTGGCCCACCTGCTCGTTTGCTCAATTATAACATTAAAAAAAAATTATAATAAAAATCTTATCTTATCTTAAATAGCCCTTAATTGTCCCACTGCTGGGAAAAGGCCTCCCTCCGTTCTCTCCACGACGTCGTATCCTGTGTTTCCTCCGGCCAATTAGTTTGAATATCCGCCATATCCGTCTGGGTCTACCGCGTCGCCTTCTGTTTGGTGGTGGCATCCACTGTGTATCCCTGTGTGCATCCAAAATAATAGATAGATAGATAAAACGTTTATTTGTGAACGGTACAATTTTTTTGACAAAACTATAGCTTTTTAACATATAAAAGTAAAACTAGTTTGCAGTACAGATTTTCAGGACTTACATTATATTTACCGCACCCAAAGAAAGGCCCTAACTCAGCAATATGCCGTGGGAAATAATAAGATGAAATATTATTTCAGGTGCGTCAGAACATTCTGTTCGGACTAGACTTGGACTTGCGGCGTTACAAACAAGTGATCAAATGTTGCCAGCTCAAATCCGATCTGGAAATACTGTCGCACGGAGATAAAACCATTGTTGGGGAAAGAGGTAAGTGTCAACCTAGTAGAAGTATACGACGTAGAAAATAACTCTGGCTGGCCGTGACCGTTAATGCGCAGAAGTCAAAAAACGAGTCGCGGGGGTGAGCGCGGCAGGTGGGGAGAAGCGAGCGAGTCGTTCATTGGCTCTCCGCCTGTCACCCACAAGCAGAAAATAACCGTTATAGCCCAACTTATACTGCGCACGCTATACCGTAGCGTGATTAGAATGACAGCAGTGTGAGAGCAAGACGACGGAGCGATATCCTAAACGTTAGAGCGACAGAGACACGTATCGATCCGACCTGCTCTCACACATAGTTTTAGGGTTTAGTACCCAAAGGGTAAATATATCAAAGACGTTATTTCTGCTTTAGTAATACGGAACCCTCGGTGCGCGAGTATGACTAGCACTTGGCGATTTTTCCTAATGTTAAATAAGCGAAACTGAGAAATTCAGAATCGAGAGTAGAATCAATTTCACGGGTTTTTGGGTAATTTCTTTATTTTTGCCGCTTCTATTCTAAATATTTCTGTGGATGCGCGCGCTGGTAGTGACGCCGCGCGGTTCATGAGCGGTGAGGACGGGAGGGAAGTGGGCGTGGCGTGCGCGGACTAAAGCAACGATGAAACTACTAGAACTATGATGAAACTTTAATATAACAATATCTAGATAATAAAAAATCTTTTTTTATTATTCGTTTCGCTTATTCCATTAACACGTTGTATAAAAGCCTTACTTCTAAATATTTTAAAATAAACAATTGTGACAATGCGTTGAGCAGAAGAGTCGGAGGAGCAGTAAAAATGCATGCTGATTGGTTGGTTCAAGGTCGCCTAGATGTAGCCTAGATGGCTTCATTATATTGTTGTATTTCACAATACACATATTGAGATGTTTACGAGTCAAGGATGTGGTCGGTACTAACGTTCCATGTATAACGTAAGATCAAGATAAGAAAAAAAATATAATAAAATAAGTACCTCGGTGACCGAGCGATGCTCTGTGTATAATCTTAACCAAGGACCACCAATAGATGGCGCTGATGGTTTTCTGAAACTCGCTACTTTAAATAAATGCTCAAAGAAACGGAATTTTACCAGACATGAAACCTAGTTAGATTATTCGCCCCGAAAAACCGTGTATAGTAAATTTCATCGAAATCTTTAGAGCCGTTTTCTAGAAACCGATTACAAAAAGGATATATCAACCCTAAAGGATGTGAATCTGCCCATGAAACTGAACAACTTTCCCTGAGGAACGTAGGTCGAAATACGAAAATAATCATGAAGGAAAAAAAAATTACGCGCCCAGATGGAGTAGTAATCAAAACGTACTATGGGTGCCGGCTGTGATACAATTTTGTAACTCACACACACATTCACACTTTTCTTCCAAATAGTCGTTCACGGCATGTGACATGGACAACATCTCTGTCATAAAATATCAGAAATAAAATATATAACACAAAACATTAATAATTGTGCGGTGAAATTGTGCCGAAACCATGCCGCAAGCAAAACTACAAAGCTTGCTGGTATCACATTTTTCTGGTGAGTAGTAAACCGCTTGGTTTTTACAATTTTCGTTGTCAAATTTTTAGTAGAAAATTGTGTTGTTGATTTTTTGTGATGTGAAGTAGTCGATAAAAAATAATATAGAATCGAGTCGTCGTTATAATTTTATTTCATTTATTTATCGCAGTTTTCTAAAAGATCCGGCGCAAAAACGTCAATGGGTGCCAACATGCGGGAGAGACCAAAATTGGATTCCAACCAAATATAGCAGAATCTGCTCAGCTCATTTTAATAACAGTAATTACGACTTAACTGAAGCCCTCAGAAAAAGACTTCATAAAGATGCCATTTCAACCGAGAACCTATGTCACAAGGTAAATGAAAAACTAGTTTTTTCCATCCTCAGAAATCCATAATCTCTACCAGCTATCCCATCTGAAAAACAGCTGTATGTACGTTTATAACTCTGTGCAGTGTCTTATTAATATTATTAACTAGCCCCATACAAACTTTGGACTCCCGTTTCACCCCTTCAGGAGGTGAATTTTGAAAAATTCTTTCTTAGTCAGCCCTAGATCTCACAAGGAAGCTAAGTGCCAAATTTAGAGTTTCTAGACCCAGTGGTTTGGGCTCAAAAGTTCAAAATTCTTTATTTGTTTGAATACAGGTAAAAACAATAAGGTCTTATAAAACATATAACAGCACACTGTATTCCAGCTTGTAAGGTATACAAATATTCTACTTATTCTAAATAATTTAAATAAAATAAAATAAGTATATCTTTAATATTAGGTAAAAATAAATTATATTATACAATTTTGTTTTATTAATTAAATAAGTTAAGACATAAAAATTTAATTGGTTGTGAATTCTTGTAAATTATAAATACATTTTTCTAGCAATCTTTTTTCAATTCAATTTTAAATTCGTTGTAACTTAACATTCTAATTTCCTTTGGTATTTTATTATAGATAGATGGAGCCATACATATTACACTTTTCTCATTGCGCGTTGATTCTTAGTCAGCCATTCATTTATTCATTCAGTCAATCAGTTTCTTCTTTTATATATCTAGATTTGACTATTTGTAACGATGGCAAATAGTTGCTGATCTAGTTTTTCAGTTATTCTAAGAACTGTAAGACTTTTGTGCTTCGTTTAACAGTTAGGCAGACAGACCATACTGAACGAAGTATTGGTGTTTTATTAGCTTCAGCATTATCTCTTTATCCAAATAATATATTTTCATTCTTACAGGTTGATGAACAAGTGCTTCCCCCTCAGAACTCAACGATACATGCTTCCGAAGGTAGCTCTTCATTGTCAGAAACAAGATTAAAATACAAAATTGAAGAGCAAAGGAAGAAAATAAAACAATCAACTATGGCATGTGTTACTAATTCTATTACATTTTTAATTAGACTACAAAACATTGTTTTACTTTTTATTGTTAATAATTTACATTGTAATAAATATTATGTCAATATCAATGGTGATTTAAGAGAAAAGTTGATGGTCAAAGGTTATTTTACACGTAATGTAAATACGTTATACAATAATTTAAATAGTTAAAAATATAAATTAAAAATATTGTTTAAAAATTTGTAATGTCTTTTTATTTGTTTATGTTTAATTTGACGTGGTCCTTGCAATTTTATATCTAATTTCGATAAGTGATAGATTTCATCCTCACCACCTGGACGTCTGATCTCGAACTAACGTACGTGGATAACGCTTTTACCGCTCACGTGCAAGGTGTGGAATGATCTCCCTCTCGAGGTGTTTCCTTTGCACAACAATTTAGGGTCCTTCAAAAGGCAAGTCTACAGACATCTCAAAGGCCTGCACCGTATCTGCTCCCCTAAGTTGCAAGATGTCCTAGACGACAGTGACCACTTACTATCAGGTGGGCCGTCTATCCCTGTGCCTCTCTCGGTAGTTCGCTCACTCTAGGAAATAAAAGATATATTTGTATGGAGAAGCAAAAAGACAAAATACCAAATGCCCAAAGAAGTAAGCAGTTCCCAATATTATTGCAAGTCGCAAATTGATCACCATTGTATATGAGAGGTTCGATAAATAAGTCCAGGAGCCATGTGATAAAATGTAAGTAAATAATCGATAAATATACATCACATCACTATTTTCAAATTCAGCAACCATGAAGTTTCTTGTTTTTTACATGCCAAATAAAGACAAATAAATGTCGTACTTTATTGATATTTTGTTTTTAATTGGGTATATCATAACATAAATGTCTCTATCTTTTTCTAACGTAACGTATTCAAAGATGTGTGATAGAGTTAAAAGACAAACCCCGTCTCCCGCTTCCACCTACCCTCCCACCCCTCTGAGCGGCCGTATAGGTTTCGATACAAAATGGGCATGATTACTACTCCATCTGGGCGCGTAATTTTTTTTTCCTTCATGAAAATAATGTATTGACCTCCCATACCAAATGCGCTTTCAGCTGATTCAGTTTCTATGGGAGGTAAAAAATTCTTTTCGTATTTCGACCTATGTTCCTTAGGGAAAGTTGTTTAGTTTCTTCAGGGTTGGTATGCCCTTTTTGTTACACCCGATATACAAATATTGCTTGTTTAATAGTATTGGATTAACTAGAAACAGAAAAACGTATATTTGATATTATTGGAATTCGGTTTAGGTAGGTTCTTGCCTTAGAGCAACGCGTCAAACCGCGCAAGCCCGTTTAGGAGACGCCTTTTACGTAGCTTCCCCTCTGCCAAAGTACAAGCACAAAAGAGCATATGCGTTCAACAAAACTAGTTGCACTCGGATTTTTAACTAGACCAAGTCTAGTCGTCGTCGTGAACGGTCACAGTACAAACATGCTTTGTTAATGTGTTTTCTGCTGTAAAAAAAGATCTGTGACATGAAGCTTACAAAAAGAACGTGTTTCATTTCACATCGAACAAATGGTTACTGTATAATTGCTATTTAATTATATAAAAAACACGAAATTCGTATTTTCGTCTAAATCGGTCGTCGGATTTGTTTGACAACACCGAAGATCTTGATTGAAAGAAGATACTGAAATAAATTTGTACAAAATTCGTATGGTATCACTGGTTATAGTCAGAAAAATAGATTTGATACTTGTTAATTTATTTTATTTTTTGGCATATCAATTGTAATTTTCTGCTGGACATAGGTTGCATGCAAACTCGATTTATTTGCGTGCAACATTCTTATTTTTCCTGAAAAGCTTTAGATATTATGCTTCTTGTTTCTTGCTGCACGCATTTGACTATTTGTGCTGTTCCTTTTCATGGTAGCCTATAGTTATTAATGTTAGTCTCTAAACTAGCTCCCGTCCCGTCCCCTAGGGATGTCTACGAGACTTTTTACTAAGCCCTGTCAGTCTGTCCGACCTTTATCTTTGGAACCACAGAACTATATTATATGTGTTTGGAACCGTAGTAACTATATGGTTTGAATTTTTACAGATTACCTATGTGTAGCGGATTAGCTAACAAATAATAAAATCGATGAAAAGTAAAAAAAAAAAGGCTGCATGCAATTAGACATGTATTTGGTGTTTTTTAGCTCTATCGTAAAAACGGGAACACTTACAAACGTGAAAATTGGTATGTTTAAATTGCATATGCTATAAAAGAACAACAAATAATTAAATCGGTCAAGTGCAAGTTGGACTGGCGCACATTTAATACACTTCTGAGCAACTGCGCATCCCTAAGTAAGACGGTATTTTCACCTTCATCATAATCGTCCAGTGCAGAACAGGGAGCTCCCTCCCGAACTCCAGCGAAAAATACGTGGTACCCCTTGGAGGGGAAAGCGTTGCGGCTAGCGAACGCTGTTGTTGGTGACGGCAGTGTGTAAGATGGTACACACGAACGCACATCAGTACAAACACTTTTGGACCTTATGGCGTGGTAATAGAGTTGAAAAAGTTTCTACCGACAAGCGGTTGACCGTACGATGCACAGAGCTGGGATGCCGCTGCCAATCCTCTGATTCATAAGCCCTTATTCGTTTCATACGACACCCACGGGTAGAGCTCGGTTGGTACTATTCTTTGCCGGCACCTCACGGACGATACGTGTCACATTAGTGGTACGGATCACTCGGTTTAGTAGTCGGACTTGCACATCGCCTGTTTTTTTTAGTGCTTTAGATATGTGTACATACAATCAAGAGCAGATCTATCAATTTTGAATTAAAAAAATATTATGTTGTCTCAAGAACTGATCAAAATCGTCTTGCTAGACTACCGATTTCACTCGATAAGTTCACAAAAATACTCTTAATCCTAACTGAAAATGTTGATTCTCTCTTCTTGTTACTGTTTAAATTCACAAATCATTGTACATCTCAGCTTTCGTGCGTTGTTTTTCAATGTTTTGAATATGTTTTCGATGAGAAATTACTTCAAATACTACAAAATTTTGTCACTTTGACACATCAACAATACAAGTCA
This sequence comes from Athrips mouffetella, assembly GCA_947532105.1. Taxonomy (NCBI): domain Eukaryota; kingdom Metazoa; phylum Arthropoda; class Insecta; order Lepidoptera; family Gelechiidae; genus Athrips; species Athrips mouffetella. The sequence goes on along the minus strand of OX383983.1, from coordinate 10,481,297 downwards.
AGACAGCCGATGGGGTTGTCAACTATTTTTTGGAATGAAACCTCATTCCCTACCTTTCTATGCCACACTAAGGTTGCAAGATAAATCTGACTTTTTGGTGAATAATTTAGTGATGTTCAACGTACAAAGTACGTGTCGATTTTGAGAAACGGAGTAGAACACAACACATAAAGCGAGGTGGTCCCAAAAATTATATTAAGTTTTTCCTTCGTTTTCACGTGATATTCAGGGAGAAAACGAGATGTCTCAGCAGATGGGGGACAATAAGAGGATAAAAAAAACCTTGTGAGAACTTTTAGACCAGAGCCCAAAGTTCAGGAAGCCTTTTCCAGATTTACGGGCTAAATCCAGATTTGCTTGGCTGGCAAATGTTTTTATTATCACCATAAGCTATTACTATATAGGAGCACTTTTGTTCGTCCCGAATATCAACCATAATAATCAATCAGACAAGCCTGAAAAATCTGGAATAGACAATTTCTTTGTGATATCTTTGTGATATTTATGGCGAACAAAAGTTATTGCTGGTGATACAGTAGCTTACGATGATACTAAAAAATATTTGCTAGATAAGAAAGTTAGGGGCTTAAGCTAAAATAGCAGCTTGAAAATCTGAAAGAGGCGTCTTGAACACCGGACTTCTGTCTAGAACATCTCATATGGTTGTTTGTGATCGTCTAATCATTCCCTATCTACTAAGACATCTCGTTTTCGCCCTATTTGTCACGTCAAAAAAAACCTTTCAAGTCCTGGTCCAATACCTACTGTACTCCAAACAGATGTTAATTTTATTTCGGTGAATGAATATACTGCCAAATTATTGATTTTAAAAATGAAATTATTCAGCGACTGTAAACTTCTACTTCATTTTGTCATGGAAGAAACGTTAATTCGCTAGAATTTACTTCAGTCAAGTACGAGTTTTTTTGTTCGATCCTCGCGGGCAAAGTCTCGGGTAACAGCTAGAAATATTATTCATAAAGGTGAAACTTTGTATGTTTCTTACTCTTTTACGGCCTTACCGCTGAACAAAACTTGATGAGTGGCAGGAATATTTCTGCTTACTTTTACTGCGAATCCTACGCAGACGAAGTCGCGGGAAACTTGTAAAGTATAATTTCTTTACTTTTATTGTTTCTTCCTAATAATTCTAAAAATCTTTCGATATGTCGATATATGTATGCAGAACAGCACTTTAGTAATAGGTTTGCCAGCATTTTCATGTTCCGATTCCGAAACTTCTGAAGCCTTGACGGAACTTCAAGCTAATTTACACGAGACAAAATTGAGGCAGCAAAAGCTAAGAATAAATCAACATATTATTAATATATTATTATTATTTGTTTGTATATTACGGTAACAACATTGGCATACCTACTGTCTGCCTTCTTAAAGTCACAAATTCTTCGCAACTCATGAAACTAATGTCAATTTCAAGTTAATAAGATTATAATCACTAATTCTTGATTGTTAAACTGTAAAAAGATGCGCACATCCTCAACATTGATGTGTGACTAGGAGGAAGTAGGTTTTCGTAACCACAGGGCGTATATGGTGGTCCAATGGATTTTATTTGACTATCTGACTATCTCTTAACCTTTAATTTGGTAAAAGGAATATTTCCCACCCAGCATTTGACATTTTGCGGGCTTCGGTGAAAAATATAACATGTCCCGAAATTTTTTATATGGTATGGGCAATAGGAATAGAGCGCCCACATCGCCTTAGTTTATGTGGGAAATATGTTCCTTCTGTCCATTTCACACAATAAGTTATAAGCAATAAGTTTGCATAAACGTCTGCCCAATGAGGGTTAAATTTACTTTACTTACTTTATTTACGAACTTGAACGCCTACAAACCTGACTATTCGTTTAGGTCTTTCTTCACAGCACGAAGCTTGACTTACATCATGAGCGGAATCTACTGCAGAATATTACCAGGATTTTGTTCTGGAGTGAGCTGTACTTCCGCTCTGCTAGTTACCCTTTCAGGAGTGCGCTGGACGACATTTTCTCCAGCCGCTGCTTCTTCCTGCCGGGCTTTCGACATAGATAGCTTTGGTGGTTACTACTTCTCCTTCGGTACTATCGGCATTTTTGAACTCCAGTCTCACTTCTGACATCAAATGTTACGAGCTGGCGGTTCGGGATCGGAGTGAAATGCTAAAGTAGGTTTTTCCGTATATTAGGACTCACAACTACCCGAGCTTCTTATTTTCTCCTCGGAGAGTTCACCCTCCGAGCCTCTTCGTAGTCTTCCCTCAAAGCACTCTTTTCTCTGGGAACTCTTGCACAGAGTCTTCACCCCTCCTCGTTTTTTCGTCTTCCCTCTAGGACCTCTTCTCCTTCCTCTTCTTCGTAGTCTTTCCTCCAAGCACGCTTCCTCCTGGGACCTCTTCTACGGAGTGTTCCCTCCGAGCTCTTTTACCTCCGAAACCTATTCCACAGAGTAGTCCCTCTGTACCATCTTGGATTACCTCTGAGGCATTAACTTTCTTAGGACTTCTTCTTCTTGTTCCTTTTTTTAGATCAGTTCCCACTGAACTACGCTACAGCATAGCCGCTCGGTGGCCCGCCTTATATACCCATGGTACTTGTTCCCGAATATTCTGGACTCACTTTTAAATTTAGGTTTTTTGGATCTTTCTAGAATTTAGCTCTCTTCCTTCAGCTTCTTTTTTTTCTAATCTTTCTATATAGTTAACAGCAAGAATGTTCTAAACAAATGGTAAATGATAAAACATCCATATGGGTGGGAAAAGCGGGCTTGGTAGCCTTGGCTTGTTAGCCCAATACCCTATCCATTGGGCCACGGGGCTACGAAATTTTCAAACAGTTCTCTCGTATGACAGTCGTCAACCTGACGTCATATTCGTGGTAATATGCATACTCATGACTACTACTTTTACTATGAAGCAATCAAAATATTTATTCATATTTCGACCTATGTTCCTTGAAAAAGTTGTTCAGTAACACGAGTACATGCATCTCTTTTGATATCAAGAAGTAATTAAAAGTTATTCTGTATATTTTTTCTGTATATATATGTCCAATGTTCAGGCAGGGATCCGTATATTTGTCGTATGTTCCACCGCTTGTGAGGCAGCACCGCCCTCTCATATGTTATAAGACCTGCCTGTGAATACCCCCCGTAATTTATTCGGAGACATTCAGAAAGACAAATCAAGGCTTGAATACTGTAGCCACCAACAAAAAAAAAATTTAACCAATTAGTACAGTTCCGATTAAGTTACAGGAACTTTTCTGTTTTTTTTAGCAAACATAGCGCAACCAACCAAAATAAGCTTCTGGCAGCACTGATTCACCTCCCCCCGGCCCCCGCAAAAAATGCCAGAACTATTTGTATGAAAATATGATGCTTTGCGTACTCTTTTCCGGGCTTTGCGCGCGAAAATCGTGTTACTCTATGGTTCTTGCAGGCAGTTATAAAAAAAATGTGAAAAAAGTTAGGTCATATTCGCGGTTAGCAGGTGTTCTATTATTCAATTCGTCCTCAATATGCTTATGCACCACACAAGAATAGTACCAACCCATCTCTACCCGTGGGTGTCGTAAGACGCGACTAATGGCTTACGAAAAGGAGGATGGGCTGCAGTATCTTTCTGTGTATTGTACCTAGCATCTTAACCTCTAAGACTCCACCATACAAAAAAATCGCAAAAATCTATGCAATTAAATAGATAGTTGTGAATTTTCACGGTCGTATAATATAGCCTTGAACCCTGGCGGCCATTGGCCTACTCAAATCGGTAGGGTAACACCACTAGACTCGGGCTTCTGAACTTGGTCGGGTTGTACCTCCGATTCCCGCCAACTTGTGTCTATGGCTTATACGTCAGTCGAAAGGTAATTTCAATATTTCGTAAGTCATTGTACATACCAAACCAAAATAAACCGTAATTTCTACGCAATAAGATATAATCTCGAGCTCCACCCCGGTCGCACTTAGCGATGCCGATCGGCATGACCGGTGCGCCGCCAGCCGCAACGCTTGCAAGCGTGGTGCTTATGGTAAATCCTCTCCAAAGTACCACGCGTTTTTGCCGGAGTCCTGCAGTGGGCGTTACATGGGATGTAATGACTAATTATGCTATAAATTGTATGACAGGAGCATCTTTATCAGGCGGTCAACGAGCCAGAATATCGTTAGCCCGCTGCGTGTACCAACATGCCGACGTCTACTTATTGGACGACCCATTGGCGGCAGTCGACGCTAAGGTAAGGAATTTTCCATTCGTCCATCTTAAGAATGCAGTGAGGCATCGCTTTCCGCCGCTGGTGGCCAAGCCCCGTAACCAATCAGGTCGCTTAAGAGGCTACCTCCCATCCACTAGCGCCCCCATCAGTTAAATTAATATTGCTTACTAAATACAATACTTATCGTAAGTCTGGAAAGACAGATTGAAGTAAAGATATCCTAGTTTGTTAAGAACCTATCAATTCTGAAAAATATAATACACTGTAGTAACAGATACAAAACTGCTAAAAGTGGCCGTTTTTCGCGGATTTTGTATCTGTAACTACAGTGAACTATATTTTTCAGGAATGATAGGTTCTAAATAAACTAGGATACCTTTACTTCAATCTGTCTTTCCGGATTTTCGATAAGTTTTGTGTTTATTGAGTAAATTTTTTGAACTGATGGGGGCGCTATTGGACGGGAGAGAGCCTCTTAAGAATGCAGTAATGAACCTTGATTAGAATAATAGATAGATAGATAGATTGATTAGAATAAAAGATATTGGAGCGAGAGAGACACGTATCGCTCCGTCCTGCTCTCACGCAGAGTTCTATCCTGCTGTCATTCTATAGTTCTTCCATCTTAAGAATGCAGTGAGTCATCGCTTTCCGCCGCTGGTAGCCAAGCCCCGTAACCAATCAGGTCGCTTAAAATTATAAAGTCAAATGCACAATGACTAATTGAAGGCAAACCTTCGAAAGAAGCGGTGGTTTCGTTTGTGTGTTAAAATATATATATTTTTTTACATTTTACCTACATTGTGAATACACCTTTACCCTGCATTTGCGTTAATGACTTACTGCATTCCTAACGCGGACGAACTATAGTCAAAGAGGCCGTTTAATATCACAGACATACAGGGTGTAGGGACAGGTTTTCGAAAACTGAAAGGGCTTGATCAGTCGACGTAACTGAACAACTTTCAGGAAATGTAAAAGAAAATCGTCCTCTTCATACCAACTGTCCAATCAAGTTTGCAATTTTGTATGGAGAGACCGATTTGTTTTTCATTTCCTGAAAATTTATTTAATGAAAGTTGTTCAGTTACGTTGACTGATCATGCCGTTTCAGTATTTGCTAACCTGTCAAGCATGAGAAGTTAAAATAATGTTTTCTTATTTCCCTTTCAACAGGTAGCCCAAGCGATCTACGATGAGTGTATCAGGGGATTTCTACGCGACAAAGCGACAGTGTTAGTAACGCACCACGTGCAATACGCGCGCCAAGCCGACAACGTGTGCGTCGTGCGCGGGGGGAAGGTTAGTGCGGCCAGTAGCTACTTCATCATCACATCCCGTGACACGTCCACTACAGGACAGGGAGCTCCCTCCACAATTATAGCTTTTGCTGGAAAAATGTGGAGGGGAAGTACCATAGTCACCTCGCTTGTTAGCGTTACGGCTGGCACCATGGACCGCGGTTGTAGGTGACCGCAGTAAGTAAGATGTTAGATACAAAGGAGGATGATGCTGCCCATCCTCCAGTTTATAACCCTTAGTCGCCTATTACGACACCCACGGGTATGTAAGGTTTGGTACTATTCTTTACCGGCACCACATGGGGCAGTAGTTACTATTACTTGAAATAATATAGTTTTTGACATTATTGTAATTGTTGCATAGGTTTTTGTTATTTTAACGTAATTTATTTTATTGATGTATTGGCCTTTATTTTATTTTGTCAATGTTATACTTGTTCAATTGTGTAGATTCATGTCTAATCTTCGTATGCCTCAATCAGGCGAAATATGTGATACGATCCTAAATATTATCATCTTATTTAAACCATGTTTCAGACAAATAAACATTTCAAATATTAGAATGACAGCAGTGTGAGAGCAGGACGGAGCGATAACTAAGGTATTGGAGCAACAGAGACACGCATCGCTTCGTCTTGCTTTTACGTATAGCCACAGATAATATAATACTATACTAGTACAGATGCCTCACGTCATAGAACGAATTTGTGCCGAAAATTGTTCGGGCTATTTTTTCCATAAGATATTTTCTTAGAATAAATTGATATCTGGATGTTAAAATTGAATTAATGTCATAGTTTACACCTTAAGTACCTTTACCTACCAACGTAGTAGTAACATTTAGTTTAATTATTAGAAACAACTCCTACTCCGTCGAAAAAACCGTAATACGGAATGGGACCCCATGGTATAGCTTTGCCCTGCTGGCATTCTAATCAAGCAACATTAAGGTGATCCGTTTTCCATTCAAAAATTCAAATGACTTGCATTCTTACGCGGGACATAAAATTCTGTTGAAAAGCGAACGAATACTGCTATTTTTAGTTAAATTTTTCGCTAATTAATACAAAAATACAGTTAATGTACTGAAAGTACTATTTTTGGTTCAATATTACGAGTGTGGGCGTGCGGTCAAAACTGTGCGGTTGTGCTTTGTGTGCATGTGTGAGTGATCGTACTCATGTAAACACGGACTGACGAGTGGACATATGGAGGTATTTTTCTTATCGAAATTGTTGTTAGTCGTTGAAGTTGCACGATGAAATTTACGCGAATCAACTTTTTTTTTGCACATATATAGTTGGTACTTATTGCATTAAAAAATAAAACCTTATATTTGCAGCAGTGGCTCCATCTAGTCGCGTTCGGGGCTAAGCTGGCCGTCACAGATCACCTTAATTCGACTGTAGATGTCGTTGTCATAAGATATTTTCGTCTATGGTATAAACAAAGCGACCATTTTTGTGACACGAAATTCAAGGAAAGGTTAATACGGCCAGTAGCTAATAGATGGCGTTGTTACTAGATATATTCTAATGTTTTTGACAAAACGATAGTTTTAGCATAGAATAAGAAATAGTAATATCACACAAAACGGACACTGCTCCGCGAGATTCTCGTGCTCGTTCTGAGGGTCTTTTGTATTGAATATGCAGCCTACGCGAACTTTCAATTTCAAATTCGCGCTCGATGTATGTAGTGTCTGGCGTGTGGTCGTACGGGGAGGGAAGATATAGTGCAGCCAGTAGCTCGATTTCGATACATTAGCTTGGCACAGTAAATTTTTTAAGCTAAAGCAGTATGGAAACTCGGGCCTTTTTAGGGTTCCGTACCTAAAAAGAAAAAAACGGAACCCTTATAGGATCACTTTGTTGTCCGTCTGTCTGTCTGTCAAGACCCTTTATCTCACGAACCGGTATAGGTATCAGGTTGAAATTAATACCACATATTAGGATCCATGAACCACACAAGATCTGAAAATTTCAATTTTTTACAACGACGCAATCAAAAGATATGGCATTTTATGTCCTCATCTCCATACATTTATGCAAAAAACCAAAACCTACAGGGTACTTCCCGTTGACCTAAAATTATGAAATTTGGCAAGAAGCTAGGTTTCACAGTACAAATAATGGGAAAAGTCTGAAATCATTAAATATTACAACTTTTCTCACAACTAATGGTAACCAATTGTGGTGAGCTCCCGCTTCAAGAACATTCATAAGTATAAGAGAGGGGTCAAGTTGAATGGTCGCTGAGGCGATTTTTGTTTTAGTTCTATTTTATAAACGGGAACACTTACAAACTTGAAAATTGATATGTTTATAGTGCATAAGCTATAAAATATTAACAAATAATAAAATTTTTTCAAGCGCGTGTCGGACTCAAAAAATCTAGCACATTAACTTACTGAAATTTCAACTAATACAATTATGATTATGTGGTGGTACGGAACCCTCTGTGCGCGAGTCCGACTCGCACTTGGCCGGTTTTTTTGAAAAAAGAACTATTCTGCGTCGGAGCGTCAGGGTTGTAACCCATAATTTTTGAAATAAGAATAGTATGATGAACTCAAATATTGGGTGCTTCTATCAACTTTGTTCCTTTCTGCATGTTTTTAATTTTTCATGTTTTTCTTTTTCACACTTAGTCGCCTTTCACGACACAAGGAAAGGTTAAATCACTTAGTCGCCTTTTATGACACAAGGGCAGATTAAAATACTTAGTCGCCTTTTATCGCACAAGGACAGGGACATACTTATAGGGATTATATATGTACCTATTTGTTTGTATTATGGTTTTGGCACCCACGACTGACTTCAGCGCGAAAACTGCTTATTTTCCTGTAGCGGTGTGCGCATGTGTGAGTGCGCCAGTTTTGGACGTTTGTTAGGAGTTTCCATACTGCTTTAGCTTATATATTTACTGTGCCTATGGTGCAATGGCTAGGGCGGGAGGACTAGTCCCACCCGAGGATGTTTTGAGATGAATCTTTTGTTTAGAAATATAGGTGACTAAATGAAATAAGAAGTCGTTGAAATTATTTTATAGGTGCAATGTGTGAGCATGTATGAAAGGATTGATGAAAGTTCAGGAAGCAAGGGAAATATATCAAGATCGTAGCAGGTGGAGAACTGTGGTCTCTGCCTACCCCGACGGGAACAAGGCGTGATGTTATGTAAGTATGTATGTATGTATGTGTGGACAAATTACAAGTTTAGTTGCTATAATAGCGATGCTGAGTCACATTAACGGTAGCTTGTTTTACAATATCCTGTCGCTTGAAAAGTATTTATTAGGCCCTTAAAGATGGTCGCTGACTTATTAATTCATTAGACAATTGAAGACAAGATTGACACTAAAAAGAAGCTGCAATTGATGCTGCCGCTGATTTTTTTTTTATTTAATAAGGTTATCCTCATCCATGTAATAAACTGTTGAGGTAAACTATTTTTCGAGTAAGTATGAAATTATATAAATATAAGCCATCGAAAATTTGTTTCTGTTTCTTTCTAGCGAAACGAAATTCAACACGGAGTTTGTATGGCCGTAATGGCATGTGATGTCACTGTTCATGTCGAATATTTCTGTCTAATCGGCGCGTAATTAATAGTTTTAAATTCTTATATCGGCCGTATTTCTTAGCTGATGTAAATTTCAATTTCACTTTTTGTCATGTCTACTACGGTATTTTCATATTTTGCATATGCATATTTTGCATATGCATATTTTGCATATGCATATTTTGCATATGCATATTTTGCATATGCATATTTCCTATTAGCACCCATTCTTTTTAACAGATCGTCGCGCAAGGCAACTACCATGACCTAAAGAATGGAGTAGCAGAGTTCGAGAAGCTAGTTGAAATGGGGGAGAAGGTGAAAGAGGACAAGCTCAAGGTTAAAGAGACGCAGGAGATTGTGGTATGTATACTTATTGCTAGACCTCGTTTCATACCTAGCTACTTACAGTCTGCAAAAAAATCTTAAAAATAATAGGGGCGCCACTTATTTCGTCAAAACAGATTTTATATAGCTATATGTGTTGCCAATGAAAATAATTTTGACTGTACTATGTATCCTTAGGAGATGAGGAGAAAATCGAATTTATCTATAGTTCCTCCATCTTAAGAATGCAATAAGGACATTGAATTGTATATTTTAGACATTTGTTGAAACTAATTTTTATTTTAATAATAATTTTAATTTTTTTAATGTACTTAGACATATTGGTTTCTAGTTTTAACATAAATTTCGAACACGATGTATTCATTGTTATCGAATAAATAAATAATAATAAGTCATCGCTTTCCGCCGCTGGTAGCCAAGCTACGTAACCAATCAGGTCACTTAATTAAAATTATAAAGTCAAATGCGCAATGACTAACTGAAGGCAAACCTTCGAGAAAAGCGGTTGTTCGTGTGTTATCTAAAAACCGAAAATAAAATATATATTTTTTTTTGCATTTGTACTCCATTGTTAATACACCTTTACACTGCATTTGCATTAATGACTTACTACATTCTTAACGCGGCCGAACTATAGTTGTAATCGATCCAGCTGGGTATATATATATATGTCTGGGAAAATTAGTTTTCTTCGTGTTTTCTAGTATTGCTTGGGATTAAATTATAGCGCTATTCAGGAAACCCTACAGCTCCATCTGTTGGTCCGTTTCGTATTAAGATTCGAGCAAAGATCGGTCACCCAAGTACTTATTGTAATGTCCTAAAAGTACCTAACCTAAGAGCCACCGCGCACTAGCGATTTTTTAGTTGGCCGATAGTTTGATCGTTTTGTGAATCAGTATGTACCCCTATGGTAGTGCGCGAATTTGTCTATTTTTCTATGAAAGTACGATTGCGACTAAACTGTCGGCCAACTAGAAATCGCTAGTGCGCGGTGGCTCTAAATTGACGAACGTGTACGTGCGGGTTGATGATAGTAGAGGAAGCGAGAGAAGTATGTAACATCGTAGCAGGTGGAGGGCTGTGGTCTCTGCCTACCCCACGGGGAAAGAGGCGTGATGATGTACATATGTATGTAAGCACAAGCATTCAAGGAAAATATGTGTTGTCTCTAAACACCTACCAGATTAGGGTGCGTTTCCAATGAAGCAGAGTTTGATAAAAACGAAATATAAGTCACGCGTCACCGCGACACAGAAGAAGGTAATGGTGCTACAGTGGAAATAACGAGCTTGATTAGAATGAAAGCAGGGCAGAGCCGCGTTAGCGTCATATTATACAATGTGTCCGTCCGGTGACCGACTGCACAAACTTAAACGCTAGATTCTAACCATGAAACTGAACAACTTTTCGCAAGGAAAATAGGTCGAAACGAAATGCGAAAAAAAAAAAATTCTTCCCATACAAACTGCATCATTTGATAGCAAATTTTGTATGGCAGTTCGAAATTTTTTTTTTTCGTATTTGGAACTATGTTCCTTGGGAAAAGTTGTTCAGTTGCATGGTTAGAATCTACCGTTAAAGTTTGTACAGTCGGTCACCGGGCACAATAGTATATTCTTTGGTAGAGTTATGCTATGTTAGTTGGACGCAGCGATACGTGTCTCCCAAGCGTGTCTCTGTCCCTCCAATATCTTACAGCTGTTATTTCGACTTATAGTCTGACCGCAACCGCTGTACCGCGCCTTAGGTATGCTCACGGGGGGGCCATCGCTCGTCCCCGCTCCCGGCGGCAACTAGTTCTTGCTCTCGCCTTCCCACTCCCCACCTCCCCGCCACTACCTATACATCGCTCGTCCCCGCTCCCGGCGGCAACTAGTTCTTGCTCTCGCCTTCCCACTCCCCACCTCCCCGCCACTACCTATACATCGCTCGTCCCCGCTCCCGGCGGCAACTAGTTCTTGCTCTCGCCTTCCCACTCCCCACCTCCCCGCCACTACCTATACATCGCTCGTCCCCGCTCCCGGCGGCAACTAGTTCTTGCTCTCGCCTTCCCACTCCCCACCTCCCCGCCACTACCTATACATCGCTCGTCCCCGCTCCCGGCGGCAACTAGTTCTTGCTCTCGCCTTCCCACTCCCCACCTCCCCGCCACTACCTATACATCGCTCGTCCCCGCTCCCGGCGGCAACTAGTTCTTGCTCTCGCCTTCCCACTCCCCACCTCCCCGCCACTACCTATACATCGCTCGTCCCCGCTCCCGGCGGCAACTAGTTCTTGCTCTCGCCTTCCCACTCCCCACCTCCCCGCCACTACCTATACATCGCTCGTCCCCGCTCCCGGCGGCAACTAGTTCTTGCTCTCGCCTTCCCACTCCCCATCTCCCCGCCACTACCTGTACAGCGGTAGGCCCTGTTCAACAAAGCCGACATCGACAGGCGACAGGTGACAATTTGACAAGTTTCTGCTCAACAAACAACACGGCGACAAATTTGTCATGGTGGAAAAACTGGGATTGTCGCGACAATTTGTCAAATTTCTGTTCAACAAACATTTTCTCGTGACAGGTGACAAGTTGTCGTGAAAAACTTGACATATTTGTTTTGTTGAACAAAGAATTGTCGCGACAATTTGACAAAGTTGTAGAATTGTCACAGAAATCCGACCTACGGTAGCGCTTTATGTCAGTAGGGGGTGCAAAGACAAAGTTAAGTGATAGACAAATCAAAAAATAGTTCCAAAAAGTTATCATAAATTGAAACAAGAATTTATTTTATTATTCATATCCATTGATATTACAATTTATCGGATGGGAATTAAACACAGACAATGAATATTTAATATAAAAAACCGTTTTTTTTTTATGTTACAATTGAGCACACGAGCAGGTGGGCCGCCTGATGGTAAGTGGTCACCACCGCCCATAGCACCTACTTTCTTACTAATGGCATATTTTGACACTAATAAGACAGCAAAGCGCGTTGCTCACTTTGTGAACTAAGATGGTATCTCTCATGTGGTTGGTACTTCCCCAGACGGTCTTTCCACAAAAACCCTACCTTCGGAACATAATACGCTCCTAATATTTTAAAAAAAGCAAACCTATTTTCAAGAGGCGACAATTAACTGTCACCTGTCGTGACGTCACTACATATTTGTCAATGTCAGGCCGACAATGGTTTCGATCGCCTGTCGAGCTTCGTTGAACGGAGTTACAAATCCAGAAATTCGACAGGTAAATACCTGTCACAATTCGACATATTTGTAATTTTGTAGAACGGCTCTTGTCGCGACAATTCGACAATTATGTCACTTTTTGACAAATTTGTCGAATTGTCAGCTTTGTTGAATAGGGCCCAGCGGTTGCGGTCAGACTAAAGCTCCCTCGCACAGCACTGGTAGAAACGCAGCCTTATACTGTACTGCCAGTCTGTCTAAAAATGTTTAACTTATGCTATTGTTTATTTTAGAAAGTGTTCACTGCTATCGTCAGAACGGAATCTTACAAAGCAGATTTAATACGAAGCGTTAGTTTTTAAATTGTTTTAGTAAATTTGCGCCATCGACAACAGTATCGAAGTATCTTTAGTTCAGTAGGCTTAGTATCTGTAATTTTGTTCTCATTATACATATATCTATCTTATACAAGGTGTAACAGAAAGGGTATATCAACCCTAAAGGATGTGATTCTGCCTATAAAACTGAACAACTTTCCCTAAGGAACATAGGTCGAAATACGAAAAAAGATTTGACCTCCCACACAAAATGCGCGATGAGCTTGTTCAGTTGCTATGGGAGGTCAAAATTTTTTTTTCGTATTTCGACCTTTGTTCCTTAGGAAAAGTTGTTCAGTTTCATGGGCAGAATCACATCCTTCAAGGTTGATATACCCTTTTTGTTACACCTTGTATAATTTCCCAGGTAATTTTGTTCTCATCATACAGGGTGTAAAGAAAAGTACCATGATCCTTCTAAGAGGTGATCTTACATCACTAATAGATTGTAAAACAAAATTTAAAAAAAACTTTTTTTTTGGGTCGTGAAATTTGATTTTCCTTCGAATTACATTACAGTAGTTTATTGAAATGGATAGGTACTCTCGTACTTGCTAGTGATCACCAGCTGATCATAGAGGTCACTGAACTCTCGAGGCGCTTCACTTCATCTTGAGCTAAAACTACTTTTTTTTTTAAACAGAGAGTACACACAAAAAAGGTTTCCTGAATGAAGACATTATTATCTTATATATACTGGAACAAACATTTTCTTAAATTAAAGTAAATGCTATCAAGCCAATACCATGATAAATTTAATTTAAAAAAAAATCTTAATTCAGGAAAATTTTACTTTCAGAATATATGTAATAATAATGTCTTCATTCAAAAAACCTTTTTGTGTATAGTGGCCCATTAGATCCACATTTCGTTGTTCTGCCAATGCCTAACCTGGCAGGTTCGGTACAGGCGGCGAGAATTGTGGTTAAGTCCATCAAACCTGTTCGTAGAAATAGAAGGTACCTTCATAAGTAATAAACCGGCCAAGTGCGAGTCGGACTCGCTAACCGAGGGTTCCGTACCAACACATAATCATAATTGTATTACTTGAAATTTCAGTAAGTTAATGTGCTAGATTTTTTGAGTCCGACACGCTCTTGACCAAATTTTATTATTTGTTGTTATTTTATAGCTTATGCACTATAACCATACCAATTTTCATGTTAGTAACTGTTTCCGTTTTTAAAATAGAACTAAAACAAAAATCGCCTCCGCGACCATCCAACTTGACCCCTCTTTTATAGAAAAGTTCTTGAAACGGGAGCTCACCTTAATTGGTTACTATTAGTTGTGAGAAAAGCAAAGCAAAGCAAAGTAATATTTAATGATTTCAGACTTTTCCCATTATTTGTACTGTGAGACCTTAGCTTCTTGCCAATTTTCATAATTTTAGGTCACCAGGAAGTACCCTACGTAGGTTTTGCTTTTTTGCATAAATGTATGGATATGAGGACATAAAAAGCCATATCTTTTGATTGCGTCGTTGTAAAAAATTTAAATTTTCAGATCTTGTGTGGTCCATGGACTTTAACATTCATTGATATAACAAGGTGATCCTATAAGGGTTCCCTTTTTTATTTTGAGGTACGGAACCCTAAAAACAACAAGTCTGCCTTACATCCTCTTGGCAGTTTCGATTGTCAGACCACATCCCACCACAAATGGCCATGAACAGTTTTAGTTCGTGTACTCCATGATGTAACCACATTTATCTCCGACTGTACATAACCTACCAGGTTGGGCATTAGCAGACTAACGTAATATGGATCTAATAAGCCACAACTCTCTCAACAAAGTTGCAAATTTCTTGTACTCGATGACATAGGATAACTTGCAGCGCCCTCTGAGTCTACAAAGCGTGGAACTAAATCTCGAAATGGTTTTGCTATTTTATGTGATGTGATGACCCAACCCTAAATATTTGTGTTTATTTTTAAAAAATATCCTAATTCATGTAATAAACAGTTTAGTAAAACAATTTTTCGAATAAGTATGAAATTAAAAAAGATATAAGCCATCGAAGAATTGCTTCTGTCTCTTTCTAGCAAAACGAAATTTGAAACGTAGTTTATATGACCGTAGTGACATGTGACGTCAGTGTCCATGTCGGATCTCTCAGTCTAATCGGCGCGTGATTAATAGTTTTAAATAGCCGTATTTATTAGCCGATTTAAATTTAATTTCACTTTCAGTCATCTGCACTACGGTATTTTCCTATTTCTTTAATAAAAGCAACTAAAACATTTATGCATATCCTATACTATTAAACGAGCAATTTTTGTGTGTAGGTATACATATATATTTGTAATCGGTTTCTCGAAAACGGCTCTAACGATTTCGATGAAATTTACCATACGGAGGTTATTGGGAGCGTAAAAACGATCTAGCTAGGTCTTATGTCTGGGAAAATTGGTTTTCCCCGTGTTTTTAAGCGTTTGCGTTTTAGACAAAAACCTACAGCGCCATCTTTTGGCGGGTAGCATAGCTTGCTCAACAGATGATATTTTTAATGATGATGATAATTCTTTTTAATTTTGAGGCGGCTATTATAGAGCGAAGCTCGGTCACTTAGGTACTTACCTATTATATCATGTATTCCAGGAACACAATCACCGAATTCGTTCGCAAAGGTCTATGTCTGAAGCATCACAGTTGTCGTTTAACTTAGATTTGGACAACAACTTGGACCCGAAATATGAAGGTAGGTGAATCTTTATTCAATTATTTGGAAGTTTTTAATTATAAATAATCTTAGTATTCAAAAGCCCCTTGTGGTCTTCGACCAATATAAAGAGTTATGGACGGGCCATAAAGAACATCGTTTGAAAGCCGATCAAGTGAGTGCGCGCACTCACCTTGATTTAGTCGGTCTTCGGATGCTCAACGAGTAACACGTGTGAAAAAATAATTATCTTCCCGCCTTTATAATAAAAGAAAGCCGCCCTGTGCTTTCCCAAAGTATTCAAATAACTCAAGAAATACGATCGAATATTTAGGCGTCACATTTCACTCGTTAGTAATTATTTTTTTTGTAAAATCTAATTAGTTGATAATTTTCTAGATTCAAAATATTCGCCGGAAAAATAGCGACGCATGATTAAAACGGCGGCGGCATAACCCGACCGCACCCGACGAACATTCGCGATCTCGCTCGCGCTACGGTGCGAGTGCGTGTTTCTATCTCTGTTAGGCACTGTGTGTGCATGTAATTAGGATAACTGTAACTGTAGGTGTGCGTTTACATGTAGTTGTAGCGCGGCTTATTTTTTATTGGCGTTTTGTACGGATAAGGCCCGTCCATACTCATTGGTCGAAGCTTGTGGTGCCGGAAAAGAATAGTACCAACCCATTGGCGAAAAAAGCATATGAACTCTAGGTTTGGCAGTAGCGTCTTTCTTTGTATCGTACCATCTTATATTCTGCGGTCACCAACAACCGCGTTCCATGCTGCCAGTTGAACGCTAACATACCATCTTATATTCTGCGGTCACCAACAACCGCGTTCCATGCTGCCAGTTGAACGCTAACAAGCGAGATGACTATGGTACTTCCCCTAATTTTGGAGGGAGCTCCCTGTCCTGCAGTGGACGTCATTGCATGTTATGATATAAGCAGGGGACTTTGCACAAACACACCTTGTATTGTATATCTGTCGCAAGCAAATTTATCGTTCGTCGTTTTACATTACGCCTTGGCATTCTACAAAATTCCGGGAAATTTTTAATTCTTCATTTTACATAATGCATAATGCGCTTAATTCGTTTCTGTTCGTGTGGTCGAAAGATAACCTAACCCAACCTAACCGATCCCGAGCAGGGGTAACGAACCTAAAATGCATCATTGATCTAAACCCGTTTACAATCTGCCGGCGCCGTTTTACAATTAGCCGATCGTTTACAGTTTTATTAGTTACACGATTTACCTGCGAAATATCGTTTCTTTTCTAGGTGAAAGTCAAAACAAGGGTTCAGTGGACAACAGCGTGTACATAACGTACATAAAGAGCGGCGGAGGAAAGTTGTCTATGTTGCTTCTTTTTACTCTGTTCATCTTGGCACAGCTGTTCTACTCTGCCACTGATGTTTGGTTGAAGGAATGGTAAGATATACATACAGACACAAACACAACTCATTAACACATAAACACACCAACACACCACTCATATACACACAAATAACTCATTTGACACACATTAAAGAATGGTGGAGGAAAGTTGTCTATGTAGCTGTTTTATACTCTGTTCATCTTGGCGCATCCTGTGCCACTAATAATGATAAGAAATACATACACACACAAAACATATGCAAAAACATAAACACACCACTCATATACTCACGCATAACTCATATACACACATATGACACATATTAAAGAGCGGTGGAGGAAAGTTGTCTTCTTTTTCTGCTTTTTAGTCTGTTCATATTGATGCAACTGTTCTACTCTGCCACTGATGTTTGGTTAAAGGAATGGTAAGAAATACATAAATACACACAAAACATATGCATAAACATAAACACACTACTCATATGCACACTTATGAGACACATTAAAGAGCGGTGGAGGAAAGTCGTCTATAAAGTCGTTTTAGTCTGTTTATCTTGACGCAACTGTTTTAATCTGCCACTGATGTTTGGTTGAAGGAATGGTAAGATATACATACACACACACACACACACAAACATATACACACATAACACGTACAGTGTGTTACCGGCACGCGGGCATTTATTATAACTACAGGGTGAATTTCGACAAATTTTGAGATTAAGTTCAGACCACGAAACTGAACAACTTTCCCCAAGGAACATAGGTCGTTAGACGTAAAAAGAAATTCGATCTCCCATACAAAATGTATGGTCAGCTGACTGACTTTACTATGAAAGAGTAAAGTTGTTTTTCGTCCGATGGCCTATGTTCCTAGGCGAAAATTGTTCAGTTTCGCGGTCTGAACTCAATCTCAAAATCTGTCGAATGTGTTCAATGTCACCCTGTAGTTGTAATATGTTCCATTAACAATCGTTTGCGTAAATAATAAATCTAATCAAGTTTGCATAATTAACAGCTCTGTTGAATTTTCTTTAAAAACAAGACCACTTGCCGGTACCGCATGATGCACACACAAAACAGTAAGACACACACAAAATGCATGTGTACACACACACACACACACACATACAGGATGTCAAAAGAAATAATATTTTTATTTTTATTATAATTTTCCCTAACGATTTATTTTTCGTGAATCAGAGCGAGAGCGAGACCATGAACGCCCGAAACAGCTACTCGTATACACTAAACTCATAAAACCTCGCACCGCCAATATAATGGTTGTGTGTTGGTCTAGCATAAGCTTTTCTCATTTTTAAAACCTGTATCTTTTATTTGAGATGCCATGTTTGTTAGAGATGGCGTTATCAAGTGGTGGTATGTAAGTACGGGGTGTAATTTTTTTCTTAGCCCTAATTGTACGTACACCTAACAGCACGTTAGTAGAAGCACTTTGGACCTTATGACAGGGTAATAGATCTCTATTGTTCGCAAATGTTTTTACTGACATGCGGTTGATCGCACAAATAGAAAATTTCTGTTCCAGGGTGAACATTGAAGAGGAAAATAGTGCTCTTGCTGTCGCTGCCAGAAATACCACATTACCTCCACCAGGTTTGTAATATAAGGTTTTATTGTTTAATGATGGGTGGATCGACTGTGAGAAACAGAAATAAAAAAACCGGTCAAGTGCGAGTTGGACTCGCGCGCCGAGGGTTCCGATATACTTTTTGTATTTTTGGAAGCAATAAAGTCCATTTTTAGGACCGCAAAACTAAATTTGTTTGTAAAGGTTATTTGCTGTTCTGTCAACTGTAATTAATTCAGATTTTTCCTTTCACAAACTTCGGAGATAACTTCCCCCCGGGAATGGTATTTTTTTTATTTGAATGACATTTTTCATCATAACTTGAATACTAAGAGACGTAAAAAAATACAAAAATACTTTTTAGAATGTACAAGTAAAGCCCTTTCATATGCTACCCCACTCGACCTAGTAACGACAATTTGAAATTTGCCCCCCCCATTTTAGCCCCTTTTTCGTTAATAATCATATTTTTTTCGAAATTCTTTCATGTGCAATAAAATTGGGCAACTATATCCTAAAACTATTCCAAATTTCAAGACGATAGCATTAGTGGTTGCAGAGATATAGAGCTGTGACAGACAGACAGACAGACAGACAGACAGACGGACAGACAGACAGACAAAGTCACACCATAAGGGTTCCTTTTTTTACTATTTTGGTATCGGAACCCTAAAAATGTTTGAATGTTGAGATGTCACCTAATATAGCAGTCTATCTGCCCTCGTGAAATACCCTAGCTAGGCTGTAGATTAGGACGTGAATCTGCCTTTGAAACTGAACCACTTTTCTCAAGAAGCATAAGGTGGAAATACGAAAATATAACTGAAGTTCCCAAAGAGCTGCTAGCGCACTTTGTATGGAAGGTCAAAAAGATTAATGCACAGATTCACATATAATTCAGGCTTGATATAAATACAGGGGTCCTTCTAAGGGGTGATTCTACATCACAAATAAATTGTATAAAAAATATAAAAAAAACTTTTTCTTAAAAAAAGTAGTTTTAACTCAAGAAGAAGTAAAGAGCCTGGAGGGTTCAATGACCTCTATGATCAGCTGGTGATGCAGAAAAAGATGTTTTTTTTTTTATAATATCCTGTCACTGGCAAGTACCTATTTATTTATTTCATTATAAATTACTGTTATTCGAAGGAAAATCAAATTTTCAAAATTCAAAAAAAAAATTAAAGAACTTTTTTATATTTTTTTACAACAAAAAAAATTTATTTTATTTTTTACAATCTAATAGTGATGCATGTAGAGTCACCTTTAGAAGGATTATCGTTTTTTTTTTACACCCGGTATATCCTTACAGGTATACTTTGTGGGTAGTAGGTTTGTAGGTGTAGATTTTTACTCTTGTCCAAAAATGCCGTCTACCACTTCAAGGTTGAAGTTCATTTGCAGTATGCACGTTATAAAACAGTTATTTATACTCAACTTAAGCTACTTTTGGAAAGTGTTGTCATATCCTTTTTGACCGTACATTAACTCGGGGTCTGGCCACGGGACCGCGTGACCGGCTGCGCGACCAGGGACTTTTCAATACATCGCCTACACACCACTTTGTGCGTGCGGAACAGTTGGTACACAAAGCGAAGTGTAATGCAAAATCGTAGGTCGCCCGCCGGTCGCGCGGTCCCGTGGCCCTGCCGTAATTTCTACTTACCACTTACAGTTATTGAAGAAGTACCAAGCAACAAACTCGGTTTATCCCGTATGCAATGCGTTGGAGTGTACGCCGGTCTGATCGCGGTCTGCGCTCTCTTCACTTGGAACAAGCTGATCGTCTTCTACAACACCTGCATCAGAGCTTCCCACAGGCTGCATGATGCCATGTTCAGGTAAGAGCTAAGTTCTGGAGCTACAATACCGGATGACTGCAAACTCTGCTGCTATATGGCAGAAATAAGCAAGGAAGTAGTAGTTCCACAGACTTACTTTGCACGAAAGCCTTCAATATGTTGTTCTTGTTGTCAACAGAGGCGTGACGAACGCACCGATGTGGTTCTTCCACCACAACCCTTCCGGGCGGATCCTGAACAGATTCTCCAAAGATATGGGTCAGGTCGACACGTTGCTTCCCGTGGCATTGGTTGACTGCTTGGGGGTGAGTCGCATTTACATACATACATAACATGACACCTTTTTCCCGTCGGGATAGCCAGAGACCACAGCCCTCCACCTGTTAGGCCGGTATTTCACTGGGACACCATGGTGGCGCGACTGGTGGCTCGACTGGTTGCGCTACTGGTGTCCGTAGCTAGACACCAGAGTCGCTACACCCTGCGGCCACAGTATTAAGGGCTATGTTTCACTGGGAGTGGTAGCGTGACCAGCAGCCGAGCTGGTGTCTAGTTACGGACACCAGTAGCGCAACCAGTCGCGCTACCACTCCCAGTGAAATATAGCCCTTAATACTGTGGCCGCAGGGTGTAGCGATTCCGGTGTCTTTACTGGTGTCTTGTTACGGACACTAGTGGCGCAACCAGTCGCGCTACCAGTGTCCCAGTGAAATACCGGCCTTACGATCTAGACATACTTCCGTCGCTTCTTCTTCTTTCATCAATTCTTTCATACATGCATTTCTACAGTGGAAATAATCTAACTCGATTAGAATGCCAGCAGGACACACCTGTTCGTAAGAGCAGGACAGAGAGATGTGTGTCTCTGTCGCTCCAATATCTTACGCATCGCTCTAACCTGCTCTTACGCTGCTATCATTCTAATCCAGCCACATTATTTCGATTGTAGTTTATACAAGGATAGATAGATGTACACTTTTTTGCACGCGTAAAAAACACCGATATATTTTATCCATATTTGTGGAAAGGAGGCCTTATCGCTACAAGCGATCTCTTTCAGGCGACCTTTTACGACAGGTGTACATTTTCAAAGTTCTGCAAGTATTTATTCGCTAAAAAGAGCCAAGAAATAAAAACAATAATTAAGTAACTAACCTTTGCGTTGTGGAGGTCAGATGGCAGTCGCTTTGTGTAAAAACCATAGACAGTAAGCTGCCGTTATTCATAATCTAAGGTAAAAACTATGGCTTAGGGTACATCTCGCCCCCTCAAAAACTGGCCCATGGGCGAGATGTACCTTTTGAAAAATAGCTAGGGCCAGATTCGCCCTAAAGCAAGTTCATGTTCAGGCCAGTTGTACCTTTCAAATATCACTGGGGTATATTTGGCCCGAAACTATCAGATTTTTTTTTTTTGGTAAAATTATTGCCCTCGTCAAATGCCTTAGGTTAGGTAGCTAACTCCGAAAAACCATTGGTAAACGGAATAAGTATAGGTTATATGTTCTTTTAAAATTTTGCGATTTATCTATATTCTCTAATTTTTAAGAGTACTTAATACTGTCGGGATCTACATGCACCAGGCATACTAAATAAAAAATAAATAAATTTTATAGATAATGCAGTAATGTGAATTAGACAGGGTGTAAGGGACAGTCGTCCGAATATTGAAAGGGCATGATCAGTCAACGTAACTGAACAACTTCCAGCTAATAAAACTTACTGGAAAAGAAAAACAAATCGGCCTCTCCATACAAAATTGCAATCTTGATTGGACAGTGTATTTCACTACTAATATTAAAAGAGCTACAAGATCTGTGAATTAACATTCTACTTTTTATATTAAGTGAGTTTAAATCTGCTTTCTACCTACTTCTGTTACATAATCTGTGAACATTGTAGTTGGCTGTGTATAGACTTAAGTCTCTTTGTGTAACTGATTCTTAAAGTAAGCCTTTGTACACTGCTGTTATTTGTTCCAAATAAAATAAAATATTAACATGAGATTAAGTTTTACTAAACATCATGGGTCATCTGTTGAACACTTGATTAAAAAAATGCACACAAAATAACTGGCTATGTCAGTTGATGTGCAGAAGTCAAGTCATAAGAAAATAAGTCATTTTTGACTTCTGCGCATCAATGTAATAGACATAGTTATTTGGTACGATTTTTTGAATCAAGTGTTCAACAGATGTCTGACTTTTTTGTACTAAGACGGCATGGGTCAATGTAGTTACATTAGAAATTAGAAATAAATGATTAATAATAACACAAGGATTAATGTTTTGTTGCAGTTCTTCCTAGAAGTGATAGCGATCCTCGTGGTGGTATGCCTGGTGAACTGGTGGCTCCTGCTGCCGACGGCCCTCGTGGCCGCGCTGCTGTTCCTGATGAGAGGGCTCTTCCTGGACACCAGCCGCGAGCTCAAGAGGATCGAGGCTATTGGTAAAAACTTTGATCATAAGCTAAATTACCCCTAAATTTACCTTTATTGACCCTATTTTAACCTTGAATATTGATTACGTGATATCCTCTAATATCGACTCTAGATTACACCTACTATTGTCACTATATTTCATTCAATGTGGACCGTATATCTACCTCTAATATTTACCTAATCCTATACTTATAATTAAAAAAAAAAACTTTTATTAGGCAAAACACGTCATACTTACAAAATACACAATCATTGACCCACTATAGGCCACTATATAATAATATTGTCATTACATTTACCCTATGGTGCCCCTAATATAGACACCATATTATCAAGAATATTTACTCAAAATTACTCCTTAAACAACTCGAGACTACCACTAATACGAGTAGTAACCCTAAATTACCCTTTAATTTTACTCTAATATTGACACAACATTATTGATCCCACATTATCTCTTACCTGGTAACTGTTGCTACCGACAGCCCTCATGGCCGCGCTGTTGTTTCTGATGAAAGGACTCATTCTGGATACCAGCCGCGAGCTCAAGAGGATCGAGGCTATTGATACCCCATATTGTCTCTGAAGTCAACCCAGCAAATTACCTTTGTATTGACCCAAAATTATTCCTAATATGAACATGACATTACTCCCGATACCGACTCTACTTTACCCCTAAAAGTAACCCCAAACTACTACAAAACGTGACCCTATTTTGCCCCTAAATTACCCCTAATATAGACACAACATTACTCCCAATATTGACTATGCATTACTTCTAAAATAACCCCAATCGACCACTAATAGTGACCCTATATTTTCCCTAATATTGACCCAAGATTATCCCAGAATTAATTTTACCATTATTGTACCTACATTCTCCATTCCCATTGTATTAACCCCATTACTTAAAATATTGACCGTTCTTTACCTCTTAACTGGTGGCTGCTTAATATTGATCCACAGCTACCCCTCATATGAACATCACATTCCCTCATTTTGCCCCTGTTTTTGCCTATTTTGCCCCTATTATAGACTTTAAATTACCCCTAAAATATCCCCAAACCACTACTAACAGTGATTTTATTATGACCCATACATAATATTGTCCCTAAATTACCCCTAATGTTGACCTTCGTGTACTCAAATATCGACCCTATTTCATATTTATAGACGACTCTTTCTCGACCCTAAAAGATAAATTTTCCAATAATTCCAGCGCGCAGTCAATCCTTAAACCACTGCGCGGGCACAGTGAACGGACTACACAGCATCCGCGCGGCCGGCGACCAGCAGCGGACCATCGCGCGGGAGTTCGACAAGCTACAAGATCTGCACTCCTCTACCTGGGCCCTGGTACTTAGCACCAACAGGTGAGTACAGTAGTTGGCACGCGACTCACATAGTGTATACAGTACAGCGACCAGCAGCGGACCATCGCGCGGGAGTTCGACAAGCTACAAGATCTGCACTCCTCTACCTGGGCCCTGGTACTTAGCACCAACAGGTGAGTACAGTAGTTGGCACGCGACTCACATAGTGTATACAGTACAGCGACCAGCAGCGGACCATCGCGCGGGAGTTCGACAAGCTACAAGATCTGCACTCCTCTACCTGGGCCCTGGTACTTAGCACCAACAGGTGAGTACAGTAGTTGGCACGCGACTCACATAGTGTATACAGTACAGCGACCAGCAGCGGACCATCGCGCGGGAGTTCGACAAGCTACAAGATCTGCACTCCTCTACCTGGGCCCTGGTACTTAGCACCAACAGGTGAGTACAGTAGTTGGCACGCGACTCACATAGTGTATACAGTACAGCGACCAGCAGCGGACCATCGCGCGGGAGTTCGACAAGCTACAAGATCTGCACTCCTCTACCTGGGCCCTGGTACTTAGCACCAACAGGTGAGTACAGTAGTTGGCACGCGACTCACATAGTGTATACAGTACAGCGACCAGCAGCGGACCATCGCGCGGGAGTTCGACAAGCTACAAGATCTGCACTCCTCTACCTGGGCCCTGGTACTTAGCACCAACAGGTGAGTACAGTAGTTGGCACGCGACTCACATAGTGGATACAGTACAGCGACCAGCAGCGGACCATCGCGCGGAAGTTCGACAAGCTACAAGATCTGCACTCCTCTACCTGGGCCCTGGTACTTAGCACCAACAGGTGAGTACAGTAGTTGGCACGCGACTCACATAGTGGATACAGTACAGCGACCAGCAGCGGACCATCGCGCGGAAGTTCGACAAGCTACAAGATCTGCACTCCTCTACCTGGGCCCTGGTACTTAGCACCAACAGGTGAGTACAGTAGTTGGCACGCGACTCACATAGTGGATACAGTACAGCGACCAGCAGCGGACCATCGCGCGGAAGTTCGACAAGCTACAAGATCTGCACTCCTCTACCTGGGCCCTGGTACTTAGCACCAACAGGTGAGTACAGTAGTTGGCACGCGACTCACATAGTGTATACAGTACAGCGACCAGCAGCGGACCATCGCGCGGGAGTTCGACAAGCTACAAGATCTGCACTCCTCTACCTGGGCCCTGGTACTTAGCACCAACAGGTGAGTACAGTAGTTGGCACGCGACTCACATAGTGTATACAGTACAGCGACCAGCAGCGGACCATCGCGCGGGAGTTCGACAAGCTACAAGATCTGCACTCCTCTACCTGGGCCCTGGTACTTAGCACCAACAGGTGAGTACAGTAGTTGGCACGCGACTCACATAGTGTATACAGTACAGCGACCAGCAGCGGACCATCGCGCGGGAGTTCGACAAGCTACAAGATCTGCACTCCTCTACCTGGGCCCTGGTACTTAGCACCAACAGGTGAGTACAGTAGTTGGCACGCGACTCACATAGTGGATACAGTACAGCGACCAGCAGCGGACCATCGCGCGGAAGTTCGACAAGCTACAAGATCTGCACTCCTCTACCTGGGCCCTGGTACTTAGCACCAACAGGTGAGTACAGTAGTTGGCACGCGACTCACATAGTGGATACAGTACAGCGACCAGCAGCGGACCATCGCGCGGAAGTTCGACAAGCTACAAGATCTGCACTCCTCTACCTGGGCCCTGGTACTTAGCACCAACAGGTGAGTACAGTAGTTGGCACGCGACTCACATAGTGGATACAGTACAGCGACCAGCAGCGGACCATCGCGCGGAAGTTCGACAAGCTACAAGATCTGCACTTCTCTACCTGGGCCCTGGTACTTAGCACCAACAGGTGAGTACAGTAGTTGGCACGCGACTCACATAGTGGATACAGTACAGCGACCAGCAGCGGACCATCGCGCGGAAGTTCGACAAGCTACAAGATCTGCACTCCTCTACCTGGGCCCTGGTACTTAGCACCAACAGGTGAGTACAGTAGTTGGCACGCGACTCACATAGTGAGTTTCAAGCATATGGATCTGGAACGTTTGAGAGAGGATGTGAAAAAAATTAACTGGTCATCTGTGTTGTTGTCTGACAATATAGATGACATGGTAGATGTTCTGACTACTGAACTGATTAAACTGTATGATGTGCATGCGCCAGTGCGGCCAGTACGGGTAAAGCGTGCTCCTGCTCTCTGGTTAACGCCGGTGATCAGGAGGACTATGGCTAAGCGCGACAGAGCTAAAGCACGACACAAAAAAGATCCTTCTCAGGAGAGCTTAAATGCTTATAAAAAACTCCGTAACATCTGCAACAGAATGTGTAGGGATGCGAAACGTCGCTATATTCACTCTACTATTGAAGATCTTTGCCAATTCCAGGTTTGGAGATTCCTACGATCTTTGGGTGTGGGCAAGACCACGAACGCTTGTCAAAGCTCCGTGGACCTTAATGCTTTGAATATTCACTTCACTAACCCTCCTATCATTTTAGACTCTTTTACTAAATCAGTCACTCTTTCTTACCTTTCTAATCTTGCACCGCCCGACTGTCCCCACTTCGAATTCCAGCCAGTCTCAGTTTAGTCCAGTAAAAATACGGGTTTGCAAAACATGAAATGCTAATAGCTACTTTTTTGTGTATATCGTATTTAAATATGATGTTAAGACGCAAAATTTACGAATCCACCTAAAATTTAAAGCGGAATATTTTTTTCGAATAACAGCTAAGGCAAAAATAGTAATAGACAATTATATACTTTATATCATAGATAAACGTATACTTTACATATAGGCATCAAAATCCACCATAAATATATTTAAAAATATCAATTTATTTCAAAATATAAAATCTCCACTTATTTTTACATATAAGGGCCAATAAAGTCGAGGTAAAATAATAGCAATAAACTGAGCTAAACTCAACCTTTTTAAATGTAAGTGATTCTTATATATTTTTAAATGTAAATTTAGGTGGATTCCATTAAAAAGCTTTAGACAGAAATAAATCTATCGATCTGAAAAAGAATCACGGCTATTATCAATTATTTCCGTTTCGCCATACAATCTCTCGTAATTTTACTGGAGTAGTTGATTCTATCAAGAAGAGTGTCCGCTCCATTTCCACCAAAGCTATCGGCAGTGACAGTCTAAGCCTCGACATGATACTTCCCGTGCTGGAGGACATTGCGCCGGTAATTACTCACATTATTAACTTCTCACTGTCTCGCAATGTCTTTCCAATATCGTGGAAAAAGGCTTTTGTCATACCGTTACCTAAAACCCCGAACCCCACTTCCTTTTCCCAGTACCGTCCCATATCCATACTACCCATCCTTTCAAAAGTCTTAGAATCCATTGTGCATAAGCAATTGTACTCCTTTCTTACTTCCAACAACCTTTTATGTCCCTTCCAGTCTGGCTTCCGTCCTTCCCAGAGCACGGTTGGTGCACTGTTGAATATTACGCAGGACATCCGGTGTGCTATGGATAATACCAAGCTCACTGTGATGGCCCTATTGGATTTCAGCAGTGCTTTCAACTCTGTTGATTTTGATATCCTCCTCGGCACTCTTCGGGCTGTTAACATACCTTCTGCTGTTATAGACTGATTTCAATCTTATCTTTTCGGTCGCCAGCAGTGTGTGAAGACTAACGATGCTTCGTCAGAGTGGTCTGACCTCATTGCTGGTGTTCCTCAAGGCGGCGTTCTTTCACCCTTGCTTTTTTCGATCTTTATTAATAATATATCCCGTGTGATTACTTCTCCCTTCCATTTGTATGCAGATGATTTACAACTTTATAGGCATTTCGAGTTGACTGAGATGTCCAAGGCTATTGAAATTTTAAACGGTGATCTTACTGCTGTTGAGCTATGGGCTAAATCCTTTGGTCTTCTTGTGAACCCTGACAAATCCCAAGCAATAGTTATCGGTAGCAGTAGACTCAGGGCCAACTTAGAATGGGGTTCAGTATCTGGACTTACTTACGCTGGTGTTTTAATCCCTTTCAGTAAAAAAGTAAAAAACTTGGGCCTGATCATGGACTGCAATATGTCTTGGACATCTCACGTCAACGACGTTAGTAGACGTATGCATTACACTTTCCACTCTCTCAAGCGTCTCCAATTTTTTCTCCCTTTCTACACCAAAGTTATGCTTGCGCAGTCTCTTCTCTTAGATTCAGATTCAGATAATTTTATTCAATGTAGATTCTTTACAGAATACTTATTGAATGTCATGCAGAATACAATGCAAATAGAGCGAGTCTACGCCGTTTCGGATCGTGCTATGGCAGCGTAAAAGAAACGGCAAGAAACCACTGCAGCACGGCCTACTTTAAGAGTCGGCTTTTTACAATGTGTTTCTTGTGTTTCGCTGGAATATCAGAGCACCATACCTCTTTGTCATTCATATAGTCATCCAATCTATAGTAAGCTTTTTTACATAACGTTTGCTTTACACATTCTTTAAACTTTCTCTCAGGTAATTGCACTATATTGTCAGGTATTTTGTTGTAGTATCGTATACACAGACCAACGAAAGATGTATTGACTTTAGCCAATCTAGTATATGGTTGATCAATTTTATGCTTATTTCTAGTATTAAAATTATGCCTGTCACAAATTTTAGGTAATTGATGAATGTTCTTTCTAGCATACATTATATTTTCATAGATATACTGGCATGGCACTGTCATAATGTTGATTTCCTTGAACAGTTCTCTCAGGGAATCACGAGTCTTCAGGCAATAAATTGCTCTTATAGCCCTTTTTTGTAAAACGAATATTGAATGTATACAATCGTGCGTACTTACCTATCCTCGACTACGCTGATGTCTGCTATTTGGATGCGACTGAGGAGCTACTTGATAAACTGGAGCGTCTTCAAAACCTTGCCATACGCTTTATTTTCGGGTTGCGGAAATATGACCGTGTTTCTAACTTTCGTGCTCAACTTAAGTGGCTCCCTATCCGCCTTCGCCGAGATATGCACATCCTATCTATCCTCTTTAACATCCTCAATGACCCGCACTCCCCTCCTTACCTTCGTGCCCGATTCCAACTTCTTCCTCCTCCCACTCGACCTAGGCGCCCTTGTATCACCACGATGCTTGAGGTGCCTAGGAGCAACACTAATTTCTTTTTTCATTCCTTCTCTGTTCGTGCTGTTCAACTATGGAATCGCCTTCCCAAAGCCATACAAGACCAAGTACCTCTATTGCCTCTTTTAAACGGAAAGTGAAAGAGCATTTTCTTCTTCAAACCGCTATTTCGTCATCGTAGTCGTAGTCATCATTGTGAATTTCGTCGTTGTATTTATTTAAATATTTATGTACATATTTTTATATATCTATTTATATGTATTTATATTTATTATATATATGTATATAGTGTTTATATAGTATATATTTTTATATACAGGTATTAATGATTTACTATGAAATTGTAGGTATTATTTATTTATTTTTGTTTTTTTTCCATTTACATGCACGATTGTATCCCGCTATGAATATTCTCTCTCACAACCATGGGTTGGCTGGAAGAAATCTCTTGTAGAGATAAGCCCGCCTTTGTAAATGTCCTTTTGTTTGTTTACTTTCTGTATGTTAAATGTGCAATAAAGAATATATATATATATATAGTGGATACAGTACAGCGACCAGCAGCGGACCATCGCGCGGGAGATCGACAAGCTACAAGATCTGCACTCCTCTACCTGGGCCCTGGTACTTAGCACCAACAGGTGAGTACAGTAGTTGGCACGCGACTCACATAGTGGATACAGTACAGCGACCAGCAGCGGACCATCGCGCGAGAGTTTTTCAGCGATTTTATTGTCGATTGTTTTCGAATAGGTAAGTAGGACAAGTTTGTTCGTAGGGAAATGAACTTACGGTGCTTCGTTAGACCGAAAAGCACAGTCGCATAAGAGTTACATGGGCAGGCAAATGTTTGAGCTGCTGAAAAGATATCAATAGGACCTGCATTCTTGTCTCCAGAGCAGCATTTAGGGGCTTGAGCTTCCTTATCAGGCCAGTCGTTAGAATCACTGGCAACACAAACTGGTCAGACTTTCGTGTTGACTGTTGCCTCATTGTAGTATTCTGCAACCTGAACGCTGCCTACGGGACAGGTTCGACGAGTAACCGCTTTGTCTAAGATTTACCTAACTGAACTGTTTGTCCCATGTACACGTACTCATCAATAACTTCGAGTGTAGGTAGAGTCTCCAACTTTGATTGAAGCGTACAACACGGGCGACCGGGCGTTAGACATAAATTTAGTCTTCTGCATGTTCATTTTAAGACCCACTGTGAGACTACACTGCAAGCGAAAAATCGCACTTCTGTACGTTCACCTCCAAACCCATCTCCAAAAGCCGGGAAAACAAAACAGCTCGATTAGCTAGGTACCCACCTAAAGTTCTACTCTTATCCATAAAAAAACAATTAACGTGATATCTAGAGTATCGATTTTTAGAGGTCGGTGGGGGCGGCAATAGAAGATTGTATCACAAGGCTGTAAAATAATTTAGGCGCTATTTTGAATCCAGAGCGAAGTGAAGGATTCTTGAGTAGAATCCTGAACGTAGCGAGTCATTCAATAGGTCGCTCAAGGTAAAAATATTTTTGCAGCCGCGTAAAACAGTCTACTTTTCATCTCCGTCTATGAGAAAAAAATAAGAGGCTCAATTCTGTGAAAGTGACATTTTGCGAAACGTGACATTTTGCAAACGTGACATTTTGAGAGTGACATTTTGCGAACGTGACATTATGCGTCGGGAGGCATTGAGATACACAATCGTCATTAATTTTAAATATTAAATACCATTACAATATTATTACTTGATGAAACAATACTAAAAATCATATTAAGTATTTTATTTTTTTTATTTTATTTATTGTTCGGTAAGCCAACAGCTATTTAAAAAAACAATAGAAACAATAATAACATCAGAGTGCCAATTACAGGCTTACACTACTAACAATTGAGTAAAAAAATCACAAAAGCAAACAAAGCTGCACAGAGTTGTTTGTGCGCATACTGACACAGTTGAAAAAGTAAAATATACAATACTATAACTAGCACAAGAAAATAGAATTACAACATTTTGGTATGACTAAATTAAGAGCTAGTGATGCATGATGCGAACAACTAAAATATCCAAAAATATAATTCTTAAATGAATATAGTTAAGTATTACCAGGCCACTCAGAAAGTATTGCGAAAAATAGTTTTTATATATGGGAGACTGGCCGGTCAGAATCTTTTTCGAAAATATGATTACTTGTAAGTAAAAATATGTGTGTTCCATTTTCAAAATTTCCCTCCACATTTTTTGCGAGCCAATTCAAAGTATCGTGTCTTACTGAAAAATGGATCTGCGCCGGGAACATTTTAGAGCTATGATTTTTTACGATTTCAAGTGTCGCCTGAAACCGGATGAATCGTTCGATAGACTTCAAATGGCATTTATGGATGAAGGCCCCTCCAAGGCAACCGTGTATCGTTGGTATAACGAATTTAGGCGCGGTCGACCAACCTTGGGGGATGAAGAAAGAAGCGGTCGCCCTTTGACGGCTATTACGGAAGAAAACGTGCTAGCAGTGAAAAATTTAATCCAAGATAATAGGCGAATTACATATCAGGAGATTCAGCACATATTAAAGATTGGATCGGGAAGCGTTCACGAGATTCTACACGGGCATCTTCGCGTGAGGAGGATAGTATCGCGCTGGGTGCCGCACTACCTCACCGACGCTCAGAAGCAGGCCCGGGTGGAATGGTGCCGTGATATGCTGAACAAATTTGAAGCAGGCTCGTCTCGGCGTGTTTACGACATCGTAACAGGTGATGAGTCCTGGATTTATCAATACGATCCAGAAACCAAGCGCCAGTCGACAGTTTGGGTGTTTCAAAATGAACCAACGCCTACCAAAGTGAAGCGATCTCGAAGCGGGGGGAAGATTTTGATCGCCAGCTTTTTTAATTTGACTGGCCACTTGGCCTCAATTCCCTTACGAGATCAAAGAAGCATCAACGCCGAATGGTATACTACCAAATGTTTACCAGAAGTTTTTTCTGTTGTGAGCAACAAGCGACCAAACACAGGGCTCCGCGGACTACTGCTCCACCACGACAATGCGCCTGCACACACCGCGCTCAAAACGAGGGACTTCCTGGACAGCACACCAGTCAAACTCCTGGGTCACCCTCCTTACAGCCCTGATCTAGCACCGTGTGACTTCTTTTTATTTCCAAAAATAAAAAATCAGCTCAAGGGGATACAATTTTCGTCGCCGGAAGATGCGCTGGCTGCGTTCGAGCAGGCTGTAAACGAGGTGTCTACGGCGGACTGGAAAAAGTGTTTTGAAAACTGGTTCAGACGCATGAATCTTTGTATAGAGGCTGGTGGAGAGTACTTTGAAAAGATTTAATAAAAATATATGTACCTGTAGAACAATTTTTTTTAGTGTCGCAAATATTTCTGAGTGTCCCACGTATTTGTAAAAACTGAAAATGTTATTGACATTTTTGTATCAATTAGGAACAGAACCTCTTTGGTTGGTAGTCTTGTTTACATTTCAAGTAGGATATTTCTTATTAGGGTTCCGTACCTCAAAAGAAAAAAACGGAACCCTTATAGGATCACTTTGTTGTCCGTCTGTCCGTCTGTCTGTCTGTCAAGACCCTTTATCTCACGAACGGGTAAAGGTATCAGGTAGAAATTAATACCATACATTAGGATCCATGAACCACACAAGATCTGAAAATTTCAATTTTTTACAATGACGCAATCAAAAGATATGGCATTTCATGTCCTTATCTCCATACATTTATTCAAAAATGCAAAACCTACAGGGTACTTCCCGTTGACCTAAAATTATGAAATTTGGCAAGAAGCTAGGTCTCACAGTACAAATAATGGGAAAAGTCTGAAATCATTAAATATTACAACTTTTCTCACAACTAATGGTAACCAATTGTGGTGAGCTCCCGTTTCAAGAACATTCATATAAGAGAGGGGTCAAGTTGGATGGTCCCTGAGGCGACTTTTGTTTTAGTTCTATTTTAAAAACGGGAACACTTACAAACTTGAAAATTGGTATGTTTATAGTGCATAAGCTATAAAATAACAACAAATAATAAAATTTGGTCAAGCGCGTGTCGGACTCAAAAAAATCTAGCACATTAACTTACTGAAATTTCAACTAATACAATTATGATTATGTGGTGGTACGGAACCCTCGTTGCGCGAGTCCGACTCGCACTGGGCCGGTTTTTTTTATATTCATAATAATTTTAATAGTACAACCGGCCAGTATTATTTTTCATACAATATTTTGGTTCGACCTCTATGGTTGACCTGAAATATCTCTATGGTGGACCTAAATTCTAATTGTAATTTTAAATCCCATTTTTACCCGCTACGAAAGTCTCTTGGAGAAAACAGCTATTTTGTTCGCCTTTATTGACGAGCCGTTCAGCGATTTTCGAATAGATATGATGAAAAAAAAATTATAGCCTACAGGCGGCAAATGTATAAATTCGTCGTGACGTCAATGTACCCAGATCACGAGGTTTAGTCATGTGCACTTCAAACTAGACTTGTATCATGCTTATTTTAATAGCAGTAGGAGCTAAAGTCGTGCTGTGAGTGTCAAACTTGACCTGCTCTGACTGTACTAAGTACTTTCTTTTTACAGAGCTTTCGGCTTCTGGATGGACATGGTGTGCTGTCTGTATCTGGGCCTCGTCACCTTCAGTTTTTTCCTGTTTTCTTCTGAAGGTAAGGCTAAGACTTCGTTTTGGACCTTTTTTAGGGTTCCGATACCAAAATGGTAAAAAAAAGGAACCCTTATGGTGCCGCTCTGTCTGTCTGTCTGTCCGTCTGTCTGTCACACCTCTATATCTCAGCAACCAATCAATCATGCTATCGACCTGAAATTTGGAATAGTTTTAGAATATAGTCGTCCAACTTAATTGAGAATTTTGAAAAAATTATTATTATTAATGTAAAGGGGGCCAAATTTCAAATTGTCGGTACTAGGTCGAGTGGGGTATCATATGAAAGGGCTTTACTTGTACATTCTAAAATATATTTTTGTATTTTTTACGTCTCTTATTTTTCAAGTTATTATGAAAAAGGTAAAAAAACACCATTCCCCCCCCCCCCCCCTTATCTCCGAAGTTTGTAAAAGGAAAAATCTCAATTAATTACAGTTGACAGAAGGTTATGTAAACATTACAGCAAAAATAAAACGATCTTTCTAAGTTGCAAAGTTTTTTAGAAATCTGCAAATAACCTTTACAAACAAATTTAGTTTTGCGGTCCTAAAAATGGACTTTATTGCTTTCAAAAATACAAAAAGTATATCGGAAACCTCGGCGCGCGAGTCCGACTCGCACTCGACCGGTTTTTTGTATGTAACAACATCTTCATCCCCATCTTCACTTACCACTGCTGACCTTTTTCTCATAAAAAAACCTTGAGCCGGCAATAGTGGCATATGTATGGGACTGTAAATTTTCTTCGCCTTTTTTTTTGAGTAACATATTAAATTTTTTTGTGTTTTAATTGTTTTAGTGGACTATCTATTGATATTTTTTTGTGTTTTATTTACAGATTCACTGGGCGGTAACGTCGGCCTAGCTATAACGCAAGTGATTGGGCTGGTAGGCATGTGCCAGTACGGCATGAGGCAGACAGCTGAAGTAGAAAATCAGATGACTTCTGTAAGTTCATAGTAGACAAATTTATTCACTGAAAGAAGTACACCATATAAACATACAAAAATAAAGGAAAATAATAATAAAATAAACTATAATTAATTACATAAACCTAACCTTAAACTAGGATAGACGTCCCTGGCCAGTGAAATGGTCCTGACTCACTGGCAATTTTGCCAGAACCTTTTGGCGAGAAGTGAATCGTCGGTTCATCTTTTGAAGACCGATCTTCAGACCTCATTAAAACCGGTCAAGTGCGAGTCGGACTCGCGCGCCGAGGGTTCCAATATACCTATAGTACTTTTGGAAGCAATAAAGTCCATTTTTAAGACCGCAAAACTAAATTTGTTTGTAAAGGTTTTTTGCAGATTTCTAAAAAACTGTGCAACTTATAAAGATCGTTTTATTTTTGCTGTAATGTTTACATAAATTTCTATCGACTGTAATTAATTCAGATCTTTCATACCACAAACATCGGAGACAAGGGGGGGAGGGGGGGTATTTCCCCAATGGTATCAGCATAACTTGAAAATTAAGAGTTGTAAAAAACTACAAAAATATATTTTTGTGCAAGTAAAGCCCTTTCATATGATACCCCACTCAACCTAGTAGCAACAATATGAAATTTGGCCCCCCCTATTTGGGCCCCCTTTACTTCAATAATCATAAAATTGAATATTTTTCATGTGCAATTTAGTTGCGCCATACCATAACCATATTCTAAAACTATCCCAAATTTCAAGTCTATCGTGAGTGGTTGCTGATATATACAGGTGTGATAGACAGACAAAGTCGCACCATAAGGGTTCCTTTTTTTTACCATTTTGGTATCGGAAGCCTAAAAACGAAACTTAAATCCATCTTTTTATGTCTGATTTTCAGTCCACCTTTTGAAGATCGAACTTCAGTCCACTTTTTAGAGGCCGATTTTCAGCCAACCGTCGTTCGTCAGTCCACCTTTTGAAGACCAATATTCAGTCCACCTTTTGAAGATCAAGCTTTATTCCAGCTTTTGATGACCTATCTTCAGTCCACCTTTTAGGACCGATCATTTGTCCACCTTCGTGGAGTCCACCTTTTAAAGGTGGATTTCAATCATCCATGTTTTGAAGGCTGATTTTCAGTCAACCTTTTGAAGACCGAACTTCAATCCGAACTTTGGAGACCGATCCTCAGTCACTTTTTGGGGATCTATCGCCAGTCCACCTTATAGGGACGTACCTTTAGTCCACCTTCGTCAGTCCACCTTTTAAGGACCGATCTTTGGACCACCTTCGTCAGTCCACCTTTCAGGGATCGATCTTTAGTCCATCTTCATCAGTCCACCTTTAAAAGATCGATCTTTAGTCCGACTTTTGAAGAATAATATTCAGTCCACCTTTTGAAGACCCATTGACACCCTTGAAAATTTATACACAATTAACCATTTTTTTTTCAGTTCATTCCAGCGCTTACCAATCTATTTTGCAGCCATAACACTAAACCCCCACCACCATCAGTCCACCTTTCAAGGACCGATCTTTGGTCCACCTTCGTCAGTTCACGGGATCGATCTTTAGTCCGTCTTCATCAGTCCACATTTTAAAGATCGATCTTAGTCCAACTTTTGAAGACTAACATTCAGTCCACCTTTTGAAGACCAATTGACACCCTTGAAAATATACACAATTAACCATATGCCATCCATTTTTTACGTTTATTCCATTGCTTACGAATCCATTTTGCAGCCAAGACACTAAAACCAGAGTATATTTGACAGAAAGAATAACATTGTTTTACCAACTTGTTTCTTCTGACAGCTTTAGATATAAACTTTAGAATAAACGATAAAAATCGATCATATATGGTGACTTTTAATTAGTTCTTGATAGCAAAAGATATGCATATACTCATGATACTGAACAACTTTTCCCAAGGAACATAGGTCGAAATACGAATACAAAATGCGCGATCAGCTGATGCAGTTTTTATGGGAGGTCAAAACTTGATTTTCGTATTTCTACCTATGTCCCTTGGGGAAAGTTGTTCAGTATCATGAGTACATTCATACCTTTTTCTATCAAGAACTAATTAAAAGTCACCCTATGTATGGTTAATTGTGTATATTTATAAGAGTGTCAATGGGTCTTCAAAAGGTGGACTAAATATTAGTCTTCAAAAGTTAGACTTAAGATCGATCTTCAAGAGGTGGACCGATGAAGATGGACTAAAAACCGGTCCCTAAAAGGTTGACATATTTGTTTAAGGTGGAAAGAATACTAGAATACACTAACCTACCTGCGGAGAAGCCGGTGGAAGCAGATCTGAAAACACTGAAGGCCAACCACCCGGACGTGGACTTCGACAAGTGGCCTTCACAGGGTGAGTTGTAATCAGAAATTTGAATTTGGAGTCAGTTGTTTTATTGACTAAGAGCTGGCGGTTGCCACCCCTACCTCATCACCCACCAAAAAGTGACCTATGTCACAGATAATATAATACTATACTAGTACAGATGCCTCACGTCATAGAACGAATTTGTGCCGAAAATTGTTCGGGCTATTTTTTCCATAAGGTATTTTCTTAGAAGAAATTGATATCTGGATGTTAAAATTGAATTAATGTCATAGTTTACACCTTTACCTACTAACCTAGTAGTAACATTTAGTTTAATTATTAGAAACAAAAGGGCCAAATGAATTCGGGCTATTTACTCCGTCGAAAAAACCGTAGTACGGAATGGGACCCCATGCCTATGTAGACTAGTGCACAATGAGAAGCTGAGTCTAAACAAACAGGGTTGCCTGGGCGTACCCGGCACATTTGTACAGTCAACAAAAAACTGTTTATGTTTTTTACCAAATTGTGTACCAAGTAAGTACATATGTATACAAAAGTACTAATCAAGAAGTATCGAAACTAACAGAATTGCCTCGCCCAACCCTGGTAGTTAGTGAGTTGACATAACCAGGCCTGTGACACTCCGCACTCTAGGTATGAACGCGGCGCTAGAAGTCGACTGGGTGAGGCAGTCGATTGTCACGCGTGCAATTGACTGCCGGCTTTCGCGAGAGTACCTACATCTTTCAATTTTGCTAAAAATAACGATGGATAATAAAAAGAAAAAGAAACATTAATATCCACGTTACTAATAGACTTCCTATTAGACACAACCAGAGGGGCTAGAACCGAACTCAATCGTTATCGATTCTCTATTTTTTTCTGTACAAGAAGAAAAGAGAGATTCGATGAGTTCGGTGCTAGCGCCTCAGCCCTTAGTGCAAAAACCAATTACCGGCGAAATTCCTTCCTCTTAAGTGCTGCTAAGTCATTTAATAGTTTAAGCAAGGAACACAGCGACTTGGAACTATTTTGCTCAAATCATTCAGATATAAGGCGTATTATAACAAGATATCCTTTAAGCCATAAGTTCATAACTATTCTTACCTAATTTAATTTTAGCATTAATTTCTGTATTCCTCATTTTCCTTAAGTGACTGATTGCAGTGTTGAGGTTTAATTTAACTACTTGGTTTATACTCCAGTGATATTCTTGGCTTCTTCAGTTATTTAGTTAGATTTAAATCTGCGGGTACCTATAAATGGCTGTGTACTAATTCACCTATGTTTATAATTAGATTTAAGTAGCTGTTGGTACTCTGAATAAAATAAAAATAAAATAAATAAAATAATATTGTGTAAATAAAATAATAAATAAAATAAAATAATAGTGATACCCCGGATTTACGACTTTTTTCATTAAGTAAGTTTACCTATGTATTTACAAAAGCTAGGTACCTACTTACGAATATAGGGTGTTTTTATTAAGAAACAGATTAGGTACCTAACTTATTACAACAATTGCCGAAATTCAATTAAACTTAGGAACTAATAGGTACAGTCAAGAGCACGTCAAGCTTGACGCTCGGACTTTATATTGTTCTTATTTTTATCGCATATGGGGATGAAAGATCGCGTTGCAAGTGTCTGGTTTGACCTGCTCTTGACTTTAACTTTTAGGTAATACCTACTGGTATAGGTAGGTGACCTGTGTAGACTGTAAACCAAGAAACAATAGGTATACCTTCCCTTTTTATTTTCTTTGCGTCTAGAAGTAGGTACATCGAATAGAGCAAGCAAAGTAATAAATACCTAAATATTAGGTACTTACGCTGCGATCACACCTAGCTGAATTCAAAGACCTATTCGGCATACATTACTGGGAGGCTTGGTTATGTTAATTGCAACCTGGAACGAGACTAAATCACGCGCAGAATACGCACTTAGTGTAGTAAATTACTGGTTGGCGGAAAACTTGCTGACTTTAAATCTAAGCAAAACAAACTTCATCGCGTTTGCTGCAAAAACTAATTCTCTACCTCCCAAAGACCTGTCTTTCAGTGTTAAAGCACACTCCTGCCCTGCACCTTCTCCAAACTGTACCTGCGAATCCATTCTCAGAATGTCGGTGGTGAAATACCTAGGTGTCTACTTAGATGAGACCTTAAGCTGGAAACATCATTTAGATATTCAAACTGCTAGAATAAGAAAGTTAATCTTTATCTTCAAAAAGATAAGACACACAGCAGATCCCGACACTGTAAGAATGGTATACTTTGGGCTCTGCCAATCGCTGCTAAATTACTGTGTGACGGCTTGGGGTGGTGCCGCAAAAACTCATCTTTTACTTCTAGAAAGAGCACAAAGAGCTGTGCTCAAGACAATGTCTAGTAAACCATTTCGCTACCCCACTGTACAACTTTATGCCGAATGCAAAGTTTTAACGGCAAGGCAGTTGTTCATATTGCAAACAATGTTGCGTAAACACTCAATGCTTTCCTATGATCCGCAATTACATGAAAATAATCGGCGAGCAAACCGTGTCTGTACGACAATACCACACAGAACTTCTTTAGCACAACGTCATTTTCCTGTTTTGAGTAGTCATCTATATAACGATATTAATAAAAAGCTCTCAGTCTTTTCACTTTCAAAGTATGAATGTAAGAAAAAGCTTACAAACTGGTTACTTACACTAAATTACGAGAAGACGGAGAAATTACTGATTTTTTGACAAACCCAACTCACATTCATACACTAAATACATAGCATACACCCCACTTCACACATACTTACTAACACTACACACACATACTTACTCCTTTTATACACACCGATACACATTAGATAATAGTAATTTGATTGCTAGTTTTTATGCTCCCTTTTATGTGTTTTTCCTTATATCTTTACCTACTTTTTTGGTCAACCCTGTAAACTTATTCCCAAATAACAGTTTTTACTAGTTTGGGAATATGGTTGTCATATAATCTAGCCTAACATCGTGTACCTAACTTGTACTACTGACAAACAAAGAACCAAAGACTAGGTTCTAAGGCCTGAAACTGTCCCTATCACGATACAGATTTACTTCTTGTGTAGTAGGAGCGGAGGACAGTCATGGAACCAATGGTCATTGGGACTTTGTACTAACAACTTAGTTCCAAAAATGTGTCAACTTAGTTTAAAAACCTGTTTCAAATGTTTAGGCTAAGTTACTGTTAAATAAAAAAAAAAAAATATATTCTTACTTGAACGAGCAATGTAACTATGCCGAATTAGTTTTTGAATTCAGCTAGGTGCTTTAAATAATTTGGCACCGGCGGCGGCCGGTGCAGCTTCAAAGTACCTACCTAAGTTCAAAGCAAATATGCCGCCGCCGACATAACGATCAAAGCAAGAACAAAAATTTCACATAATACCTACCTACAGACTTAAATAAACAAAAGGATAGGTAAAGAGATTTTTTGCCTACCTAGGTATTTTGT
The DNA here is from genome assembly GCA_947532105.1 of Athrips mouffetella. Classification (NCBI taxonomy): domain Eukaryota; kingdom Metazoa; phylum Arthropoda; class Insecta; order Lepidoptera; family Gelechiidae; genus Athrips; species Athrips mouffetella. The sequence continues at coordinate 10,440,498 of OX383983.1, read as the reverse complement.
TATCACTTGCAAAATCTTCCATTGGTAAGTAAGCATTTGCATGTTTGATTGAACAATATTATACATACCTACGTTTGCGTCTCGCTCAGTATCTCGTAAAGTGACAATCCTGACCCGTCTTAGCCGACCTGTCCGCGATTACCCGCGATTTGAAAACGTGTCCTAAGCGGTACACTGCAAGTATCGACTTTATGCTTAGAACATAAGGTTGAAATTTGTCGGCACCCCGCCTGAGAATGTCGGATCTGTAAACGTTAGTTTACTATTATTTAATCTGTGACATAACCTAAAAATGACATTGCAACTAAACTAATCCTAAACTACCGGGTTTAGACACGGCAACCCAGGGTATTTTAGTACATATTGATTAGTACTTTTGCATTTACTATGTTCTATGTTCTTACTTGGTACACGAATTGGTAAAAAAATACACTTTTTTGTTGACTATACAAAACGTGCCAGGTTGCGCCCAGGCAACCCTGTTTTTTAACGGACGAAAAAAAAAACGGAGGAGGTTCTCAAGTCGACGCGTATATTTTTTTTTTTATTTATGAACACGCATAACTTTTTACACAGTAGTCCGATTTTGATAATTCTACGAAAAAAAACGGAGGAGGTTCTCAAGTCGACGCGTATATATATATTTTTTAAATGTATGACCACGCATAACTTTTTACAGAGTAGTCCGATTTTGATAATTCTTTTTAGGGTTCCGTACCTCAAAAGAAAAAAACGGAACCCTTATAGGATCACTTTGTTGTCCGTCTGTCTGTCTGTCTGTCAAGACCCTTTATCTCACGAACGGGTAAAGGTATCAGGTTGAAATTAATACCATATATTAGGATCCATGAACCACACAAAATCTGAAAATTTCAATTTCTTACAACGACGCAATCAAAAGATATGGCATTTCATGTCCTCATCTCCATACATTTATTCAAAAATGAAAAACCTACAGGGTACTTCCCGTTGACCTAAAATTATGAAATTTAGCAAGAAGCTAGGTCTCACAGTACAAATAATGGGAAAAGTCTGAAATTATTAAATATTACAACTTTTCTCACAACTAATGGTAACCAATTGTGGTGAGCTCCCGTTTCAAGAACATTCATATAAGAGGGGGGTCAAGTTGGATGGTCGCTGAGGCGATTTTTGTTTTAGTTCTATTTAAAAACGGGAACACTTAGAAACATGAAAATTGGTATGTTTTTAGTGCAGGAGCTATAAAATAACAACAATTAATAAAATTTGGTCGTGTGTCGGACTCAAAAAATCTAGCACATTAACTTACTGAAATTTCAACTAATACAATTATGTTTATGTGGTGGTACGGAACCCTCAGTGCGCGAGTCCGACTCGCACTTGGCCGGTTTTTTTTATTGGAAGAGGTATACCCCGAAATTAGTCCCATATAAATTTGGAAAAAAAATCCAACCCTAAGGGTAGGAAAACAGGGGATGATTGACTGTTCACTGACTGATTGTAATGTATGACCACGCATAACTTTTTACACAGTAGTCCGATTTACCCTAAGGGTGGGAAAATAAAATTTATAGTCTCAAAAAATTGTAAAATAAAAACTTTTTAACAAAAAATTAAACCGCCGAAAAAACTAAATAGCAAGAAATCATAAAACTTTTTTATTTAACTTTAATAACAAAGTTCTTAAACTAATGTAAGTAGACCCGAGTAATTTTGAGTCGGCGCCAAACAAGCAAATTAATTAATTACGTAAAGCGTGATGCACGGCGGCGGTGCCGACTCAAAATTACTCGGGTCTACTTACATAAGTTTAAGAACTTTGTTTGTTATTAAATAAAAAAGTTTTATTAATTCTTGCTTTTTAGTTTTTTCGGCGGTTAAATTTTTTGTTAAAAAGTTTTTATTTAGACTCACAACATTATCAGCCTCCTTCAAACCTGGCAGGTTCTCGTGTCTGACTACTTTTATGGTACCACTGAAATGGTAAATTTCACCTCGTTGATAAAAAGGATTGACACAATGCGTATTTATAGCTCAATTTAATTTGTTAAGATACGTCTTGGTCGGCCTGACCTCATCTTAGCAGTTTTCCTTGTCTAACTTCTTTTGTCTGTGCCCATAGGCTGTCAAAAAATATGTGTAACTAACAAAAAACTAAACAAACACACTTTGTAGAGACAGATGACCTTTATTAGCTTCAAAAACATCTGGTCAGCAAACTTAGCAGGTTTACCGCAGTGACCGGTTAACCCTATAAACTACAAAATGCTTCATACATACATAAAAAGTTTTTATTTAGACTCACCTTTTCGTTGTGCTCCAGTCTCGATAGGTTTCTTTTTATTATACGATAAGGTAGGCTGCCCGCTATCCGCCTATTAGGAACTAACTTTTTGCCCTGTGATTTCATCCGCGTTTTCCTATCTCTCCCGTCATTTTAATCAATGAAAAAAAAACGGAATCCTTACGGAAACGATATACCAAGCCGGTACCGATAAGAGAAAAGAACAGAGCCTATATAAGCGACACTATGTGTAAGTACTGTTTTTGCTTGTAACTTTGTCGGCGATTTTCTTTTGCTATCGGTATCCGCTCGGAATCTTGGACAAACGGCTTTATAGGATAATTTTGTTGTCTGTCTGTCTGTCAAGACCCCTTTTCTCGCGAATGACATATGGTATCAAGTCGAAATTCAATACAGTACAAATATACTTTATTTCTTACCAAAAAAACAGAAAAACAATACAATACACCTAAACAAAACACGGACTTAGTGCTATGATAGCAATCTCTTCTAGTCAATATATATCAGGTCTATGCAAGGTGTGACAATTTCAAACTTCTATTGGTTTTGTATTGCTCATAAATTTTTCGACCCTGCACGAAGACTACAAGCATATATCTCTCAATGCCAAAGAGCTCAAGACAATCAGTTGCACAAAGGGTCTTTAAATTTAAAGCTCCTTTAGATTTGTTGCTGTCTCTTTAATTCGCATGGGAAACGTATTTGTAAGGTACCTCGAAACTTGGCTCATAAACAGGGATAAGGTCAATAAGTAGAATAGAATAGAATAGAATAATTTTTATTCACAAGGCTTACAATAACATTAACAATCTTATGTTACATACACAGTTACTTATACAGTTTAATTTGTTCAAGATATTAATGTTCTAATATACCCAGCGGACCCTGCACTAAGCGAAGCTTGTATCGCAGGGGCCAGAACACTGTTACCCGTGCACTAAATATCTCGGACAATATTAACCAAAAATTACTTAAAATTAATGATGACAAAAAGAAAATAAACAAAAACAGTCAACTAAACAAAAATTTAAAATGAGGTGATGACAATTCAAAAATAAATAAACACCTAATAATAAGTTAATAATTTTTTTTAATTAAATCAAAAATTCCACAGACCAACGATTAACCGAATGTTTATGTGTGAGTATGTGTCTGTGTATGTGGGTGTCATGTGTGTGTGTGTTTGTGTGTGTGTGTGTGTGAAGGAGAGTATTATACAGACAATTTGAAGGAGTCAGTAGGATCCAGGATGTGGCAATATATCCTCTGTTTGTGCGTAGTTCAAGTTGAACAGCCATCTTTCTATGATTAATTTGCTTTCTCGGACGGAAGAATGTAAAATTTGAGGGAGTTTAAGGCAAATTTTGTTAAACAAATAAGGGAATAGAAACATTGGAAGGCGTTTGGCAAAAGTAGTGCGAACAGCCGGCACTTTAACTTTGAAGATTCGACGCTTAAGGAGCATATCAAAGTCCGCAGAGTTGCAAACTTTTTTATATGTTGAGACCGCAGCCCTCAACACGTATAGCTGGCGTACACGTAGAACCTTAGCTTCATCATAAAGACAGTCTGTGGAAAACCTGAACGGCTTGCTAAGCATTACCTTTAGAACGGCCCTTTGAGCTCTTTCGAGAGTGATCATCTTTGTCTTAGCTGCTCCTCCCCAGGCTCGAATGCAGTATAGAATGAGTGACTGGCAAAGTAAAAATAGAAAATACGATTTTTTTCGGTAGCAAATAATAAAGTTATAAAATAATTTTGTTTCTGTCAAATATCGATAGGTCGTATGGCAGAATGAAAAGTAGCCATGGCCAGTCTTAAAAAAAGAAAAACTGACAACTGCTCTAAGTAGTCTGTGGTCGGTTTATACAGCTGTTAGTTTTTTTTTATGATAGGCAATGACTACTCATCACATTCTGCCATACGACCTATCGATATTTGACGAAAACGATTTTTTTTAAAACCTCGTCATTTATGGCCGATAAAAATTGGTATTTTTTATTTATCTTTAATGATCCTATTCCGGTTTATGAGCCAAGTTTCAAGGTACCTTACATATAAGTTTCCTTTGCGAACTGTCATCCAAACAGAAAGTGATAGCAATAGTTTTATCACAGCTTTAACTTTAACCTCTATAATATCAAGTCGGATTAAATTACATTTTGACATTTGATGCCTCTAGCAAATTTCTATAGAGTTTCCGGAAAATGGAAAATTTACGAAAATTCATGCGAATGAATGAAACTGAATTGTACCGTTCCCAAATAAACGTTTTATCTATCTATCTATCTAAACTACGTTTTACTATCGATTCTGTCAAATTTAGACACAGTGCTGCTTAAGTAGAAGCTTTGTGTCAAAGGAGTCTTTTACGAATAGAACTTTTTCTAATTGTAGGAGAAATAGTATTCGAAGACGTGTATCTGGAGTACGAAAGGCCTCCGAAGAAGGATCAACCGGTGACGACTGAAGCTGAAGCTATGAAGGGGGACGAGCCGGCCCTCGCCATCAGCGGAGTCAGCTTCACCGTCAGCCCGGCGGAGAAGCTGGCCGTGGTGGGCCGGACCGGCGCCGGGAAGAGCTCGCTTGTTGCTGCGCTATTCAGGTCGGTCATTACTTACTATACTACACACTACACCGTCAGCCCGGCGGAGAAGCTGGCCGTGGTGGGCCGGACCGGCGCCGGGAAGAGCTCGCTTGTTGCTGCGCTATTCAGGTCGGTCATTACTTACTATACTACACACTACACCGTCAGCCCGGCGGAGAAGCTGGCCGTGGTGGGCCGGACCGGCGCCGGGAAGAGCTCGCTTGTTGCTGCGCTATTCAGGTCGGTCATTACTTACTATACTACACACTACACCGTCAGCCCGGCGGAGAAGCTGGCCGTGGTGGGCCGGACCGGCGCCGGGAAGAGCTCGCTTGTTGCTGCGCTATTCAGGTCGGTCATTACTTACTATACTACACACTACACCGTCAGCCCGGCGGAGAAGCTGGCCGTGGTGGGCCGGACCGGCGCCGGGAAGAGCTCGCTTGTTGCTGCGCTATTCAGGTCGGTCATTACTTACTATACTACACACTACACCGTCAGCCCGGCGGAGAAGCTGGCTGTGGTGGGCCGGACCGGCGCCGGGAAGAGCTCGCTTGTTGCTGCGCTATTCAGGTCGGTCATTACTTACTATTTTATTTTATTATTTTATTTTATTTTATTCGGAACACTAACAGCTAAGCATACATTAAAATAAGTACGTAAAGAAAACACTACAAAGCCATTTACAAGTATTCGCAAATAGAAACAAAACAAGATGCAGACTAGACAGACAGAAACATATCAACTAAAAACCAATGAAGAGGGTGTTACATTCACATCTTTGATAATTAATTACCTACAGGAGTTTGTTGCTTAAGTGGGCCCAAAGAAACAATGAGTGTAGATGCGCCTTATTTCCGAGGGTTTCAAATTAAATAAGTCTAAATATTTATGTTCGGTTAAAAGACAATTAAATTTATTACCAACTCTTAAAAAGAAAGAGTTTCTGCGATAATTTGTGTTTGCTCGAGGAACAGCTAAAGTTTTAAAATGTCTGATACAGAGTCTATTAGGTACAGAGATACATACTTTTTCGGACAAAACAGGACAATCAACACCTCCATTTATTATATTTAAAAGATAAATTATATCGGATATCTCCCTCCTTTTTTCTAAAGGGAGAAAGTGATATCTTTGACAACGCGCTTCATATCCGTGATCAATCCGTTTACACTTAAATTGGAGATATCTGAGAAATCTTTTTTGAATAGATTCGATTCTGTTAATATGGACTTTATATTGCGGGTTCCAAATGACAGACGCATATTCCAGAATACTACGTACGTAAGCGCAATATAATATTTTTATTGATTTTATAGTTTTAAAGTTATAGGTGGACCGTTTTATAAAGCCTAGTGATCTGGAGGCTTTTTTAATTAAATAATCAATGTGGTTATTATACGATAAGAGGGCATCTTGGATGATTCCGAGATCTTTCGTAAAGTTAGCTCTCGCAAGAGGGTTATTATTGATGGTGTAGTTAAACATAACTGGTTGCGGCTTACGAGTAAAAGTAGTTACTAGGCATTTAGCAATGTTTAAGTCTAATTTGTTTTTTGTACAATATTGTTCAAAGTTGGTTAGGTCATTCTGAAGAAGCTCACAATCAGTTACGTTTTGAACAGACCTGTAAATTTTGGTGTCGTCAGCGTATAAAAGAAAGTTAGAATGATTAAAGCATGATCCGATGTCATTGATAAAAATTGCAAAAAGCAAAGGTCCTAATAAAGATCCCTGTGGGACTCCAGATGGTATAGGCATCCATGTAGATGTAAAGCCATTTATAGCGACGGCCTGGGTTCTATTTTTTACATAGGAACAAAACCAACGAAAGAGATTTCCATGTATACCGGCATTAAGAAGTTTTTCTAGAAGCAACAAATGATCTATCCGGTCAAAGGCCTTGCTAAAGTCTGTGAACACGGCATCCACTTGGGCTCCAGAGTCCATTTGTTCTGAAGCAAAATCTGTAAAAACAAGCAAGTTAGACGTAGTTGATCGATGGCTCAGGAAGCCATGTTGTTCTGGTGAGAAGAACGTTTTCAGTGACTTATACACCTGATTGTGAACAATTTTTTCAAATATTTTTGCAAAGATGCAGAGCTTAGATATCGGCCTATAATTCTTAACGTCTGATCTATCGCCTTTTTTATGGACCGGTGTGATAAAGGCAGACTTCCAAAGTAGAGGCACCGTGCTTTCTTTCAATGATCTTATAAATATTATACAAAGAGGCAGGACAAGCTTTTCAGCACAATGCTTAATTAATATCGGAGATATGCCATCTGGCCCTGCTCCCTTATTTTGATTAAGGTTCCTTAACAAGCCTAGTACCTCTCCCGGACTAATCTCTATATCACTGATGCTAAAATTATTGGGGCATGATTGATCCATAGTGGAGAGGTCATCCGACACAGAAGACGAAGAAGGTTGGACTAGAAAAGTAGAAGAAAAATACGTAGCAAATAAATTACAGACACTCTCTCCGGTATCACCTGACTGACCATCACAGTTCATCACCGAAGAAAGTGTGTGTGATGGCTTGTTAAGTGATTTTGAATACGACCAGAAGTAGCGGGGATTATCAATAACACACTTCTCAACTTTGTCAATATAATTCTCATAGCACACTACTTCTAGAGCCTTTGCGCGTTCCCTAAGCAGTGAGTATGTTTGATAGTCGTCAAGGTTCCCATACCTATTATATTTACTAAGAAATTTGAACTTTTCTTTTAACACCTTTTTTAGCGAAGAATTATACCAAGTTGGGAAGGAGCTACTGGAAATAATTTTATTTGGAATATATTTATCCCTAAGATCATTTAAAGTACTATTTAGAAGATTGACGGCATCGTCGATAGAATTACCATAGAGTATTTGATTCCAATTAATAGCACTTAGGTCGGAGTTAATGCTTTCATAGTCACCATTCCTATAAAAATAAACTTTCCTCCTATTTTCCAATAAAGGCGTGTAAGAGACTGTAGGTACTTCTATGCTATACTACACACTACACCGTCAGCCCGGCGGAGAAGCTGGCCGTGGTGGGCCGGACCGGCGCCGGGAAGAGCTCGCTTGTTGCTGCGCTATTCAGGTCGGTCATTACTTACTATACTACACACTACACCGTCAGCCCGGCGGAGAAGCTGGCCGTGGTGGGCCGGACCGGCGCCGGGAAGAGCTCGCTTGTTGCTGCGCTATTCAGGTCGGTCATTACTTACTATACTACACACTACACCGTCAGCCCGGCGTAGAAGCTGGCCGTGGTGGGCCGGACCGGCGCCGGGAAGAGCTCGCTTGTTGCTGCGCTATTCAGGTCGGTCATTACTTACTATACTACACACTACACCGTCAGCCCGGCGGAGAAGCTGGCTGTGGTGGGCCGGACCGGCGCCGGGAAGAGCTCGCTTGTTGCTGCGCTATTCAGGTCGGTCATTACTTACTATACTACACACTACACCGTCAGCCCGGCGGAGGAGCTGGCCGTGGTGGGCCGGACCGGCGCCGGGAAGAGCTCGCTTGTTGCTGCGCTATTCAGGTCGGTCATTACTTACTATACTACACACTACACCGTCAGCCCGGCGGAGAAGCTGGCCGTGGTGGGCCGGACCGGCGCCGGGAAGAGCTCGCTTGTTGCTGCGCTATTCAGGTCGGTCATTACTTACTATACTACACACTACACCGTCAGCCCGGCGGAGAAGCTGGCCGTGGTGGGCCGGACCGGCGCCGGGAAGAGCTCGCTTGTTGCTGCGCTATTCAGGTCGGTCATTACTTACTATACTACACACTACACCGTCAGCCCGGCGGAGAAGCTGGCCGTGGTGGGCCGGACCGGCGCCGGGAAGAGCTCGCTTGTTGCTGCGCTATTCAGGTCGGTCATTACTTACTATACTACACACTACACCGTCAGCCCGGCGGAGAAGCTGGCCGTGGTGGGCCGGACCGGCGCCGGGAAGAGCTCGCTTGTTGCTGCGCTATTCAGGTCGGTCATTACTTACTATACTACACACTACACCGTCAGCCCGGCGGAGAAGCTGGCCGTGGTGGGCCGGACCGGCGCCGGGAAGAGCTCGCTTGTTGCTGCGCTATTCAGGTCGGTCATTACTTACTATACTACACACTACACCGTCAGCCCGGCGGAGAAGCTGGCCGTGGTGGGCCGGACCGGCGCCGGGAAGAGCTCGCTTGTTGCTGCGCTATTCAGGTCGGTCATTACTTACTATACTACACACTACACCGTCAGCCCGGCGGAGAAGCTGGCCGTGGTGGGCCGGACCGGCGCCGGGAAGAGCTCGCTTGTTGCTGCGCTATTCAGGTCGGTCATTACTTACTATACTACACACTACACCGTCAGCCCGGCGGAGAAGCTGGCCGTGGTGGGCCGGACCGGCGCCGGGAAGAGCTCGCTTGTTGCTGCGCTATTCAGGTCGGTCATTACTTACTATACTACACACTACACCGTCAGCCCGGCGGAGAAGCTGGCCGTGGTGGGCCGGACCGGCGCCGGGAAGAGCTCGCTTGTTGCTGCGCTATTCAGGTCGGTCATTACTTACTATACTACACACTACACCGTCAGCCCGGCGGAGAAGCTGGCCGTGGTGGGCCGGACCGGCGCCGGGAAGAGCTCGCTTGTTGCTGCGCTATTCAGGTCGGTCATTACTTACTATACTACACACTACACCGTCAGCCCGGCGGAGAAGCTGGCCGTGGTGGGCCGGACCGGCGCCGGGAAGAGCTCGCTTGTTGCTGCGCTATTCAGGTCGGTCATTACTTACTATACTACACACTACACCGTCAGCCCGGCGGAGAAGCTGGCCGTGGTGGGCCGGACCGGCGCCGGGAAGAGCTCGCTTGTTGCTGCGCTATTCAGGTCGGTCATTACTTACTATACTACACACTACACCGTCAGCCCGGCGGAGAAGCTGGCCGTGGTGGGCCGGACCGGCGCCGGGAAGAGCTCGCTTGTTGCTGCGCTATTCAGGTCGGTCATTACTTACTATACTACACACTACACCGGACAAAACCAACCACTAACCCTGTAAGTGAACCTGTGGTGAGAGGCGTTGGGAGAGGCGAGAGGTAAACACTGTTTGATGCTGAGAAGATAACTGATTCTGAACTAGCTGATTCTGATTCTGATTCATTAAGAAAATTTATAGGCTTACATAAAGTAAATAACATTACGCAGGGTGTTTATAACAGAAAATTCTGACATTGCTCTTAGGACATTACCCTTTGAATATCTGAAAGTTAACTAAACAGTGACATTGTATATTAATTTATAACTCAATGCGTATAGTTGATATTTCTTTACTAGGTTTATTCATCACTATGTTTAATCCACAAACCACATTATTAAGGTATATCTATACTCTACAATTAGGGTGGCTCCATACTACAAACCGACCAACTAACTATCACCAACTGACCAACCAACTACCATCATCCAACTATCCACTAACCATGCAACTACTAAGAACCAACCAACTACCAACAAACCACTAACTAACCACAAACCAACCAACTACCACCAACCAGTCATCTATTACCATCCAACCAACTACCGGTCACCCATCCACGAATTCCGCATAGGTCGCCATCACAGGAGTCAGCTTCACCGTCAGCCCAGAAGAGCTCGCTTATTGTTGCACTCTTCAGGTCAGTATACGACGCACAAAATAACTTTGGCCCTGTCATTGATGCGCAGAAGAAAAAGTGGCCCATTTTTGACTAATGCGCATCAATGACAGGGCAAAAGTTATTTTGTGCGACATGTAATTACATACAAGACCAAACAAACCTACTAGTGCGGCCGATTAGCTGTTTCACGTAGACACCTCTTACAATTTCACCAAATTTTTTCCAGGTACTAGTTAGGTACATAGCTCTCAGTTTTTGATAGGAGCCAATTCTTAAATCTCCATTAAAAATTCAAGAATTGGCTCTTATTAAATCTTGAGAGCCATGTACCTAACTAGTACCTGGAAAAAATATGGTGCATTTATAAGGCGTGTCCACGTAAAGGCGATATAATACGTTAAGCAACTGGACTATACCACCAACCAGACAAATATCTAAAAAACTACCATTATAGTGTAGGAAATGAAGCAGTTGACCCAACATAATTTCTCTCAGGCAGATTTTATTTGACAGGATGATAAGGTATCATGAGTTTAATGTAAAAATCAAAATATCCAAAAAAAAAATCACCAAATAAAAATTTTCATACATTTTTTGACATTTTTGTATAGAAAAATTAAAAGTACCGATTGTTTTTAAGATTTTTAGGGTTCCGTACCTCAAAATAAAAAACGGAACCCTTATAGGATCACTTTGTTGTACGTCTGTCTGTCGGTCTGTCAAGACCCTTTTTCTCACGAACGAGAAGAGGTATCAGGTTGAAATTGATAACGAATATTAAAGTCCATAAACCACACAAGATCTGAAAATTTCAATTTTTTACAACGACGCAATCAAAAGATATGGCTTTTTATGTCCTCCTCTCCATACATTTATGCAAAAAAGCAAAACCTACAGGGTACTTCCTGTTGACCTAAAATTATGTTATTTGGCAAGAAGCTAAGTCTTACAGTACACAGTAAAGGGAAAAGTCTAAAATCATTAAATATTTCAATTTTTCTCACAACTAATAGTAACCAATGAAGGTGAGCTCCCGTTTCAAGAACTTTTCTATAAAAGAGGGGTCAAGTTGGAAGGTCGCGGAGTTTCTAAAATAAAAAAAAAGCTTTTAGTATATCATATGGTAGACAGGTATGGAACTCTTAGGGCGCGAGTCCGACTCGCACTTGGCCGTTTTTTTATAGAAGGTTTGTTTCATGTAGTGGCAAAGTTTCATCGACTGAGGATTTAATGCATAGGTCTTCATACAAAGATTCGCTTCATTTTCTAGACTATTAACTGCCTATGGGCTTGTCCACATGTAGCCGGTGCCGGTGGACGGTGTGCAAAAGTGCGTGCAGTTTAGTTGGTCACCGCTTGCTGTTCGGTCTTGCTTGCTAGTACTAGTGACAAAAATTTCTAAATCTGGATTACAAGACACGTATTCTACTCTTGCTATTGTTTATAAGGCGCAAAAAGTCCCAACAGCAAGCGGTGACCAACTTAACTGCACACACCTTTGCACACCGTCGCGCCGGTCACCGGCGACGGTGCCGTGCCGGCTGCATGTGGCCAGGCCCTATCACCGACCGACCAACCAACTATCACCAAATCAACCGAGCAACCAACCAGTCAAGCAACTATCTCCAACCGACCAACGGACCAACCAACCAACTCGTACCACTAGCGGGCACCCAACCGCTAAGTTTGCATGCGATGTCTAAGTCTGAAGCAGAATCTTCATTAGTGAGCTAGTAACGACCTTGCGTCCAATAGATACACCGTGGCTCATCATAACATCCCACAATACGTCCACTGCAGGCCAGGGAGCTCCCTACAGATTACCGTGGTTCGTACACGCGTTTTTTCTGGTAATCTGGAGGCGAAGTACCATAGTCACTATGCTTGTTAGCGTTTCGACTAGCACCATGGACGGCGGTTGTTGGTGACCGCAGTATACACGGTATAACAGAAAGGGTATATCAAGGATGAAGGTTGTGATTCTGCCCATGAAACTGAACAACTTTCCCCAAGCGATATAGGTCGACATACAAAAGAAAATTTACCTCCCATATGCGCTATTAGCTGATTCAGTTTCTATGGGAGGATTTTTTTTTTCATATTTCGACCTATGTTTCTTTGGGAAAGTTGTTCTGTTTCATGACCAGAATTATATCCTTCAGGTTTGATATAACCATTCTGTTACACATTGTATTAGACGGATCGATGCACAGAGGGCGCTGCTGCCCATCCTTCGATTCATAAACCCTTAGTCGCCTCATGCGACACCCACGGGTAGATTTGGATTGCTCGCATTTGAGCTGCCTGTCCTGCAGTGGTCGTTTCATGGGATGGATTACCTGATTGCCCGATAAGTAAAATGATTAATAAAGCGCGTTAAGCCTATGGTCCCGACTTTTATGTACGGAAGTGGTCGTTAAGGTGGTTGCTGAGCAGAAGTGCTGTCACTTTGAGAAATAAATTTATTGCGTCACAAATATACGGATTGTTCGTTTGACGACAATGCGGGGTAGTTTACCCATCACATAGATTATCAAAAGTAGCTTTATATTGGTAAAGTGCCATAAACGGCCACTTGTAGCACTTTACCAATACAAAGCTATATATGATAAGTTATGGTGTTATGGGTTATAAATTTCATAACTACTCCATATTTCCACAAAGTGTTGTATTTGCGACGCAATACATTCATTTCTAAAAGTTGTTGCACCTCTGCTCAGTAACCACCTTAATGAGTTATGTCAGAGAATTTTGGCGTCTCCGCATCTCTAAAATCAATGTTTTAATTTGCGAGGTCGGTCATCGATCTTAATCGAAGTCGGGACAAATTTGTTAAAACTCTGCCTGCGTCTGTGTTCCCGAGTTCATATAACACGAACCTATTAAAGTCGCGAGTGAATAGACTTCCTCTGGGTAGTCGTTCCAGCGTCAACTTCATCACTGTTCTCAAGAGCTAAAGAAAGCCCAAGTACAATAAAAAACAATCCATACGATGAAAGAATGTAGCCTGTAGGTATGTTTAATTACAGATTAAGTAAAATCCGCGGCAAGGTGACGGTGGACGGCGTGACAGCGGACGAAGCCGGTTTGCGCGCGTGGCGGTCACGGCTTTGCGCATTGCCCCAACGCCCCGCGCTGTTCGCCGCATCACTTAGAGAAAACCTGGACCCCGAGGAGAAGTACAGCGACGCGCAGATACACAGGGCGCTGCATCAGGTTAGTAAATACACTCGAGTCCTACCTAAAATTTTATCGCCAATACACTAATATAACCCAACACGTCCCCAATGCACTTAAACTTAAGCTAACACATCCACGCAACTTGATCGAAACACTTCCACATAATACCTAAACACACCCATTCACTCAAATCACTTACTCACACATGGTATTGTATATTTATTATTATTTTTTAGTTCTTATACCATTGGTTTAGTTTTAAGTCTAATTGTTACTCCAGGTAGAAATACCTAGTCCTTGCGATACAGGGAATCCTAGTGTAAGGACTAGATAAACTGTAAATAACCCTCTTGAGTATAATAAATTTCATTTTCATTTTTCAATAATGTAGTCGACAGAGCTATGCGTGAGAGCAGGACGAAGCGATACGCGTCACTCCGTCCTAAAACAACACTGATGTCATTCAATAGGGAATATGCATACATTTTTTAACACTACGGATTGTTTCTTGAAATCAACGCACACATCACATTCACTGAATATAGTCGGTTTATTTCTATATGCGTGCATTCGTCGAATATCATCGAATACAGTTTTAAACCAGACTAGAGCGCGCTTATGTCAATGTCACTGAGAAAAATTAAAAGTTTGATTTTGTTTTGCGTTTTATGAAATTATTGAGAGATAATGATTATTCGATAAGATAATTTAATCTAAAACCCCAAAAAAAGTTGAAAAAAATCTCTCGAAAACGAGATTGATGACAAATGTCTTATGAATTTGACGTTTCGCACACGCTGCACTACCTCATTTTCGTATGCAATGATAGCGCGCTAAAGTGACGTCACTGATGACGTCACGTCGCTTAAACGAGTGAATACGAGCAAGTTTTGAACCGACTATTAGCGCGCTAAAACCGCACACAAAGCTCATGAGCAGGTTTTAATCCGTACTGTTAGTCGCATTTATTAACAAAATATGAAAAACCGTAGCAAAGATGACAAAAAGTGAAATTAAAATTTAAACCGGCTAAGAAATACGGCTGATATAAGCATTTAAAACTATTAATTACGCACCGATTAGACACAGAGATCCGACATGGCATGTGACGTCGAATGACACTACGGCCATATAAACTTCATATTAAATTTCGTTTTGCTAGAAAGAGACAGAAACAAATCTTCGATGGCTTATATCTTTTTTAATTTCATAGTTATTCGAAAAATAGTTTTACTAAACTGTTTATTACATGAATGAGGATAAATATTTTAAATTAAAAAACATCATGCATATTCCCTATTCATTTATAACATCCCATGAAACGGCCACTGCAAGACAGGGAGCTCCCTCCAGAACTCCAGCAAAAACGCGTGGTACTTAGTTGGTTTACCATAGTCACCACGCTTGTAATCGTTGCGGCTGGTAACCGCTGTTGTTGGTGACCGCAGTATGTTCTTGCACAACGCTGCCACTGTTGTTGGCACGATACACAGAAAGGAGCTGATGCTCATCTTCCGGTTCAAAGGTAACTACACTTCACTTCACTTTTTAAAATATATGGCAATCGGCCGTTATAAGAGGCAAAGTCAAAGGTAAAGATGGGTTGACACTATTCTTTTTCTACTCCCATTTGTCAAAGTTCGAAATACGAAACCGAAAACAGGCTCACAAACATTGCCATTCCGACAACAGTTGCGTAATATTTATAAATGCAACTGTCTACAATAGGGTACTATAATTTTTTCACCTTTTTGTTAGGTTTGGCAACAAAATTACGTTAATACTATATTGTATTGGATGCCATCGGCTAATATGCTAGTTACCAAGCCATAAAGGACAACTTCAAAAAATAATTCATGCACTTATGAACTGAACCCCCTCATACATAGTATAATATGATGGCTGGCAGAGATAGATGCAGCAGTGTGAAAGAGAAAGATATACACTGTTATACGTTCATGTATTATTACAATGTATTATTTAATCTGTCAAAAAATATTTTTTTATTTATAATTTAACGATAAACATAATGATTTCCATTGAAAATTTGTAAATATGAGTTAAATATTCACGCCGACCAAAATAATTAAGGCAGCGTCACAGATTAAATAATAGTAAACTAAGCAGCGTACGAAACTCAAGAGGACTTTATTGCCAGAAAAGTGGAGGTGTTCTAGTGCTTTACTACTACAACAAAAGTAAACAAAGTCCGTACGTTATTTTCTTCATTATTTTTATGCTCGTAGAAAAAGTAATGTATGCCACTGATTGCAAACTAGTCATTGTAACATTCGTGCTGTCTATTGTGACTTTCGGCTGCGCCTCATGTCACAAACAAGCACTCATGTTACAATGACTATCTTTACCTGACAGTGGCACAAACTTCTATTGCCGGCACCACAAGCTTCATTAAATGAAGTTCCATTATTTCGATTGTAAGTAGATCTTTTCCAATAAAATGGTCTTGAAGATGCATGATCAAAAACAATAGCCACCGTGGTTTAGTGGCTAACCACTCGCCGCAGAGGTTCTGGGTTCGATTCCCGGTGGGGACACTTCAAACGAAAATCCCTTTGTGCGACCTTTCCATTTTGGTTAGGACATCGCAGGTTGAATCACCTGATTGTCCGAAAAATTAGATGATTCCGTGCTTCGGAAGGCACGTTAAGCCGTTTGTCTCGACGACTATCTACGGATGTAGTTGTTAATGAGTCATGTCAAAGCCCTTTGGCGGCTTAACAACTCTAACACAAGGGTTTGCGAGGTCGGTCATCGACCTTGCAACCCACACGATATGATGATGATGATCAAAATTTATTTCATACTTTTTAATTATTTGGTTTTTGTTTAAAAAAGATTCGCAAATAGTTCCTCCTAAATGTCATCCATTTTCATGATTGGGTTTGTATTTTTTTTTCTTGTCATAAAATTACATTTAAAGCGCCGTCTAAAATTGCAAAAAAATATTTATAAAAAAAATTAATAAAAAATATCCTTAGAAAAATAAAAGTGCAAGTGCTGATAAAAATAAAATTATAGCAGAAAGGAACAGAGAATAATTTACACCGAAGAGGCTATGCTATGCCAACTAAATGAGTCCTTAACAAACGAGGCTGAGACGAATTAACACCTTGACGAGTGAATAGACTTGACTTTCGGCGTGACTTTCTGTATGTGAATTTGTGCAATAAAGAATATATATATATAGACTTCTTCTGGGCAAGCTCGTTCCATCGTCGACCTCATCTCTGAGTGTCTACTCTCAATTTTCGATAAATCGATACGATACTACTTCTATACAGTCGAATTCATAACTACGTCCACTGACTATTGGTTGGATGAATTGTCAAATTTCAGCAGCATTCAACCAATATCCTATACTCTATCGTCAAGAGACGAAGTTTTGAATTTGCATGTTTCGAATAGTATCGTATCGATATATCGAAAGTTGAGAGTAGACACCCTGTCCTCAAGACTAGATCGAAGTCAAGAGTAAACCCATTGACAATAATAAAAAATATTCGAGGAGGTCACATGAAAATTAACAACGATCATGGAAATGGGTAGATTTGTTTTATGGGCTGTAGATTGGTTCCCTGATCAAATTCGTGTCGGTCGGTCTGCTTTCAGTGGTTGCGTCTTCGAGAAATAGCGCATTAAAGAGGCTTTATCGTTGCGATAAAAACAAATGGTTGTTGTTGTATAACCTTTATTGCACGAAAATTAAAAGAAGTACTATTTGTTACATGCAAAGGCGGACTTATCCCTAGGTGAGATCTCTTCCAGTCAACCTTAGAGTGACTAAAGGAAAAAGTATATTGATGCAGAATGCAAGCGTGCAAACGGAGCAAAACATAAAAGAAAATAAGATTAATTTATAAGACTAATAGAAAGAAACATTAAATACATACCTATATAATAAATACATACAAATATCTATTTAATACAAAGTACATTTAGAAAATTCGGTACCCATATATGCGAAGGTGACGGTGCACAAAGTGTTCAAGGATTTTGGACAGGATAGGTAATATGGAGATGGGTCTGTACTCGGAAAAAGTGTTGGGATTGGGATTTTTGGGAAGAGGGATAACATGGGCAACTTTCAATGGTCAGGGAAATGGTCAGTTTTGATATGTATTCGAGGAGTCCAAATCTCCGTCAAGGAGTTGGTCTGCCGCTGGTTCTCAGTGGCTGCATCAGAGAAGTGTGGCTGAAGAGTAGTGGCGCTAGTGTCGAATCAAGCCATTCGAGGACAAGATTGACAGCGAGCATTGCTTATCAGACCGTCGTTACGTTAACAGTTCATTCTTGTTCGAGATTCTATTGCGTAAAGTTCTAACTTTGAGTTCTTAGGCGGGTTAGGATCCAGTTACCTCTAGTGATTGCACAGTACAGCACAACACCAACAAAGCACAGCTGCGCAGTGGTACATGCGATATTTCTGAGAACCGGCAGACCAACTTTTTTCAGTAACGGAAATTTGGACTCTTCGAATACATATTAAAACCGACCATTTTCTTTATATATTTTTATCTCGCAACGATGAAGCCTATTTAATGCGCTATTTCCCAGATATGCATCCACTGAGAGCCGGCAGATCGACATAAATCTGGTCTGGGGACCAATTTAAAGCCCATAGAAACAAATCCAACCGTTTCCATAATCGTTCTCAATTTTCCTCTCACATCTTATATCAATTATTATTAATACCAGGTGGAACTCCAAGACATGGTGTCCGCGTTACCAGCTGGACTGAGCACGAAGGTCGGAGACGGCGGGGGGAATCTCTCGTCAGGTCAGAGGCAGCTGGTCTGCCTGGCGCGGGCGGCGCTGACCGGCTGCTCGGTCCTCGTGCTAGATGAGGCCACTGCCAATGTGGACGCTGAGTGAGTATAATAAAGAAGGTAATTTAATAAAAAAAATATTTTTTTGACGAGTACGTCTATGCTTTCGTTTAGGAGGTCATTTCGTACAAAGTGGTTATAGGCCCTCGGGCGGCAATAAGTGGTACTATACAACGTGATAACGGAATAAGCGAAACTGAGAAAATAGTTCAGAATCGAGAGTAGAATCAATTTCACGGGTTATTAACACGGGTTTTTTTTTTTTTATTTAAATTTTTGCCGCTTCTATTCTAAAAATTTCTGTGGATACGCGCGCTGGCGGCGGGGAAAGTGAGCGTGGCGTGTGATGTGCGCGGACTAGAACAGCGATGAAACTAGAACAATGATGAAACTTTAAAATAACAATATCTAGATAAAAAAATAGATTTTTTTTACGGGAATGGATTTATTTTAATAAAAATCAGTTGGGGTGTATGAGGGT